>JARQOD010000006.1:297217023-297255620 GCA_033576555.1 Oophaga sylvatica
CACTGCTGCTTGTACTCTGCTGAGCGTGTCTCAGTGCCTCATCCTTTTCATTTCTCTCCAATTGGTTCTGCTCCATTCCATTTAAAATAAATATAATC
Source organism: Oophaga sylvatica (assembly GCA_033576555.1). Classification (NCBI taxonomy): domain Eukaryota; kingdom Metazoa; phylum Chordata; class Amphibia; order Anura; family Dendrobatidae; genus Oophaga; species Oophaga sylvatica. The sequence goes on from JARQOD010000006.1 coordinate 297,217,122, forward strand.
TATTAGTGTGACGCGCTTCCATCCATATCCAATACATTGGTTGCAAACACTATAGAAGTAGACAAAGGAGTAGCCTTTCACAGATTGTGAACAGTTGTGTTTCAGTGTTCACTTCAGTCTGTGTTTTTTATTTTTGAGTGCACATCACGCTCCAGTTACTTGTTCAAGCACTGCTGCTTGTACTCTGCTGAGCGTGTCTCAGTGCCTCATCTTTTCATTTCTCTCCAATTGGTTCTGCTCCATTCCATTTAAAATAAATATAATCTATTAGTGTGATGCGCTTCCATCCGTATCCAATACATTGGTTGCAAACACTATAGAAGTAGACAAAGGAGTAGCCTTTCACAGATTGTGAACAGTTGTGTTTCAGTGTTCACTTCAGTCTGTGTTTTTTATTTTTTGAGTGCACATCACGCTCCAGTTACTTGTTCAAGCACTGCTGCTTGTACTCTGCTGAGCGTGTCTCAGTGCCTCATCCTTTTCATTTCTCTCCAATTGGTTCTGCTCCATTCCATTTAAAATAAATATAATCTATTAGTGTGACGCGCTTCCATCCGTATCCAATACATTGGTTGCAAACACTATAGAAGTAGACAAAGGAGTAGCCTTTCACAGATTGTGAACAGTTGTGTTTCAGTGTTCACTTCAGTCTGTGTTTTTTATTTTTTGAGTGCACATCACGCTCCAGTTACTTGTTCAAGCACTGCTGCTTGTACTCTGCTGAGCGTGTCTCAGTGCCTCATCCTTTTCATTTCTCTCCAATTGGTTCTGCTCCATTCCATTTAAAATAAATATAATCTATTAGTGTGACGCGCTTCCATCCGTATCCAATACATTGGTTGCAAACACTATAGAAGTAGACAAAGGAGTAGCCTTTCACAGATTGTGAACAGTTGTGTTTCAGTGTTCACTTCAGTCTGTGTTTTTTTATTTTTTGAGTGCACATCACGCTCCAGTTACTTGTTCAAGCACTGCTGCTTGTACTCTGCTGAGCGTGTCTCAGTGCCTCATCCTTTTCATTTCTCTCCAATTGGTTCTGCTCCATTCCATTTAAAATAAAATATAATCTATTAGTGTGACGCGCTTCCATCCGTATCCAATACACTGGTTGCAAACACTATAGAAGTAGACAAAGGAGTAGCCTTTCACAGATTGTGAACAGTTGTGTTTCAGTGTTCACTTCAGTCTCTGCGTAATAACCACACTTAGGCCTTATAACTTTTCTGACTTTCTTTATCAATCTACCAAGATGAAGAAGTCAGTGAGTAAGGCACGTGGTCGTGGCCGTGGAGTTTCAGCAGGGAGAGGACGTGGGGATTCTGTGGCTGCTGCCACCCTCAGTGACACAAGCATCCACCAGTTTTACCCATGAGCGTTCCTTTATGCGCACTTTGGTAGGAGCTCGGCGTGCCCCCCTGCTGCGGGAAGAACAAATTGAAGCCGTTGTTGGTTGGATGGCAGCCAATGCATCGACTTCAATTCCTTCCACCTCCTCTCAGGAACACAACACTGTTGAGCAACCATCTGTCTGTTCACCGCCTGTCAAATTGCCCAGGCAGTCAGAGAGTTCTGTACAGGAGCCAGCTGAGTCTCTGCTTCTGTTCTCAGAATCTGTTGGCTCGCAAACATGGGCACAGGCAAGCAGCATTCTGCAATTTGAAGAAGAGGGAGTATGCAGTGATGCGCAACAGCTGTGTCTCTCTCAATCTGAAGAGGCGGGTGAGCCAGTGCCGATGGACAGCACACCGCAGAACGCATCTCATGATGATGATGAGACTCAGGTGCCAGGTTTTGTGGAGCATGGTGCTGCCCAGACCATCCAACAGCAGCAGGTGTTGGAGAGGGTAGTGGAGATGATGAAGTCCGAGACCCAACATGGCGTGAGCAACAGGAAGGTGGTGGGAGCAGCTCTGAGGAAGAGATTGGCCCAACGGTACAAAGAGGAGGGAGAGGTAGTCTGCAGACTCGCTTGCCTGTAGCCTCCAGATTGGCACCTGTTGGGAGCAGTTCTCTTACAAATGTCAAAATTGGCGCTCCCATGACGTGCACTGCGTGGTCCTTTTTTGACAGACTTGTAGATGATATTTGCTATGTTAAATGCAAGCTGTGTAAGCAAAAAGTTAAAAGAGGTAAAAATATCAGTAACCTGAATACCACAAATATGTGGAAACATGTACGGACAAAGCACGTAGCTGAGTTACAAAGACACACTGGAGATGTAGGCCAACCTACAGCAGCACCTACATCTTCAGGTCGTGTTGGAGCCTCTACCTCCAGCTCACACACACCTGGTTCGGCTTCCTCACAGGATCTCCATGGAAGAACCTCGGTCACTGTTGTCCATAGACAAACTGTTATTCCACCCACAGCAGCAAGTTCACAGTCATCGTCACACTCCCAGGCCACAAAACAGCCATCGGTACCACAGGCATGGGATAAAAGACGGCCATACTCGGCAAACCATCCACGAGCACAGGCTCTGAATTCTGGCATTGCAAAACTCCTGCCCCTTGAAATGCTGTCATTCAGGCTGGTGGAGACTGACAGTTTCAGGAACTTAATGGCATTGGCAGTCCCACAATATAATGTGCCAAGCCGATTTTATTTCAGCAGGCAAGCCGTCCCTGCTCTGCAAAAACATGTCGAGGGAAACATTAAACATGCGCTACTAAACGCCGTCAGTAGCAGGGTCCACCTGACCACCGATGCGTGGACCAGTACCCATGGCCAGGGACGATACCTTTCCCTCACTGCCCATTGGGTCAATGTTGTGGAGCCGGGTACAGATCTTGCCAGTGGCGCTGTACGTGTTCTGCCAACTCCAAGGATTGCAGGAATCCAGTCTGTACACATTGATTCCTCCTCCTAATCCAGTTCCTCAGAATCATCGCTGCACGAGCCGTCACGGTATACCTCCACATGGACCCGTGAACGCTTACCTGTTGCGACCAATATGAGCACAGCCGTGGCCAAACGTCAACAGGCCGTCCTGAAAATGATTTCAATGGGGAATCTAAGCCACACAGCGCAGGAGGTCTGGAATGCCATCAAGTAGGAGAGCGACGTGTGGTTTTTGCCTGCGAATCTCCAGCCAGGCTTGGTAGTGTGTGACAATGGCCGAAATCTGGTGGCAGCTCTGGGCCTTGGCAACCTTACTCACATACCATGTCTGGCACATGTGCTCAACTTGGTCGTGCAGAGTTTTTTGAGGGACTATCCGGATCTTTCTGGACTGCTGCAGAAGGTCCGCCTAGAGTGCGCTCACTTGCGACGTTCCAGCATAGCCAGATCGCGCATTGCTGCTCTGCAACGCCGATGTCGCCTTCCTGAACATCGCATCATATGTGACGTACCCACCAGGTGGAATTCCACGTTACATATGTGGGAGCGGTTGTGTGAGCAGCAGACAGCAGTAATGGAGTATCAGCTGCATCAGGCGCAATCAAGTCGCTCTTTGCGCCGTCCACACTTCACCACTACTGAGTGGGCCTCTATGAAGGACATCTGCGACGTTTTGCGTGCATTTGATGTCTCAACGCGGATGGCGAGTGCAGATGATGCACTAGTCAGCATGACTGTCCCCCTTATCTGCCTGCTTCAGAAATCACTGAAAGCACTAAAGGAAGAGGTTTTGGAAGAGGTGGAGGATGAGGAGTCACAAATTCAATTACCTTCAGGACAGTCAGCGCAACGTGGTTCCTCACAAAGGGCTGGGCAGGGCTCACTTTGTGAGGAGGATGAGGTGGAGGAGGAGTCAATGGAGGAGGAAGAAATCCCTACAGAGGGAGGTACACAACGCTCTAGTCAGTATGTAGAGCGAGGGTGGGGTGATGCAGAGGAGGCAGAGATGACGCCTCTTCCACAGGACAGCTTTTGTTGGCCAGTTGAGAGTCTGCAGCACATGGTTGATTTCATGCTTCAGTGCCTGAGAAACGACCGCCGCATCGCCCACATTCTCACCACGTCAGATTATTGGGTGTACACCCTCCTAGACCCTCGCTACCGGGACAACTTACAAACCCTCATCACACCGGGGAACCGGGACCGTAAAATGCGGGAGTACCAAGACACACTGGTGCAATCCATACTGTTGTACATTCCAGCCGAGAGAGATGCTGCTGCTACTGCTTTACAAAGCAGCTCTGTGCGTCGAGGCAGTGTAGACACCTCTACAACAAGAGGGAGCACAAGCAGCGCCTCTGCACAGGGCAAGAGCTGTATGTTACAAATGTGGCGAAGTTTTGTGACAGCGCCAGCAAGGTCTACACCATCCGAGACGGCTCCAGTCACCAGGAAGCAACGTTTCCGTAAGATGGTGACAGACTACTTGTCTTTCCCTCTAAGTATACTCCCAGATGCCTCTTCCCCTTTCAAATTTTTGGTCTCTAAGTTGGATACATGGCCAGAGCTTAGCCAGTATGCATTGGAGGTGCTGGCTTGCCCTGCTGCCAGTGTATTATCTGAGCGCGTCTTTAGTGCTGCAAGTGGTGTACTAACAGACCGTCGCATGCGACTATCCTCAGAGAATGTAGACCGGCTTACTTTTCTGAAAATGAACAAGGCATGGATCTCACCTGAATTTGCCTGTCCGTTTTCAGATTAAATAACTGTTTGGCAACGTTTTCCATGTCTCCTGTTATGTTCATCTTTCTACCACCTGAACTCTACTCCCTGGGCTACAACACCGCCATTTGTTGCTCGTAAGTAATTGGCAGGGGTACTGACTCCTGGCCAGCCTGGTTACAGCACGACAGCTGTTTCCTGGCAGTGTGAACGTCAATTATCCTCCAATAAGTTGTGCTGTCGTGTTGCATTCGGGTTAGCCGACTCTATGGTGCCTGCAGTTTAGGTGATTCCTATGTGTGCTGTGGGATATGTAAATAAAGGCTGTTTCCATTGTGACAATAGGACAAGCACCCACTGTAGGACTGTGTGATTCGGTAACTGCGGACGGCTTGCGTACTGTCAACTTACATTTTCATGGGTGCGTTCTGCTACCCGTCCGGGGTCCAGTACCGTCAACTGGTTCTCCCCAGTGCCTTTGGCCTAGGTGCCTCCATCTCCGTATACGAGTTCCAGCAACGTCTGCTGGTCCTTGGTAGTGCTTTGGAGCACAGGTACCTCCTGCTTAGTAACCGTGTCACAGTAACGTCAGCTGGTACTCGGTTGTGACATTGCCTCTTTTCCTTCTGCTACCCGTCCGGGGTCCAGTACCGTCAACTGGTTCTCCCCAGTGCCTTTGGCCTAGGTGCCTCCATCTCCGTATACGAGTTCCAGCAATGTCTGCTGGTCCTTGGTAGTGCTTTGGAGCACAGGTACCTCCTGCTTAGTAACCGTGTCACAGTAACGTCAGCTGGTACTTGGTTGTGACATTGCCTCTTTTCCTTCTACTGCCCCTCCGGGTTCCAGCACAGTCAGCTGGTCCTCGTTACTTCCATTGTCTCTTGTTTCATCTGATACCCGTCCGGGTTCCAGTAACGTCAGCTGGTTCTCGGAAATTAGACGACCTTAAAGACCACCCAGAAGAAGATGACGACAACAAGGACGACGAACATGAAGCCAACCAGCCTGAACACCATCACAAAGAAAAAATAAAAGAATACCCTGAAGAAGATCACCAACAGGACAAAGAAGGTTAAGACAAACTACAAGATACAGAACAACAGACAGAAGAACAATAAGCAGAAGATCAAAAAGCAGAAGAACATGAAGTATAAGACCAAAATGAAGAGCAAAATATATGCTCTAAATTCTAAGCAGAAGAAGACTAAGCAGTGTATGGGGGTGAGTCCGTTCCTCCTCGTGGTGCCCCTGGAAAATGCCTGCTGCTGCAGGCTAAACTGAACACGGACAAATACTGTTGTAATTTAAATCTTTTGTGACAGCAAGAACGGAAGAATGAAAAATTCATACTTTTACAGATTACAAGTACAGGAATCTCTGTCACAAATAAGAATATGATGAAGAAGATGAAGAGGAAGAAGATGAAGAATTTGAATATGAAGAAGATTAATAGTTTATAATAACAATATGAGCAATGTAAACAAAAACATGAATAGCAAGAAGTTTAAGAAGAAGATTAAGAAGGTGAAGATGAAGAATAATTTGATGAGAAAGATGATGCTGCTGAAGATTATGAAGGAGAAAGTGTGGCACTGGCAAAAGTTAAAAAGGTGAAGAGCATGGAAGTTGTGAAACATACATATTTGCCAAAATAGAAAAAAGGTTAACAACATTGTCAATTTGTTCGTCAATCCAAACGTATTTCCAAAAAAATATATATTAATGCTATTCCAATGCATTGGGTTAAACATGTATGCCTTTATTGTCTCCTCAACCTCCCCCAATACATTCTACATTACTCTTTGTTGTTTTCCTTCATGTACAATTAACCAACAAGGCAAGAATGGTTTTTTTTTAATGTCGATATTTGGTTCCCATAGACTTACATTGGACTTTCGGTATCGGGTATCGCCGATATTTTAGTGATATCGGCGATACCATTCCGATCCGATATTTTTAGATATCGAGCAGTATCGCTCAACACTAATTATGACAGCAAAATGGCGTGTCCTTTTGACTGCAATTAACTTGAAGACCGAGACTGTTGATGATGTAGTGAAAGCGTGCGTGGTCCTCCATAATTTTGTCCTAACCAAGGAACCAATTTCTTTGGAGGACCACAATCAAGAAACAACTTTGCACGACTACAGCAACAGTACCACTAGCAGTACAGTCGCGGTTTCAAGAATGAGGGACCAGTTTGCTCAATACTTTGTGTCACCGGAAGGTAGTGTTGACTGGCAGGATGACAGAGTGTGATAAATGTATTGTTTCTTTTCCAAATTTTCTTTACCCACAATAAACCTTTAATAGTTTACTTGTCTACCTTCTTGTGTGTTTTCTACTGTAACCTTTTTGCCATTGTTGTGTCCATGGCTGTTTGACAAAAGTATTTCACATTTTCTCCAAAAAAAGTGTACATTGTAGGCCATGGTTCCCAAATCCAGTCATCAAGGCCCACCAACAGGTCTTGTTTTCATTATTTCCTTTGTATTGCTCAGGTGATAATTGCCTCACCTGTGCAATACAAAGGAAATCCTGAAAACATGATATTTTTTTGGTGGGCCTTGAGGACTGGAGTAGGGGAAACCTGGGCTACAATGTACCCTTTTTTAGCAGAAAAGGCGAAATTGTTAAGTATTTCACATTTTCTCCAAAAAAAATTTACATTGTAGGGCAGGGTTCCCCAAATCCAGTCATCAAGGCCCACCAACAGGTATTGTTTTCAGGATTTCTTTGTATTGCTCAGGTGATAATTGCCTCACCTGTGCAATACAAAGTAATTCCTGAAAACATGATATTTTTTGGGTGGGCCTTGAGGACTGGAGTAGGGGAAACCTGGGGTAGAGGATAATCTAAAAAAATACACAATTTTTTTTAAAAGAGAATATACTTTGCATACTACACAAGCCGGGACATAACTTTGGCTAAAAGGTTGCATTTATGAACCTTTTAGCCAAAGTTAGGTGTACCTGTATAACACATTTAAAACTTAACATCCTATAAATTAAAGACAGACAACAATGTTAAAAGTAATAACAATTTATTTAAGAAAAAGTTTTTTAATATAATATTTCTCAAACTTGCCCTTTTGCTCCAATTTTTCAATTTGAAATTAACTTTTTTTTTATTAAACTTTATTATTTCTGTTAAATTTATTTTTTATTCAACTTTTTAATTTTGTAAATTTTTTTTTTTTTTTAATTTAAACTTTATTTTTTACAACAAATAACATATTTACATACACTAAAGGTCAGTGTAGTGTGGGGTGGAAATACTGCTGGAGGGGCTGCGGGACACTTCGACCGTGGGAGTGTGGAGGGACGAACTGGATGGTGCTGGGGAAGGAACAGGAAGAGGTGAAGGGGTGGAAAGACTGAAAGAATGGGAAGACAAGGCAGAACAGGTGGGTGGTGGTGGAGTGGAGGGATGGGCAGGAGGAGCAGATGACATAGTAGGCAATTGGAAGGGGGAAGGAGATTGATAAGAGGTAGAAGTGTGGTAGGGGGTAGGTGGCTGGTAGTGGGTAGGTTGTTGGTACTGGGGAGGTGACTGTAGTTAGGGAGGTGGTTGGTACTGGGGAGGTGGTTGGAATTGGTGAGGTTGATAGACCTGGGGAGGTGCTTGGAATTGGGGAGGTTGATGGACCTGGGGAGGTGGTTGGTATTGAATAGGAGGGGGAGGAGGTATGGCAGGTGGAGGGGGGGAAGATGGACGGCGGCTGTAGGGGGGGGAGGTGGAGGAATGACTGGGGTGGATTGAGGATGGGAGACAACCTGCACTAGAGCAGCGTGGCACGTGTGCATCACATACATCTGCTAGTCATAAGATAGCGGATCTATGCGCTCCGCAACCGACCTAAAAAGCTGTGGTTCGGGGGTGCTCTTAACTCTGAACGCACAGTTTCCAGAAGTGTCTTCACCTCACCAACTAGGGAGGTTATCTGACTAACGCCTGCGGCAACTTGTTCAGATAGCACCTTAAGGCAGTTCTAGAAAGATGCGTTCATATGTAAGAACTCGGGCGCATAGTTCTTTTCCGGACCCTTCTGACGCTGCCGCCCAGTACCCGCAGCTTACTAGAGGTGGCAGGGTCAGAAGGGTGGGGTAAAGGGAATGCTATGTCCTGACCAGCAGATTCATGTAATGCAGCCGGCCACGATGCTCCAGCGCTGGTGGAGGGGACAGCGGGATCAAGTGTGTGGGAAGGCTGGGAAGGGGCAGATGTGGAGGGTTGGTCGAACTGTCCCTCGGTGCCGGTCTCCTGAGGGATCGCTCTAGAAGGCTCCAACTCTGCGGGCGCCCGAGTGCTGGTCACCGTGCTGTGGAAGAAACAAAAAAATAAAATTAATATACAGATGTGGAATGGCCCTGGCTGCAAAAAAAAAAAAAGGTTAACATTTGATGGTAATATTTACCTTCTGGTGACCATGGTTTCACGCAGGAACACCAGAGCTCGTGCATATTTGTATTTGCTCTGGCATCCTGAAGAACCACTCGGGGCCCGCATCTCTATGTTGAATTCCTTCTTAAAGCGATCCCTCACAGACCGCCACCGCTTCACAATTCTCGCCCCTGAAACGAGAAAGCACACATTGGTTACTATACAACATCAGGGTTTCACAAACTTCATTCCTCGTGTCCCCCAGAGGTCATGTGTTCAGTATTTCCATAGTGTTTCACTAAAGGAAATCATGAAAACATGAAGCGTGGGTGACACGAGGACAGAAGTTTTGAAAACACACCTTTACAGTCAGCAACATGAACTATACTTACGAAATTTAGTCTGGGACCTAGGATCGAGGTCCTCCCAGCGTTGCACCAATCCCGCTGCCACTTCCTCCCAGAGCCGTCGGGTCACTATTTGATCGGAATGCCGGCGGTCCCCCATATTCCACAGCGGCTCCCTTTCTCGGACAAGATCTATCATTAATTCCACATCCAGGCTGTCATGTGTGCATTGCCACGAAGATCGTCGCGGTTGCACATTTTGACTTCTCACAGCTGAGCTGCTGTTTCTTTGTGTTTGGCAGCTAGGGAGTTAATTCTGTCTGTGCTCGGTGCTGGGACTGGGTGCAGTTTCTCCCGGCTGCAATTGATTATTTGTTGATTGGTTTCCTTTAAATTCCTGGTTGTCTGCTTGGGGAGTTGCCAGTGAAACCTTCATGCAGACCACAGATAGGAATGAATCTGTATAGACTTTAGTTGTGAGCTCCTTAGTTGTTCTAAGCTCAACTTGGTTAGAGTTTATTTCCCAGACCATTTATGTTCCTTTGGTGTTTGAGTGTGTATGCAAGCGAGTGTTATCCTGTCTGTCTTATATGTCTAATCTGTGTATTTAGCTAAGATCAGCCCATATCCCTTTGGTGGTAGTCAGGATCCTTCTTAGGACTGATTACAGGGTTCAGGGTCTGATAGGAGACAGGGTTAGGTTGGTGACTTGGACCTCTGAACCATTATCAGTACCTCCAAGGTGAGGGATTAGTTAGGACCCCAGTTTAGGGTCAGGTTAGATCCCGGTCCACCTCTTTCCTGTTTCAGCTCATCAAGTCCTCAAGATTAACCCTGAGTTCAGCAGATATCGTGTCAGGTAAATCTATTCTATACTTACATGCTGATGTTGCTATACTAGTTGTTGTATAGAGTGTTGTTCCTGTATTAATAGTTTACTGACATTGTATACATATCATTAGACAGCGTGACATTTTCACTGGCCATAAAAATTATCTCCAGTTACCATGGATCCAGTAGCCCAGCTGGCTCTGCAGTTGCAGGGATTATCCATGGAGCTGACGGACATTAAGTCCAAAGTTTTGTCTCCCCTGGAGCAAACCAGAGTTGAACCTAAGGTTGCTCTCCCGGACAGGTTCACTGGTGGGCGAGACAAATTTTTCACCTTCCGGGAGGCATGTAAATTGTATTTTCGGCTTCGGCCTCGATCATCAGGGAGTGAGGAGCAGAGAGTGGGAATTGTTATCTCACTTCTGCAAGGGGACCCTCAATCCTGGGCATTTTCCCTTCCTCCGGGATCCCCGGCTCTACTGTCTGTAGATCAATTTTTTACTGCCCTGGGATTGGTATATGATGACCCAGATCGGGTCTCTCTTGCTGAGACAAAATTACGTAAGATACAGCAGGGAGATCGTCCGGCAGAGGAATTTGCTTCTGAGTTTCGTAGATGGGCCACAGATACTCAGTGGAATGACCCAGCTCTTAGGAGCCAGTTTTGTCATGGGCTTTCTGATAAATTAAAAGACGTTTTGGCTCAGTATGAGTCTCCTCATTCACTGGAGGCTGCTATGGCCTTAGCTATCCGTACTGATAGACGGCTTCGGGAGAGGGGTGAGGTAACCCCACTCCCTGTTGTTTCTCCACCTACCACTAAAGTCCCTTATGTTGAGGTTCCCCTTGTCTGTTCGGATGAGCCTATGCAGTTGGGAGGGACATCATTTCGTAGGAGGGGATTGGCGGTACGCCGCAGGACTAGAAGATGTTTTTTCTGCGGGAAAGAGGGACATTTTGTTGGAGAATGTCCATCCCGTGCCTTGTTGAGCCAAAAGTCGCCGGAAAACTGTTAATCCCAGGTTGTGTGGTGGACGACAACCTGGGAGTATGTATTTCATCCGCCAGTTCTTCTCAGTTCCTTGTACCAGTGGAGGTGGTAGTTGGTACGAGAGTGGAGAGATTGTCTGTTCTTCTTGATAGTGGTTCCGGGGCTAATCTGGTTGACGCTCAGTTTGCTCAGGCTCAAGGTATGCATCTGAGTGTATTGGTCAAACCGATCCCTATATTCTCCATTGACGCCAGGCCTCTCGGCCAAGGTAGCTTTGTTCATGAGGTTCATAACATTGACCTTCGGGTAGGGGCAATACATAGGGAACAATTATCTTGTTATGTGTTGGAGGGTCTACCTACTCCCATTGTGTTGGGACTTCCTTGGTTGGTTAAACATAACCCTGTGATTAATTGGCAGTCCAGAGAAATAAGCCAATGGGGTGAGTTTTGCAAAAGCAACTGCATGAACACAGTCATCAGTGCGGTCGTGCCTAGTACATTGCCTCCTTTTTTGGAGGATTTTGGGGATGTTTTCTCTGAGGAGGGGTGTCAGGAGTTGCCTCCTCATCGCGTGTATGACTGCTCTATTAATCTCCTTCCTGATGCTAAGTTGCCTAAAGCTAGGTTGTATAATCTTTCTGGTCCTGAGAGGCAGGCTATGAAAGATTATATTTCTGAAAGTCTGGCCAAAGGGCATATTAGACCTTCATCTTCCCCAGTAGCCGCGGGGTTCTTCTTTGTGAAGAAGAAAGATGGAGGCCTACGCCCTTGCTTGGATTTCCGCGAACTTAATCGGATTACTGTTCGAGATCCGTATCCACTCCCTCTTATTCCTGATCTCTTCAATCAAATTGTTGGCGCCAAATGGTTTTCTAAATTGGATCTCAGGGGGGCGTATAATCTGATTAGGATAAAAGAGGGGGATGAGTGGAAAACGGCGTTTAACACGCCGGAGGGACATTATGAGAACCTAAATGAGAAGTAAAGATTTTGGCACACACCAGTGGATATGATAATGCTATTTAATTTGTATTTACATACAGTTTGCAGCAAAAAAACAACAAATGGCAGGCAGACGTTTCGGTCAAACGACCTTCATCAGTATGCTGCAAATATGGATAATAACATATATTAACATAAAGGATATAAAAAGAAAAAAATATATTATATGCATGATATATATGAGATATATATGAAAGGAATCATCTCTGTGTGCTGAAAATAGGAACCAACAACAGGACATAGCATTAAGTGGTATATATATAATGTGAGTATATATAATGTGAGTACATCTCTATTATGCCTTAAGACAGATCAAGTGACTGTGATATAAAGTGAAACCTTTAAAGGAGCACATACCCTTTTGTGTTTTAGCTGACACAATCTTATTATACCTAAAAAGGAACATACTGGAGTGAGTATATTTGGCTCTATTCTATTATGTGGTGGTGAACATGCATTGGAACACATACCGCTGAAATAGTTAATGCCTGGATATAATCTGTGGGAGTAAAACGGCATAAGTAATGTCGCATTGTACCTTTGTAAGGAGTTTGTCTCATATCATTCATTGGTGAGGCAGTGGATAATAGGGAAATTTTACCTTAATCGTCCCTTAAGTATGTGAAGAGAATATGTAGCATAGACGCGGCGTCCACCGCTAGTCTCAGTAGCTGTGGCTTGTTCAGAATCGCGGGTTTAAATGTGCAGCGAGGTGCAGGTGTCATGGCCGCTTGAACCGGAAAACATGACACCGGAAACTGCTAAGCGTGCGTCCCACTGACGTCACCGCTTGCGTTCCAAGGTGCAGGGTGGAGACTAATCTTACTTGGTACTTGTGAGCATGTCAGGAGGTGCTGTGATCACAGTGCTATGCTACATATTCTCTTCACATACTTAAGGGACGATTAAGGTAAAATTTCCCTATTATCCACTGCCTCACCAATGAATGATATGAGACAAACTCCTTACAAAGGTACAATGCGACATTACTTATGCCGTTTTACTCCCACAGATTATATCCAGGCATTAACTATTTCAGCGGTATGTGTTCCAATGCATGTTCACCACCACATAATAGAATAGAGCCAAATATACTCACTCCAGTATGTTCCTTTTTAGGTATAATAAGATTGTGTCAGCTAAAACACAAAAGGGTATGTGCTCCTTTAAAGGTTTCACTTTATATCACAGTCACTTGATCTGTCTTAAGGCATAATAGAGATGTACTCACATTATATATATACTCACATTATATATATACCACTTAATGCTATGTCCTGTTGTTGGTTCCTATTTTCAGCACACAGAGATGATTCCTTTCATATATATCTCATATATATCATGCATATAATATATTTTTTTCTTTTGATATCCTTTATGTTAATATATGTTATTATCCATATTTGCAGCATACTGATGAAGGTCGTTTGACCGAAACGTCTGCCTGCCATTTGTTGTTTTTTTGCTGCAAACTGTATGTAAATACAAATTAAATAGCATTATCATATCCACTGGTGTGTGCCAAAATCTTTACTTCTCATTTAGATACGGGTTGGGACCCTATTTTTGAGCACCACCCTGTTAAACCCATTAGTTAGTTGTGCCAACGTTTTTGATATACATTATGAGAACCTAGTCATGCCTTTTGGTCTGACTACTGCACCAGCAGTATTCCAACATTTTGTTAATGACATTTTTCGTCACCTTGTGGGGCTGTTTGTGGTTGTATATTTGGACGACATTTTAATTTACTCGCCAGATCTTGTGTCTCATCAGGAGCATGTGAGACAGGTGTTGCAGATCTTGCGAGACAATAAATTATACGCCAAACTGGAGAAGTGTGTATTTGCCGTACAGGAACTTCAGTTTTTGGGTTTTTTGGTGTCAGCCTCCGGTTTCCGTATGGACCCTGAAAAGGTGAGAGCAGTGCTTGAATGGGATCAGCCAGGGGATCTTAAGGCTCTGCAGCGTTTTTTGGGGTTTGCTAACTACTACCGGAAATTTATTTGTAATTTCTCATCTGTCGTCAAACCTCTCACTGACATGACAAGAAAAGGGACGGATTTTTCTAAATGGTCGGACAAAGCTTGCCAAGCCTTTTCCTCTTTGAAGAAATGTTTTGCTTCGGCACCCGTTCTCATCCAACCAGATGCATCTCAGCCGTTCATTGTGGAGGTGGATGCGTCTGACGTAGGGGTGGGTGCTATATTGTCCCAGGGTCCGTCCCTGGTAAATGGCATCCGTGCGCTTTCTTTTCTAAGAAATTGTCGTCCGCCGAAAGGAATTATGATATCGGCAATAGGGAACTTTTGGCCATTAAGTTAGCTTTTGAAGAATGGCATCACTTTTTGGAGGGGGCAGTCCACCCGGTTACCGTTATTACTGATCACAAGAACCTGTTGTATTTGGAATCCGCTAAGCGTCTGAATTCCAGACAAGCTCGATGGTCGTTGTTTTTTACCAGGTTTAATTTTGTCGTCACTTATCGCCCGGGGTCTAAGAATGTAAAGGCTGATGCCTTGTCTCGCAGTTTCCCAGGGGCCGGGAAAACGGATGACCCGAGTCCTATCCTTCAGGAGGGGGTGGTAGTGTCGGCTGTATTTTCTGAGCTTGAGGAGGAGGTGTTAGAGGCTCAGGGGGACGCCCCTGCAGGACCTCCAGGGAGACTGTTTGTCCCAAATCTGTTGAGACAAAAGGTTATTGAGGCACATCATAATTCTGCTCTAGCAGGACATCCAGGGAGTAAGGCTACTTTAGATCTCCTTTCTCGCCGGTTTTGGTGGCCTAATGCTAATAAAGATGTTATAACTTTTGTCGCGTCATGTGGGGTGTGTGCTCGCTCTAAAACCCCTCATACCCGTCCGTCTGGGACCCTTTTACCCTTGAAACTTCCGGAGCGTCCATGGACTCATTTATCTATGGACTTCATTACGGACCTTCCTCCGTCGTCAGGGAATACTGTCATACTGGTGGTTGTTGACAGGTTCAGTAAGATGGCACATTTCGTTGCTCTTCCTGCACTCCCTAATGCTAAAACTCTGGCACAGGTGTTCATTAGGGAGATCGTTAGACTTCATGGGTTGCCTTCTGATGTGGTGTCAGATAGGGGGTCTCAGTTTGTGTCCAAATTTTGGAGGGCATTTTGTTTACGTCGGGGGATGCAATTGTCATTTTCCTCGGCTTTTCATCCGCAGACCAATGGTCAGACAGAGCGTCTGAATCAGAGCTTAGAGACATATCTCCGGTGTTTTGTCTCAGAGAACCAAGAGGACTGGTCTTCTTTCTTGCCTCTGGCAGAGTTCGCTCTTAACAACAGGCGGAGCGAGTCCACTGGTAAGTCCCCGTTTTTTGGGGCATATGGTTTTCATCCCCAGTTTTGTACTTTCAATGGGGGGGGCCCTTCTGGGGTTCCTGAGGAGGAGCGTTTCTCGTCGTCACTTGCTTCTGTGTGGAGAGGTGTATTGAATAATCTGAGTGCGATGGGGAACCGTTACAAACGTATGGCTGATAGGAGGAGAGTTTCTGGTCCAGATCTGAATGTGAACGATCTGGTATGGTTGTCTACCAGGAATATAAAACTTAAAGTGCCCTCCTGGAAACTGGGTCCCAGATTCATCGGGCCGTACAGGATCAGTTCCATAATTAATCCTGTGGCATTTCGTCTGGACCTCCCTCCTACGTTTAAAATTCATAATGTGTTCCACAAGTCATTACTTAAAAGGTATGTGGCACCAGTCATACCGTCACCTCTACCTCCTCCTCCTGTGTTGGTCAATGGTAACTTGGAATTTCAAGTATCAAAGATCATTGACTCACGTCTGAATCGCCGGTCCCTTCAGTACTTGGTGCATTGGAAGGGGTATGGTCCAGAGGAGAGGACGTGGGTCCCTGCGTCTGATGTTAACGCAGATCGTTTGGTTCGGACCTTCCACAGAACTCACCCGGGCAGGCCTGGCCCTGAGGGTCCGGAGGCCCCTCGTAGAAGGGGGGGCACTGTCATGTGTGCATTGCCACGAAGATCGTCGCGGTTGCACATTTTGACTTCTCACAGCTGAGCTGCTGTTTCTTTGTGTTTGGCAGCTAGGGAGTTAATTCTGTTTGTGCTCAGTGCTGGGACTGGGTGCAGTTTCTCCCGGCTGCAATTGATTATTTGTTGATTGGTTTCCTTTAAATTCCTGGTTGTCTGCTTGGGGAGTTGCCAGTGAAACCTTCATGCAGACCACAGATAGGAATGAATCTGTATAGACTTTAGTTGTGAGCTCCTTAGTTGTTCTAAGCTCAACTTGGTTAGAGTTTATTTCCCAGACCATTTATGTTCCTTTGGTGTTTGAGTGTGTATGCAAGCGAGTGTTATCCTGTCTGTCTTATATGTCTAATCTGTGTATTTAGCTAAGATCAGCCCATATCCCTTTGGTGGTAGTCAGGATCCTTCTTAGGACTGATTACAGGGTTCAGGGTCTGATAGGAGACAGGGTTAGGTTGGTGACTTGGACCTCTGAACCATTATCAGTACCTCCAAGGTGAGGGATTAGTTAGGACCCCAGTTTAGGGTCAGGTTAGATCCCGGTCCACCTCTTTCCTGTTTCAGCTCATCAAGTCATCAAGATTAACCCTGAGTTCAGCAGATATCGTGTCAGGTAAATCTATTCTATACTTACATGCTGATGTTGCTATACTAGTTGTTGTATAGAGTGTTGTTCCTGTATTAATAGTTTACTGACATTGTATACATATCATTAGACAGCGTGACACAGGCCCTCCTCCGTGTCCGAGTCAGGAGCACGCTGTGAAGCCTGTGAAATTAAAAAAAGAGAAAAAAGCAAATTATCATACACATTCTTTTAAAAAGTCAAAATTATAGATGTTAAACTTTAAAAATTACTGCCACAAAAATTTTGAGATAACACGTTTTGTAAAAATGAAAAATTATAGAAAATGCTACCAAAAATGGTAGTTTCAAAAATGTTTAAAAAAATAAAAATTTTTAAGAAAACACCTCAAAAAAAAATTTACGTTTAAAAAATAAAAATTATGAAATAAACTTTAAAAAAAAAAAACTTACACGTTGAGAACCACCGACACTCTCACGACGACTCTGGGAGGCGCTGGGAGGAACCCTCTGGCTCCCAGATCCGAGAGACTAAAAATGAAAATAAAAATTAGGATATTGCCAGGTGTTGGCCGCTGTGTGAAGTATGTACTAAATGGTTTTCTATGTGTTGTGTGTACTGTGATGTTGTGTTTCTGCGATTGATGCAGGATACTTACGAATTGTGAGCCCACTCCGGGTATCTCTCCACCCCGTCCTTCTTCCTCTGGGAGCTCCTCGTCATCTTGCGATTCCTGTTATGAAAAAAACACAGTCAAGACATAGAGCCCACAGATGTATTGTGGATATAAAAAAAAAATAGATATTTTTACCGCCAATTGCTGACGATGGCTAGGAGGGCTCCCAGAAGAAGACGTGTCATGCTGTGGCGGCTCTGACTCTGGCTGGGAGGGAGGAGATGGCGATGCTGGTGGTGCTGACGCCGCTGCTGCTGCTTCAGCCGCTGCCTCCTCCGCCAACACTGCCATTGCGGCAGCTGCAGCAGCTGTTTGCCGTTCTCTGCTGTGGAAGAAACAAAAAGGGACAGTGAATATATTTCTATATTCCTTGTCCCTAGCTGAAAGAGAAAAACAAACATGTAATTTTTTAGTGAAATGGGGGATGTAATATTTACTTTCTTCTGGCTTCCCTCCTTGCCCGCCTCTCCCTCTCGTCTCTCTACAGGCGCCGCCTCCGCCTCTTGTTGACGTCTTCTGCTGTTAAGTAAAAAGGGACTGTAAATTTACTATTCCTTGTCCATGGCTGAAAGAAAAACAAACATGTAATTTAGAGCAAAATGGTTGATGTAATAGTTACTTTCTGCTTGCTATCCTCCTAGCTTGGAGGTCCTCTCCTCCCCTCTGCTCCACTTGGCCTTCAGCCGCCGCTGCTCGTTGAAGTCTTCTGCTGTTGAATAAGGACACAAAAAGGGACAGTGAATATATGTCTATTCCTTTGCCCTGGCTGAAAGAGAAAAACAAACATGTAATTTATAGCAAAATGGGGGATGTAATAGTTATTTTCTGCTTGCTATCCTCCTAGCTTGGAGGTCCTCTCCTCCCCTCTGCTCCACTTGGGCTTCAGCCACCGCCGCCGCCTCTCGTTCACGTCTTCTGCTGTTGAATAAGGACACAAAAAGAGACAGTGAATATATGTCTATTCCTTTGCCCTGGCTGAAAGAGAAAAACAAACATGTAATTTTTAGGGACATGGGGGATGTCATTTACTTTCTACTGGCTTGCCTCCTTGCCTCCAGGATCTCCTGTGCCCTTGCATCTTCAGCATCAATTCTTCTGCTGTGGAATTAACAGACAAAAAGGAATTTTGTTTATATGTATTGATTGTCCCTGATTTAAAATATAACATTCAAACAAGGACATTATTCCGCTTAATGTTTACCGAACACAACATGCAATCATTAATTGTAGCCATAAACAGTACCAGGGGGAAACCGTATCCCTGGAAAAAAACAAATAAATAAATACAGTACCATGGGTAACCACCCGATCCCCAAAAAAAAAAAAAAAAAAAAACAGTAGAACATTATGATACTAAAAACATGTACATTTCAGATAGTAGCATGAGTAGAAACACCGTCAGAGGCACCAAAAAAAAAAAATGCAAAAAAATAAATAAATAGATCAACATTAGCATAGTAAACACATGCAAATGTAAGATAGCAGCATGAGTAGATTAACCGTCACAGGCCACAAAAAATAAAGATTTAAAAAAAAAAAAAATAGATCAACATTAGGATAGTAAACACATGCACATTTCAGATAGCATGATGAGTAGCAAAAGCATCACAGGGCCAAGAAAATGTAAAAAAAAATTTAAAAAAACATCATTCTGCTAACAAAAAAATGCACATTTCACATAGCATCATGAGTAGATAATAAACCGTCACAGGCCATAAAAAAAAATTAAAAACAAAAATACACAACATCAACATTAGGATAAAAAACACATGCACATTTCACATAGCATGATGACTAGCAAAAGCATCACAGGCCAGGAAAATGTAAATACATTTTTAAAAAAACAGCATTCAGCTATCAAAAAAATGCACATTACACATAGCAGCATAAACCGTCACAGCCCACCAAAAAAAGATTTAAAAACAATGAAACACTACATCAACATTAGGATAGTAAAAACATGAACATTTCAGATTGTAGCAGGACAAGCAACCACATCACAGGCCCAAAAAAAATTTAAAAAAAAATGCAACATTATGATACACAAATACATCCACATTTCATATTGTCGCAGGGAGACCAAGCACATCACTGAAAATAAACAGTACCAGTAGATCTACATTATCAACATTCACAACAGTAGCAGTGGATACACAATAAGTTCACAAACATACGTATTTTAAACACTACCAGCGGGGACCCACCCCATCAGCGGAAATTAAATTTACTACAGTACCAGGGGAACCAATCCCCATCACAGAAAAGACATTAATTTTAAAATGTACCAGGGTGCCAAAAAAAAACAGTAGCTCACACAGCATTGGTGACATATGCATTGTAAATTTTGGATTGGGGGGGGGCATATTTACCGTCTGTTTTCCTGACGCTCCATGGTGCGGATCCTGGCTGCGTCCGGTGGCTGCGTCCGGTGGCTGCGTCCGGAGGCTGCTTCTCGTGGCTGCTTCTCGTGGCTGCTTCTCGTGGCTGCTTCTGGCTCTGGGTCTGGCTCATGTGGATGTGTCTGATGTCCCACAAAATGTTTTTTTTATATGTTTGCTGAGGGGTGGTATCTGTCTGGTATCTGTTTGCTGTGGGCTGGTATCTCAATTAAAAAACTGGATGCGGCTACCGGATCCGGCTCTTGCCGGATGCGGCGCATTGCGGCGTCCATAGACATTCATTGTAAAAAAAGCCGGATGCGCCGCATCCGGCGCTTCCGGCTTTTTCACCGCAGACAAAAAACGTGACATGCAACGTTTTTTCCAGACACCGGACGGCGACCAGACACCACATCCGGCACATACCGGACGCGCCGCAGGGACATGCGGCGCCATAACGGCACTAATGTAAGTCAATGCAAAAAAAAAACGCATGCGGCGCATCCGGTTTTATGATGCGGCGCTGCGGAAAAATGCCGCGGGCGCCGTCAGGCGCAAACCGGATGTGTGAAAGCAGCCTTATACGCGAGTCAATAAGTTTTTCCAGTTTTTTGTGTCAAAATTAGGGGGGTCGGCTTATACATGAGTATATACGGTAAGCTACGAAATCTAATATACATAAGAAAGTCTTTACATATAAAGGGCATAAATATCTTCTGAAAGCTGTATATCACTTTCTATGTTGAGGATATGAAATTCTTCACAGTCCTATGCAGTACACACAGTGTACATAACAATAAAGTAGAGTTAACCTAATCTTGTCTCCCAAAGAACAGTACATCAAGTCACAGTTAACGTGCTTTTAACACTGTTGTACCAGATTGTAATGTAAAGAGCTGAAGTAGTGTAGTGTACTATAAAAAGGATCAACTAGACAGCCAATTAGAAATGAGGTGAATTATAAGTGAAATTCCCATGATGATTGACACAGCCCTCCAGCAAATTACTTTTGCTACTGATCATCTGTGTGCAGTATTGGTTGTTGAATGTGGTGAAAGTTGCAAATGCCAAGGTAAGTCCATTGTATGTTGAAAATAAGATGAGCTGAGTCCATTGGAACCATTGACTATTTACATCTACTATATAATTGTCTTATCCCGTCTGTCTGTTTGTCTGTCTGTCTATCTGTCCGGCAGCGGCCAATCAGCGACGCAGGGCTAACTCTGCCCATGTGGTCAGGTGACTCACCAACTGCCCATGATGTACTGAACATGTTTTGTCAGTTCTGTCTGTCTGTGACGGAAATCCCGAGTCGCTGATTGGTCGCGACCTCTCTACTCAGCTGCCTCCGGATTGGATGTGTTTGTTGCTGAGGGAGTGGTGCGAGCACGCCCCTTGGATACCCGACCGTGGCCTTAGCAACGTCACAGGGACTTTCACAGAACCTGTGTTAGAGAGCAGTTCTATGGGCAATAACATTTAATGATAATATATATATTTTACCTGGAAAATCCTGTGTATTCATTGCATTATTCTTAAATCTTCATAAATAAACTACATACATATTCTAGAATACCCGATGCAACAGGCGCAGTCCGGCCGTGAATTGGCGCAGGATTTGAACCACGCACGCCACCGCTATCGTCGGGAGATCAGTGGCGCTAACCGCTGATCTCTCAACATTAGCCGCGGGTCATCTCCTGCCGCATGGAGGTCAGCGGCGATGCAGCCGGGAGATGACCGGCACTAGCGAAAGTACCTTGACCGGTGGCCTCCACGTAAACCCCAGCAGCAGCCTCCACGCAGATCCCACCAGCAGCAGCCTCTATATACCCCAGCAGCAGCCTCCACATATACCCCAGCAGCAGCCTCCACGTACACCCCAGCAGCAGCCTCTATATACACCCCAGCAGCATCTATATACACCTCAGCAGCCTCTATATACACCCCAGCAGCATCTATACACACCCCAGCAGCAGCAGCCTCTATATACACCACAGCAGCCTCTATATACACCCCAGCAGCAGCAGTCTCTATATACACCCCAGCAGCAGCCTCTATATACACCCCAGCAGCCTCTATATACACCACAGCAGCATCTATACACATCCCAGCAGCAGCAGCCTCTATATAACACCCAGCAGCAGCCTCTATATACACCACAGTAGCCTCTATATACACCCCAGCAGCAGCCTCTATATACACCACAGCAGCCTCTATATACACTTTAGAAGCCTCTATATACAGCCCAGCAGCAGCCTCTATATACACCCCAGCAGCCTCTATATACACCCCAGCAGCCTCTATATACACCCCAGCAGCCTCTATATACACCCCAGCAGCAGCCTCTAAATACACCCCAGCAGCCTCTATATACACCACAGCAGCATCTATACACATCCCAGCAGCAGCAGCCTCTATATACACCCCAGCAGCAGCCTCTATATACACCACAGCAGCCTCTATATACACCCCAGCAGCAGCAGCCTCTATATACACCCCAGCAGCCTCTATATACAGCCCAGCAGCCTCTATATACACCCCAGCAACCTCTATAAACACCCCAGCAGCAGCCTCTATATACACCCCAGCAGCCTCTATATACACCCCAGCAGCCTCTATATATTCCCCAGCAGCCTCTATATACACCTCAGCAGCAGCCTCTATATACACCCCAGCTGCAGCCTCTATATACACCCCAGCAGCAGCATTTATATACAATTCTGCCTCCCAAAGATCACAGTAAAGCTTGGCTCATATTCATTCTGCGCTCTACGCTGAGCACTTACATTGGGGTTTCTGTGTAAATTTCTTAAATATGGGATTCAGACAGAAGATTCACTATAATGAGGCCAATGGAGGTACTGTGGATGCTGTCTGACTTGTGATCCGGCGGCAGCCATCTTTTTATTGAGATGGCATAAAAGTGCTGTCTGCCACAGTTTTGTGCACATCTGTAAAAAGGACACCGATGAACAGAGGCTAGACTGAGTCCAGAGTAACTTTGCTGCCTCAATAAAGTGAATGGATCTGTGAGGATATGGGCACTTACTAAAGACTATAGGACAGATGGACGTAGAGCAGAGTCCACAGCTCTAAGAGATAGAGACTTTTTCCAGCATGGAGCACTGGTTGCATCGATATTGTGCATTAGATATTTTCTTGCTGTGTTTTATTAGTGATTTGCTTGCTCGGCAGTTATTCCTCAGGAATCAATTTTCCCATTCAGTGACAGTAAGCAGAGGAAAACGAGCAGGCTAGATCTCATGTATAGCTAAGGCCAGACAGGAGACTGCTAAAGGTGAATGTAAAACAATCATCCTATCAATCCCCTCTGCACCTCAAGGTCTCACACCATTGTACTCCCACTACTAGGCTCATTATATGGATGGAGATAGTAGACCAAGGGTAGCCATCAACACAGGGGGTTTTGCATGCAGTCTCAGGAGATGGAATATGCTTTGGTCTGTGAGCTAAAGGAAAATGTTTAAGGGGAGGGAGAAAAAGGGTTGAATGAGACAGTTGAAGTGATTTCAAAGAGAGAATATCCATGCTGGGATGGATGTATGGACTATGGAGTTTTGGAGATTGATTGTTGGCTGGAGGGGTATCCATGAGCTATGGTTGTGATATCCATCAGCTGGAGGAACATAGGCTGTGACTGACTGCACACTATACCGGCTGGAGATACCAAATGCTGTGGGCCAACCAAAAATTGGGAGACAGTATGTATCGCCTGGTGTGGGACCAGAGGAACTACCGATCTCAGATTGAGAACTTGTGGACTGAAGACATTGTATTTTGGCCATCTACCTGGATTTGTTGTACAACTATGGTCGTATGGAATAAAAAAAGTTGCATTGTTAACCTGCCTAGGTGATTTTTATAACCCACAACATCAGATCCTCACAGGATCCCTTGGGGGTTTCACCTGAATTACCTCACTCGAGGATTTAAAGCGAAACCCCGATGTAAGTGCTCAGCCTAGAGCAATGGATAAATGTGATCCCAAAAGTTATGTAAAATGTTCCCATTGAAAGCTTCAACTCAATGCACAAAAAAGCAAGTCCCCACTCATGTCTATCATCTTTATAACAGAAATATAGGGGGCTTCCACGTTACTGGTTACTGGTAGCACAAAGACTCTGGAAAAGCAAAATAGCCACCGCCCCCCAAAAGAAATTCAGCTAATTCTGTGCTCCCAAATCAAAATGCCAGACACCCTTCTGAGCCCTAGAGTGCCTAATTCACATTTAGCCTCCCCATATTTGGGACTTCTGCAGCGTTGAGAGCCTGCTTAATCTATGTGTGCATGAGCTGGGCACAATGCACCGGTCACTACAATGGCAGTTTGCTGCTTGTTTCTGGAAAGCACGCATGGAGTCAAAAACATCACAACATTTGTAGATACTTTCCCCACAGGGTATATTTTCCAAAATAGGGTCACTTGAGGGGGAATTCTGCTCTTCTAGCACTTATGGGCTCTGTATATGGAGTCTGCAAACTATTACAGAAAATTGTACGCTCCAGGTTGTCTACTGTATAACAGTACTGCTTAGCCATACAGCGAGACCCAGGAAGGATTGAGCGCTATATGCCAATAGCTCTCCGTTCCTCCCAAGTATTGCAGTATGGCTAACCAGTACTGTACAGCCACATTTTCAATATTTCTACATTCAGAAGAATTGTGGAACACATTTTGATGCCATTTTTACCCATTTCTACATGTGAAAATGTAAAATCTGGGGCTAAAGCTAAATTTTGGTAGTAAAAGTATAATTATTTTTTTCTTCATTGCCCAATAGCATAGCATTCTGTGACCCACCTGTGGTGTCAATATGATTACTGCACCCCTAGATGAATTCATGAAAAGGTGTAGTGTGTAAAAATGGGTCTCTTATGGGGGTTCTGCTGTTCTGGCACCTCAGGGGCTCTGCCAATGTGACAAGGCACTTTCAAACCAGTCCAGCAAAATGTGAACTCCAATATGGCTCTAGTTCCCTTACAGCAAATTTTGCATTAAAAAATTCAAATGGCGCTCCTTCCCTTCTGAGCCCTGCTGTGCACCCAAACAGTAGTTTTCCCCTACATATTGGATATCGGCATACTCAGGAGAAATTGCACAACAAATTTTGTAGTCCATTTTCTTCTGTTACCCTTGTGAAAATGCAAACTTTTGGGGTAAAAAAAAACATTTTTGTGGGGAAAATGCTATTCTTTTATTATCATGGTTCAACATTATACTTCTGTGAAGCAAATCTAGTTAAGTTCCCTGAGGGGTATAGTTGCCAAAATGGTGTCAGGTGTGGGCAGTTTCCACTGTTTAGTCACATCAAGGGATCTACAAATGCAACATGGTGTCAGCTAATTAAACCAGCAAATTTTACATTCAGAAAGTCAAACGGTGCCCCTTCCCTTATGAGTCCTGCTGTGTGTCCAAAGTGTTTTTTCCCCAATATGGAGTATTGGCATGCTCAGGAGAAACTGCACAACAAATTTTGGGTCCATTTTTACCTGATACCCTTGTGAAAATGAAAAAGTTTGTGTCTAAATAAATTTTTTGTGACAAAAAGTTAAATGTTAATTTTTTCCTTCCACATTTCAAAAATTTCTGTGAAGCACCTGAAGGTTTAATAAACTTCTTGAATGTGGTTTTGAGCACATTGAGGAGTGAAGTTTTTAGAATGGTGTCACTTTTGAGTATTTTCTGTCATATAGGTACCCCTCAAACTCACTTCAAATATGACGTGGTCCTAAAGAAAATGTTTTTGCACATTTTATTGGAAAAACGAGAAATCGCTGGTCAACTTTTAACCTTTATAGAGTCCTGACAAAAAAAATTATGTTTCAACAATTGTGCTAATTTAAAGTTGACATGTGGGAAATGTTATTTATTAACTATTTTGTGTTATATAACTCCCTGACTAAAGGGCATAAAAATTATAAGTTTGAAAATTGCTAAATTTTAAAAAAATTTGCCAAATTTCCATTTTTTCTACAAATAAATGCAAGTCATGTTGAAGAAATGTAACAACTATAATAAAGTACAATATATCTTGAAAAAAACATCTGAGAATCAATGGGATCCATGGAAGCGTTCCAGTGTTATTACCACATAAAGTGACACAGGTCAAAATTGTAAAATTTTGTCAGGTCATGAAGGTGAATACAAGCTCTCAGAGTGAAGGGGTTAAAAGCAATTATAGTGTCTGCCATTACTACCTCTTGTGGTAGGGAATTCCACATTCTGAAGGCTCTAATTGCAAAGAACCCTTGCCTATTTAGCTTTTGAAATCGCCTTTCCTCCACCCATACTGAGTACTCCCTGGTCCTAATTATGGCCTTTTGAAGGAATAAGTCATATGCCAGTCCTTTTACTGACCATCCATATATTTATACATGTAATTGATATTTACTCTAAGGCGTCTTTTTTCTAAGCTAAAAAAGCCCAAGTTTTCCAATTTTTCATCATATGAGAGGCCTTCCATCCCTTGTAATAATTTAGTTGCCTGCCTTTACATTGACTCTAACTGCTGGATATCCTTTTTAAAATGTGGAGTCCAAAACTGTATCCAATATTCTAGATGTGGCCTCACAAGTGATGTATAAAGACGTAATTTTTCCAAATTCGGTTTTGCATGTGTACCAACCTCTAATGTGAGTGATTACCGCTTTTAACCCCTTTACACCCAAGGGTGGTTTGCACGTTAATGACCGGGCCAATTTATACAGTTCTAACCACTGTCCCTTTATGAGGTTGTAACTCTGGAACGCTTCCATGGATCCTGGCAATTCTGACATTGTTTTCTCGTGACATATTGTACTTCATGTTATTCATAAAATTTCTTTGACATAACTTGCGTTTATTTGTGAAAAAAATGGAAATTTAGCGAAAATTTTGAAATCCAATTTTTCAACTTCAAATATTCATGCCCATAAATCACAGAGATATGGCAGACCAAATACTTAATAAGTAACATTTCCCACATGTCTACTTTACATCAGCACAATTTTGGAACCAAAATGTCTTTTTGTTACGAAGTTATAAGGATTAAATTTAACCAGCGATTTCTCATTTTTACAACACTATTTTTTTGGGGGGACCACATCACATTTGAAGTCACTTTGAGGGGTTTATATAATAAAAAATACTCAAAATGATACCATTCTAAAAATTGTACCCCTCAAGGTGCTCAAAACCACATTCAAGAAGTTTATGAACCCTTCAAATGCTTCACAGGAATTTTTTGAATGTTTAAAAAAAAATGAATATTTAACTTTTTTCACAAAAAAAAAATTATTTCAGGTCCAATTTTTTTTATTTTCCCAAGGATAACAGGAGAAATTGGACCCCAAAAGTTATTGTGCAATTTGTCCTGAGTATGCTGATACCCCGTATGTGGAGGGAACCACTGTCTGGACGCACGGCAGAGCGGGGAAGGGAAGAAGCGCAGTTTGACTTTTTCAACGTAAAATTGACTGGAATTGAGATTGGACGCCATGTCGCGTTCAGAGAGCCCCTGATGTATCTAAACAGTGGAAACCCCCCAATTCTACCTCCAACCCTAACCCCAACACACCCCTAACCCTAACCATAATCATAACCCTAACACTAGCCCTAATCCTAATCCCAACCCTAACTCTAGCCCTAACCCTAACCCTAATGGGAAAGTGGAAATAAATACGTTTTTTAAAATTTTATTATTAAGGAGGTGATAAAGGGGGGTTTGATTTACTATTTAAAGCTGGTTTTTATAGCGGGTTTTTATGATTGGCAGCTGTCACATGCTAAAAGAAGCTTTTTATTGCAAAAAATAGTTTTTGCATCACTACATTTTGAAAGCTATAATTTTTCCATATTTTGGCCCACAGAGTCATGTGAGGTCTTATTTTTTGTGGGATGAGTTGACGTTGTTATTGAAACCATTTTCGGACACATGACATTTTTTGATAAAAAAAAACAGCAATTCAGGAATTTCTTTTGGGGGGCGTTTATATGGTTCCGCATGTGATAAAATTGAAAAAGCAGTTTTATTCTTCGGGTCACTACGATTACAGCAATACCTCATTTATATCTTTTTTATGTTTTGGCGCATTTATACAATAAAAACAATTTTGTATAAAAAATAATTATTTTCGCATCGCTTTATTCTGCGAGCTATAACTTTTTTTTTTGCTGATGACGCTGTGTGGTGGCTCGTTTTTTGCCGTACAAGATGACATTTTCAGTGGTACCATGATTATTTATATCTGTCTTTTTGATCGCGTGTTATTCCACTTTATGTTCGGCGGTGTGATTATAAAGCATTGTTTTTTTTTGTTTTTTTAAGGGGTTCACTAAAGGGGTTAACTAGTGGGACAGTTTTATAGGGTTGGTCGTTACGGACACGGTGATACTAAATATGTGTACTTTTATAGTTTTTTTGTATTTACATAAAGAAATGAATTTATTGGGGAATTTTTTTTTCTTTATTTTGGATTTTTTTTATTATCTTTATACATGTTTATTTATTTTTATACTTTTTTACTTTGTCCCAGGGTAGGACATTACTATATAATATCAGATCGCTGCTCTGACAGTTTGCACAGCACTCTGTCAGACCAGCAATATCACAGGCAGTGCATGCGGCTTCTCAGCGCCTGCTCTCAGTAGGCACTGAGAAGCCACCTCTCTGCAGAACCCAGAAGGACCCCACGGCCATCTTGGTTCCGGGGTCCTGCAGGGAGGAGGCCCTCAGAACAGCGCAATCACATAGCCCCCTCCCTGCGCGATGCTTCCCTGTGCCTCCGGAACACTGTGATTATGAGCGCAGCTGATCGCATATGACGTACTATCCCGTACACGGTCATACGAGCCTGGGTCACCTGGACGGGATAGTACGTCAAATGTCAGAAAGGGGTTGTGAGCTTTTGGGTAGCAATAGGAGGTACAAAAGTTGAAATCAAAATGGGTATACCATTAGTACACATTTCATAATACAAAAAACCCTTCACTATTGTATTTCACTATTGAAAATTAGTATAATGAGATAAAGTGGAGCAGTTGCCATTTGCAATCAATGTATTCACACCAATCAGTCTTCAGAGAAACAGGAAAAATGAAAGCAGCACTTGCTGTACGTAGAAACGGTACATTCTAATAATATCTTTTCATTGTCAGTTGAACTTTTCAATTTCATTTTCATTTTCATTGAACAACTACGCAGTGCTGCTTACACTTCAACTCTGGCATTCAACTTATTAAGTTGGCTCCTTACATACAGTATCTTATTCATCCTATACAGACTTCCATTCACTACATACAGTCTCAGCCATATACAATAAATAAGGACTCCCATCAAAGTTTTTATCCTCTTAATATATTGCAGTCACCATATTACATAGCACTGTGTACTTACAATTGCTCATTTTGTCCTTCCAGCCAGCTAATGGAAGAAGTCTGAAAGGAGCCGTGAACAAGTTATAAGTCAGGAACATAGTTCATCATTTTTATAAATTAAACAATGAATGTAGCACTGCATTATGGCTTCTGGCATAAATGAAAGCTAAAAATTCCAGTGTGAATAGCGATGAATGGACAAATATACTAAACATTCTTAAATAAAATCTGCTGCCATCTACCAGGATGATGAAGATGAAACAAGGGTGGACATTTCAGGAAGACAATGATCTCAAACACACAGCTAAGGAAACTATCAATTGGGTTCAGAGAAAGAAAATAAAGCTGCTAGATTGACCCAGCCTGGATCCAAAAGAAAATTTATGACAATAACTAAAGATCAGAGTTCATGGAAGGAGCCCACAGAACCTACAAGATTTGAAGAGTGTTTGTGTCGAAGAATGGACGAAAATCACATCAGAGCAATACATGCGACTAGTTTCTCCATACAGAAGGCTGTGTATGAAGTATTAAATATAATTCAGTAAGCGTGTTTAATACTTTTTCTCTGTGTTATTTCTCATTATTACACATAACTTATATTATGGGCATCTATAGTTTGATTTCTTTGCCTGTGTGGATTGGATGGGTTATTAGCGACGTCTGGTGAGACTATCATATCAATAGCATCTTTAGAAATATATTTACTCAGAAAATTGGTGGCGAGTTCAAAAGTTATTTCATGCCCTGTATGTGTATATTCATGAATTCATTTAAGTTATGCATTAGAAATATACAGGATATGACCTATTTATTCTACTTTCAAAGCAGAAGGGCAATGATATCATTATATTAGGATATTATGTTGTAGTCCCAGTGATATTAGTGAGCTTTGTGCACTAATATGATGAATGTAATGCAGTGATACTAAATCTCACCCTCCAGTAAAGGTGACTTTTGGTGCATTGATTTCCTTTGACTTAACACCTGTCATAGACAAAATTAGAAATAATATTAAAGCAAAACACTCATTAATATATAGAAGCTCAATAACCATGTCTAGAGATCTTTGATGTATGGCGCCACTGACCCTGAATTTACCATGACCAAGTAATATCATATTCTGTTTTGAAAATATAAGTTACATGTTGCAATCTTTTAAAACCTGTGGAGAGATTGTATGGTATCATTAATATTAAGGTGCTTAAAAATAAAAGTGTCTAAAATGTGAGATATGAAAATAAAATACACAATAGTAACATAATCTTACAGAAGTTTAATGTAATATTGAAGGTGTTTACCATTCCATCAAAATGTAATAAATGTTAAGTACTTATTCATGTCCAATATAATGAGGATGGAATTGAGCAAATTCTAAAAGGAGCCTTTAAAGTAATGATCAAAACTTATATAAATATAAAATACTGGTTAAAAAAATCCTTACATAGGCTACTTTCACACTTGCGCCTTTTTGCACTGCATTTCGAGCGCACGTCAAACACATTGAAAAAACACGTGCAAACGCTTGTAAATGCTGCGATTTTTTGCGCATTATGACCAAAAAGCGCAGCGTATGTATGCGATTTCAATCGTTTTTGCATGCGTTTGCATTTTTTCGGCGCATGGGTTGTCTACGTCTCACATTTCACAGGAGGAAAATCCTTGAAAAATTCTTGCAACAGACTCCACCAATGGAACTCCAGTGGGCGTGTGTTATGGGAAATCTTTATATAGAGCCTGTTACAGCCGAATTCTTCACATTTGCTTGCATTTTCCTTTGTGAACATGGATCTGCGCTGAAAGAGTTTTCACTTTAACTTGGATCTAGACATCGCGATGGCTCAGGCTTATGCAGTTGCTTGCCATGAAGAAAGGGAGAGAGAGAGACAGTGAAGAAGGCAGCGGCGGCGTTTGTGGGTACATCCGATTGTTGAATTCTGGGAGAGCCATGGAGAGTACCACACCCTCTACAGGCAAATCCCGAGAAATTTAGTGACTATACCCGGATGTCGCAAGAAACCTTCAGGGATTTGTTTGCTCGTGTCCAAGAATTCATCCGGAGACAGGACACAAAGCTCCGTTGTGCGATTCCTCCGGAGGAAAGGCTCCTGGTAACATTACGGTACGTAATATTGCTAAACCAATGCCTGCATCATTTTATTTGTTCTGCCATGTACAATTTCCACAGCTGGCAGAATTATTGTACTGCCATGTAGTATACAAAGACCTGCAGAATTATTTTTATGCCATGTACTAATTTTTTTTTTGTTCTTTTAATGTTTTAAAAAACCATATACAATAATATATTTTTTTGTTCTTTCTCAGATTCCTGGCTACTGGAGAAAGCCTCTCTTCACTCCTCTTCCAGTACCGGATTGGAATCTCCACCTTGTCAGGAATTGTTGTGGACACCTGCCGGACATTGTGGAATATTCTTTGGCCAGATTTTATGCCCCTGCCCACCACCGAAAAGTGGATTGAAATAGCTGAAAAATTCTGGACAACCTGCAATTTCCCCAACTGTTTGGGAGCGATTGATGGGAAACACATCCGGATAATCAAACCCAAAAGAACAGGCTTGGAGTACTACAACTACAAAAAGTACTTCTCTACAGTTCTCATGGCCATTGCGGATGCAGACTGTATGTTTGTTGCAGTGGACATTGAGGCATTTGGCCGTGGGAATGACTCACAGGCTTTTAAGAACTCGGACATGGGCCGGAGATTGTATGGCAACCATTTCAATTTCCCCATGCCACGGCCTCTTCCCAACACTGAAGGTCCGCCACAGCCATTTGTCATGGTTGGGGATGAGGCATTCCGGATGTGCCAACACCTGCTCAAACCCTACTCCAGCCGGGACTTGGACCACACCAAAAAAAATTTTAATTACAGGCTGACCAGGTCCAGAAGAACAGTAGAGTGTACCTTCGGTATACTTGTTTCCAGATGGCAAATTCTCGGCACAGCCATTCATCTGAAACTGGAAATAGCAGATGAAGTTGTGAAGGCCTGTGTGGTTCTACATAATTTTGTGATGGCTAAAGAGCACCCAAACTTTGAACTCAATGATGCAGCTCCTTACCCATTGCCTGAATTCACTCAGCACCCTCTCAGGTCATCCGTTGAAGTTTGTCAAATGAGGGACCAATTTGAGGCCTACTTCATCTCAGATGTAGGACGGGTGGAATGGCAAGAACAAATGGCGTAAAAAAGTTTTCTGGTGTGTATGTTAATAAAATAACTGTTTTGATACCTGTACCGAGTGCACTCTGTGTTTTTACACTCAAATACAATAATCAACTGTCCAGGTTTACCAGTGAATTCATGATGCTGTGTTTTTTGTGCATCATGAATTTACTAGTAATCCTGACCAGGTGACTATACATACACACACAAGTTGTATGACCTTTATCATCTCTCCAGTTTGGGTTCAATTTGCAGCAGCAGTGGAGATAAAACAACTAATATTTGTGTCACCTGGCCTGATGTTACAAATAGTGATTTGGGGATGCACTAACATCCGTCACTCTTTATTATACCTGACCATGTGACTATAAATATTATTTGTAGTATCATCACTGTGGCTTGATTTTGAACGCACTGGAGAGATGATAAAGTTTATACAACTTCTACAATCCCCAGGCCTGGTGTCATGCTGAAGTGAGGACGCCCAAAATAATGCATCCTCACTTCAGAATGTATCACACATGGTCAGGAGAACACACATATGAGTTATAAACTGCAGCTTTGCTACAGTATGCTTGAAATATATGCAGTCTGAAGCGACACTGCAGGTTAAAACTCATGTGTATTCACCTGCCCAGGTGTGATAGTAATGATACAAGGCCAGGGTATTGTACAGATAACATGTATTTTCACCATCATCTCCTCAATTTATTCAACACACACACTAAATAGAGGATGTGGTTAATTACAAGGAATATCTAGAATCCCTGGCCTTGTGTCACAAAGAGTTAAATGATGGTAAAAACACACCATACTCATTTAACTTTTTATGATACCTGGCAAGGTTAAATAGATATGCCTTGCACTCAACACCATCCTCTATTAAGTCTGTGCAATATTAGCAGACTGAAGAGACTGGTGGGGAAAATACAAGTCATATATTTGTGTTTTTGACTACACATATCTTCAGGAATGACACAAGAAACATGTGTCATTCCTGGAGTTATGTGTAGTCAAAAACGCAAAGAGTATGCCACAGTGTGTGTACGGCGCAGTGTGTGCAGGTGGCGAAAGACACATTAATCAAACAGTATTTAGTAAAAGCAGAATTGCACATTTATTTTAAAACAAAAAAATAATTTTTATTGTGAAGGACATTTGGGGGGATACTTTGGGAGTGTGGAGAGACGAGGAATGGCTGGAAAGTGAGCAAGGGGTTCTAGGGGAAGGGGCAACAAAAGTAGTGGGGGAAGGAAGATCAGGGATGGAAGTAGAGGCAGGTTGAGACACATTAGGAGGAGAGGGGGGTTGGACAAACAAAGTCTTTTTTTTGGTCTTCTTTGGGGCAGGAGTCCCCTGCATGGATCGAATTCCGTGTGACTGCCTTGAGCTGGTGGACCGTGGCCTCAAGACGTAAACGAGGGAATGTCGGTCACCCCTCTCATGCTTTGTGGTGGTGGTGGCGGTGCTCCTAGAAGGAGAACAAGTGGTGGCGGTGGTCCTAGGAGGAGAAGTGGTGGCTGTGGTACTAGGAGGAGAAGTGGTGGCGGTGGTCCTAAGAGGAGAAGTGGTGGTTGTGCTCCTAAAATGGTCGGAGTGGTGGCGGTGCTCCTAGATGGAGAAGTGGTGGCTGTGCTCCTAAAATGGTGCGGAGTGGTGGCGGTACACCTAGACGGAGAAGTGGTGGCTGTGCTCCTAAAATCGTGCGTAGTGGTGGCGGTACTCCTAGAAGGAGATGTGGCGGTGGTCCTTACAGGAGAATAGGTGGCGGTGGCCCAAACAGGTACTGCGGTGGCAGTAGTCCAAGAGCATGTACCGGTGTCTGTGGTGGTGGTGCTCCAGACAGGAGCAGCACTTGCCATGGTGGTGGCGACGGTGGAGTGTCCAGCAGTACTCGGACTTGTGGTGGTGTAGTGGTGTCCAGCTTGACTCGGAATGCAGGTTGCTGTGCAGTGGTATGCAACAGAAGTCGGTAGTGAGGTGTGGCGAGTCAGTGGTGGCACAGTTGGAAATGCTACCACTGACTGCTGCACGTACCGATTCTGCTGCATAGCCTGCAAGTAAGCAGTGTTGCAGGCCTGCAACACACTCAGCTGTTGCTCAGGACTAAGGTGTTCCACCATGCCCTGTTCAATTTTACTGAAAAAATGGTGCGCTGGTCTGTTGAGGTCAGCCTCCAGACAATCAAGCTGCTGGTCGACAGAGTGGAAGCGGTGTTCCATGTGGGTAAAACCGCGTTCCATGAGTGAAAAACGCTTTCCACTCTGTCTGATATCGACTTCATACTGGCATGAAAGGCCTTGCTCAACTGCATGAACTCGGGCAAGACATTCCTGTCCAAGGCCCTCTGCCGCTAGCGGGAAGTGCCCGCTTAAACAGTGGCAGAGACCTGGGACAGGGGAACACCTGATTGACCAGCTTCCTGGTCACCAGATGTCCGTGTTGCTGACCTGCAAGTTGCTTCCAGGCTGTCGGATGGCTGGGACGGGTCCGAGGTCGTCTGATGAAGGACCGCTTCAGGGACAGGTTGCATGGTGCTGCTCCAGGTGCTGTGGAAAGAAAAGAAAAACATTAGTATAATGCATTTACAAGAAGCATCAGCTGTGGAAAAGAAAAGCACTGATTAAAAAAACTTACGCTCTGCTGGCAAGGACCGGTCTCAGGAACGCCAACTCACGATAATAACGATATTTTCGTCTGGTCCTTGCCGCTGAACCACTGCGAACCTGTCCCTCTGCACGAACATCAGTGTTGAAGGAGTCCTTCATTGAGCGCCAACGTGTACTGACATTGTTCACTGTTGGAAAGAAAAAAACAAATTATACAATGCACTCAGGGAAAAATCTGTTTCATCACACACACCTGAGTGAACATGGCAAACAGTCAATGCAGCATAAAAAAGCAATACAATACACAGTGTAGTCACTTGTTCCAGATGACACTGTTGGGTTTGCTGCTAGAATATAGCGGGAAACACAACAGTGCCATCAGTAACAAGAGTGAATGCAGCATAAGAAAGCAGTACAATGCACAGTGCAGTCACTGTTGAACCAGATGACACTGTTGGGTTTGCTGATAGAACATATCTATCAGCAAACCCAACAGTGCCATCAGTAACAAGAGTGAATGTAGCGTAAGCAATACAATGCACAGTGCAGTCACTGTTGATACAGATGACACTGTTGGGTTTGCTGCTAGAATATATCTAGCGGGAAACACAACAGTGCCATCAGTAACAAGAGTGAATGCAGCATAAGCAATACAATACACAGGGCAGTCACTGTTGGACCAGATGACACTGTTGGGTTTGCTGATAGAATATATCTATTAGCAAACCCAACAGTGACATTAGTAGCAAGAGTCACTGTGGCATCACAGAGCATGGAAATACTTACTAAACTCCTTTTTGGTGGTTGGAGAGGCACTGTCCCAGCCATCCATCAATGCTGCGGCCACCTCATTCCATAGCCGCCGACTCACCACATTGTCCTTGTACTGCGGATCACGGCTGTCCCACAATGGGACACGATCATGGACCTGGCAGATCAGGGCCTCATTGTCCACATAGAGGTCCACGTCCCGTTGTGGAACCTAGAAAAAGCAAAAAAAAATTACAATCTTGGATATATTTCAGAAAGAGAGACAAAAATTAAAAAAGTAAAAAGAGACATTCAAAGACTATATACTTACATTCCGTCTCACCACCGGGACTTGTCTTGGCTGTGACTGCTCCAGCTGTTCGGACTCCTCAATCGCCGTGTCCGACGATGATGTCTGAAAACGAAAAAAAAAATATTACACATTTGTAGATGCAGCAGCTATACTTACCCAAAGGCAGGAAGATACTCACATCACGCTCTGCTTGGGCCAGTTCTTGCCGGGATGGCGAATAATGTGATCCAGAAGAAGACATTCTGCAATAAAAAAATACAAAGCATTAGTACATATTACATTTGAAAGGACAGGCAGTCATTTGGTTTAAGAATTCTCACATTGTTGGTGATGCACCTTGGATCCAAAGTTTCTACTGTCTTGACTGTGTCTTCCAAGCAGTCCTTCAAGGCAGTGAGTGTCTTCCAGGCTGTGTCTTCAAGGCTGTTTGTTCCAGTCAGTCTGATAGTAGTGGTCTGTCTGGCACTGCAGACACCTTCTTTTATCTACATTCCCCACAAACAATGTTGCTTGTGTAGGGGGTGTTTTAGACAAGTGTCTAGGCATTGTTTACTCAAAAATCGTGTGCGTGCAAAAGCGCTGACGAGCGCACAGCCATGCGCCCGGCAGTGCCCCCATAGACTGTAATGCTATTTGTTTGCGCTTAATGTGTGCACACGTGCGCATGCGCATTTCTAAAGTGGTTGGGAGGAACAAAAAATGCAACATGTAGCGTCTAGCGCATCTGGGCGCACACCTGGAAAATGCACAGCGCACGACAAACGCTGATGAACGCGTGCAAGCACTAGACCCTGCGCCCGCCATGTTAAAGATAGTGGAACATTGCGCTTGCGACCGATAGCGCACGATGCGCTGCGCGATAAAACGCAAGTGTGAAAGTAGCCTTAGATAATATCTTTATGTATGTATCGTATTTTAATTTAATGTAAATATTAATACATTTATAATACAACAACAATTTGTTATGCAGTTCAAGTAGTTCAGAATATCAACTTTTTGTTTCACCTTTGTATGATAATTAGTGTTGAGCGATACGATACCGCAAGTATCGGGTATCGGCCGATATTAGCTCTATCGGCCTTTCGATACTTAGTTTCGATATTTTCCATATATCGTATACCGGAGTCGGAAGTTCCCATAATTCTTTGAGAGGCAATATGATTTTAGTCAGCCAATGAGGAATCCTAAGAAGTGTGGGCACATCCTGTACTGCTGCGGTCATGTTAACTAATGGCATGGCTGTGATTGGATGCTGAAATGATGTCAGAATGCACTATAAAAGGCGCCGCCGCCATTTTAGCGTCACTGTGCTGTGAATTCAGTAAGGGACAGAACGCTGCTGTGCTGACTCTGAGGGACAGTTAGAGATTGCGATTTAGTGTACTGTGCTGTAGGCAGGCTAGCACCAACCGCTGTGTAAAGCTTCCTTTTGCCTGCAGTGTTGTTTTAACAGCTCTGCAAGGTGTGTGTGAGTGCAGGTGACGCTGCAGTTTGCTCTGCATGCAACGCTGTCTGTAGGCATCTGCACGTGTCACTCACAGACTCTTTTTTTTTTTCTCAGTGTAATTCTTGCAGCTCCATGCAATTTAACTATTAGTGTGACGCGCTTCCATCCGTATCCAATACATTGGTTGCAAACACTATAGAAGTAGACAAAGGAGTAGCCTTTCACAGATTGTGAACAGTTGTGTTTCAGTGTTCACTTCAGTCTGTGTTTTTTATTTTTTGAGTGCACATCACGCTCCAGTTACTTGTTCAAGCACTGCTGCTTGTACTCTGCTGAGCGTGTCTCAGTGCCTCATCCTTTTCATTTATCTCCAATTGGTTCTGCTCCATTCCATTTAAAATATAATCTATTAGTGTGACGCGCTTCCATCCGTATCCAATACATTGGTTGCAAACACTATAGAAGTAGACAAAGGAGTAGCCTTTCACAGATTGTGAACAGTTGTGTTTCAGTGTTCACTTCAGTCTGTGTTTTTTATTTTTTGAGTGCACATCACGCTCCAGTTACTTGTTCAAGCACTGCTGCTTGTACTCTGCTGAGCGTGTCTCAGTGCCTCATCCTTTTCATTTATCTCCAATTGGTTCTGCTCCATTCCATTTAAAATATAATCTATTAGTGTGACGCGCTTCCATCCGTATCCAATATATTGGTTGCAAACACTATAGAAGTAGACAAAGGAGTAGCCTTTCACAGATTGTGAACAGTTGTGTTTCAGTGTTCACTTCAGTCTGTGTTTTTTATTTTTTGAGTGCACATCACGCTCCAGTTACTTGTTCAAGCACTGCTGCTTGTACTCTGCTGAGCGTGTCTCAGTGCCTCATCCTTTTCATTTATCTCCAATTGGTTCTGCTCCATTCCATTTAAAATATAATCTATTAGTGTGACGCGCTTCCATCCGTATACAATACATTGGTTGCAAACACTATAGAAGTAGACAAAGGAGTAGCCTTTCACAGATTGTGAACAGTT
>JARQOD010000006.1:297255720-297331872 GCA_033576555.1 Oophaga sylvatica
CCACTCCACCACCACCCACCTGTTCTGCCTTGTCTTCCCATTCTTTCAGTCTTTCCACCCCTTCACCTCTTCCTGTTCCTTCCCCAGCACCATCCAGTTCGTCCCTCCACACTCCCACGGTCGAAGTGTCCCGCAGCCCCTCCAGCAGTATTTCCACCCCACACTACACTGACCTTTAGTGTATGTAAATATGTTATTTGTTGTAAAAAATAAAGTTTAAATTAAAAAAAAAAAAAAAATTTACAAAATTAAAAAGTTGAATAAAAAATAAATTTAACAGAAATAAT
This sequence comes from Oophaga sylvatica, assembly GCA_033576555.1. Lineage (NCBI taxonomy): Eukaryota > Metazoa > Chordata > Amphibia > Anura > Dendrobatidae > Oophaga > Oophaga sylvatica. The sequence goes on from JARQOD010000006.1 coordinate 297,256,008, forward strand.
AAAGTTTAATAAAAAAAAAGTTAATTTCAAATTGAAAAATTGGAGCAAAAGGGCAAGTTTGAGAAATATTATATTAAAAAACTTTTTCTTAAATAAATTGTTATTACTTTTAACATTGTTGTCTGTCTTTAATTTATAGGATGTTAAGTTTTAAATGTGTTATACAGGTACACCTAACTTTGGCTAAAAGGTTCATAAATGCAACCTTTTAGCCAAAGTTATGTCCCGGCTTGTGTAGTATGCAAAGTATATTCTCTTTTAAAAAAAATTGTGTATTTTTTTAGATTATCCTCTACCCCAGGTTTCCCCTACTCCAGTCCTCAAGGCCCACCCAAAAAATATCATGTTTTCAGGAATTACTTTGTATTGCACAGGTGAGGCAATTATCACCTGAGCAATACAAAGAAATCCTGAAAACAATACCTGTTGGTGGGCCTTGATGACTGGATTTGGGGAACCCTGCCCTACAATGTAAATTTTTTTTGGAGAAAATGTGAAATACTTAACAATTTCGCCTTTTCTGCTAAAAAAGGGTACATTGTAGCCCAGGTTTCCCCTACTCCAGTCCTCAAGGCCCACCAAAAAAATATCATGTTTTCAGGATTTCCTTTGTATTGCACAGGTGAGGCAATTATCACCTGAGCAATACAAAGGAAATAATGAAAACAAGACCTGTTGGTGGGCCTTGATGACTGGATTTGGGGAACCATGGCCTACAATGTACACTTTTTTTGGAGAAAATGTGAAATACTTTTGTCAAACAGCCATGGACACAACAATGGCAAAAAGGTTACAGTAGAAAACACACAAGAAGGTAGACAAGTAAACTATTAAAGGTTTATTGTGGGTAAAGAAAATTTGGAAAAGAAACAATACATTTATCACACTCTGTCATCCTGCCAGTCAACACTACCTTCCGGTGACACAAAGTATTGAGCAAACTGGTCCCTCATTCTTGAAACCGCGACTGTACTGCTAGTGGTACTGTTGCTGTAGTCGTGCAAAGTTGTTTCTTGATTGTGGTCCTCCAAAGAAATTGGTTCCTTGGTTAGGACAAAATTATGGAGGACCACGCACGCTTTCACTACATCATCAACAGTCTCGGTCTTCAAGTTAATTGCAGTCAAAAGGACACGCCATTTTGCTGTCATAATTAGTGTTGAGCGATACTGCTCGATATCTAAAAATATCGGATCGGAATGGTATCGCCGATATCACTAAAATATCGGCGATACCCGATACCGAAAGTCCAATGTAAGTCTATGGGAACCAATATCGACATTAAAAAAAAACCATTCTTGCCTTGTTGGTTAATTGTACATGAAGGAAAACAACAAAGAGTAATGTAGAATGTATTGGGGGAGGTTGAGGAGACAATAAAGGCATACATGTTTAACCCAATGCATTGGAATAGCATTAATATATATTTTTTTGGAAATACGTTTGGATTGACGAACAAATTGACAATGTTGTTAACCTTTTTTCTATTTTGGCAAATATGTATGTTTCACAACTTCCATGCTCTTCACCTTTTTAACTTTTGCCAGTGCCACACTTTCTCCTTCATAATCTTCAGCAGCATCATCTTTTCATCAAATTATTCTTCATCTTCACCTTCTTAATCTTCTTCTTAAACTTCTTGCTATTCATGTTTTTGTTTACATTGCTCATATTGTTATTATTAAACTATTAATCTTCTTCATATTCAAATTCTTCATCTTCTTCCTCTTCATCTTCTTCATCATATTCTTATTTGTGACAGAGATTCCTGTACTTGTAATCTGTAAAAGTATGAATTTTTCATTCTTCCGTTCTTGCTGTCACAAAAGATTTAAATTACAACAGTATTTGTCCGTGTTCAGTTTAGCCTGCAGCAGCAGGCATTTTCCAGGGGCACCACGAGGAGGAACGGACTCACCCCCATACACTGCTTAGTCTTCTTCTGCTTAGAATTTAGAGCATATATTTTGCTCTTCATTTTGGTCTTATACTTCATGTTCTTCTGCTTTTTGATCTTCTGCTTATTGTTCTTCTGTCTGTTGTTCTGTATCTTGTAGTTTGTCTTAACCTTCTTTGTCCTGTTGGTGATCTTCTTCAGGGTATTCTTTTATTTTTTCTTTGTGATGGTGTTCAGGCTGGTTGGCTTCATGTTCGTCGTCCTTGTTGTCGTCATCTTCTTCTGGGTGGTCTTTAAGGTCGTCTAATTTCCGAGAACCAGCTGACGTTACTGGAACCCGGACGGGTATCAGATGAAACAAGAGACAATGGAAGTAACGAGGACCAGCTGACTGTGCTGGAACCCGGAGGGGCAGTAGAAGGAAAAGAGGCAATGTCACAACCAAGTACCAGCTGACGTTACTGTGACACGGTTACTAAGCAGGAGGTACCTGTGCTCCAAAGCACTACCAAGGACCAGCAGACATTGCTGGAACTCGTATACGGAGATGGAGGCACCTAGGCCAAAGGCACTGGGGAGAACCAGTTGACGGTACTGGACCCCGGACGGGTAGCAGAAGGAAAAGAGGCAATGTCACAACCGAGTACCAGCTGACGTTACTGTGACACGGTTACTAAGCAGGAGGTACCTGTGCTCCAAAGCACTACCAAGGACCAGCAGACGTTGCTGGAACTCGTATACGGAGATGGAGGCACCTAGGCCAAAGGCACTGGGGAGAACCAGTTGACGGTACTGGACCCCGGACGGGTAGCAGAACGCACCCATGAAAATGTAAGTTGACAGTACGCAAGCCGTCCGCAGTTACCGAATCACACAGTCCTACAGTGGGTGCTTGTCCTATTGTCACAATGGAAACAGCCTTTATTTACATATCCCACAGCACACATAGGAATCACCTAAACTGCAGGCACCATAGAGTCGGCTAACCCGAATGCAACACGACAGCACAACTTATTGGAGGATAATTGACGTTCACACTGCCAGGAAACAGCTGTCGTGCTGTAACCAGGCTGGCCAGGAGTCAGTACCCCTGCCAATTACTTACGAGCAACAAATGGCGGTGTTGTAGCCCAGGGAGTAGAGTTCAGGTGGTAGAAAGATGAACATAACAGGAGACATGGAAAACGTTGCCAAACAGTTATTTAATCTGAAAACGGACAGGCAAATTCAGGTGAGATCCATGCCTTGTTCATTTTCAGAAAAGTAAGCCGGTCTACATTCTCTGAGGATAGTCGCATGCGACGGTCTGTTAGTACACCACTTGCAGCACTAAAGACGCGCTCAGATAATACACTGGCAGCAGGGCAAGCCAGCACCTCCAATGCATACTGGCTAAGCTCTGGCCATGTATCCAACTTAGAGACCAAAAATTTGAAAGGGGAAGAGGCATCTGGGAGTATACTTAGAGGGAAAGACAAGTAGTCTGTCACCATCTTACGGAAACGTTGCTTCCTGGTGACTGGAGCCGTCTCGGATGGTGTAGACCTTGCTGGCGCTGTCACAAAACTTCGCCACATTTGTAACATACAGCTCTTGCCCTGTGCAGAGGCGCTGCTTGTGCTCCCTCTTGTTGTAGAGGTGTCTACACTGCCTCGACGCACAGAGCTGCTTTGTAAAGCAGTAGCAGCAGCATCTCTCTCGGCTGGAATGTACAACAGTATGGATTGCACCAGTGTGTCTTGGTACTCCCGCATTTTACGGTCCCGGTTCCCCGGTGTGATGAGGGTTTGTAAGTTGTCCCGGTAGCGAGGGTCTAGGAGGGTGTACACCCAATAATCTGACGTGGTGAGAATGTGGGCGATGCGGCGGTCGTTTCTCAGGCACTGAAGCATGAAATCAACCATGTGCTGCAGACTCTCAACTGGCCAACAAAAGCTGTCCTGTGGAAGAGGCGTCATCTCTGCCTCCTCTGCATCACCCCACCCTCGCTCTACATACTGACTAGAGCGTTGTGTACCTCCCTCTGTAGGGATTTCTTCCTCCTCCATTGACTCCTCCTCCACCTCATCCTCCTCACAAAGTGAGCCCTGCCCAGCCCTTTGTGAGGAACCACGTTGCGCTGACTGTCCTGAAGGTAATTGAATTTGTGACTCCTCATCCTCCACCTCTTCCAAAACCTCTTCCTTTAGTGCTTTCAGTGATTTCTGAAGCAGGCAGATAAGGGGGACAGTCATGCTGACTAGTGCATCATCTGCACTCGCCATCCGCGTTGAGACATCAAATGCACGCAAAACGTCGCAGATGTCCTTCATAGAGGCCCACTCAGTAGTGGTGAAGTGTGGACGGCGCAAAGAGCGACTTGATTGCGCCTGATGCAGCTGATACTCCATTACTGCTGTCTGCTGCTCACACAACCGCTCCCACATATGTAACGTGGAATTCCACCTGGTGGGTACGTCACATATGATGCGATGTTCAGGAAGGCGACATCGGCGTTGCAGAGCAGCAATGCGCGATCTGGCTATGCTGGAACGTCGCAAGTGAGCGCACTCTAGGCGGACCTTCTGCAGCAGTCCAGAAAGATCCGGATAGTCCCTCAAAAAACTCTGCACGACCAAGTTGAGCACATGTGCCAGACATGGTATGTGAGTAAGGTTGCCAAGGCCCAGAGCTGCCACCAGATTTCGGCCATTGTCACACACTACCAAGCCTGGCTGGAGATTCGCAGGCAAAAACCACACGTCGCTCTCCTACTTGATGGCATTCCAGACCTCCTGCGCTGTGTGGCTTAGATTCCCCATTGAAATCATTTTCAGGACGGCCTGTTGACGTTTGGCCACGGCTGTGCTCATATTGGTCGCAACAGGTAAGCGTTCACGGGTCCATGTGGAGGTATACCGTGACGGCTCGTGCAGCGATGATTCTGAGGAACTGGATTAGGAGGAGGAATCAATGTGTACAGACTGGATTCCTGCAATCCTTGGAGTTGGCAGAACACGTACAGCGCCACTGGCAAGATCTGTACCCGGCTCCACAACATTGACCCAATGGGCAGTGAGGGAAAGGTATCGTCCCTGGCCATGGGTACTGGTCCACGCATCGGTGGTCAGGTGGACCCTGCTACTGACGGCGTTTAGTAGCGCATGTTTAATGTTTCCCTCGACATGTTTTTGCAGAGCAGGGACGGCTTGCCTGCTGAAATAAAATCGGCTTGGCACATTATATTGTGGGACTGCCAATGCCATTAAGTTCCTGAAACTGTCAGTCTCCACCAGCCTGAATGACAGCATTTCAAGGGACAGGAGTTTTGCAATGCCAGAATTCAGAGCCTGTGCTCGTGGATGGTTTGCCGAGTATGGCCGTCTTTTATCCCATGCCTGTGGTACCGATGGCTGTTTTGTGGCCTGGGAGTGTGACGATGACTGTGAACTTGCTGCTGTGGGTGGAATAACAGTTTGTCTATGGACAACAGTGACCGAGGTTCTTCCATGGAGATCCTGTGAGGAAGCCGAACCAGGTGTGTGTGAGCTGGAGGTAGAGGCTCCAACACGACCTGAAGATGTAGGTGCTGCTGTAGGTTGGCCTACATCTCCAGTGTGTCTTTGTAACTCAGCTACGTGCTTTGTCCGTACATGTTTCCACATATTTGTGGTATTCAGGTTACTGATATTTTTACCTCTTTTAACTTTTTGCTTACACAGCTTGCATTTAACATAGCAAATATCATCTACAAGTCTGTCAAAAAAGGACCACGCAGTGCACGTCATGGGAGCGCCAATTTTGACATTTGTAAGAGAACTGCTCCCAACAGGTGCCAATCTGGAGGCTACAGGCAAGCGAGTCTGCAGACTACCTCTCCCTCCTCTTTGTACCGTTGGGCCAATCTCTTCCTCAGAGCTGCTCCCACCACCTTCCTGTTGCTCACGCCATGTTGGGTCTCGGACTTCATCATCTCCACTACCCTCTTCCAACACCTGCTGCTGTTGGATGGTCTGGGCAGCACCATGCTCCACAAAACCTGGCACCTGAGTCTCATCATCATCATGAGATGCGTTCTGCGGTGTGCTGTCCATCGGCACTGGCTCACCCGCCTCTTCAGATTGAGAGAGACACAGCTGTTGCGCATCACTGCATACTCCCTCTTCTTCAAATTGCAGAATGCTGCTTGCCTGTGCCCATGTTTGCGAGCCAACAGATTCTGAGAACAGAAGCAGAGACTCAGCTGGCTCCTGTACAGAACTCTCTGACTGCCTGGGCAATTTGACAGGCGGTGAACAGACAGATGGTTGCTCAACAGTGTTGTGTTCCTGAGAGGAGGTGGAAGGAATTGAAGTCGATGCATTGGCTGCCATCCAACCAACAACGGCTTCAATTTGTTCTTCCCGCAGCAGGGGGGCACGCCGAGCTCCTACCAAAGTGCGCATAAAGGAACGCTCATGGGTAAAACTGGTGGATGCTGTGTCACTGAGGGTGGCAGCAGCCACAGAATCCCCACGTCCTCTCCCTGCTGAAACTCCACGGCCACGACCACGTGCCTTACTCACTGACTTCTTCATCTTGGTAGATTGATAAAGAAAGTCAGAAAAGTTATAAGGCCTAAGTGTGGTTATTACGCAGAGACTGAAGTGAACACTGAAACACAACTGTTCACAATCTGTGAAAGGCTACTCCTTTGTCTACTTCTATAGTGTTTGCAACCAGTGTATTGGATACGGATGGAAGCGCGTCACACTAATAGATTATATTTATTTTAAATGGAATGGAGCAGAACCAATTGGAGAGAAATGAAAAGGATGAGGCACTGAGACACGCTCAGCAGAGTACAAGCAGCAGTGCTTGAACAAGTAACTGGAGCGTGATGTGCACTCAAAAATAAAAAACACAGACTGAAGTGAACACTGAAACACAACTGTTCACAATCTGTGAAAGGCTACTCCTTTGTCTACTTCTATAGTGTTTGCAACCAATGTATTGGATACGGATGGAAGCGCGTCACACTAATAGATTATATTTATTTTAAATGGAATGGAGCAGAACCAATTGGAGAGAAATGAAAAGGATGAGGCACTGAGACACGCTCAGCAGAGTACAAGCAGCAGTGCTTGAACAAGTAACTGGAGCGTGATGTGCACTCAAAAAATAAAAAACACAGACTGAAGTGAACACTGAAACACAACTGTTCACAATCTGTGAAAGGCTACTCCTTTGTCTACTTCTATAGTGTTTGCAACCAATGTATTGGATACGGATGGAAGCGCGTCACACTAATAGATTATATTTATTTTAAATGGAATGGAGCAGAACCAATTGGAGAGAAATGAAAAGGATGAGGCACTGAGACACGCTCAGCAGAGTACAAGCAGCAGTGCTTGAACAAGTAACTGGAGCGTGATGTGCACTCAAAAAATAAAAAACACAGACTGAAGTGAACACTGAAACACAACTGTTCACAATCTGTGAAAGGCTACTCCTTTGTCTACTTCTATAGTGTTTGCAACCAATGTATTGGATACGGATGGAAGCGCATCACACTAATAGATTATATTTATTTTAAATGGAATGGAGCAGAACCAATTGGAGAGAAATGAAAAGGATGAGGCACTGAGACACGCTCAGCAGAGTACAAGCAGCAGTGCTTGAACAAGTAACTGGAGCGTGATGTGCACTCAAAAAATAAAAAACACAGACTGAAGTGAACACTGAAACACAACTGTTCACAATCTGTGAAAGGCTACTCCTTTGTCTACTTCTATAGTGTTTGCAACCAATGTATTGGATATGGATGGAAGCGCGTCACACTAATAGATTATATTTATTTTAAATGGAATGGGCAGAACCAATTGGAGAGAAATGAAAAGGATGAGGCACTGAGACACGCTCAGCAGAGTACAAGCAGCAGTGCTTGAACAAGTAACTGGAGCGTGATGTGCACTCAAAAAATAAAAAACACAGACTGAAGTGAACACTGAAACACAACTGTTCACAATCTGTGAAAGGCTACTCCTTTGTCTACTTCTATAGTGTTTGCAACCAATGTATTGGATATGGATGGAAGCGCGTCACACTAATAGATTATATTTATTTTAAATGGAATGGAGCAGAACCAATTGGAGAGAAATGAAAAGGATGAGGCACTGAGACACGCTCAGCAGAGTACAAGCAGCAGTGCTTGAACAAGTAACTGGAGCGTGATGTGCACTCAAAAAATAAAAAACACAGACTGAAGTGAACACTGAAACACAACTGTTCACAATCTGTGAAAGGCTACTCCTTTGTCTACTTCTATAGTGTTTGCAACCAATGTATTGGATACGGATGGAAGCGCGTCACACTAATAGATTATATTTATTTTAAATGGAATGGAGCAGAACCAATTGGAGAGAAATGAAAAGGATGAGGCACTGAGACATGCTCAGCAGAGTACAAGCAGCAGTGCTTGAACAAGTAACTGGAGCGTGATGTGCACTCAAAAAATAAAAAACACAGACTGAAGTGAACACTGAAACACAACTGTTCACAATCTGTGAAAGGCTACTCCTTTGTCTACTTCTATAGTGTTTGCAACCAATGTATTGGATACGGATGGAAGCGCGTCACACTAATAGATTATATTTATTTTAAATGGAATGGAGCAGAACCAATTGGAGAGAAATGAAAAGGATGAGGCACTGAGACACGCTCAGCAGAGTACAAGCAGCAGTGCTTGAACAAGTAACTGGAGCGTGATGTGCACTCAAAAAATAAAAAACACAGACTGAAGTGAACACTGAAACACAACTGTTCACAATCTGTGAAAGGCTACTCCTTTGTCTACTTCTATAGTGTTTGCAACCAATGTATTGGATACGGATGGAAGCGCGTCACACTAATAGATTATATTTATTTTAAATGGAATGAAGCAGAACAAATTGGAGAGAAATGAAAAGGATGAGGCACTGAGACACGCTCAGCAGAGTACAAGCAGCAGTGCTTGAACAAGTAACTGGAGCGTGATGTGCACTCAAAAAATAAAAAACACAGACTGAAGTGAACACTGAAACACAACTGTTCACAATCTGTGAAAGGCTACTCCTTTGTCTACTTCTATAGTGTTTGCAACCAATGTATTGGATACGGATGGAAGCGCGTCACACTAAAATTTAAATTGCATGGAGCAGCAAGAATTACACTGAAGAAAAAAAAAAGAGTCTGTGAGTGACACGTGCAGATGCCTACAGACAGCGTTGCATGCAGAGCAAACTGCAGCGTCACCTGCACTCACACACACCTTGCAGAGCTGTTAAAACAACACTGCAGGCAAAAGGAAGCTTTACACAGCGGTTGGTGCTAGCCTGCCTAAAGCACAGTACACTAAATCGCAATCTCTAACTGTCCCTCAGAGTCAGCACAGCAGCGTTCTGTCCCTTACTGAATTCACAGCACAGTGACGCTAAAATGGCGGCGGCGCCTTTTATAGTGCATTCTGACATCATTTCAGCATCCAATCACAGCCATGCCATTAGTTAACATGACCGCAGCAGTACAGGATGTGCCCACACTTCTTAGGATTCCTCATTGGCTGACTAAAATCACATTGCCTCTCAAAGAATTATGGGAACTTCCGATTCCGGTATACGATATATGGAAATATCGGAAATAAGTATCGAAAGGCCGATACAGCTAATATCGGCCGATACCCGATACTTGGGGTATCGTATCGCTCAACACTAGTCATAATGCCAAAGGCACACTCCACCATCCGTCTGGCTCTTGTGAGGCGGTAGTTAAATATCCGCTTTGTATGTGTCAATGCTCTGCTGGCATACGGCTTCAATAGGTGTTCAGACAGCTGGAATGCCTCATCACCTACACACATGAATGGCATCGGTGGGCCTGAGGTTTGAGGCAGTGGCCTAGGGGGGAAACTGAAAACGGTTTCCATACAGTTTACGTCCCATAGCAGATAGTTTAAAGACTTGGGAGTCATTAGACCGTCCATAAGACCCAATGTCCACCGCGATAAACTTGTATTCGGCATCTGCAATAGCCATCAGGACGACAGAGAAATATTTTTTATAGTTGAAAAATTCAGATCCGGTTCCTTTATGCTTTTGAATGCGGATGTGCTTTCCATCAACGGCGCCCAGGCAATTGGGGAACTGGCAGATACAGAGAAACTGGTCCGCTATTTGAAGCCATCGCTCTGTTGTTGGCTCTGGAATAAATTCTCCAACCAAACTATCCCACAGAGCACGACAAGTATAATTTATTATCCCGGATAGTGTGGAGATTCCCAGGCGGTATTGAAAATGTAGCGATGACAGCGTCTCGCCAGTGGCCAGAAATCTGAAAACAAAATAGAAAATACAAATTATTTCAGAAACACAGCATTACATACCAGAACTCAGCTACAACTATTGGAGATAACAGAAACACTGTTTTATAACTAAATTTTGGACTACTGATATGGTTTCCTAGTTGCCCTGTGATGTTAAATTAATTATAAAATTGCAAGTGTGCTGAAGAAAACAGATCCAATACATATAGCTTACTTTATAGTCACCATGAGACGCTCCGCCGGAGATATCGAGAACCGACAGTAGGTGTCCGATTTTTTAATTTGGTCGCCAACACGCTCCAGCAAATCATCAAAGTTTTCTTTGTTCATCCGCAAATAGGCAAAAAACTTTTCTGGATCTTGTCGCAGCTCCATGTTCAGTGTGGAATAGACACCACGAGTTAATCTCTGTGCCGTGATGGGGTGGATCCACATACGGCGTTGTCTTCGCAGGCGCTGACGCCTAATGCGCTGCTCCTCAAACTTTCGCTCCTTCTCCAGAACGATAAACCTCAATCGATTCATCTCCGCAGTAAAATCAACAAGATTCCTGAAGATATTGCCGATAATGACATCCATGTTCACCAATCACTTGCTACTTGCTCTTCTCTCCAACCTGCACTTGCTCCTCTACAACCTGTCAAAGATGGGATGTAGGAGCAGTGTATATATAGGATTACAGTAGCCAATCATGTTTGGAACCCCAAAAAGGGCGTTCTTAAAAACCGGATCTGGCGCATTACGGCGTCAACGGATGCCAAACCGGATACACCGGATGAGACGGATGCGGTTTTTGACCGCATTCGTGAAACGGATCCGGCGAAAAAAACGGATGTGGCGCGTCCGGTTTTCATACTGGTTGCCGGATGCGGCGCTGCGGCAAAATGCCGCGGGCGCCGTCAGGCGCACAAAGGAGGTGTGAAAGAGGCCTAAGCCTAGGGTGAAAAATGATTATGCCCCCATATGCTCCATAGATTAGGCCCCCATAAACTGCACAGATTATGCCCCCGTATGATCCACAGATTATGCCCCCATATGCTCCCCTGATTATGCCCCCGTATGATCCACAGATTATGCCCCATATGCTTCACAGATTATGCCCCCATATGCTGCACAGATTATGCCCCCATATGCTCCAGATAATGCCCATATGCTGCACAGATTATGCCCCATATGCTGCACAGATTATGCCCCCATATGCTGCACAGATTATGCCCCTATGCTCCCCTGATTATGCCCCATATGCTACACAGATTATGCCCCCATATGCTCCAGATTATGCCCCATATGCTCCAGATTATGCCCCATATGCTCCACAGATTATGCCCCCATATGCTGCACAGATTATGCCCCCATATGCTCCAGATTATGCCCATATGCTGCACAGATTATGCCCATAAAATGCACAGATTATGCCCCCATATGCTGCACAGATTATGCCCATAAAATGCACAGATTATGCCCCCTTATGCTCCAGATTATGCCCCAATATGCTGCACAGATTATGCCCCCATATGCTCCAGATTATGCCCATATGCTGCACAGATTATGCCCATATGCTGCACAGATTATGCCCATAAAATGCACAGATTATGCCCCCATATGCTGCACAGATTATGCCCATATGCTTCCCTGATTATGCCCCATATGCTCCACAGATTATGCCCCCATATGCTCCAGATTATGCTTCCATATGCTCCACAGATTATGCCCCCATATGCTCCAGATTATGCCCCCATATGCTCCAGATTATGCCCCCATATGCTCTAGATTATGCCCCCATATGCTCCAGATTATGCCCCCATATGCTCCAGATTATGCCCATAAACTGCACAGATTATGCCCCCATATGCTCCAGATTATGCCCCATATGCTCCAGATTATGCCCCCATATGCTCCAGATTATGCCCCCATATGCTCTAGATTATGCCCCCATATGCTCCAGATTATGCCCCCATATGCTGCACAGATTATGCCTCCATAGTATACGTCCCTTATGCTGCCGCGCTGCTGCTGCAAAAAAATGACGTATTCACTTCTCGTCGCTGGGGGCCAGGTGCTGGTGTCCTGAGCAGGTGGTGACACTGGCGCGCTATAGGGGACAGATGCCGGTGTCACCGCTCGCTCAGGACCCGGCACCTGAGATATTTACCTGTCACCGGACCGGTCCACCGCTGCGCACTGCTCTCTCTTCCAGGTCCTCGGCAGTGAATGATCTGGCAGAGGGCGCGGCGCGCACTAACAACATCATCACGCCCTCTGCCTGAACATTCACAGCCAGAGGAGTCGGACGAGGGAGCAGCGCGCAGCGGTGGTCTGGGGACAGGTAAATATCGCTATACTCACCCCTCCGCCGGTGCGTCACTCTCTGCAGCGTCTCCTCTTCTCCCGGCGGTCTTCGCAGCGCTTCCGTCCTACTGCGGTCACGTGGTACCGCTCATTAAAGTCATGAATATGTGCATATTCATGACTTTAACCCTGCTGTTCTGTTCGCATTTACTATACACTTGTAGTGTTCAGGGTCACTATGACCCGGCTTATTAAACCTTGATTTTAGACACTCTAACTCAATTTTTTTTATACTTTTTGATTACTAGACTGTTTGTGAACATGTTTGGTAGTAAAAAAAAAAGAAAAATGAAATAGAAATCTTTATTTTTTTTTATTCAGAAAAAACAGAGCAATGAGCAAAACGAAAATAGAAAACTACACATATTTTGTAAACAAAAAAAAAGATCATATTTGGTTTTCTATCTTCCCGTGTACTTACTTCATTATCATGGTGGTTAGTACTCATTAGTATGACGTTTTTTTTGTTTTTTTTATTACTATTATTATTTATTTATTTTTTTTTATTTTTTATTTTTTGCACACCTAGTGATCTCTCCGGATGCACTCTACATTTTAGAATAGACTGTGCACCAAAAATAATCAATATAAAGCCATTTTTATGGTGCGCAGATCTCAATGCATACCCCCCGTAGAGCGCGTGTACGACCCCATTGAAATAATTTAGGAAATAAATCAATTGATATACAATAGTAGATGCAATAAATAGACCCAACTGAGGTTAGAACTCCTTTATTTCACTGAAAATATGGCCTCACAGCTGTAAAAAACGATGTTGGGTCACTATGACCCGAACACAACAAGTGTCACAACAAGTGTAACTTTTTGCGTGTAGCAAAAAGTAAATGAAAAAAAAAATAAAAAAATACTCATAGGTAGGTCCCCCCAAATGAGGAAAAGTCAAGGAGTCTCAAGTTTTAGAGACTTACAGAAAAAAATCTACAGGGCCGCAAAAAGTCTGTTTGGGTCACTATGACCCGAACAGAACAGCAGGGTTAATGAGCGGTACCATGTGACCGCTGCAGGAAGGATCCGGAGATCGTGGGAGAAGCAGGGGGGCTGCAGAGACCGCGCCGACGGAGGGGTGAGTATGATCCGACACCCCCGCTCCCCTCCCCCGCCGACCCCGTATATGAAAAAATGGGCTGAAAATCTCGACTTATACACGAGTATATACGGTATTTTTCTATGTTTTCGCTTTTTTTTCCATTTGAGTGCCTTAAAACTCATTGTAAATTTTCTGTAGACTTGTGCTTTAAAAACTATAAATTTATGGACATCTAAATTCTTCAATCCTTTGTTAATGTCAATAAATGATAACAATGATTAGCAGAATATCTAATCACATCAACCATACCGTATACATGAGAAATAGTGAACTATATTATGGAATGAGTATTTATTTGTTAGGCCGGCGTCACACACACCGTAGAAAAATATGGACCGTATTGTACGAGCGTAATATGCCAAAATGTTGCCTGCACAATAATCCTTATTTCAACTGTTGTCAGGGTGCGGCTGCGTATTTTGCGCATGTAAGCATCCGTATGCAATCCGTATGGCATCCTTACAGTGTATTTTTCTCGCAGCCTTGCAAAGTGGACATTTAACGGTTTTTAGGCCTAAAACTCATTCAAACCATCATCAGCAAAGCTATTTATTGCCTCTACCTCAGGTGGCTGCCCCCCAATCTTGCCATTTTGGTGGTGTGCTGTGTTGGAGTGCTGGTGCTTGGTTGCCAACATGTCTGACACTCTTCAGTTCACCCCAACTGACCAAGTCTTGTACAACTGGGTTTTGTCCCGCTGCTTTGGGCAGCCATACCCAGTGATCGTTGATCTGTGGAGGAGGAGGCGAATGTGGGTGCATCCGCATTTGAGGCAACGCCTCACTAAAGACCATTTTCACCGCCTTTATGCTTCTCTGCGGACTCATCCAGACAAGTTTTTTCTGTTTTGTCGGATGACCATTCCCACATTTGATGTTTTGTTGGAGATTGTGCGCCCTGGGATCACCTACCAGGATACCAGAATGCAGAAAGCTATCTCTGCAGAGAAGCGACTTCTCCTTATGCTATGGTATGTATTCATCACCTACATACTGTCTGTTGATTATGTGTTTTCCCACAAGTTTCCCTTTACCCTTATGGCTGTTGCTGAAATATCCTCATAATCTATCCCATATATCACCTAGAACTACCCGAACTATTATGTGTATGTAAAAATGACAGAAACTTTTGACTTGTGGTAATTTGAACTTAAGATTGTTTGTAAATGAAATTATTTAACGGTTATTTATAGTGCATTTGTTCTAACTTTATGCATGTGTAATGGTTGCTCTCTCTACATTTGGTAACTTGTAGGTTCCTAACTACTGGCATATCCTATGCCGCACTCCATCTGGAGTTTTTGATTAGAAGGTCCACCATAACTGGCATTGTGCGTGATACCTGCTCACAACTCTGGGACAGACTTCATCAACTGGTGATGCCTGAGCCAAAGATGGAAGACTGGAAGAGGATTGCCATGGGATTTGAGGAGCAATGCCAGTTCCCAAATTGTATAGGATCCCTTGATGGGAAGCACATCCGTGTGCATAAGCCGCCGAACTCAGGGTCACAATTCTATAATTATAAACAATATTTTTCTGTTGTGCTGTTGGCACTGCTTGACACTAACTACAGGTTTATAATTGTAGACATTGGGGCCTATGGAAGAACTGGAGACTCTCGAGTCTTCAATTCTTCCATTATGGGTTGGCGGCTTCGCAATAACAAGTTGCACCTACCACCAGCACGCCAACTTCCTGGCTCCAATCTAGAACCTGTCCCATATGTTGTTGTTGGTGATGAGGCCTTCCAGCTATCAAGGAATGTGATGAGGCCATATCCACGACGACACCTTGACCACCGTCGTCGGATCTTCAACTTGCGCCTATCACAGGCCAGGCGCCTGGTGGAGTGTGCCTTTGGCATTCTGTGTGCAAAATGGCGGGTTCTCCAGTCTGCTATTCAGTTGAGTGAAGCCAACGTCAATGAGGTCATAAAAGCATGTGTTGTTCTACATAATTTTACCAGAATGCATGATTGTGGCCCATCTGATGTTGGTGAAACTGTGGTGACCAATGAGGATATGCCTACGCCCCATGTCATCCCTTTACGTCGCCCACTGTTAGGACTGAAAACCTGTGATATCTTTACCCAATATTTTGTCTCACCTGAAGGTACTACAACATGGCAAGATGATGCATTATCTATGCTGTAATGTATTTATGTGTGTATACATAAATGTTATTTTTCTATGACATAGTATGTGTGTGGTGTTACAGTTCATAGCATATGTGTTGGTGATGTAGTAGAACTTACTTATGAAAGAAGACACCAAACTTTCTACAAAAATATATTTTTATATGTGCAAACTCTCACTTGAGGTAGTGACAACCATATTTTAGTCATATGGTATATTTCATCATTGCAGTATACTGTACTGTAAGTGTGCATTATTACACAATTTCCAAAATAAGGCATAAAAAATAACAAACATTTTCATAAATAATAATACATAAGCAAACAACAAACTTTCACTATCACTAGTGAGCACCATATCTGACCCATATGGTTGAGTTGTAAGACTAGACTATTGCTATTATGCATTAGCCAAC
Organism: Oophaga sylvatica; assembly: GCA_033576555.1. NCBI lineage: Eukaryota > Metazoa > Chordata > Amphibia > Anura > Dendrobatidae > Oophaga > Oophaga sylvatica. The sequence continues at coordinate 297,272,231 of JARQOD010000006.1, forward strand.
ATGTGTTAAAAGGAAAAATAAGAAAATAACAAAGATTGGTATAAATTATAGGATATTAAGAAAATAACAAACTTTCAGGCAGTCCATATCCCACCATCTCTGTACCATATGCTGTTTGTAGGCATTCAGATTAGTGCAAATATGCTTTATACAACATGTTGTAAAAATAAATATATAAAAAAATAACAAACTTTGATATAAATAATAAGAAATAATGAAAATAACAAACTTTGACTATGCCTACTGAAGAGCATATTGGTCACATATGTTGTTTTGAGGCATTTATATTAGTGCAAATTTCTTTGACACAACACGAGGTCAAGTAAATATAAAAAAATAACAAACAGCTTTTTAAATCATAATATATAAGTAAATAAAAAATCACAGCTGGTGGTATGTGGGTGGTTGGGTTGGCGGGTGACCAGCGTCTCTGGGTAGTTGGCTATGATGAGAACCTTGACCATCACCCTGTTGGGGTGGATTTTCTGGGCCCTTAGCTAACATCTGCCCACGATCAGGTTGGTTGAGACTCATACCCCCCAATATGACCATGTTGTGCACATCCCGGTTGGGACCAGCCTCCAACACTGGATCTGTACAAGTGGCCTTATTGGGAAGTTGGATTATAGCCTGCCATTTGACCCTGTTGCTGCCAAGTTTGTTTTTGTGGGGGAATGGGTTGAGGTGTAAGCACCCGTTCAGATCCTAATTGAGCATGCACATTTTGGTGGGGGGTAAGGCGCAGAAGGTTACGGGGTGAGAGCTGCCACCTCTCAAGGAATTCAAATACCTCATATGGGGTATTGGGGGGTGTGCATGCATCAATTAAGATGTGAATTGATCCTCGCACACGGAGCCTGATCTCACAGGGTAGGGGTCGAATGTAGCGGGCAAGTCTATGGGCATAGGCCTCCTCACCCTCATCCACAGCTGCCCTTGAAAGGTAATTGAGTACCCCAGTGTCCACATGCCTATGTGTGTCTGAGCCTGTTATGTCTCGCCATCTTCTCCCATGGCCTGGATATTGCAGCAGCCTGGAGGGAGCCCCCCAGAGGTACAGTGGGGCTGCTGCTATTTGCTGCATCTTCAACACTGGGGCCTGCTGGTGCAGCTGGTGGGTCAGATACAGGTTGCAGTGCAGATGCTTGGTCAGGTCCTGGTGCTTGTGAAGTTTGGGGGATGCATCAGGGAGGGTCAGACGATGGGCCAGCCACCTCTTCACCTCCCCAAACGGGTCAATTATGGCCTCTGAGTCGGAGCCTGTCTCCTTCTCAGTGAGGTTGGACTGAGTTCTGTTTGGAAATGAAATGGTATTAGAACATGTTGTAGATGTGAGCCTAAACTGCATAGGTGTTATGTGGTGTGATGTAGGTACTTACGGTCTCAGATTCAGAATAGGAGCAAGAAAACCAAGGCGGTCGAAATACACGTACTTCCTCTTGGTGGGTGCTGCTGACCCGCTCCTTGCCCTCTGCTGCCTTTCCAAGCGGTATTGATTGCAGATGAGTCGCCATCTTCTCATGACATCATCCACTGCAATGTGACATATAAAGTAATAATTTAGCTAGCTGCACAATGCCAAATTCATCTACATACAATTCACATAGTGATGGAGCCTAGTCGGATGTGTTGAACAAAACATTTTGGCGCCAAAAAAAAAACAAAAAAACATACTTTGTCGGGAAAATCATCACTATTATTACATTCTGACCGTTAAGAAGCTTGAAAAATAATCAGGTAACTTACTCATTCGCTGCTGCTGCTGGCGTGGGCTGTCCCCAAAGTGGGCAAACATCTGCCCACAAATGTGCCTCCATGCCGCCTCTTTCCTTGCGCGGTCTTCATAATGTGCATCTCGTTGGTCCCAAATTTCTGGCCTCTCCTGCGCCAACACAATGAGCATTTTGACATTGATGAGGGTTGACATCATGGCCGACTCCGTGGAGGTGTTCTTACGGGATGTCTGGCGCTCTTTTTGAGCTAATTTGCATGTGTCAGCTATTGGAACAGTTCATGGCCAGAACTGTCTATCACTCTCCCATAAAGATAGTTCTGCTTCAGGTCACTTGTCTTATCGATTGCATTTTTTCTGTGCTGTGTTGTGCATAAATATGTGACTCTTCAGATTTTGTATTAGTCAATGCCTGATGAAGAGACCTGTGAAGTCTCGAAAGCTTGAAATTTGTTACCATCTTTTAAATTAGCCATTAAAAGTTATCAACAACTGAGGACTCTCAATTCTGAATATTTTTTCTATCTACTGGATAACCCGGTACAAAGATATACATCTTTCTTGTATTTATTTGTTGGCACCCTTCTATGAGGTCTATTATGCAAAAATATTTGTAATAAACAATTTCTCTTATTTGATAAACAAAATGTGTAAGATCTAGCGATGTAATTTGCATAATGGATGACTTATATTTTCAATGTGTCATTATTGCAGAAAGAATTATTGGAGTTTATCTGTTATATGGTAATCTCCTGTTAATGGTATTAAGTTTTTAAGGAATTGAATGTGCATAATTTGAATATTATTTTTAGCATAAAACATGTAATAAAAACAGCAGGAATTCAGTTACTATAATAAAAATTAAAATCATTAGCACTTCAGGGATCTGTAATTAATATTTTAAAAACCCTATAATACTTGAATTTAAAGATGGAGAACAAAAACATTAAAGCTGATTTTAATATGCTGTAATGTTAATGAATTCAGCTCCCTTTAAAAGACACAAGCTGCAAGGCAAAAGAAAAATGTGTTTCACGTGCAATTAAGTTATATCGACTGATTGCTTAACCTTGTAAAGTTCTGCATGCGATGGCTCGGATCCCAATCTTCATAATGTCTTAAGTATAGATAATATTACATTTACTCATTCTCAGAACACAGAATATGAAGTTTGGGTGCTATTAATAGCCAAAAATTTACCTAACGTGTCCCACATATTAAATTTTTGTGGTATGCATAATATATATATATGTATATAAATATTATGTATGTATATTTGCTTGCATATATACAGGTGTGCTCAAAATTGTACATACCCGGCAGAATTTTTGCTTTCTTGGCCTTTTTTCAGAGAATATGAATGATAACACCAAAATTTTTTTATCCACTCATGGTTAGGGATTGGGTGAAGCTATTTATTGTCAAACTATTGTGTTTTCTCTTTTTAAATCATAATGACAACCCAAAACATCCAAATGATCCTGATCAAAAGTTTACATACTGTGGTGATTTTAGCCAGATAATATGCACAGAAGTTGACACAAATGGATTTGAATGGCTACTAAAGGTAACATCCTCACCTGTGACCTGTTTGCTTGTAATCAGTATGTGTGCACAAAAGCTGAGTGAGTTTCTGGAATCAAGACAGACACTTGCATCTTTCATCCAGCCACTGACATTTCTTGATTGTGAGTCATGGGTAGTGTTGAGCATTCCGATACCGCAAGTATCGGGTATCGGCCGATATTCGCGTTATCGGAATTCCGATACTTAATTCCGATACTTTTTCAATATCGTATACCGGAATTGGAAGTTCCCATAATTCTTTGAGAGGCAATGTGATTTTAGTCAGCCAATGAGGAATCCTACGAAGTGTGGGCACATCCTGTAATGCTGCGGTCATCTTAACTAATGGCATGGCTGTGATTGGCTGCTGAAATGATGTCAGAATGCACTATAAAAGGCGCCGCAGCCATTTTAGCGTCACTGTGCTGTGAATTCAGATAGGGACAGAACGCTGCTCTGCTGACTCTGAGGGACAGTTAGAGATTGCGATTTAGTGTACTGTGCTGTAGGCAGGCTATCACCAACCGCTGTGTAAAGCTTCCTTTTGCCTGCAGTGTTGTTTTAACAGCTCTGCAAGGTGTGTGTGAGTGCAGGTGACGCTGCAGTTTGCTCTGCATCCAACGCTGTCTGTAGGCATCTGCACGTGTCACTCACAGACTCTTTTTTTTTTTCTTTAGTGTAATTCTAGCTGCTCCATTCAATAGAAATTATAGTGTGATGCGCTTCCATCCGTATCCAATACATTGGTTGCAAACACTATAGAAGTAGACAAAGGAGTAGCCTTTCACAGATTGTGGACAGTTGTGTTTCAGTGTTCACTTCAGTCTGTGTTTTTTATTTTTTGAGTGCATATCACGCTCCAGTTACTTGTTCAAGCACTGCTGCTTGTACTCTGCTGAGCGTGTCTCAGTGCCTCATCCTTTTCATTTTTCTCCAATTGGTGCTTCTCCATTATATTTGAAAAAAATCTAATCTATTAGTGTGACGCGCTTCCATCCGTATACAATACATTGGTTGCAAACACTATAGAAGTAGACAAAGGAGTAGCCTTTCCCAGATTGTGGACAGTTGTGTTTCAGTGTTCACTGCAGTCTGTGTTTTTTTTTTTTTGAGTGCACATCACGCTCCAGTTACTTGTTCAAGCACTGCTGCTTGTACTCTGCTGAGCGTGTCTCAGTGGCTCATCCTTTTCATTTATCTCCAATTGGTTCTGCTACATTCCATTTAAAATAAATCTAATCTATTAGTGTGACGCGCTTCCATCCGTATACAATACATTGGTTGCAAACACTATAGAAGTAGACAAAGGAGTAGCCTTTCCCAGATTGTGGACAGTTGTGTTTCAGTGTTCACTGCAGTCTGTGTTTTTTTTTTTTGGAGTGCACATCACGCTCCAGTTACTTGTTCAAGCACTGCTGCTTGTACTCTGCTGAGCGTGTCTCAGTGGCTCATCCTTTTCATTTATCTCCAATTGGTTCTGCTACATTCCATTTAAAATAAATCTAATCTATTAGCGTGACGCGCTTCCATCCGTATACAATACATTGGTTGCAAACACTATAGAAGTAGACAAAGGAGTAGCCTTTCCCAGATTGTGGACAGTTGTGTTTCAGTGTTCACTGCAGTCTGTGAGGTATTTTTTTTTTTTTTTTTTTAAATGCAGATCACGCTCCATTTACTTCTTCAACCACCGCTGCGTGTACTCTGCTGAGTGTCTGTCACTGGCTCATCCTTGTCATTTTTCTAAAATTGGTGCTGCTTTATTCTATTTAAAATAATTCAAATCTATTACAGTGACGTGCTTCCATCCGTATACAATACATTGGTTGCAAACAATATAGAAGTACACAAACGGGCCTTTCACAGCTACTGAACATGTGTTTTTAATTTTTAACTAAAATATGTATTTTTTCAAATGACATAAATATAAGTAATGTTGAAGAGGAATAGTCCTACATCCATTGTTTGCACAATATTACAGGTGTACATCATGTCCCTTAATCAACAATGTATTATTATATTTACTTGTATGCTTTTATTTAAAAGCCAAGAACACAGAAGGATAACCTTCGCACTGCAGCTGTTGTCAAAGTTCAACCCACATTATGCACTTCCAACATTGCAGCATTTGAGGCATGATGTGAGTTGGATTTGTCAAAGTTATGGAGTGAGAAGGTTCACCATCAGTACCCTATAGCATAAGTATGCTTTTGTGTTAGCATTTGTGTTAGACATGTGGATATCTGCCATAATATGTCACAATTATTTAGTTACAGATTTGTTACCAACACTAATCATTGAATGGTTTTAAATTTGACGTTTCACTTGTTTACAGCTTAGAAATAAGGGTGTAGCCTGATATCTATGTGTAGCACTAGCCACTTTAACATGTCATGTTTTTTTCAACATGTGTAGCTAGGTAGCAGTAATTTTTGCCGGACACACAGCAGGGGAACAGCAGGCGTTACTGAACCCCACAAACACATCATCGATTGTTTTGATCTGTGCATCCAACACTTCTGAGCCCAGGGTCAAGGAGGGTGTAGCCTGAGGCCTAGTATGAGATGTTTGAACTTTAATTTGAACTTTAATTTGGAGTTAGCAGCATTAATTTTTGTCAGACACGCAGCAGGGGAACAGCAGGCGTTACTGAACCCCACTATCACTATAGCTTGTGTATTGGTCTGTGGACACGACACTTCTGAGCAGCAACTGGCAGTGTTGTAGCCCAGGGAGTATAGCTCAGGTGGTAGAAAGATGAACATAACAGGAGACATGGAAAACGTTGCCAACCAGTTAGTTAATCTGAAACCGGACAGGCAAATTCAGGCGAGATCCATGCCTAGTTCATTTTCAGAAAAGTAAGCCGTTCTACATTATCGGAGGATAGTCGCATGCAACGGTCTGTTAGTACACCACCTGCAGCAGTAAAGACGCGCTCCGATAATACACTGGCAGCAGGGCAAGCCAGCACCTCCAATGCATACTGGCTAAGCTCTGGCCATGTATCCAGCTTAGAGACACAAAACTTGAATGGGGAAGAGCCATCTGGGAGTACACTGAGAGGGCAAGACATGTAGTCTGTCACCATCTTACGGAAATGTTGCCTCCTGCTGACTGGAGCCGTCTCGGATGGTGTAGACATTGGTGGCGCTGCCACAAAACTTCGACACATTTGGAACATACTGTTCTTGCCCTGTGCAGAGGCGCTGCTTGTGCTCCCTCTTGTTGCAGAGCTGTCTCCACTGCCTCGACGCACAGAGCTGCTTTGTAAAGCAGTAGCAGCAGCGCTCTCGGCTGGAATGGAGAACATTATGGATTGCACCAGTGTGTCTTGGTACTTCCGCATTTTACGCTCCCGGTTCAACGGTGTGATGAGGCTTTGTAAGTTGTCCCGGTAGCGAGGGTCTAGGAGGGTGTACACCCAATAATCAGACGTGGTGTGAATGTGTTCGATGCGGCGGTCGTTTCTCAGCCACTGCAGCATGAAATCAACCATGTGCTGCAGACTCCCAACTGGCCAAGAAACGTTGTCCCCTGCAAGAGGCGTCATCTCTGCCTGCTGTGCATCACCCCACCCTTGGTCTACATACTGACTAGAGCATTGTCTACCTCCCTCTGGAGCGATGTCTTCCTCCTCCATTGACTCCTCCTCATCCTCCTCACAAAGTCCTTCAAATACATATAAATTTACAAAATTTAAAACTCAAAATTTAAAAACTTTGTATCATAATTCTGTAACATCAGTTTATGGAAACACAATAGCATTACAAAAGGATAGACAAAAAATGTACATTATGTGCTTTGTAAATACATTAAAAGTTTGTAATGGTTATGAAAATATAGACAGCGACTCTGGAGGTTCAATTGTTGATACAGCATGGTACTTTGAAAGTCCTCCAGCCCTTTGTGAGGAACCACGTTGCGCTGACTGTCCAGAAGGTGATGGAATTTGTGACTCCTCATCCTCCACCTCTTCCAAAACCTCATGCCTTAGTGCTTGCAGTGTTTTTTGAAGCAGGCAGATAAGGGGGACAGTCAGGCTGACTAGTGCATCATCTGCACTCGCCATCCGCGTTGACTCATCAAACGCACGCAAAACGTGGCAGATATCCTTCATAGAGTTATTCGCCACTCATTACACTGGCAGTGGCTGCCCATTCATTATAGGATCCAATTCTAATTACTGGTTCTCACCAACAAAGCTCTCCACAGCGCAGCACCCCCCTACATCTCCTCCCTTATTTATATTTATCGGCCTAACCGACTGCTGCACTCTGCAAACGACCTTCGACTAACCTCTGCACTAATCCGTACCTCCCACTCCCAACTCCAAGACTTCTCCCGCGCTGCGCCAATCCTCTGGAATGCTCTACCCCAAGAAATTAGGACTATCCGCAATTTGGATGGTTTCAGGCGCTCCCTCAAAACACATTTGTTCACAGTGGCCTATCACATTCACTAATCAAAGTCATTCTATGTGTAATTCTGTGTGTGTAGCCCATTCACTATCTCCATGCATCCCTCACTCCCTTAAAATGGCTGGACCATCATTGTAAAAACACCATTGTATATAAACACCTGTACTTTGTATCTCCCCCACCTCATTGTAGATTGTAAGCTTTCACCAGCAGGGGTGGCTGATTTTGCTTTAATTATTGTATTGTTAACGTTGTTACTTATGACTTGTGTTTTGAAACTGTTAAACTGTAAAGCACTGCGGAATATTATGGCGCTATATAAATAAATAATATTATTATTCTTATTATAGAGGCCCACTCAGTAGTGGTGAAGTGTGAACGGCGCAAATTGCGAGTTGACTGCGCCTGATGCAGCTGATACTCCATTACTGTTGGCTGCTGCTCACACAACCGCTCCAACATATGTAACGAGGAATTCCACCTGGTGGGTACGTCACATATGATGCGATGTTCATGAAGGTGAAATCTGCGTTGCAGAGCTGCAATCAGCGATCTGGCCATGCTGGAACGTCGCAAGTGAGCGCACTCTAGGCGGACCTTGTGCAGCAGTGCATCAAGATCCGGATAGTCCCTCAAAAAACTCTGCACGACCAAGTTGAGCACATATGACAGACATGGTATGTGACTGAGGTTGCCAAGGCCCAGAGCTGACACCAGATTTCGGCCATTGTCACACACTACCAAGCCTGCCTGTAGATTCTCTTCCAAAAACCACACGTCGCTCTCCTGCTTTATGGCATTACAGAGCTCCTGCGCTGTGTGGCTAAGATTCCCCATGGAAATTAATTTCAGGACGGCCTGTTGACATTTGGACACGGCTGTGCTCATATCGGTCGCAACAGGTAAACGTTCACGGGTCCATGTGGAGGTAGACCGTGACGGCTCCTGCAGCGATGATTCTGAGGAACTGGAGTAGGAGGAGGAATCAATGTGTACAGACTTGATTCCTGCAATCCTTGGAGTTGGCAGAACACGTACAGCGCCACTCGCAAGATCAGTACCCGGCTGCACAACATTGACCCAATGGGCAGTGAGGGAAAGGTATTGTCCCTGGCCATGGGTGTTAGAACCCTCTTGTTAGGTTTTGTTTCAGTTTGCTGGTCACATGACCTTTTTTCCCTATTTAGTCTGGCTCCGCCCTTCTGGCTTTGCTTGACTTCATTGTATTATCTACTGTTAAGCTAGCCGGGTGCTTAGGTGCCTTAATCTGTCAGTTTTGCTTGATGTTAGGATCACAAAGTATTTATTTTTCTGTTTAATTATCCATGCTACAATTTATGTTAGGAGGTGTCCACCTTTTCTCCCAGTCCCTAGATCTTGTAGGGATTACTCCCTCGCAACTATAGGTCTTCGTTCACACTAGATGAGGACTTTAGCGGGTCTGGTCGCAGGATCAGGTTCCCCGTTACATCGTAGGGATTCAGCTTAGTTGTATTGTAGGGACAGAATTCCCTTCTTTCCTTACTGGTTGTAGCAGATCATAACAATGGGTACTGGTCCACGCATCGGTGGTCAGGTGGACCTTGCTACTGAGGGCTTTTAGTAGCGCATGTTTAATTTTTCCCTCAACATGCTTTTGCAGACCAGGGACGGCTTGCCTGCTGAAATGAAATCGGCTTGGCACATTGTATTGTGGGACTGACAATGATATTCAGTTACGGAAACTGTCTGTCTCCACCAGCCTGAATCACAGCATTTCAAGGGACAGGAGTTTTGCAATGCCAGCATTCAGAGCCTGTGCTCGTGCATGGTTTGCGGAGTATGGCCGTCTTTTATCCCATGCCTGTGCTACCGATGGCTGTTTTGTGGCCTGGGAGTGTGAGGATGACAGGGAACTTGCTGCTGTGTGTGGAATAACAGTTTGTCTCTGGACAACAGTGGCCGAGGTTCTTCCATGGCGATCCTGTGAGGAAGCAGAACCAGCTGTGTGTGAGCTCGATGAAGAGGCTTCAACACAACCTGAAGATGTAGGTGCTGCTGTAGGTTGGCCTACATCTCCAGTGTGTCTTTGTAACTCAACTACGTGCTTTGTCCGCACATGTTTCCACATATTTGTGGTATTGAGGTGACTGACACTTTTAGCTATTTTTAATTTTTGATTACACAGCTTGCATTTCACATAGCAAATATCATGTGCAAGTGTGTGAAAAAAGGACCACGCAGTGCAAGTCCTGGGAGCGCACGTTTTGACTTTTGGAAGACAACTGCTCCGAACAGGTGCCAAACTGGAGGCTACAGGCAACCGAGTCTGCAGCCTAACTCTCCCTCCTGTTTGTACCGTTGGGGCAATGTCTTCCTCTATCTTCCTTCTATCACTAACCATTTCTCTAGGCCTCTCCCAGCTTTCAACCAAAGTACTGGTTCTCAGCCACAAAGCTATCCACAGTGCAGCACCCCTCCTACATCTCCTCCCTCATTTCTATCTATCGGCCTAACCGACTGCTGCGCTCTGCAAACGACTTTCGACTAACCTCTGCACTAATACGTACCTCCCACTCCCGACTCCAAGACTTCTCCTGCTCTACGCCAATCCTCTGGAATGTTGTACCCCAAGAAATTAGGACTATCCACAATTTGCATGGTTTCAGGCGCTCCCTCAAAACACATTTGTTCAGAGCGGCCTATCACATTCACTAATCAAAGTCATTCTATGTATTCTGTGTAACTGTGTGTGTGTCTCTAGCCCATTCACTATCTCCATCCCTCAGTCCCTTAAGATGGCTGGAACATCATTGTAAATGCACCATTGTATATAAACACCTATACTTTGTATCTCCCCCATCTCATTGTACATTGTAAGCTGTCACGAGCAGGGGCGACTTATTTAGCTTAAATTATTGTATTGTTAACGTTGTTACTTATGACTTGTGTTCTGAAACTGCTAAACTGTAAAGCGCTGCGGAATATGATGGCGCTATATAAATAAATATTATTATTATTCCTCTGAGCTGCTCCCACCACCTTCCTGTTCCTCATCCCATGTTGGGTCTTGGACCTCATCATCTCCACTACCCTCTTCCAACACCTGCTGTTGGGTGGTCTGGCCAGCACCATGCTCAACAGAAACTGGCACCTGGGTCTCATCATCATCAGATGCGTTCTGCGGTGTGCTGACCATCGGCACTGTCTCACCCGCCTCTTCAGATTCAGAGAGACACAGCTGTTGCGCATCACTGCATACTCCCTCTTCACATTACAGAATGCTGCTTGGCTGGGCCCCTGTTTGCAAGCCAATAGATTCTGAGAACAGAAGCAGACACTCAGCTGGCTCCTGTACAGAACTCTCTGACTGCCTGGGCAATTTGCCAGGCGGTGAAGAGACAGATGGTTGCCCAACAGTGCTGTGGAACTGAGAGGAAGTGGAAGCAATTGAAGTCGATGCATTGGCTGACATCCAAACAACAACGGCTTCAATTTGTTCTTCCCGCAGCAGGGGGGTACTCCGAGCTCCTACAAAAGTGCGCATAAAGGAACGCTCACGGGGAAAACTGGTGGATGCTGTGTCACTGGGGGCCGCAGCAGCCACAGAATCCCCACGTCCTCTCCCTGAAGAAACTCCACGACCACGTGCCTTACTCCCTGCCTTCTTCATCTTGGTAGATTGATAAAGAAAGTCTGAAAAGTTATAAGGTCTAAGTGTGGTTATTCCGCAGAGACTGCAGTGAACACTGCACACAACTGTTCACTACCCAATGCGTCTCAGCAGGAAGGCAGTCTGTGCGTCAAAACAAAGGCACAAGCATACATCCATGTACCCTGTTTATAAAGCTATATAAAAAAAATTATGTAGTAGTGACGCACACTTTATTGAGGTACAGTATTACATCGCCATTCACCATCTGTGGCTATGCAGTCTCATCTATATATACCTTATCTATCTGTTGTCATGCTTCCAAGTCGACAGTCAGCCATAAATAGCAATTTTCACTATGCACTATGCACTTTTTAAAGGTTATGTTTGTTAATAAAATGATTATTGCCACATATTATGAGTATTACATGATGGAAATTGTATAATTTTGTATAAAATATTTAGTGACATTATTCAGCAAATGGAACATTTTAGTAATATCACAGATAACTTGTAATGCTGATGATGTTTTGAAGTCAGACATTCATTGTCTATACAATAAAAATGGTGTACATACTGTTACTTATCCATCATTAATGGATTCAGATATGTACTTGTATGCTTTTATGTACAACCGTATAGCAGATTCCTTAACTAATTTATTTTGTGGTTTGCATTGCTGTTCAACATGTTAATGTATGTGTTTATGTTTGTCAATTCTTTATTTATCTAGATATTAGTTTAAATGAAATCATCATCTTATGGTAGTAAAGGTTATCTTTCTCTTGTTTGAAGTATAGACATTTAAAATTGACAGGTAACAAGGAAATTACTTGATCTAGTATTTAAACATCCTCCTTGACCCTGGGCTCCAACACCGCCAGTTGTTGCTCGGAAGTGCTGTTAGCACAGTCAACACTTGCTCCTGTGTTACTGGGGTTCAGTAACGTCAGCTGGTCCTCGGTTGTGCCATTGGCTCTTTTCCTTCTGCTGCCCCTCCGGGTTCCAGTACCGTCAGCTGGTTCTCCGCAGTGCCTTTGGCCTAGGTGCCTCCATCTCAGTATCCGAGTTCCAGCAACGTCTGCTGGTCCTTGGTAGTGCTTTGGAGCACAGGTACCTCCTGCTTAGTAACCGTGTCCCAGTAACGTCAGCTGGTCCTCGGTTGTGCCATTGGCTCTTTTCCTTCTGCTGCCCCTCCGGGTTCCAGCACAGTCAGCTGGTCCTCGTTACTTGCATTGGCTCTTGTACCTTCTGCTACCCGTCCGGGTTCCAGCACAGTCAGCTGGTCCTCGTTACTTGCATTGGCTCTTGTACCTTCTGCTACCCGTCCGGGTTCCAGTACCGTCAGCTGGTTCTCCGCAGTGCCTTTGGCCTAGGTGCCTCCATCTCGGTATCCGAGTTCCAGCAACGTCTGCTGGTCCTTGGTAGTGCTTTGGAGCACAGGTACCTCCTGCTTAGTAACCGTGTCCCAGTAACATCAGCTGGTACAAGATTGTGCTACAAATACAAGATACGGAACAAGAGACACAAGAACAATAAGCAGAAGATCTAAAAGCAGAAGAACATGAAGTATAAGACCAAAATGAAGAGCAAAATATATGCTCTAAATTCTAAGCAGAAGAAGACTAAGCAGTGTATGGGGGTGAGTCCGTTCCTCCTCGTGGTGCCCCTGGAAAATGCCTGCTGCTGCAGGCTAAACTGAACACGGACAAATACTGTTGTAATTTAAATCTTTTGTGACAGCAAGAACGGAAGGATGAAAAATTCATACTTTGACAGATTACAAGTACAGGATTCTCTGTCACAAATAAGAATATGATGAAGAAGATGAAGCAGAATATGAATAAGAATAATAGTTTAATAAGAAGAATATGAGTAATGTTAACAAAGATGAATAGCAAGAAGTTTAAGAAGAAGATAAAGAAGGTGAAGATGAAGAATAATTTGATGAAAAAGATGATGCTGCAGAAGATTATGAAGGAGAAAGTGTGTGAAAAGTTAAAAAGGTGAAGATGAAGAGCATGGAAGTTGTGTAATATACATATTTGCCAAAATAGAAAAAACGTTAATAACATTGTCAATTTCTTCGTCAATCCGAACATCTTTAAAAAAAAAAATATTTATGCTATTCCATTTGATTGAGTTAAACATCTATGCCTTTAATGTCTCCTCAACCTTCCCCAATACATTCTACATTACTCTTTCTTGTTTTCCTTCATGTACAATTAACCAACAAGGCAAGAATGTTTTTTTTTTAATTTCGATATTTTGTTCCCATAGACTTACATGGGACTTCCGGTATCGGTATCGGGTATCGCCGATATTTTAATGTTATCGGCGATACCATTCCGATTCCGATACTTTTGGATATCGGAAAGTATCGCTCAACTCTAGTCATGGGGAAAGCAAAAGAATTGTCAACGGATCTATGGGAAAAGGTAGTTTAACTGTATAAAACAGGAAAAGGATACAAAATGATATCCAAGGAATTGATAATGCCAGTCAGCAGCGTTTAAAATGTGATTAATAAATGGAAAATTGGGGCTCTGTAAAAACAAAACCACGGTCAGGTAAACCAATAAAAATTTTGTCCACAACTGCCAGGAAAATTGTTCGGGATGCAAAGAAAAACACACAAATAACATAAGCTGAAATACTGGCCTCTCTGAAATCTAAAGTTGTGGCTGTTTCAAGATGCACAATAAGGAGGCACTTGAAGAAAAATGAGCTGCATGGTCGTGTCGCCAGAAGAAAGCCATTAATGTGCAAATGCCACAAAGTATTTTGCCTACAATATGCAAAACAGCACAGAGACAAGCCTCAAAACTTCTGGAACAAGGTAGTTTTGAGTGATGAGACCAAAATTTAACTTTGTGGCCACAACCATAAACGTCACATTTGGAGAGAGGTCAACAAGGCCTATGATGAAAGGAACACCATTCCTACTGTAAAGCACGGAGGTGGATTGCTGATGTTTTGGGGATGTGTGAGCTACAAAGGCACAGGAAACTTGGTCAAAGTTGAAGGAAAGATGAATGCAGCATGTTGTCAGCAAATACAGGAGGCAAATTTGCAATAACCAGCCTAGAAGTTGCGCATGGGACGCACTTGGACGTTCCAACATAACAAAGATCCAAAACACGAGGCCAAGTCAACCTGTCATTGGCTACATCAGAACAAAGTGAAGGCTCTGGAGTGACCATCTTAGTCTCCTAAACTCAATATCATTGAGTCACTCTGGAGAGATCTCAATCGCGCGGTTCATGCCAGACAGCCCAGGAATCTACAGGAACTTGAGGCTTTTTGCCAAGAGTGGGCAGTTGTACCATCTGAGAAAATAAAGAGCCTCATCCATAACTACCACAAAATACTTCAAGCTGTCATTGATGTTAGAGGGGGCAATACATGGTATAAAGAAATGGAGTGTTAAGGGCCTGCGGAATGCACCTAATAGATATTAATGAGAGGTGCGTTTGCAGCCCGGGGTCCACCGTGCAGGCAGAGCCTACTGCTAGTAAGAGGGCGTAAATAGGCAGTATAAGCGAACTCTGTTATCCAGCAGAGTCGCAGATGTAAACGCCGTAGCACTATATGGCGGAATAAGCGGTCTCTGTTAACTCACAGAGCCGCTGTAACAAAGACTGTGTCCTGTTAGACTCACAGGGAACACAGATGACTGCTAAGCGGACTGCAGTCTGTGGTCATGCAATCAGAACCCAAGCAGTAATCTCCTCACCGGAGTAGCCGGTATTCTAATGGCGTTTTCAGCCGAGCCCTGAACACGTGCATACAATCTCCTCACCGGAGGTGCTGGTATTCTAGGGGCTTATTTCAGCCAGACCTAACCGCACGTAACAGATTTGATACTAGCGCACAAGCGTGCGGTAAGGACAGCCTTTTATAGCAGCCACGAGAAAAAGACCTTCCAGGAAGAACCAATGGGAAGCTGCTTCAGAACATCAACAGCCAGAGGACCTTCCTGAAGGACCAATAGGAGTGGCAGCTGTATCTGAGCATGTGACCCTGATCTCCAATGGGAGATCTTGCTCTGGGCACGCTCAGATGAAGCAACAAAGGACTTTGTCCTGAAGACGTCTGCTCGCCGCTGACCAGTACTGGCTACAATAGCAGAACCTGAAGAGGCAGAAGCAAGTCTCTGCACAGTATTAGACCAGGCGAGACGCTGGGACCGATGTCTTTGCTGAGCAGGCTCCACTGCGGCCGGAGATGGATGGGGGACCGCAGGAGGACTGGTTCAAAACTCCCCTTGTGCAGCAGTGGGAACTTGAACCCTTACATGGAGTATGTAAACTTTTTCAGGGTCATTTGGATGTTTTGGGTTGTCATTATGATTTAAAAATAGAAAACACAGTAGTTTGACAATAAATGGCTTCAGACAACCACTAACCATGAGGGAAGGAAAAGTTTTGGTGTTATCATTCATATTCTCTGAAAAAAGGCCAAGAAAGCAAAAATTCTGCCAGGGTATGTAAACTTTTGAGCACAACTGTATATCTATAATGCTGCGCCATAATTTGCTTCAGCTCTGCAACAACAAAATCTCTTGTGCTCTTAACTCAAACAATAACTATTGACCCCATTACTTCATTCTCCTTTACCAAATTTTCTGACTTCTATCTTCAAGATTTTTCCAATGCTCCACCACTTTTATCAAACCCTTGGGCATTAACCCCTTCACCCCCAAGGGTGGTTTGCACGTTAATGACCGGGCCAATTTTTACAATTCTGACCACTGTCTCTTTATGAGGTTATAACTCTGGAACGCTTCAACGGATCTTCGCGATTCTGAGAATGTTTTCTCGTGACATATTGTACTTCATGTTAGTGGTAAAATTTCTTCGATATAACTTGCGTTTATTTTTGAAAAAAACGCAAATATGGAGAAAATTTTTAAAATTTTGCAATTTTCAAACTTTGAATTTTTATTCCCTTAAAACAGAGAAATAGATCACACAAAATAGTTAAGAAATAACAATTCCCACATGTCTACTTTACATCAGCACAATTTTGGAACCAAAATTTTTTTTTGTTAGGAAGTTATAAGGGTTAAAAGTTGACCAGCGATTTCTCATTTTTACAACAAAATTTTCAAAGCCATTTTTTTAGGGACCACCTCACATTTGAAGTCACTTTGAGGGGTCTATATGGCAGAAAATACCCAAAAGTGACACCATTCTAAAAACTGCACCCCTCAAGGTACTCAAAACCACATTCAAGAAGTTTATTAACCCTTCAGGTGCTTCACAGTAACTAAAGCAACGTGGAAGGAAAAAATTAATATTTTACTTTTTAGCCAAAAAAATTATCTTTTACAAACTTTTTTTTTATTTTCACAAGGGTAAAAGGAGAAAATGGACAGATAAGGTTGTTATGCAATTTCTCCTGAGTACGCCAATACCCCATATGTGGGGGAAAACCACTGTTTGGGCACATGGCAGAGCTCGTAAGGGAAGGAGCGACGTTTGACTTTTTCAAACTAAAATTGGCTGGAATTTAGATTGGATGCCATGTCGCGTTTGGAGAGCCCCTGATGCGCCTAAACAGTGGAAACCCCCACAAGTGACACCATTTTGGAAACTAGACCCCCTAAGGTACTTATCTAGATCTGTTGTGAGCACTTTGAACCCTCAAGTGTTTCACAAAAGTTTATAAAGTCTGGGTGTGAAAAAAAAAAAAATCAATTTTCCACAAAAATGATTTTTTAGTCCAAAATTTTTGAATTTTCCCAAGGAAATTGGACCCCAAAAGTTGTTGTCCAATTTGTCCTGAGTACGCTGATACCCCATATGTGGGGGGGGGAAACTGTTTGGGCGCACGGCAGGGCTTGGAAAGGTAGTAGTAACGTTTTGGAATGCAGACGTTAATGGGGGTCATGTTCCGTTTGCAGTGCCCCTGATGAGCCTAAACAGTGGAAACCCCCACAAGTGACCCCATTTTGGAAACTAGACCCCCAAGTGCTTCACACAAGTTTATAATGCCCGGGCATGAAAATAAAAAATCCTATTTTTTTCCCACAAAAATTATCTTTTAGTCACTAATTTTTTATTTTCCCAAGGGTAACAGGAGAAATTGGACCACATAAGTTGTTGTCCAATTTGTCCTGAGTACGCTGATACCCCATATGTGGGGGGGAACCACTGTTTGGGCGCACGGCAGAGCTCGGAATGGAAGGAGAACCATTTGACTTTTTCCAACCAAAATTGGCTGGAATTGAGTTTGGGTGCCATGTTGCATTTGGAGAGCCCTGATGTGCCTAAACAGTGGAAACCCCCACAAATGACCCCATTTGGGAAACTAGACCCCCTAAGGAACTTATCTAGATTTTTGATGAGCAATTTGAACCCCCAAGTGCTTCACACAAGTTTATAACGTAGAGCCGTAAAATTTAAAAATCATATTTTTTCCACAAAAATGATCTTTTCACCCCAATTTTTATTTTTCCAAGGGTAACAAGACTCCAAAAGTTATTGTGCAATTTGTCCTGAGTGCGCTGATACCCCATATGTGGGGGTAAACCACTGTTTGGGTGCATGGCACAGTTTGGAAGGGAAGGAGCGCCGTCTGACTTTTTCAACGCAGAATTGGCTGGACGCCATGTCGTGTTTGGAGAGCTCCTGATCTGCCTAAACAGTGGAAACCCCCATAAATGACACCATTTTGGAAACTAGACCCCTCAAGGAACTTATCTAGATGTGTGGTGAGAACTTTGAACCCCCAGGTGTTTCACTAAAGTTTATAACGTACAGCCGTAAAATAAAAAATCTTTTTTTTTTTTTTACAAAAATGATTTTTTTGCCCCCAATATTTTATTTTCACAAGGGTAACAGAAGAAATTGGAACCCAAAAGTTGTTGTCCAATTTGTCCTGAGTACACTGATACCCAATATGTGGGCGAAAACTACTGTATGGGCACACGTCGGGGCTCGGAAGGGAAGTAGTGACGTTTTGGATTGCAGACTTTGATGGAATGGTCTGGGGGCGTCATGTCACATTTGGAGAGCCCTGATGCACCTAAACAGTGGAAACCCCCCACAAGTGACCCCATTTTGGCAAATAGACCCCACAAGGAACTTATCTAGATGTGTGGTGAGCACTTTGAACCCCGAAGTGCTTCACAGAAGTTTATAACGCACAGCCGTAAAAATAAAAAATCTTTTTTTTTTTTTGCAAAAATGATTTTTTCGCCCCAATATTTTATTTTTACAAGGGTAACAGGAGAAATTGGACCCCAAAAGTTGTTGTCCAATTTGTCCTGAGTACGCTGATACCCAATATGTGGGAGAAAAACTACTGTATGGGTACACGTTGGGGCTCGGAAGGGAAGTAGTGACGTTTTGGATTGCAGACTTTGATGGAATGGTCTGGGGCGTCATGTCGCATTTGGAGAGCCCCTGATGCGCCTAAACAGTGGAAATCCCCAACAAGTGACCCCATTTTGGAAAATAGACCCCACAAGGAACTTATCTAGGTGTGTGGTGAGCGCTATGAAGCCCCAAGTGCTTCACAGAAGTTTATAATGTACAGCCGTAAAAACAAAAAAATAATTTTTTTTGTACAAAAATGATATTTTCGCCCCCAGTTTTTTATTTTCCCAAGGGTAACAGAAGAAATAGGACAAATTGCATAACTCTTGGGGTCCAGAGTACGCTGATACCCCATATGTGGGGATAAACTACTGTTTGGACGCATGGCAGAGCTCAGAAGTGAAGGAGCACCGTTTGACTTTTTCAACGCAGAATTGGCTGGAATTGAGATCAGACGCCATGTCACATTTGGAGAGCCCCTGATGTGCCTAAACAGCGGAAACCCCCCAATTCTAACTCCAACCCTAACCCCAACACACCCCTAACCCTAGTCCCAACCCTAACCACAAACCTAACCCTAACACACCCCTAATCCCAACCCTAACCCTAATCCTAACTTTAGCGCCAACCCTAAACCTAACTTTAGCCGCAACCCTAACCCTAATGGGAAAATGGAAATAAATACATTTTTTTAATTTTATTATTTTTCCCTAACTTAGGGGGTGATAAAGGGGGGTTTGATTTACTATTTATAGCGGGTTTTTATGATTGGCAGCTGTCACGCTAAAAGACGCTTTTTATTGCAAAAATAGTTTTTTGCATCTCCACATTTTGAGAGCTATAATTTTTGCATATTTTGGCCCACAGAGTCATGTGAGGTCTTATTTTTTGCGGTACGAGTTGACGTTTTTATTTGTACCATTTTTGAGCAGGTGACATTTTTTGATCGCTTTTTATTTCGATTTTTGGAGGTTAAAATGAACAAAAATCAGCAATTCATGAATTTCTTTTGGGGGAGGCGTTTTTATTGTTCCGCGTGTGGTAAAATTGATAAAGCAGTTTTATTCTTCGGGTCAGTACGATTATGGCGATACCTCATTTATATCATTTTTTTATGTTTTGGCGCTTTTATAGAATAAAAACAATTTTATATAAAAAATAATTATTTTTGCATCGCTTTATTCTGCGAGCTATAACTTTTTTATTTTTTCGCTGATGATGCTGTATGGCAGCTCGTTTTTTGTGGGACAAGATGACGTTTTCAGTGGTACCATGTTTATTTATATCGGTCTTTTTGATCGCGCGTTATTCCACTTTTTGTTCGGAGGAATGATGATAAAGCATTGATTTTTTGCTTCGTTTTTTTTTTTTTTTTAAGGGGTTCACTAAAGGGGTTAACTAGTGGGACAGTTTTATAGGGGGGGTCATTACGGATGCGGCGATACCAAATATGTGTACTTTTATTGTTTTGTTTTTTTTATTTACAGGAAGAAATGAATTTATTGGGGAATATATATATATTTTTTTATTTATTTTGGATTTTTTTTTATAACATGTTTATTTTTATTTTTTTAACTTTTTTACTTTGTCCCAGGGTGGGACATCACTGTATTTTATCAAATCGCTGGTGTGACAGTGTGCACAGCACACTGTCACACCAGCGATCGCTCAGGCAGTGCAGCAGGCTTCTCAGTGCCTGCTCTCAGCAGGCACTGAGGAAGCCGCCTCCCTCCAGGACCCCGGCGCCATCTTGGATCCGGGTCCTGGGAGGGAGGAAGCCCTCAGAACAGCGCGATCACATCGCGCTGCTCTGAGGGTCTCAGGGGGGCTCGCAGGGGGCCCACTCCCTGCGCGATGCTTCCCTGTGCCCCCAGTACACAGCGATCATGTTTGATCGCGGTGTGCTAGGGGTTAATGTGCCGGGAGCGGTCCGTGACCGCTCCTGACACACAGTCACGGGTGTCAGCTGTGATAATCAGCTGACACCCGGCGGCGATTAGCTGCGCTCCCCTCAGGAGCGCAGCTGATCGCCTATGACGTACTATCCCGTCCATGGGCAGAATGGCACGGGTTTTATGGACGGAATAGTACGTCTAATGTCAGAGAGGGGTTAAAACTTGTTTCATCTTTCCTAATTTTAAGAATACCTTAAAAACTAAATTCTTCATAAATACATATGTAACAAAAACATAAATTAATGCCCATATACAAATGGACTTGTTTGCAAATCACTGCATTTTGAATTCACTATTTATCTTTTCTCAGATAATGTCGAATAGCTTAGTTATGCTGTATTATTTATATTCTCTGGAGAAAATAAATGCCATACACCTAGTCCAGAGCCTCTCATCTAGCCAAATCAGATCTCTCCTACTTTGCACTGACGAGGACCAATAGTCCGAAACACAGTGTCTGCAAATGGAGATACTGATTTGGCTTTTATCCTAAGTCACATTACAAGACTCGTTAAAGGGTTGATTGTGACTTGTAGGATCGCTACTTCCAATAGGTGGCGCTATAGAGTACAAGTCCTCTTTTTTTGAAGAGGCAATTAGCATATTAAAATACACCTATTAAATCATTCTCACATTTCTAAGGCTACCTTCAGTATCTTGCCACAAGGTTGACTTCATTTCATTCAGGTTCTCTGAAGGATCTGCTAAAGTGTCTGCCAGTTTTTCTTTGCCTCCATCCATGAAATGAGATAGCAGTCATGGCACTGTTGTAGAATATCCCTGGGCTAGAGTTTACTTTCCTGTCCCTAAAGCTGTGGGAAACCTAGCTGTCCCTGCTCCCCGGATTACTTCTGATGGTGAAGATCCTGGGGCAATGTGCCTTGCTGAGCTTCTAAATCAGCCTTTTTCTGTCTCCTCACCCACCCAGGGAAGTGTGGAGTTGTAATGTATAAAAATACACAAACCAGACTAACAAGGGAAGACGTACAGGGATAAATTAAAATATCAATCACAAACAACAGAGTGGAACACTGGGTATTAAAGGAAGGAAAAAACAAATAGGAAAGAATGAGGATATGCACACAGATAAATCACCAGATCACCAAGGAACAATCTTCTGAACAACACTCCTAATGCCTCCTCAATCAACCAAGACCTCCAACTCCAAAATGAGGCAGTATGAAACTAACACTGGCAATCCTTGATTGCCAGAGGAGAGTATATATTGCAGAGGGGAGTGGTCAACACTGAACAGCTAAGAAATCAAACAGGAAAGCTCCAAGAGCTCTCAACTGAACACTGCACTGCTAGCAGAAACTTGCACTGTTTAATAAGTTGGTGAAGTGCTTCTAATCAGTGCAGAAGTATGTAAAATCAGACACCGCAGTCTTCTGTCTCCTCTCTGTCCCGGTATACCCGTGACAGGGACCTCCGGTAACCTCAGGTCCGGGTCTATCAGGGTGTGCCACCTGAAAAGACCAGATCAATCTGACCGCATGGATGTCACATGCTGGTACCCACATTCTCTCTTCAGAACCGTAACCCTTCCAGCATACCAGATACTGAAGAGACGGATGAGCCAAGCGAGAATCAATGATCTTAGATGTCTGAAATTCCAAATTCCCATCAACAATGACTGCTGATGGAGGTGGTGATGATTTGGACAATGTAATTTTTTAAGTAGAGACTGATGAAACACATTATGAAGATTGTGAGCCTTCGCGGGCAGGGTCCTCTCTCCTTCTGTACTTATGTGTGTCCTGTATTGCTCATATTTATTGTATTTGTCTATATTCACCCCCTCTCACATGTAAAGCGTCATGGAATAAATGGCGCTATAAAAAAATGAAAAAAAAATAATAATAATAGAGGGTGGCAAATCAGGAAGGAAAGCTTCAGGATTGACGACAGCCACAATTTTATAAGGATCGATGAACCTAGGTCCCAGTTTCCAAGATGGAGCCTTCAACCTAATGTTCCTCAAGGACAGCTACACCAAATCACCAACACACAGGTTCAGACCAACCAAACATTTTGCTGAATCTGTGCACTATCACCAAAATAGCTGTATTACCTTCAGATAAAGGTAGATTAGTGATGAGTTATAACAATAAATAAGTCCAAGGTCTACTGGAAATTGCCAATGTTTGGGGAGACTCAGATGAACAAGTATGAGGGGTCTTAGAATGTGCACAAACACTGCAGGCTGGTACATACTCCCGAACATCCTGTTGTACCCCAGATCACCAAAAATGCTGAGTTTGGAGATCTGTGGTGGCTTTACTATCAGGATATCTGGCCAAGACCAAATCATAATGTTCACTTGAAACATTAAGATGGAAATTCACAGATACAGTTTACCTAATGCACAGGCAATAGGGGGCATACCACTGAGCCTATATGCCTCCTTGTCAATATCTAAACATATAGATGCAATAACCACTTTCTGTAGTACAGGAACCGGTTCAAAATTATTTCCACCCCCAGGAAAACAATGAGAAAAGGAATCCGCCTTAATGTTCTTACCCCCCCACCTATACGTCACAAAAAAAGTTGAATCTGGTGAAGAACAATGACCATCTTGTCAGTCTATGTATCAGATGCTTAGCAGATTCTAAATATAAAAGATTTTTATGAACAGTGATTACTATGACTGGATGAACTGCCCCCTCCAGAAAGTGTTGCAAAGGTGGTTGTTGTTTTTCAAAAGCCCACTTAATTGCCAAGCGTTCCCTATTTCCAATGTCATAGTTTTTCTCAGTGGATGACAGTTTCTTACAAAAATATGCACATGGACGCCATTTACCAGGGATGCACCAAGTTAAATGCAGCCCCCACCTCCACTTCAGACACCTTAACTTCTACAATGAATGACACAGTAACATCTGGTTTGGCAAATAATTAATTGTCTCTGAGTATCTGTAAGACCTGCCTGACATGTACCTGATGTGACTCGAGGTCAGGTGAATAAATCAGTAAGAAATCAAGATAGATCACAACAAAGCTACATGCCAGGTGACTAAAAATGTCATTAACAAAGTGCTAAAAGACCACAAGAGCATTAGTTAACCCAGATGGCATCCCAAGGTTTTAATAGTGTACCTCAGATGTTTTGAACACTGTCTTCTGCTTATCCCCTCATTAATTTGAATGAGATTATATGCCCCCCTGAGATCCAGTTTTGAAAACAATTTTGCTCCTACGATCTGGTTAACCAGGTCCAGGATGAGAGGGAGAGGATATGGATTCCTGAACTTGATCCAATTAAGTTCGCAAAACTCTAGGCAGGGGCGTAACTCCAAGTCTTTCTTCTTGACAAAGAAAAACCCCACTGGAACAAGAGATGAAGTAAGTCTGATATGACCCTTTTCCAGATGTTCAGCGATATAGTCCTTCATGGCCTGCCTCTCTGGACCAGATATATTATATAGCCTGCTTTTTGGCAGCTTATCCAAGGTATAAAATTAACAGCGCAATCATAATGATGATGGGGAGGAAGTTCTTGACACCACTGTTCTAGGAGCACATCCCCGGCTAGCTGGAAGCCCAAGCAGTGTCCATGACAATACTCTGTCCACTTTACCACCTCCTGTATATTCTAGTCTACCATAGGATTGTGCTGCATAAGCCAAGGTAGTCGAAGAACCGCAGGAGAGGTCAAGCCCTCTAGCACATAACAGTCAATAAATTCTGAGTTCATGGCCCCTACCTGTAGATGTACCACTCGAACGACCTTAGTAAAATACCCCAGGCTCAAGGGTATAGAGTCAATGGCTATTATTGGTAATTGTGTAGACAGTTTATAAGGTTTGAGGCCATGGACCAGGTCGAACCAAGCGTTTATTAAATTAAACCCCACCCCACTATCTACAAGGGCTGAAATAACCACCTTATTTTTTTCCGGATGGATCTCCAGCGGTGAAAAAAGTTATGACCTACACACAGAGGAAATGTGTACACCCGGGTTCCCAACCTCTCCACAACCCGGCTCCTTAGCTTTCCGGCGGCTGTTTACGATGTGATAAGGAAGGACAAGCACCCACAAAGTGACCCTTTCCACCACAGAAAAAACACACTCTCCCTTTACGCCAAACTACTGTTGGACCAAAACAATGAGTTGCCCCACCCAATTGCATGGGTTTCTCAGAAGACCTAGGTTCACTTAATCCCTGTGATCCTTCAAATTACAGTATCTATTTATGTCTCTGGCGAAGATGGAGGTCCACATGGATAGCCAGAGACATAGCTGCATCAAGGGAAACCGGAGACTCATACAGAGCAAAGGCATCCTTTACCCTTACAGGTAGCCCTTGACAGAGCTGGCTACGGAGTGCTGAGTAATTCTACCTTAGAAATGTGGAGAAATACTTCTCTGTTGCCCAGTCTCCCTGTTAAAGCTGACAAAGTGTAGACTCGGCCAGGGAGACACGGTTTGGGACATCGTATATATGACCCAGCACCTGAAAAAAATCCTCAACGTCCGAAGCAGCTGAGAGTCTGCCGGAAGAGAAAATGCCCAGGCTTGGGGATCATGTTGAAGGAGAGAAATTACGATCCCTACCCATTGCTCCTCAGTTCCTGACCTGTGAGACTGTAATTTACAGTAAAGATAACAGGCCTCCCTGAAAACAACAAACTTGTATCGCCCCCCCAGAGAAACTGTCAAGCAAAATGATCTTTGGATCTACTAGGGGTTGCCTGGAAGTTGTGTTTCCTGAACTAGAAGTGTTTGGGTGATGCAAAACAACAGTGAGTAGGTCTACCACCTTCAGGCTGAGTTGCCACAGTTGCCCTGCCAGAGCAGTCACTGGATCCATGATGTATTAAAAAAATGGTTTGGGGCAGTCTTAATGTCACGGCACTAGGGTTTTTTTTCCTCTCCCTAAAGCTATGGGATCCTAGATGCCCCTACTCCCTGGATTACTTCTGATGGTGAAGACGCCAGGGGCAACGTGCCTTGCTGAGCTCCTAAATCTGCCCCTATCTCCTCCCAAATACAATGGAAGTGGGGAGTTGTAGTGTATAAGAATACACAAACCAGACTAACAAGGGAAGACTTTCCGGCGAAAAATGAAAATACCACTATAAAAAGAACTTGCCACTCAAAATGTTGAACGGTGAAATAAAATATCTGTTTATTGTTGCAATAAAAGTTGAAAAATGTTCTGTCTTAAAATCAGACCTTCATCAGAACTGATTGCCAGAGATTATAGGGGGACCATATATATAGCCATGTGCATGTCAGTGCTTGATGTATGCGACGGAGATTTTAGGACCGAAAACATTCAACTTTTGATTGCAACAATAAAAAGAGACTTTATGTCACAGTTCACCATTTTGAGTGCCAAGTTCTTCTTATAGTGCTATACAAGGGCTGGATACTTGTGCACCTGTTCTCCAATTAGGAATGCCCTATACTACTTTTCATAAATGAAAATACCAATCATAAAAATACACACTCATAAACAACAGGAAAACCTAATTAGGAAAGGATGAGGCTATGCACACAAACAAATCAAGCAATAATCTTCTGAACAACACTCCAAACGTCTCCTCAGACAACAAACACCCGCAACTCCAGAACCAGGCCTTATGAAACTAAGACTGGCAAATCCTTATTGCTAGAGATGAGGATATGTAGCAGAGTGGGGTGACCAACACTGAAAAGCTGAGACTAACAAAGCAGGAAAGCTCTCAATTGAACAGATTAACCCTGCACTGCAAGCAGAAACCTGCACTGTTTAATATGATGTGAAGTGCTTCTAATCAGTGCAAGAATACAATAAATCAGACACCACAGTCTTCTGGCCCCTTTCTGTCATGGCAAACCCATGACAATAGCTTTATGAAGCATATAAATCTATCTTGGCTAACTGGCTCATTACATTTTTATTGAAATTCCTAAAGACAGACACCTATATTTGTTTGTCTTGTTGTTTATGTACCATATTTTTCTGACCATAAGCTGCACCTTTTTCCTACAAATTTGGGAGGAAAGTGTTGGGTGCGTCTTTTGGTTCGAATGTAACATGCAGGGAGGGGGCAGCGGTGGAGTAAGATCGCACTGGGATCGCACTCACAGGAGGCAGGAAAATGGCACAACTTCAGGAATCCAGCACTGGGGAAACCATGTGGTCCTGATGCTTAAAGTGAAGGAATATTCATTAGCTACTTCCCCGCCCACCTGTCAGCGCAGAGTAGTGGGCTGGGAGCAGCAAATGAATATTCCTTCACTTAAACAGTGGATCCACATGGTTTCCCCAGCGTCAGATTCCTGCAGCGGCTGGGGAGATTGTTTGTCCGGTGGAGAAGGAGGTGGCAGGAGCAGGGTGCCACAGGAGGGATTGCCACATACCTGACAGCACAACCTGGGCTGTGCTGATGCTGTATAGGACCTGTGTGACGTAATGAAGAGGGCGGGCTGAAGCATCACATGACAGCACAGAGCCCTTCTTATTCCCTATGTCATCACAGGTCCTGCAGACACTGCACTAGAAACAATGCAGCTTCCTCTTACATGATCTGTAGTGAGGTAAGGGAGGGGGGCTCTGTGTGGTCATGTGATGCTCCAGCACTTCTTTACCTCACCATAGGTCCTGTCAACTGTAGAGCGAGAGAGAGAAACTTTCAGTTTTATAGCATGGCTGGCTGCAGGACCTCCACTGAGCACAGTGAGCACAGCCTGTACAAGTAAGAAGTCATTAAAAGTTTATTAATTACAACATGTAAAAATGCACTCTGCCACTCCTGTAGCAAACTATAACTCCCAGCATGCCATAGGATCTGCAGGACATGCTGAGAGTTATAGTTTTCCCATGGGATCTTAAAGCAGCACTCAAGTGTTATCTTTCAGTGCTGAAGTGGTACTTTAAATATAAGCCCTGTGCCCCTATTCTTATACTCACCCTCCAGCGTCTTCATATAGTACTTTACAGACAAACTGGTCCCGCAGCACCATCTTCTACCCATAGCTTGCAACATAATAACATACTATTATATATAATAACACTACTGTACATATAATATACAAATATTTTTTTCCCTATTTTCCACCTCTAAAACCTGGGTGCGTCTTATAGTCCAGTGCGTCTTACAGTCTGAAAAATACAGTATTTTTTTGAACTTTTCATTTTATTTGATATCAATTTTGAAAGAAGTCTACAATATAGGTGTGGGAGTTGAGCTGTCAAATAACTATCATCACAATGAAGCACATGTACATTGAAATGCAGAAAATTTGTAACCATAATTATGTAGTCATTAGAGTTGAGCGATACTTTCCGATATCCAAAAGTATCGGAATCGGAATGGTATCGCCGATACACAAAAAATATCGGCGATACCCGATACCGATACCGGAAATACAATGTAAGTCTATGGGAACAAAATATCGGAATTAAAAAAAACCCATTCTTGCCTTGTTGGTTAATTGTACATGAAGGAAAACAACAAAGAGTAATGTAGAATTTATTGGGGGAGGTTGAGGAGACATTAAAGGCATAGATGTTTAACACAATGCAATGGAATAGCATTAATATTTCTTTTTTTGAAATACGTTTGGATTGACGAAGAAATTGACAATGTTGTTAACCTTTTTTCTATTTTGTCAAATATGTCTGTTTCACAACTTCCATGCTCTTCACCTTTTTAACTTTTCACACACTTTCTCCTTCATAATCTTCAGCAGCATCATCTTTCTCATCAAATTATTCTTCATCTTCACCTTCTTAATCTTCTAAAACTTCTTGCTATTCATCTTTTTGTTAACATTACTTATATTGTTCTTATTAAACAGTTATTATTCTTCATATTCTACTTCTTCATCTTCTTCCTATTCATCCTTTTCATCATATTCTTATTTGTGACAGACATTCCTGTACTTGTAATCTGTAAAACTCTGAATTTTCATCCTTCCGTTCTTGCTGTCACGAAAGATTTTAATTACAACAGTATTTGTCCGCGTTCAGTTTAGCCTGCAGCAGCATCAGGCATTTTCCAGGGGCACCACGAGGAGGAACGGACTCACCCCCATACACTGCTTAGTCTTCTTCTGCTTAGAATTTAGAGCATATATTTTGCTCTTCATTTTGGTCTTATACTTAATGTTCTTCTGCTTTTTGATCTTCTGCTTATTGTTCTTCTGTCTCTTGTTCTGTATCTTGTAGTTTGTCTTAACCTTCTTTGTCCTGTTGGTGATGGTACAAAAGCCAATGGAAGTAACGAGGACCAGCTGACTGTGCTGGAACCCGGAGGGTCAGCAGAAGGAAAAGAGCCAATGGCACAACCGAGGACCAGCTGACGTTACTGGGACACGGTTACAAAGCAGGAGGTACCTGTGCTCCAAAGCACTACCAAGGACCAGCAGACGTTGCTGGAACTCGGATACCGACATGGAGGCACCTAGGCCAAAGGCACTGCGGAGAACCAGCTGACGGTACTGGAACCCGGATGGGTAGCAGAAGGTACAAGAGCCAATGAAAGTAACGAGGACCAGCTGACTGTGCTGGAACCCGGAGGGTCAGCAGAAGGAAAAGAGCCAATGGCACAACCGAGGACCAGCTGACGTTACTGGGACACGGTTACTAAGCAGGAGGTACCTGTGCTCCAAAGCACTACCAAGGACCAGCAGACGTTGCTGGAACTCGGATACCGACATGGAGGCACCTAGGCCAAAGGCACTGCGGAGAACCAGCTGACGGTACTGGAACCCGGACGGGTAGAAGAAGGTACAAGAGCCAATGCAAGTGACGAGGACCAGCTGACTGTGCTGGAACCCGGAGGGGCAGCAGAAGGAAAAGAGCCAAAGGCACAACCGAGGACCAGCTGACGTTACTGGGACATGGTTACTAAGCAGGAGGTACCTGTGCTCCAAAGCACTACCAAGGACCAGCAGACGTTGCTGGAACTCGGATACCGACATGGAGGCACCTAGGCCAAAGGCACTGCGGAGAACCAGCTGACGGTACTGGAACCCGGATGGGTAGCAGAAGGTACCCATGGAAATTAAAGTTGAGGCAGCAGGACTGTTTGCCGTTCACACAGCAGGGGAAACGCTGACATTACTGAACCCCAGTAACACGGGAGCAAGTGTTAACTGTGCTAACAGCACTTCCGAGAAACAACTGGCGGTGTTGTAGCCCAGGGATGAGAAGAGAACATGGTGGAGGCAGCAGGACTGTTTGCCGTTCACACAGCAGGGGAACAGCTGACATTACTGAACCCCAGTAACACAGGAGCAAGTGTAGACTGTGCTAACAGCACTTCCGAGAAACAACTGGCGGTGTTGTAACCCAGGGATGAGAAGAGAACAGGGTGGAGGCAGCAGGACTTTTGCCGTTCACACAGCAGGGGAACAGCTGACATTACTGAACCCCAGTAACACGGGAGCAAGTGTTAACTGTGCTAACAGCACTTCCGAGAAACAACTGGCGGTGTTGTAGCCCAGGGATGAGAAGAGAACATGGTGGAGGCAGCAGGACTGTTTGCCGTTCACACAGCAGGGGAACAGCTGACATTACTGAACCCCAGTAACACGGGAGCAAGTGTTAACTGTGCTAACAGCACTTCCGAGAAACAACTGGCGGTGTTGTAGCCCAGGGATGAGAAGAGAACATGGTGGAGGCAGCAGGACTGTTTGCCGTTCACACAGCAGGGGAAAAGCTGACATTACTGAACCCCAGTAACACAGGAGCAAGTGTAGACTGTGCTAACAGCACTTCCGAGAAACAACTGGCTGTGTTGTAGCCCAGGGATGAGAAGAGAACATGGTGGAGGCAGCAGGACTTTTTGCCGTTCACACAGCAGGGGAACAGCTGACATTACTGAACCCCAGTAACACGGGAGCAAGTGTTAACTGTGCTAACAGCACTTCCGAGAAACAACTGGTGGTGTTGTAGCCCAGGGATGAGAAGAGAACATGGTGGAGGCAGCAGGACTGTTTGCCGTTCACACAGCAGGGGAACAGCTGACATTACTGAACCCCAGTAACACAGGAGCAAGTGTAGACTGTGCTAACAGCACTTCCGAGAAACAACTGGCGGTGTTGTAACCCAGGGATGAGAAGAGAACAGGGTGGAGGCAGCAGGACTTTTTGCCGTTCACACAGCAGGGGAACAGCTGACATTACTGAACCCCAGTAACACGGGAGCAAGTGTTAACTGTGCTAACAGCACTTCCGAGAAACAACTGGCGGTGTTGTAGCCCAGGGATGAGAAGAGAACATGGTGGAGGCAGCAGGACTGTTTGCCGTTCACACAGCAGGGGAACAGCTGACATTACTGAACCCCAGTAACACGGGAGCAAGTGTAGACTGTGCTAACAGCACTTCCGAGAAACAACTGGCGGTGTTGTAACCCAGGGTCAAGGAGGATGTTTAAATACTAGATCAAGTATTTTCCTTGTTACGTGTCAATTAAAAATGTCTATACTCCAAACAAGAGAAATATAACCTTTAGTACCATAAGATGATGATTTTACTTTAAAAAATATATGTAAATTAATAATTGACAAACATAAACGCATACATTAACATGTTGAAAAGCAATGCAAACCACAATAAAAATCGGTTAAATAATCTGCTATACGGTTTTAAATAAAAGCATACAAGTACATATCAGAATCCATTAATGATGGATAAGTAACAGTATGTACAACATTTTCATTTGCTGAATAATATCACTAAAAAGTTTTTAAAAATATCTAAAATTTCCATCATGTAATACTGATAATATGTGCCAATCATTTATATTAACAAAAAAAACCTTTAAAAAGTGCATAGTGAAAACAGCTATTTATGCCTGACTGTGGACTTGCAAGCATGACAACGGATAGATAAGGTATATATAGATGAGACTGCATAGCCACAGATGGTGAATGGCGATGTAATACTGTACCTCAATAAAGTGTGCGTTACTACTACATCCTTTTTTTTATATAGCTTTATAAAAGGGTACGTGCATGTATGCTTGCGCCTTTGTTTGGACGCACAGACTGGCTTCCTGCTGTGACGCGTTGGGTATTGGAGCGTCTGTGCGTCTTATGACGCAGACTAACATTCACGGTGCGCATCGTTCATCATCGCAAGCGTACCGACAACACAAAGGCGTTGTCATGACTGCTTTACTCAGTAAACATGCACCTATGATGAAACATACACGCATGTGCCCTATTACATAACAAGCTACAAGAAAAATGCGTGTGAGGTGTGACACAGCTGTTTTGTTAAGGTACAGTATTATATCGACATTGTACAGGTGTCGCTATTCAGTCTGATAAATAGATATCATTCACCTATTCTATCAGTTGTCGTTCTTTCAGCACCACTTACAGGTATATATTTTGCTATTGTGACTATGCACTATTGACTTTACCAAGGTAATGCATGATTTTTGTTAGCGATTATCATGTTTACATGAAGGACCTTTATGATATGGGCTGTTAACTTTCTAATCAAATATGTATTTTTTAAAATGACACAAATATAAGTAATGTTGAAGAGGACTATTCCTACATGCATTGTTTGCACAATATTACAGGTGTACATCACGTCCCTTAATCAACATTGGATATTATATTTACTTGTATGCTTTTATTTCAAAGGCAAGAACACTGAAGTATAACCTTCGCACTGCAGCAGTTGTCAAAGTTCAACCCACATTATGCACTTCCAACATTGCAGTATTTGAGTCATCATGATGTGAGTTGGATTTGTCTAAGCTATGGAGTGACAAGGTTGACCATCAGTATCCTATAGCATAAGTAGGATTTTGTGTTTGCATTTGTTTTCGACATGTGCATATCTGTAATAATATGTCACAATTATTTTGTTACAGATTTGTGACAAAGACAAATCATTTTATGGTTTGAAAGTTGACGTTTCAAATGTTTACAGCTTAGAAATCATGGTGTAGCCTCATATCTATGTGTAGCACTAGACACTTTGAGATGTCATGTTTTTTTCACCATGATTAGGTAGCTAGCAGTAATTTTTGCCGGACACACAGCAGGGGAACAGCAGGCGTTACTGAACCCCACAAACACATCAGCGATTGTTTTCATCTGTGCATCTAACACTTCTGAGCAGCAACTGGCGCTGTTGAAGCCCAGGATCAAGGAGGGTGTAGGCAGAGGCCTAGTATGAGACATTTGAAGTTGAAGTTGTAGTTAGCAGCAGTAATTTTTGCCAGACACACAGCAGGGGAACAGCAGGCGTTACTGAACCCCACAAACACATCAGCGATTGTTTTCATCTGTGCATCTAACACTTCTGAGCAGCAACTGGCGCTGTTGAAGCCCAGGGTCAAGGAGGGTGTAGGCAGAGGCCTAGTATGAGACGTTTGAAGTTGAAGTTGTAGTTAGCAGCAGTAATTTTTGCCAGACACACAGCAGGGGAACAGCAGGCGTTACTGAACCCCACAAACACATCAGCGATTGTTTTCATCTGTGCATCTAACACTTCTGAGCAGCAACTGGCGCTGTTGAAGCCCAGGGTCAAGGAGGGTGTAGGCAGAGGCCTAGTATGAGACGTTTGAAGTTGAAGTTGTAGTTAGCAGCAGTAATTTTTGCCAGACACACAGCAGGGGAACAGCAGGCGTTACTGAACCCCACAAACACATCAGCGATTGTTTTCATCTGTGCATCTAACACTTCTGAGCAGCAACTGGCGCTGTTGAAGCCCAGGGTCAAGGAGGGTGTAGGCACAAAATATTGAGTTATTGCCTTGTTACGTGGCCATTGCAAATGTATGTACTTCAAACAAGAATAAATGAAGTTTTACTACGACAATAAAATGATGAATTTCAATTACAAGAATAGAAAAATATTTATACTTGACAGTCCTCTGTGGTTGATAACGTTTAATGGCTAACTGAAAATATGGTAACAAATTCAAAGCTTTCGAGACTACTCAGGTGTCTTCATCAGGCTAAGAGTAAAGCCAAAAATGAAGAATCACATATTTCTACACACAACAGGACACAGGAATAGCTAAGACAAGTGAGGGAGGGACAAGTGAGGGGAGACCGGCAACAAAAAGGAGAACAAGGATGAATTATCAGCGCCACACAATCACAGATAAATTAATGAATTTACCTGTGGCAAAAGACTTTTGTATGCCCGGTCATAGCATCATGGATATGGAATTACTGGTATTAAAATATAACTTCAAATATGAGAAACGTACAAAGGTTTCAGAATATAGGCTCATCATGACCTTTGACACTGTTAGTGATGGAATGAATAGATCACATGGATTTATGTCATTCTATATCAATTAAGGAATCTGCGTCTATGCCCTTCCAGGGTCATGAAAACCCAAAAAAAGACGCCAATGAGAGGGCAATCAAACTTTCTATCCTTATCTAGGAACTGTTCCAATATTTATGTTCATCCCTGTGAGATAATGACAGTTCTGATACACGTCACTTACTTGTCTTACCTATTGCACTATTCCTGTGTCCTGTTGTGTATAGAAATATGTGATGCTTAATTTTTTTATTTAGTCTTTCCCTGATGAAGAGACGTGAGTAGCCTTGAAAGCTTGCAATTTGTTTCCATCTTTTCAGTTATCCATTAAAAGGTATCAACCACTGCTGACTCTGAAGTCTAAATATTTTTCTTTCTACTGGCTAACACGGTACAAAGATACACATGTTTTCTAATTTCAAGAAGGAAAAATAAAGAAAATACAAATATAAACGCATATATGCACATGCCAAAAATAAATGGAACAACACAACACCCAAAAAATTGGTAACAAAATATAGTGTTGTAAATTTAAGAATAAAAGTCCATTTTTTTTTTTATGAATAATGCTTAAGGAACGCTATGTTAAACCATAACATAGTGAAGACAATGGATTTTGTAATAGTCACTCATCATCATCATCGCAAATTTTATGTGACAGTCACAGACATTTCAATTATTTAAGTTCATAAAATCGTAACTTTCTATAGCATGTATGACATGTCCAGCATGGACTCATCAATGTGATTGATGACACAATAATGTACGATAAAAAATAACCATTTAAAAAAACATTAGGCATTGTTTGTCACAATTTAAGTGTGTGCCTGCAAGTGTAGGTGAAACAAAGGCTACGGATAGCAAAGGTATATTCTATGTCTGTATCAGACAGTGGACAGCCTCTGATGGGTAATGCCGATGTTATACTGTACGTCAATAAAGTCTGCGGCTGAAATCATGCATTTTTTGCTTGTAGAGTGTTGAAGAGGGTAAAAGAATGTCTGGTTGCGCAAAGCTTTATCCGTCAACACTACCTTCCTACTGTCACGCGTAGGGTAGGGTAGCGTGTGGCAATTAGCTGACTATCAAATGTGAGGTTAGGCTGCGTTATTGCGCACTAGGGACGCAAAAAAAAATACAGCAGTAATAATTAAATGTGTAATACTCCACCTATGACAAACAAAAAAATTACGTTCCCTCTTTAACAATGTACAAGACTAACAAGCCTAATGGTTGACGCTGACTTAATTGAGATACAGTATTACATCAACATTGTCCATGAGTAACTATGCACTGTGATACCTATATACCAGTATTAATTTATATCTCTTGTGGTTGTTTCAACAGCACTTGCAGGTATAACTACCTATTGTCAGTATGCATGATGCACTTTCTAGATGTAATAATTTATTATTGGACATTATTACCTTGTTTACATGCTGGCCATTTCATATATGGTGTTTGAAGTTACAGTTGGCATCAGTATGTGTATTTTATAATGTCTGTCATAAATAAAACTCGTGATGATGATGATGAGGATTTAATGATTCGTACATCCATTGACTGCATTATCTTACAGGTACAGATAAAGTTCCTTGAAAAGCATTAATTCATAAGTCTGAAATGTACTTTTATGCATTAATTTCAAAATGTGAAGAGTAGACTATGTTTTATTTTTTGTTACCATTTCTAATAGACATGTGCAGATATGCGCTGTGATGACAAATTATTATTTGTCCATATTTGTCATAAAAATTTATCATTCTAGGCCTGCAAAACTTCACAATTTCATGTTTTCAGCATAACAAGCAGGGTGACGGCTCTTCCCTATTTGGAGCATGTTGGTCATGTGTTTTTCTGTCCATGTGTCGGGAACAGGAGACTTCTTGCCGTTCACACAGCAGGGGAACAGCTGGCGTTACTGAACCCCACTAACAGTAGAGCTTGTGTTTTGTTCTGTGGACACGACACTTCTGAGCAGCAACTGGCAGTGTTGGAGCCCAGGGAGTAGAGTTCAGGTGGTAGAAAGATGAACATAACAGGAGACATGGATAACGTTGCGAACCAGTTATTTAATCTGAAAACGGACAGACAAATTCTGGCGAGATCCATGCCTTGTTCATTTTCAGAAAAGTAAGCCGGTCTACATTATCGGAGGATAGTCGCATGCGACGGTCTGTTAGTACACCACCTGCAGCACTAAAGACGCGCTCCGATAATACACTGGCAGCAGGGCAAGCCAGCACCTCCAATGCATACTGGCTAAGCTCTGGCCATGTATCCAGCTTAGAGACCCAAAACTTGAATGGGGAAGAGCCATCTGGGAGTACACTGAGAGGCAAAGCCAAGTAGTCTGTCACCATCTGACGGATACGTTGCCTCCCGCTGACTGGAGCCCTCTCGGATGGTGTAGACATTTGTGGCGCTGCCACAAAACTTTGCCACATTTTTAACATACTGGTCTTTCCCTGTGCAGAGGCACTGCGTGTGCTCCCTCTTGTTGCAGAGCTCTCTACACTGCCTCGACGCACAGAGCTGCTTTGTAAAGCAGTAGCAGCAGCAGTGCTCTCGGCAGTAAGGTAGAACATTAGGGATTGCACCAGTGTGTCTTGGTACTCCCGCATTTTACGCTCCCGGTTCAACGGTGTGATGAGGCTTTTGACGTTGTCCCGGTAGCGAGGGTCTAGGAGGGTGTACACCCAATAATCAGACGTCGTGAGAATGTGGGCGATGCGGCGGTCGTTTCTTAGGCACTGCAGCATGAAATCAACCATGTGCTGCAGACTCCCAACTGGCAAAGAAACGCTATCCTCTGCAAGAGGCGTTATCTCTGCCTGCTCTGCATCACCCCACCCTCGCTCTACATACTGACTAGAGCGTTGTGTACCTCCCTCTGGAGCGATGTCTTCCTCCTCCATTGACTCCTCCTCCTCATCCTCCTCACAAAGTGAGCCCTGCCCAGCCCTTTGTGAGGAACCACGTTGCGCTGACTTTCCAGAAGGTGATGGAATTTGTGACTCCTCATCCTCCACCTCTTCCAAAACCTCATCCCTTATTGCTTGCAGTGTTTTTTGAAGCAGGCAGATAAGGGGGACAGTCAGGCTGACTAGTGCATCATCTGCACTCGCCATCCGCGTTGACTCATCAAACGCACGCAAAACGTGGCACATGTCCTTCATACTGGCCCACTCATTAATGGTGAAGTGTGGACGGCGCAAATTGCGTGTTGATTGCGCCTGATGCAGCTGATACTCCATAACTGCTGGCTGCTGCTCACACAACCGCTCCAACATATGTAACGTTGAATTCCACCTGGTGGATACGTCACATATGATGCGATGTTCAGGAAGGCGCAATCTGCGTTGCAGAGCTGCAATGCGCGATCTGGCCATGCTGGAACGTCGCAAGTGAGCGCACTCTAGGCGGACCTTGTGCAGCAGTGCATCAAGATCCGGATAGTCCCTCAAAAAACTCTGCACGACCAAGTTGAGCACATGTGCCATGGTATGTGAGTGAGTTTGCCAAGGCCCAGAGCTGCCACCAGATTTCGGCCATTGTCACACACTACCAAGCCTGGCTGGAGATTCGCTGGCAAAAACCACACGTCGCTCTCCTGCTTGATGGCATTCCAGACCTCCTGCGCTGTGTGGCTTCGATTCCCCATGGGAATTAATTTCAGAACGGCCTGTTGCCGTTTGGCCACGGCTGTGCTCATATCGGTCGCATCAGGTAAGCGTCCACGGGTCCATGTGGAGGTAGACCGTGACGGCTCCTGCAGCGATGATTCTGAGGAACTGGAGTAGGAGGAGGAGTCAATGTGGACAGACTTGATTCCGGCAATCCTTGGAGTTGGCAGAACACGTACAGCGCCACTCGCAAGATCTGTACCCGGCTCCACAACATTCACCCAATGGGCAGTGAGTGAAAGGTATCGTCCCTGGCCATGGGTACTGGTCCACGCATCGGTGGTCAGGTGGACCTTGCTACTGACGGCGTTTAGTAGCGCATGTTTAATTTTTGCCTCAACATGCTTTTGCAGACCAGGGACGGCTTGCCTGCTGAAATAAAATCGGCTGGGCACATTGTATTGTGGGACTGCCAATGCCATTAATTCACGGAAACTGTCAGTCTCCACCAGTCTGAATGACAGCATTTCAAGGGACAGGAGTTTTGCAATGCCAGCATTCAGAGCCTGTGCTCGTGGATGGTTTGCCGAGTATGGCCGTCTTTTATCCCATGCCTGTGCTACCGATGGCTGTTTTGTGGCCTGGGTGTGTGAGGATGACAGGGAACTTGCAGCTGTGGGTGGAATAACACTGTGTCTCTGGACAACAGTGACAGAGGTTCTTCCATGGCGATCCTTTGAGGAAGCCGAACCAGCTGTGTGTGAACTGGAGGAAGAGGCTCCAACACGAGCTGAAGATGTAGGTGCTGCTGTAGGTTGGCCTACATCTCCAGTGTGTCTTTGTAACTCAACAAAGTGCTTTGACCGCACATGTTTCCACATATTTGTTGTATTAAGGTTACTGACACTTTTACCTCTTTTAATTTTTTGATTACACAGCTTGCATTTGACATAGCAAATATCATCTGCAACTGTATCAAAAAAGGACCACGCAGAGCAAGTCCTGGGAGCGCCCGGTTTGGCTGTTGGAAGAGAACTGCTCCGAACGGGTGCCAAACTGGAGGCTACAGGCAAGCGAGTCTGCAGCCTACCTCTCCCTACTGTTTGGACCGTTGGGGCAATCTCTTCCTCAGAGCTGCTCCCACCACCTTCCTGTTCCTCACGCCATGTTGGGTCTTGGACCTCATCATCTCCACCACTACCCTCTTCCAACACCTGCTGTTGTTGGGTGGTCTGGCCAGCACCATGCTCAACAGAAACTGGCAACTGAGTCTCATCATCATCAGATGCGTTCTGCGGTGTGCTGACCATCGGCACTGGCTCACCCGCCTCTTCAGATTCAGAGAGACACAGCTGTTGCGCATCACTGCATACTGCCTCTTCTTCACATTCCAGAATGCTGCTTGGCTGGGCCCCTGTTTGCAAGCCAACAGATTCTGAGAACAGAAGCAGAGACTCAGCTGGCTCCTGTACAGAGCTCTCTGACTGCCTGGGCAATTTGGCAGGCGGTGAAGAGACTGATGGTTGTTCAACAGTGCTGTGGTCCTGAGAGGAGGTGGAAGCTATTGAAGTCGATGCATTGGCTGCCATCCAACCAACAACGGCTTCAATTTGTTCTTCACGCAGCAGGGGGGTACGCTGAGCTCCTACAAAAGTGCGCATAAAGGAACGCTCACGGGGAAAACTGGTGGATGCTGTGTCACTGGGTGCGGCAGCAGCCACAGAATCCCCACGTCCTCTCCCTGCTGCAAATCCACGGCCTCGACCACGACCACGTGCCTTACTCACTGACTTCTTCATCTTGGTAGATTGATAAAGAAAGTCAGAAAAGTTATAAGGCCTAAGTGTGGTTATTCCTCACAGACTACAGTGAACCCTGCAGACAACTGTTCAGTATCTGTGAAAGGCCCCTTTGTGTACTTCTATAGTGTTTGCAACCAATGTATTGTATACGGATGGAAGCGCGTCACACTAATAGATTAGATTTTTTTCCACTAAAATGGAGCAGCACCAATTAGAGAAAAATGTGAAGGATGAGGCAGTGACACACGCTCAGCAGACTACAACCGGCAGTGGTTGAAGAACAAACTGGAGCGTAATCTGCACTCACAAAATGAAAAGCTCACAGACTACAGTGAACACTGAAACACAACTGTTCAGTAGCTGTTAAAGGCCCCTTTGTGTACTTCTATAGTGTTTGCAACCAATGTATTGTATACGGATGGAAGCGCGTCACACTAATAGATTAGATTTTTTTCCACTAAAATGGAGCAGCACCAATTAGAGAAAAATGTGAAGGATGAGGCAGTGACACACGCTCAGCAGACTACAACCGGCAGTGGTTGAAGAACAAACTGGAGCGTAATCTGCACTCACAAAATGAAAAGCTCACAGACTACAGTGAACACTGAAACACAACTGTTCAGTAGCTGTTAAAGGCCCCTTTGTGTACTTCTATAGTGTTTGCAACCAATGTATTGTATACGGATGGAAGCGCGTCACACTAATAGATTAGATTTTTTTCCACTAAAATGGAGCAGCACCAATTAGAGAAAAATGTGAAGGATGAGGCAGTGACACACGCTCAGCAGACTACAACCGGCAGTGGTTGAAGAACAAACTGGAGCGTAATCTGCACTCACAAAATGAAAAGCTCACAGACTACAGTGAACACTGAAACACAACTGTTCAGTAGCTGTTAAAGGCCCCTTTGTGTACTTCTATAGTGTTTGCAACCAATGTATTGTATACGGATGGAAGCGCGTCACACTAATAGATTAGATTTTTTTCCACTAAAATGGAGCAGCACCAATTAGAGAAAAATGTGAAGGATGAGGCAGTGACACACGCTCAGCAGACTACAACCGGCAGTGGTTGAAGAACAAACTGGAGCGTAATCTGCACTCAAAAAATGAAAAGCTCACAGACTACAGTGAACACTGAAACACAACTGTTCAGTAGCTGTTAAAGGCCCCTTTGTGTACTTCTATAGTGTTTGCAACCAATGTATTGTATACGGATGGAAGCGCGTCACACTAATAGATTAGATTTTTTTCCACTAAAATGGAGCAGCACCAATTAGAGAAAAATGTGAAGGATGAGGCAGTGACACACGCTCAGCAGACTACAACCGGCAGTGGTTGAAGAACTAACTGGAGCGTAATCTGCACTCACAAAATTAAAAGCTCACAGACTACAGTAAACCCTGCAGACAACTGTTCAGTAGCTGTGAAAGGCTCCTTTCTGTACTTCTATAGTGTTTGCAACCAATGTATTGTATACGGATGGAAGCACGTCACACTAATAGATTTGATTTTTTTCTAATATAATGGAGCTGCACCAATTCCACAAAATAAAATAAAAAAAAAAAAGAGTCAGTGACACGTGCAGATGCCTACAAACAGCGGTG
Source organism: Oophaga sylvatica (assembly GCA_033576555.1). Taxonomy (NCBI): domain Eukaryota; kingdom Metazoa; phylum Chordata; class Amphibia; order Anura; family Dendrobatidae; genus Oophaga; species Oophaga sylvatica. Next base: position 297,313,137 of record JARQOD010000006.1, read on the forward strand.
GATGCAGAGCAAACTGCAGCGTCACCTGCACTGTCACACACACACCTTGCACAGAGCTGTTAAAACAACACTGGCAAAATGAAGCTTTACACAGCGGTTGGTAAACTAGCCTGCCTCAAGCACAGTAGTACACAAAATCGCAATATCTAACTGTCCCTCAGAGTGAGCAGAGTAGCGTTCTGTCCCTAACTGAGTTCACAGCACAGTGACGCTAAAATGGCTGCGGCGCCTTTTATAGTGCATTCTGACATCATTTCAGCAGCCAATCACAGCCATGCCATTAGTTAAGATGACCGCAGCATTACAGGATGTGCCCACACTTCATAAGATTCATCATTGGCTGACTAACATCACATTGCCTCTCAAAGAATTATGGGAACTTCCGATTCCGGTATACGATATTGAAAAAGTATCGGAATTAAGTATCGGAATTCCGATAACGCGAATATCGGCCGATACCCGATACTTGCGGTATCGGAATGCTCAACACTAGTAGTCATACATTCAAATACAGGTTGGTGTTCAAGCTGAGATCCACCTATGACAAATAATAAAATCCATTTTTCCTGGTGGACTTTATTAAACTGTTAAGCTAATTCTTGTCTAGTGGTTATGCTGTTACATGTAAATAAATGGTCAGAGGAATATCTTTAAATGAATTCTGCAACATGAGGGACTGGCTATTCCTTGGAGACCTACTGAATATATTGTCTTACTGGAAATAAGTACTCCATTTGAAATTAACACAATAGCTCTTTCTCATAATAAAAGAAAAGTGACTTTCAAATAGCTATCCTTTAAATTAAGGTTTTAACTTGTAATGAGCTTTCTAACTTTTCTTACGTTGGTAATAATTTTTTTATTGTTGTATTTATTTTGTATTAAAATTTTGAATAGAACTATATTATTCTACGTGAAACCTTGACTATAGAACACTGTTGAAACTCTTTTCACAATGTACTATATGTTATATTTGATAATAAGAATGTATCACCCACTTTTTTTGTGTTCTTATATTCAACTAAGAGAGTGGCCCTGCTAAAGCTGCTGATCGAATTGTGAAAAGTAGATATAAGCAAATAAATTCAATTGGAATTGAATTTCACGAAAATTTTTCAAAAATCTACAAGTGGATTCAGCGAAATGGCTGACATTTGTCACAATTTTTATAAGCCGCAAAAGGCCATCAAAAGATCAATTAAAAAAAATTCCTTATACTCATATTAATACTTAACTCTCTTACCCTCAGCACCTCATCGTCACCCGATCAGTCCTCTTCACATCTTCTGATCACTGAAGAGACTGGTGAAAACCCTTGAAATCTCATGCTCTGATGAGGCCGTGTCGGGTTGGTTCTCGAAAGGTGATGGCATACGTTATGATTAGAGATGAGCAAACTTGTTTGGATTTTGGCCCTGAATCTGATTTTGACATATTCGGGCCATATTCGAACACTATTCGGACCGAATGTATGTCTTATGTTCGGTTCCGAACATATTCAGTAATTTCTACTCCCAATGACTCTAATAACGATCGGCTGTGTTGGATGAATATTGCAAAAATAATATTTGAATCCGAACGTATTCAGAACCAAGTCTGAACAAATTTGCTCATTTCTAGTTATGATGTAATGACATTGTGACCTATAGCGCACTTGTGCAGAACTTGATTTCATTGCTCACGGTGGCAATCAGAAGATGTAATGAAGGTTAAATAGGTGTAGGTGAGGAGCAGAGGAGACAGAAAGTTAAGTGGCATGGTGAGTATAAGGATCCTTATTTTTTAGGTTACGTTTATTATGTTCTGGAGTCTGGAGAGACCCTCAAAATAACAAGGGACATTACATTTGCAGAGAATGACTACTTCTCTGCATATCAAATTTCATTTGAAAATTTGTGCTCATCTCTAGTGAAACACAATTCAAAAATTTGCTGCACAGCAACCAAATGATCAAAGGAAACTCCTGTTAGAAAATTCTGAGTTTACATCTTTGGTAATGTGTTGTGACTGTGACTTGTGCAGAGATCACTATGAAGATAGGTGAGAGGAGAGTGAGCTGTGTCTATTACCTATTGTAAATGGGGTAACTTTGTATCATCTGCCTACAGATTTCTACAAGCGTTATCTATCCTTGTAATCCTGCCTTTGATGATGAGTACATGGATAAATCCAATCAGCACTCTTGAAATCATGACATCCCACTTATAAGCAGTAATAGAAAAACTAACACTTGCATGTATTTAACTAGGTTTCTAAGATTTATTCCATCATATTATCAAAAAAACACCATAAATGATGCGTTTCAGCACTGCCTGAGCCTTATGTTTGAAAAAGGTTTAGGCAGAGCCAAAATGGGTCATTTATGATTTTTTTTGATGATCAGATGGTATAAATCTTGGAAAACTACTTAAATCCACATAAGTGCTGATCTTTCTATTACTGCTGTGATAACAATGAGGTGACGGCAGAGAAATGATTTCTGCAAATTATAATGCATCGATCGTTAATGAGGCTCAGTGGTCAGAGTGAAAACTGTAAAATCTCTTGATTATTTTATCTTGATAGTAAAAGAAAAAAACACCATTAACATTTGTAAAAAATAAGTTTAACATATATTTTTAAAATTTATACAATAGATCCTTCACTATAACAGCATAGGTAAACTGTATAAATAATGTTTACTACTTACAATACGCAAGTTTTCTTTCTTTCTGTGTATTTAGTCCAAATACTAAAACAGTTATGATTAGAGAAATTACCATACAATAAAAACAGCAAGTGACAGCTGTATGGGAATGTGATTAGAGAAAATAAGGATAACATTTTCAGAATAATTACGTTGATTTTTCCTCTGCTTTGAAATAAACAGACATGGATTGCTTCTTTGTTGTAAAGGATCATTAAATGTATTAACTAAATAAACCATAATATTCACATGTTGAGAAGCTGTGTCCTGGTGTGATAATTACAAGGAGAGAACAGCTGGCATTCAGGCTAACAGCCAACTAGGAAATTTGGGTTGACTGAAACAAGAGGCATGGTAAAATAGTAGCTTTACATGCTGGATAACATTTCGCAGAGAGCTGTGTAAACTACACTCTTTGTCCCGACAACTGGGGCTCTGAAAAGGGCGGCATGAATAGAGCATTGGTCGATTTCTGCTCCATTCATTATTAACGGTACCACAGTAGATAGCTGAGTGCTTTTAAGACTATATTGATGTGTGTAAAATTTTTTGTGACTGACTTAACATAATGTTTAGTGAAAGTGTCCTGTGGACATATAAATTTTATTGCAAATTGCATTGGTTTTGGGATTCTGCTAAAGGCTTAGTGACTTTCCACGGGCTGTGTCTTTGAAGGGATAGTTCCCTTTCTGTAAATGAATGTCCCCAGCTTCAAGTTATTAGAAATAAAATCAAATCACACTGCACTCAACTTCTCTTGGTCCACCAGCGATTCTCCACTGATGCTCCAGATGTCTGGCATTGGTTGTGGTGGTGCTGACATCACATCCCAGTCAATGAGCTTAACGACCCTACTAGTGATGAGTGAACGTGCTCGCCACTACTCGTTACTCGCCCGAGTATCACTGTACTCGGTGCACTTGGCAAGCACCGAGCATTTGCGGTATTATTCAGCGGGAGCTCGGGACTCCGCTCTGCAATTTTGGCGCTCTTTAGAGCACCAATGAACATGCAAATATTGTCTGCTAACTATGCACGGTAATTCCGCAGCCATGTTTGTTGTGGTATTACAGTGATTGGCTAGCTATACAGTGTCATCAGGTCTATAAGAGATCGGACGCTGCCCTGCTCGTGCTTTCAGCTCCGGATTCAGACAGTGTAGGGAGAGTGCTGCTGAGATAGGGAGATATTTGGGCTTTCATTAGTTAGTGTGGGTCTGCCATTGTTAAATCCACAAATCCAGCTAAATTAACAGTCCTTTTAAGGGCTAATTAGGGGTATATAGATTGCAGTGCTAGGTAGGCAAGGGAGTCTATGTGCGCATATCCACATCAGTGCAAGATATGCAGGCACTGTATGTGAGTGTATAGATCTAACTGCATATTTCAAAAGGGTCCATTACTGTCTGGTGCTGCCTATGATATATACCTAGCTGCAGGTATCCGTGGCTAGGATGTTTTTTTTTTGCACCTGAATCCTGCTAATTTTATTGCAAAGCAATACAGACACCCATTTTTTGTAAATTTATTTGCTTGGCCACACTGCAGACTACAGCCAGGTCAACTTAATACAACAGCGTTAAAATCTGGCAATTTAAAAGTGCTTTTTTTGTCCCAGGCATTAGATCTGAGTGCGCAGAAAATTCTGTTTTTTTTCTGTAAGTGTAGTATTTTTTGGAGTGTCTTACAACATTTTTGGCCACCATTTTGCTGACCAAAAAGTCTTTAGGTGGCCAAAAAATATGTATCTACAGTTCTTATATTTATCACTGTTTTTAACGCCACACGCATCGCATATTATTGTGATAACTATTTTACAATTTTAGTACTCCAACAATTTTTTTTTTGTCGTAGCCTAGTTATTGACGCAATTTTGGTTGTCCAAAAAAATCCAGCTCACATATGTAACAGTGTTCTATCTCCGTCAGACGCTAGATTTATCTGTGGTCTACAAATTGTGGAATTTCCGGCCCATGTTCCACTGTATTTGATGTCTGTTACCCTAGTTCTGTACAATATTTTGGGGTATAGCCTTAAACAATACAGGCTGCATAGAGTGACCAGTGTGGTATCTGTGTCAGATTCCTATTTCTCTGTGTGCCAAAAATTGTGGCATATCAGGGAAACATTACCCTTTTTTGTTTGTCTTACCCTATTTCTAGACAGTCTTTTTGGGTAAAAAAATGTTTTAAAAACTCCAGGGCACATATTGAACAGTCTGTTACCTCCGTCAGATGCCAGTTGTATCTCTGCTCTACAAATAGTTGCTTTTGAAGCCTTGCCCTTTTTTCTGTCTGCTACCCTAGGTCTAGTATACACTATTTTGGCCTAAAAAATAAATAAATACTGGCCTCATATTGAACAGTCTGGTATCTCAGTGTCATGTCTCATCTATCTGTGGGCTAGAAAGTGTGCTTTTGACCCTTCCCTTCAGCTTTTTTTGCTGTGTGTTACCGTAGCTCAAAACAGTTTTTTTGGTGTAAAAAATGCAAAAAGACAGGCGACATATTGATCAGTCCGGTATGTCTGTGATACGCCTCATGTATCTGAGGGCTACAAAGTGTGCTTTGGAGGCTTCCATTCACTTTTATTTGCTGTGTGTTACCCTAGCTGAAAAAACACTATTTAGGGCTAAAAATTTTAAAATACTGCACACATATCGAACAGTGTGGTATCGCTGTCAGATGGCTAAGATGTTTGTGACCTACAAATTTGCGGCAATTCAGGCCTACATTCCACTGTATTTGCTGTCTGTTACAATAGTTCTGTACAATATTTTGGGGTATAAACTAAAAAAATACAGGCTACATAGAGTGACCAGTGTGGTATCTGTGTCAGACTCCTATCTCTCTGTGTGCTAAAAAATGTGGCATTTCAGGGCTACATTAGACAGTTTTTTCTTCATCTTACCATAGTTATTGACAGTGACAGCAGTTTGTTAAACAAATAAAGTACATTCCAGATATTTGAAAGTGCGTTTTGCCCACACACAGATTACATTACATATAATTTTGCTCCAAATTGTGACTTTTTTATTGAACATTGAATATATTGTACTACATTTAAAATGTGAAAGGCGTTTGGCAAGGGACGGGAAACTGGACGTGATGGTGATGGTGCATGCAGAGGCAGAGGGCAAGCTGCAATTGTGCCACAACAAACACCCACATCTCATCGCGACAGATTCCTGTCAGAATTCATAGGGGACGGCAGTAGACCACTCTTGACACCAGAGCAGCGTGAAAAGGTAGATGGTTGGATGGCGGATAATACTTCCAGTCAGTTTGGCACCACCACCAGCACTGTGTCTTCTACACGGTTAAGTCTGAGTAGCCATGAGTCTGGACCACATATTCCTCACCCTGATCCTCCTTCTACCTCCAATGCCAAGTACCTGCAGACAACTGGTCCCACATTTGGACACTCCGAAGAGCTGTTCAGTTGTCCATTTATAGATTCCGGTCCACTTGAAGCGGGGCACGAAGGTGACGGTGGGAATGTGTCACAAGAGGTGGACGATGATGAGACACAATTTCCAGAAAGTCAGGAGGTGGACCAGGGTGTGGAAGTGGAAGAGGAGGTGGTGGATGATATAGTAACTGACCCATCCTGGAAGGAGAACATGCCGAGCGAGGACAGAAGCACACGGGGGAGGGAGGTGTAGCACCACAACAGGCAGAAAGAAGCACTGTGATGGCCATAGACAGAAGGCGGGCAACCGTTCCTCGTAAAACCAACACGACGGAAGTTGTCATTACAACAGTTCGGTCTTCCCGAGTCTGATTGTTTTTAAAGACTCTGCAGAAAACCCCAAACAGGCCATTTGCACAACCTGCCATACCCGGAACAGCAGAGATAGCAAAACTACTAGCCTGACCACCACCAGCATAATCAGGCACATGGCAGCAATGTACCCGACTTTATGGGCTGAATCTCAGAGTCCAGGAACAGTGTCTGCAAGTGACACCACAGCTTCTTCCGCTGTTGTGCGTGGAAGCCAATACCTTGTCCATGGTGCCTGCAAAGATGCCTCCTGCCCTGCACCTGTCGTTACACACACTCAACTATCACCGTCAGGAAGCACGTTCACATCCTTGTCCCAGCGCAGCCTTCAGTTGTCAATACCCCAGTCATTGGAACGAAAGCGGAAATATGCAGCCAACACCCCACAGGCCACAGTTCTAAATTCAAAGGTCTGCTTGCGCTCGAAATGTTGCCTTTTAGGCTCGTGGCGACCGATGCTTTCCGCAACCTGATGGTGGCGGCCGTCCAAAGGTACTCTGTCCCCAGCCGACACTATTTTTCCCGGTATACCGTCCCGGCATTACACAAGCACGTGTCCCACAACATTACCCGTGCCCTCAACAATGCAGTTACAGGGAAAGTACACTTAACCACGGACACGTGGCAAGTGCTTCTGGGCAGGGACGGTACATGTCGCTGATGGCACACTGCATTAACTAATGGAAGCTGAGACTCAGTCTGACCTTGGGATGGAACACATCCTACCAACATCGAGGATTGCGGACCCTAGCTCAATCAGGGTTGCCCACACAGCTCCTGCACGTCATCCTCCTCCTCTTCAGCCTGCATCTCTGAAATTACCACATCAGTCGCAAGCTGGAAGCACTGCAGCACTGCCTCACCCAAGCATCAACAGGCTGTGCTGAAGCTAATATGCTTAGGTGACAAACATCACAATGCTGAAGAGTTGTGGACAGCTCTGAAAGAGCAGGCAGATATGTGGCTGACACCGCTGAACCTACAGCCAGGCATGGTGATGTGTGACAATGGCCGTAAGCTCACACTCGTACCATGCCTAGCTCATGTGCTTAACCTGGTGGTTCAACAGTTTCTCAAAACCTACCAGGAGCTGCCGGATCTGCTTGTGAAAGTACGCCGCCTGTGTGCCCATTTTACATAGCCAGCTACAGCTTCAGCCGAGCTTTCCGGTCTTCAGCAGCGTTTGCAGCTTCTGGCTCACCGACTGGTGTGTGATGTCCCCACGCGTTGGAACTTTATATTGCATATGCTGGAAATGATTTTTGAGCAGAAGAGGGCCATTGTTGAGTACCAGCATCAACAAGGGCATCGGTATTCAGTTCAGACTCCACACATAAGACCTCAGGAGAGGACATGGATGTCAGATATATCTACCATCCTACAAAACTTTGAGTAGTCCACCTAGATCGTGAGCGGCAATGATGCCATAATTAGCGTCACCATCCCGCTTCTCTGTATTCTGAAAACCTCTCTGCTCACAATCAAAGATGATGCATTGCAGGGGGAGCACAATGAGATGGAGCAAAGAACCATACAGGGTGATTACACACAGCCCAGCATCATGTCAACCCAACGTGGATTGGTTGACAATGAGGAAAAGGAGGAGGAGGAAGAACAGGAGCTACTTTCTTTTGCAATAGATGGTACTACAAGCACAACTGTCATACCGTCTGTTCAGCGTGCATGGCCTGAGGACAGGGAGGAGGAGGATGAGGAGGAGGACAGCATGGTCAGTCGTCCTGTTGGTGAGGACACGGAAGGCTTGCCAGTTATCAGTCTGGCATGCATGGCAGACTTTATGTTGTGCTGCCTTTCCCGTGACCCTTGCATTATCAAAATGTTTGAGGACACTCAAACCTGGTTGGTGACACTTCTAACTCCATGCTACAAGGATAACTTTCAATATCTTATTACAGAGTCAGATAGGTGTATTAAAATGATGCAGTATAAGGGTGCCATTGTTGCGGAATTACTGAAAAAATTCCCATCTTAAAACGCTGGCGGCAGAGGTCAGTTTACTGGCCAACCAAGGAGTTGAGGTGAGAGAGACCCAACTACAATCCAGCAGAGGCAGGGGAACACTGGAAAAGTACTGGGAAACTTTTCTCAGACCCTCCCATCACCCTGGCCCAGAGTCAAGGGGTAGTCTCACAAGGCCTGAAAAGTTTGGGAAGATGTTGGAGTACCTTGCTGACCGTACCAACATCCGCCGTGATTCCTCTGTGCCTTTTAATTATTTGGTATCCAAGCTGGACACTTGGCATGAACTGGCTCTCTACGCCTTGGAGGTCCTGGCCTGCCCTGCCACTATCGTTTTGTCAGAACGGGTTTCTAGTGCTGCTGGTGGAATTATAACTGCCTGACAGGCTGACTCTTATAATAATGAACAAGGCATGGATTGGGCCAGACTTCTGCATACCACCGAATGAGAACAGCGAAAAATAACCTTCAATACAGTATATTTTTGGGGAGGTGTATTTCCATGCACCTCTTCACACCCACACATAGGTTTACGCTTCCTGACTTTTGATATTTGGTGTGTTATTATCCTCCTCCTTCTCCTCATACTCATCATCCACCACCACTAGAACACGATGGTGACTGTGGTCTGTGATGCAACAGCCAGTATTAACTTATTCAAGCGTGTTTTGCTGCCCGTTCAAAAATGTTTACACTCTATGTTGAGGTGTCACCCCCCAGGGGAAAATGTTTTTCAGCCTATGCACTTAGCGTATGGGCATTACAAGTATAGGAGACCAGCTCTTTTAAATTGGGAAGACCTTTTTCGTAGGCTGTACTCCACGTCTTTTCCTACACCACCCCTAGATCACCACCAGGGTGACCGTGTTCTGTGATGATACAGCCACTACACTGTTTTGCAAGGGTGTTTATTTACACAGTCGGTTGATGTGCCCCACCCTATGGGAAAATGTTTTTCAGCCTATGCACTTAGCGTATGGGCATTACAAGTATAGGAGACCCGCTCCTTTAAAATGGGAAGACCTATTTCACAGGCCATACTCCACATCTCTTCAGACACCACCACTAGATCACGAGGGTGACCGTGTTCCGTGATGATACAGCCACTACATTGTTTTGCCAGGGTGTTTAGGATGGCCGTAACTACAAATATTTATACAGTCGGTTGATGTGCCCCACCCCAGGGGAAAATGTTTTTCAGCCTATGCACTTAGTGTATGGCCATTACAAGTATAGGAGACCCACTCCTTTGTAATGGAAACTGATTTTTAGGAGCACTTCATACACTTTTCTTCAAAGTGGTATTTTCGTTTGACCAAACTTGTGGCAGGTCTTCCATTCAATGAATATGAAATTAGTATGGGATACCCACTTCATAATAATGTGAACTTTGTTGGTTGTTAATATTCTTCAACAATGCAATTCTTCTATGCCAGTTCTTCAGTCTCAACACTGCAATGCTAAAATGCAGGGTCTTTAGACTCACCACAGCAATTGATAAATGCAGGTTCGTAAGCCTCAACAGTGCAATTATCCACTGATGGTTCTTCAGGCTCAACACTGTAATGCTCCACTGCTGGGTCTTTAGCATAAACACTGCAATTGTCCACTACCGGTTCTTCAGCATCAACAATGCAATTTTAAACTGCAGGGTCTTCAGTGTCAACACTGCAATTGTCCACCACTGGGTCTTTAGCATAAACACTGCGATGGTCCACTACCCGTTCTTCAGCGTCAATAAGGCAATTTTAAACAGCAGGGTCTTTAGCGCCAACACTGCAATGGTCCACCGCTGGGTCTTCAGTGTCAACACTGCAATTGTCCACCGCTGGGTCTTTAGCATAAACACTGCAATTGTCCACCGCTGGGTCTTTAGCATCAACACTGCAATTGTCCACTGCCATTTATTCAGCCTCAACTATTCACTGCATAGCCAAACAATATGGGAGTAACAAATTAATAGGAAGAATGTTTTCAGGTGGCCATTAAGTACGTGGTTTTAAAGCCTTTTTGGGGTGCGTTTGAATTTGATGGAGGGTGGGCCTTGCATTCAATGAAGAAGCTAAGAGTATGTCAGTGGCAAAAGAGTAATGTGAATGTGGTTTTCCTGTGTACATTCACTAGGTCGCTTCTAAGCATTTTTGGGGTGTGTTTGAATTTGGGTTGTGGTTAAGTTTGCAAATAATGTTAAATTACTTGTAACATTTTTACCAAACATTTATCATTTATCATGTGTCTTCTTTCACATTCAATCTTTGAATGAATCTTCGCCTTATAATGCGGTCATTGTGTGACTACGATTCTCTATAATTGAAGACCTAGCTATATTGGCGACAAATAAGTTTCTAATATGATTCTTTGACAGTGCTTGTTCTCTGTCTGGATTGATGCAATAATGAGATTGCGCCATGATATTTTTATCTTTATTTGCACTATCCGTTTATACCACGCTGTTTGTCTTTTGGATATTGTTCACAGTTATGCGGCTTCTGCGGGTTTGCTATTTGGCAGCGTCCGTGCATATGTGTACTACATCGCTAGCGCTGCATTTCTGCGCATGCGTAATTTAGGTTCAGTCTCTTTACTAACTGCGCCTGCACGAAAACATATAACTCTGTCATGCACTAGCGCATGTGCACTAGTTTGTTTATGCGCCGTCCATAGTGCTGTCATGTCTCCAGGACTCCGTTGCACACTGATCCTGTGTTTCCGGCTTAGTTCCTTCACGCTTCCCGGGTAAGCAACACAGCTGCCATTCATTCAAGCTTGATTTACGTATATTTACTGAGTGCAGGACTCCAACAATGACTGCCTTGACGAAGTCACCGTGAGTGGCGACACGCGTCGGGCATCTTTCTCAGTCTTTACCTGGTTCCATTTGTGCCTTATAGGCTACAACTTTGCTTGATACAGCACCTATGCATGGGTATTTACCCTAAGCTATTTTGTGATCTCTTTATGTATGATCAACTCGCCCTTTTCTGATTCCTTATTGGGTCTCCATGTCACTCTGGGTTATTTTACCTTATCAGGGTCAGCCCTATTTGTTTCTCCATCTGAGCTTATGGTGTAATATTTTCTATTGGGGATTTCTACTGTATTTTAATTGGGTGAGCTTTCTATTGCTCTGGTGTGCTTGTTTAATTGAGTATTTCCACTTGTCAGGGTTATCAAATCCATGTGCAGCTTGCTTGACATTAGTCATCTTCCGCGGTTATATTAACATCTTCAAGTCTAATCTTTTTCATATTTATGACAGGTGGTGTGCTGATTATATTTATATGCATAGGTATATGATTATTGTCCACACATATTATAGGGTTAGAGCTGTAGCTTTATAAAGAGCTCTACTGTTGTTTTTTGTATGTCACATGTGTGACTTTTTTAATGTTTGTTAGTGTTGTGTGTTTTTTGTACTCAATAAAATAACTTTTTGATCTGTATATTGTTTGGTGATCCCATTTAATATGGCCTATAATCTTTGTTTTTGATGTTTATTCAGGTGCTTTTGAATTTGATGCAGGCAGGGCGTTGTATTCAATGCATAAGCTAACAGTATGGCAGTGGCAAAAGTGTAATGTAAACTTGGTTTTCCTGTGGCCATCCAGTACCTGGGTTCAATGGCTTATTGGGGTGCGTGTTACTTAGCTGCAGGGCAGGCCTTGCATTTAATGCATAGGCTAACACTATGGACCTATTTTCTTTTAATTGGAACACTTTTTCATGAGGCCCTTCTGTACATCTCATCACAGGGGTATTGGGGTGCATCCTAATTTTTGGCAGCCCAGCCACTTAGTGCCTAGGCAATAACAGTATAGGAGACCCACTGTTTAATATTGGTCTTTTAAGAAGATTAATGCTGCCTGATGCCCCTATAAAAATTGGCTTTGTGAATTTAAGTGTCCCTCTTTCATAAATGAAACAAGATGTGTCTGATGATGTGTCACACACCACATGGCCAGCTAAGGTTGTTAAATGCTTCAATGACATTTCACAGTAAATGCATTTGTATTGATTGAAAGCAATGGTAACGTTGAAAAACTCATCAAAAACACTGCGTGTGAAGATAGAAAAATTGGTGAAGGAACTTTTTTACTTTGGGTTAATTATTGTGCCTTATATAAAAATCATTAGCCTGGAAAGGATGTTCCTTGACATATTTCCTAGGAAAATCCATTTTGGTTTAGTTTTTGCATGTTTTTTGGTGTGCTTGTAAAAATGACGTAAGATTCTGACAACATTGCTCACAGCTGTGACCTGGGAGTCAGAAATACTTCCAAGGGCATTCCCCATGATGTTCCCATATCATTTGAGCTGTGTTTCCATCACTTACAGACTTTTTTAGACTTTAAAAGGACCCCCGAGGGGGTGATCGCGGCAAAAATGCTCAGTTTTCCAATAGACTTACATTGGGCTCATTTCTCGGGTCCAGTACCCGAGTATTCCAATTTGTTCGACCTGAATAACGAGCACCCGAGCATTTTAGTGCTCGCTTATCACTAGTTCCTACCAGTATGGGTGGAACATCCCCTTCAGGGCCGCTGAGCACACTAACTGACTGCTGTGCTGTCGGTGTGATGTCATTTCATGAAAGGGAACAACCCCTTTAAGAAGTAAATTTTCTTGTGTCGTGTATGAGAATTGCATAAAGACATTAAAATAATAAAACACAAACTAATCATCTATTCGTTCTTTACTGAATTACAATATATCTTTGCTTCATATTATTTCCCAACATTTAAACAAGTATTAGTTGCTTATGCTTACAGCTGAACGATGAGCATCGAATATAAAATCTTTGTCATGCAATTATGTATGTCCATATGTCTAAATTATAAAGTCCTGCCAGTTTCTCCTTCTGACTCTGCAAAAGGAACAGAAGTGGGACTGAATCATGCTGGCATGTGAAAGCAATGTAAAATGTCCTGCAGTGACGCATGTTTGTGGACTTTTGATAGTCTCATTTTATCTAAATTACATGATCATTTCATATTGTGTTATACTTGCTGTAGAATAATAGGTCTGCTGTTTGCTATTGTGCAGACTGCAGGTTTTGTTCCTATGCTATACACTTTTGCCTGCAACAGCAACTTTTGTTCTATAAGCACTAAGTAATCTGGCATGCAGTGTTCCCCTAATGCTAAACCATTTTTCAGTTTGCAGAAATAGTTACAATTCATTTAGTTACCAGTTACGTAGATTCATACCTAGATGGACTTACATTTTTGATCTTTGTTGTTGCCTAGAAATTACTTCACAACTTCATTAAAAGAATCCCAAGCCCTTTTCTAGACAGCTTTCATTTGCTTCAAACACATCAATCTTCATTTTTTAAATATCCAGACCCACAAAAATGCATTTCTTCAGTTTTACTCTGGACAATTCCTGAAACTTATCAGAAGAAGTAGGGTCCCTGATCCTCGCCTATCTTGTGAAATTACTTTATTTAACCCCTTCACAACCTTTGACATACCCATACATAATGGTCGGGTAGGGGTTCCCGACCTTTGAATTATTGGGAACATCATGGCGATCGTGCATGACCCATTCGATTGTCGCTGGGAGATCAGCTTACGTGATAGTCAAGCCCCGGCTGTCACTGCCAGGGATGGTGCCCATACCACTGCCAGCTTTTTAACCCCCTAAATGCTGCGTCATGAGGCCCTCCGGTTCAGCCAGCTATGACAATCCTGATAGACCATGCCAGGAGCATGGTCTAAAAGGCTTTTGTCATTGCAATGCTAGTGCACTGAAATGTATAACACCAGCGATCAGACTAATAAAGTCACATTTATTATAAAAATTTTATATAATTATAAAAATAGAAAATAAATAAATAAAAAAGTGCACATATTTGGTGTTGCCATGACCGAAACGATCCGATCTATAAAACTGTCACACTAGTTATCCTCTTCAGTAAAAATAAAAAACATGACAAAAAACTATGCTTTTTCATCATACTGCTAAACAAAAAGTGTAATAAAACTAAATAAAAATAAAAAAAATCGGTGAAAACGTCATCTTGTCCTGCACAAAAATAACCCTCGATACAGCTTGTCAGTGGAGAAATAAAAAAGCTATAGCTCTCAGAAAATAGAAATGAAAAACCAATTCTTTTTCCTATAAAATAATTTTTATTGTGGAAAAGCGGCAAAACAAATAAAATTATATAAATGTGGAATTGCTGTAAATATACTGATCTGAAAAATGATGTTGCCTTATCAATTTTACTGTACAGTGAACAGCATAAAAAAACAATTACTGAATTACTGCTTTTTGTTCATTCTACCTCCCAAAAATCAAAATGAAAAGTGATAAAAAAGTGATAAAAAAAGTGTTATGTGCCCAAAAATAGTACCAATAAAAACATCAACTCATCCCACAAAAAAACAAGCTATAATATGACTCTGTCTGCAGAAATATAGAAAAATTATAGCTCTAAAAATATGGCAATGAATAAATTTTCCAAACTAAATATGTGATTCAGACGGAACCACTATGGAAGTACTGTGGACGCTGTCTGGCCTTTGATCCAGCTGTCTGTTTTTTTAAAATGAACCTGTCAGCAGGATTGTACTCAGTAACCTACAGACAGTGTCAGGTCGATGCCATTATACTGATTAAAATGATACCTGGGTTGATGAAATCCATCTTATGGTTGTTGTTTAATCCTCATTTGCAGTTTTCAGTTAATGAGATTCTCATGTTGCTAGGGAAAACAAAAATTAGGCTCCATCAAGATGGTGCCAGTGGCTAGTGTTGAGCATTCCGATACCGCAAGTATCGGGTATCGGCCGATATTCGCGTTATCGGAATTCCGATACTTAATTCCGATACTTTTTCAATATCGTATACCGGAATCGGAAGTTCCCATAATTCTTTGAGAGGCAATGTGATGTTAGTCAGCCAATGATGAATCTTATGAAGTGTGGGCACATCCTGTAATGCTGCGGTCATCTTAACTAATGGCATGGCTGTGATTGGCTGCTGAAATGATGTCAGAATGCACTATAAAAGGCGCCGCAGCCATTTTAGCGTCACTGTGCTGTGAACTCAGTTAGGGACAGAACGCTACTCTGCTCACTCTGAGGGACAGTTAGATATTGCGATTTTGTGTACTACTGTGCTTGAGGCAGGCTAGTTTACCAACCGCTGTGTAAAGCTTCATTTTGCCAGTGTTGTTTTAACAGCTCTGTGCAAGGTGTGTGTGTGTGACAGTGCAGGTGACGCTGCAGTTTGCTCTGCATCCACCGCTGTTTGTAGGCATCTGCACGTGTCACTGACTCTTTTTTTTTTTTATTTTATTTTGTGGAATTGGTGCAGCTCCATTATATTAGAAAAAAATCAAATCTATTAGTGTGACGTGCTTCCATCCGTATACAATACATTGGTTGCAAACACTATAGAAGTACAGAAAGGAGCCTTTCACAGCTACTGAACAGTTGTCTGCAGGGTTTACTGTAGTCTGTGAGCTTTTAATTTTGTGAGTGCAGATTACGCTCCAGTTAGTTCTTCAACCACTGCCGGTTGTAGTCTGCTGAGCGTGTGTCACTGCCTCATCCTTCACATTTTTCTCTAATTGGTGCTGCTCCATTTTAGTGGAAAAAAATCTAATCTATTAGTGTGACGCGCTTCCATCCGTATACAATACATTGGTTGCAAACACTATAGAAGTAGACAAAGGGGCCTTTAACAGCTACTGAACAGTTGTGCTTCAGTGTTCACTGTAGTCTGTGAGCTTTTCATTTTGTGAGTGCAGATTACGCTCCAGTTTGTTCTTCAACCACTGCCGGTTGTAGTCTGCTGAGCGTGTGTCACTGCCTCATCCTTCACATTTTTCTCTAATTGGTGCTGCTCCATTTTAGTGGAAAAAAATCTAATCTATTAGTGTGACGCGCTTCCATCCGTATACAATACATTGGTTGCAAACACTATAGAAGTAGACAAAGGGGCCTTTAACAGCTACTGAACAGTTGTGTTTCAGTGTTCACTGTAGTCTGTGAGCTTTTAATTTTGTGAGTGCAGATTACGCTCCAGTTTGTTCTTCAACCACTGCCGGTTGTAGTCTGCTGAGCGTGTGTCACTGCCTCATCCTTCACATTTTTCTCTAATTGGTGCTGCTCCATTTTAGTGGAAAAAAATCTAATCTATTAGTGTGACGCGCTTCCATCCGTATACAATACATTGGTTGCAAACACTATAGAAGTAGACAAAGGGGCCTTTAACAGCTACTGAACAGTTGTGTTTCAGTGTTCACTGTAGTCTGTGAGCTTTTCATTTTGTGAGTGCAGATTACGCTCCAGTTTGTTCTTCAACCACTGCCGGTTGTAGTCTGCTGAGCGTGTGTCACTGCCTCATCCTTCACATTTTTCTCTAATTGGTGCTGCTCCATTTTAGTGGAAAAAAATCTAATCTATTAGTGTGACGCGCTTCCATCCGTATACAATACATTGGTTGCAAACACTATAGAAGTAGACAAAGGGGCCTTTAACAGCTACTGAACAGTTGTGTTTCAGTGTTCACTGTAGTCTGTGAGCTTTTCATTTTGTGAGTGCAGATTCCCCCCCCATTTTTTTTTTCAACCACTGCCCGGTTGTGTCTCTACGTGTTCCTGCCTATCCTTCACATTTTTTTCTAATTTGGTGCTGCCCATTTTAGTGGAAAAAAAAACTAATCAAAAAGGTACCCCTTTTCCATCCATACAATACATGGTTGCAAAAATAAATAACAAAAACCTTTAACATAAAACATTTTTTTTTTTTTTTTAGTCTTACTTTTTTTTTTTTTTTGAGTAATACCCCTTTTTTTTTTTTTTTTTTTTTCTAGGGTTTTTTGTTTTTTTTTTTTAAATTTTTTTTTGTTTTTTAGTGGGAAAAAACTTCTTTAGTTTTTTTATTTTTTTAATTTTGCCCCTTTGGTAGAAAATTTTTTTAAAGTTTTGAAATTTTTTAGTGTTTTTTTTGAATTTTCTTTTTGACAGATTCCCCCAGTTTTTTTTAAAAAAGGGGGTTTTTATTTTTGCCCTTTTTAATTTTTTTTTTTTTTTTTTTAGGGGAAAAAAAATTTTCTTTTAAAACTTTTTTAAAAATTTTAAAATATAGAAGTAGAAAATTTTAAATATGAAATTTTTTTTTTAGATTTTTATTTTTTTTTTTGATGAGATTTTTTTTTTTTTAAAATTTTTTTGTTTTAGGGGTTTAGATTTAAATTTTTTTTTAAAATTTTTTTCCTTTTAGGGGGGCCAAAATTTTTTGTTTTAGGTTAGAAAAAAAATTTTTTGAAAACTTTTTGAATAGAAAAAACCCTTTTTTTTTTAAAATTTTTTAGTTTCCCTGTGTTTTTATTTTTTTTATTTTAGCGATTAGCCCTTTTTTAAAATTTTTTTGTTTATTTTTTTTTTTTTAATTTTTTTTAATTTTTTTGGCCCTTTTTGTGAAAAAATTTCTTTTTGGTTGATTTTTATCCGTAAAAAATAATTTTTTTTTTTCCCCTTTAGAATAAAAAAGGGGCCTTTAAAACAGTACTGAACGTTTTGTTTTAGGTTCACTGTACTGGGCTTTTCATTTTGTGAGTGCAGATTACCTCCTTTTTTTCTTCAACCCTGCCGTTTTTATCCCGCTGAGGTGTCACTTTCCCATCTTCAAAATTTTTTTCTAATTGGTGCTGCTCCATTTTTTGTGGAAAAAAATCAATCTATTAGTGACCGCTTCCTCCGATACAAACATGGTTGCAAACACTATAGAAATAACAAAGGGGCCCTTTTAACAGTACGAACGTTGTGTTTCATTTTCCTGTAGCGTGAGCTTTTCATTTTTTGGAGGCAGATTACGCTCCAGTTTGTTCTTCAACCACTGCCGGTTTAATCTGCAAACGTGTGTCACTGCCTACCTTTACATTTTTCTCTAATTGGTGTGTCCATTTTAGTGGAAAAAAATCTAACTAAAAGTGTGACCGCTTTTCCCTCCGATACAATACATTGGTTTTCAAAACTTAAAAAATAGACAAAGGGGGCCCTTTTAAAAGCTACTGAACAGTTTTGTGTTTTAGTGTTCACTGTAGTCTGTGAGCTTTTCATTTGTGAGGCAGATTTAAACCCCCAGTTTGTTTTTTCAAAAACTGCCGGGGTAGATTCTTGACGTGTGCACGCCCATCCTTTACATTTTTCTCTAATTGGGGGCGCCCATTTTAGTGGAAAAAAATTATCTTTTGTGGAAGCCTCCCCCCCGTATACAAAAACATTTGGGTTCAAACACTATAGAAGTAACAAAGGGCCTTTAAAAACTACTGA
>JARQOD010000006.1:297331972-297461110 GCA_033576555.1 Oophaga sylvatica
AAACAAAAAGTTCCAGCATCATCACCTTGCCAATGCAGATTCACAATTCATCACTCAATATGACTTTCATCCAGTCATCCACAGTCCACGATTGCTTTTCCTTAGCCCATTGTAACCTTGTTTTTTTCTGTTTATGTGTTAATGATGGCTTTTGTTTAGCTTTTCTGTATGTAAATCCCATTTCCTTTAGGTGGTTTCTTACAGTTCTGTCACAGACGTTGACTCCAGGTTCCACCCACTCGTTCCTCATTTGTTTTGTTGTGCATTTCCTGTTTTGGAGACATATTGCTTTAAGTTTCCGGTCTTCACACTTTGATGTCTTCCTTGGTCTACCAGTATGTTTGCCTTTAACAACCTTCCCATGTTGTTTGTATTTGGTCCAGATTTTAGACACAGCTGACTGTGAACAACCAACATCTTTTGCAACATTGCATGATGATTTAACCTCTTTTAAGAGTTTGATAATCCTCTCCTTTGTTTCAATTGACATCTCTCGTGTTGGAGCCATGATTCTTGTCAGTCCAGTTGGTGAAACAGCTCTCCAAGGTGTGACCACTCATTTTTAGATGCAGACGAACAAGCAGATCTAATTTGATGCAGGTGTTAGTTTTGGGAGTGAACATTTACAGGGTGATTCCATAATTTTTTCCCTCAGAATTGAGTGATTCCATAATTTTTCCCCTATGCTTGGTTAAAAAAAAACATTACTGACTAACAAATTTTTTTGTTCTTGATTTCTTTTAGTTTCTCAAAGCCAGAAAGTTGCCATTTGAAATTACTTCAGTTTTGTGCCATGTATGTGATCTGCTTTTTTAAACAAAATTAAACAACTAAATGAACATCCTCAAGTCGGTGATTCCATAATTTTTGCCAGGGTTTGTAGTGCATAAAATAGCTTGCTTTAAACTTACAGTCTTATTACGAGCCAACTAAATACACTGGAGCTTCAATAATACAGGTCTAACAGAGACCACAGAGAGCTCCCAGCATACATGTTTTAATAGACATGTTTATTGAGTGTGATATACATGTGCTTTGTGCAGTATGGTTAAGTAAATAGGGCAATGTATGAATCTATCTCTTGTGTATACTAGTCATAATATCAGTGATCTCTATAGGTTACTGTAAAACACACTGTAGATTTTATTTATTTTACTCATTTAAATTAATTCCACAGAGCTTTACAGACATTATTGGCACTGTCCCCGATGGGGCTCACAATCTAAATTCCCTATCAGTATGTCTTTGGAATGTGGGAGGAAACCGGAGTACACAGAGGAAACCCACCCAAACACAGGAAGAACATACAAACTCCTTGCAGAGTTGGAATTCGAACCAAGGACCCCAGCGCTGCAAGGCTACAGTGTTAACCACTGAGCCACCGTGCCGCCGTAAATATGAACTGTAAGCTATATATGAACTTAAGAGCCATGTTCTAATTTGCACTATATTGGTGTTTGCTGAGAAAAGCAACGTCACATAATGTGTGTAAAAACTGACCACTGCAAGTCTTGATTAGAGTTGAGCGAATATGTTCGAAACCGGTCGCCGAATCTGAATTTGCTATATTCGTGCCATATTGGTACCCTATTCGTGCCAAATTTATGTTTGATAATCGATTTCTAACATATTCAGTCAGTTCTACTCCCATTAACTGCAATGACAATCGGCTGTGTTCGGCAAGTATTGCAAAAGCAATATTGGCCACTGATCGTAATTGGAGTTGAGCGAATTTGTTTGGATTTGGTTGCCGAATCTGAATTTGACATATTTGTGCCATATGGGTACCCTATTCTTGCTGAATGTATGTTTGATGATCGGTTCTGAACATATTTGGAAATTTCTACTCTCATTCACTCTAATGACGTTTGGCTGTGTTCGACGAATATTTCAAAAACAATATTTGCTGCCGATTGTATTCGGAACGGAATCTGAACCAATTCGCTCAACTCTCATCATAATCAGAACTGAATTTTGAAAAATTTTCTCAACTCTAGTCTTGATCAGATGTATAATATATTTTAGAGAAGCTGGACTGTAGTCAGCAATCCAATACTTTAATATTTGAAACTGGACGACAGTAACTATAAGGTGTGCCTAAACAAATGCTACGACCAATACCAACTAGTCCTCTATATGGGTGTATGCTAATAAAATAGCAGCTTCAAAGCTATTTGTGTAAACTGACTATTGCAAGACTTAGGCCAGAATCAGACTAAACGTATGAAAAGTCATCTCCCTGCCAAGAGTCGCACCAGTGTAATGCTAGTGTTATGCTAGTACAATCCAATTTTGCACACCTAGCATTCGATTTACATCCGAATACAGTGCGATTGCTATCCAATTGCAATGCAATTTTAACATGAGCTTTTACATACAGCAATTCTCTATATCATTCATTTACACATCGTTTTCAAAGGAAATATTTGTCAAAACACACACAAATATATATATATATATATATATATATATATATATATATATATATACAGTATATATACTGCATATATATATATATATATATAAATAACAAATAGATAGATGGAATAAAAGCCAGCAATTCATGTGCCATGTACAGTAAAATCCCACTGACAGGTTAGAATAGAATAGATAGACTAGATATATACCCTTAGAATACATAGATATATAGATGTCAGTGACACCCACATATATACTGTATGTATTTATATTACATAGATACATAGAAGAAAAGCCGGCAATTCATCTGGCGTGTACTGTAAAATCACTGCAGGAGCTGACAGGAAAGAAGAGATGGATTACATACAGTAAATACAATCAGAATAGGTTGATATACAGATGTCAGTGACAAATACAATTAGTACAGTGTGTGTGCAGCTTACTGTACATGTATTTAATTAAAAAAAAGATTATATTTCGTAAAAAAATGGCGTGGGCTCCTGTGCAATTTTCGTAACCAGCAGAGGGAAAGCCGACAGCTGGGGGCCAATATTTATAGCCTGGGAAGGCGGTAATACCAATATAGCTTCCCAGACTATTAATATCAGCTCACAGCTGTATAATTAGCCTTTACTGGCTAATAAAATGGATGACCCTCCCAAAAATGACATGAGGCCCCTACAATTAATAATCAGCAAAGGCTATGCAGACAGCTACGGGTTGATATTAACCTCTTAACCCCGGAGCTTTTTCGGTTTTGCGTTTTCATTTTCCGCTCCTCTGCTTCCCAGAGCCATAGCTTTTTATTTTTTGGTCAATATGACCATGTGAGGGCTTTTCTTTTGCGGAACGAGTTGTACTTTTGAACAACACCATTGGTTTTGCCATGTTGTGTACTAGTAAACGGGAAAAAAAATCCAAATGAGGTGAAATTGAAAAAAAAGTGCAATCCCTCACTAGTTTTTTCTTTGGCTTTTTTAATAGGTTCACTAAATGCTAAAACTGACCTGCCATTATGATTCTCCAGGTCATTTTAAGTTCATAGACACCAAATATGTCTAGGTTCTTTTTATCTAAGTGGTGAAAAAAATTCCAAAGAAAAAAAAAATGCGCTATTTTCCGATACCCGTAGCATCTCCATTTTTAGTGATGGTTGGATGATGGCTTATTTTTTGTGCGCTAAGCTGTTATCTTTAATTATACCATTTTGGTGAAGATATGATCTTTTGATCTCCCATTATTGCATTTTAATGCAATGTCGTGGTGACCAAAAAAACGTAATTCTGACGTTTTGATTTTTTTTCTCGCTACGCTGTTTAGCGATCAGGTTAATCCTTTTTTCTATTGATCGGGTGATTCTGAACGCGGCGATACCAAATATGTATATGTTTGTATATGTTTGATTTTTTTATTGTTTTATTTGAATGGGGTGAAAGGGGGGTGATTTAAACTTTTTTCTTTACATTTTTTTAATATTTTTAAAAACATTTTCTTTTTAGTTTTGGCATGCTTTAATAGTCTCCATGGGAGACTAGAAGCTGCCACAACTCAATCGGCTCAGCTACATAGAAGTGATGATCAGTTCGCCTCTATGTAGCTAAAGTACTGAAATGCTATGAACGCCGACCACTGGGTGGTGCTCACAGCAAGCCGACACTAACAACCATAGAGGTCTCCAGGAGACCTCGGGTTGTCATGCTGACACACTGGTGACCCACAATCACGGGACGCGGGTCACCAGTGTGCATATTTCCGGCGCGATTGCTGGAAGCACCATTTAGATGCCGCTGTCAGAGTTTGACAGCGGCATTTAACTAGCTAATAGCCACGGGTGGATTGTGATTCCACTTGCTATTTTGAGCACATGTCAGCTGTTCAAAACAGCTGACATGTCCCAGGAAAGATGTGGGCTCACTACTGCAGCCCATATCAAAAGGAGAGAGACCGACATCGGAGTACTATTACGTCTGATGTCGATGACGGGTTAATAGCCTGTGAAGGGGCCATGGATACTGCCCCTAGACTAAAAACATCAGCTCTCAGCCACCCATGAAGAGGTGCATCTCTAAGATGCGCCAATTCTGGCAGTGAGCCTTGCTATTCACACTTGCCCTGCAGTGGTGGCAAGTGGGGTGATAGCTGGGGTGGGTTGATGTCTCCTTTGTATTGTCAGGTGACATCAAGGCCCGAGATTAGTAAAGGAGAGACGTCAATAAGATGCCCCCATTACAAACCCCACAGTCACATTGTAAGAAAACACAGACACCCAGAAAAAGTCCTTTAATTGAAAGAATCACACAAACTCCTTTAATATTCTTAATTAAACCAAACTTACAACCTCGCCAATTCCCCCAATCCCCTCATCATCTGCAAAAGAGGTAAAAAACAATATTCCTCAACTTTCTGCAGAGATGCTTTTAATCCATTTGTCCCACGACGGGTGCAGCTCTGCTACATCTAGATGGCAGACTACATGATTGTTTAATGTTACCATTCAATCTGTCATCCAGTAAACACTGAGCACCGTGTTCTCAGTGTCTGCCTGTGAACTGCTATTCCCTGTCTGAGGGCACCGCGAGTGTGAGAGAGTTCTCCTGCTCATAGTGCCGTCTGACAGGTCCTGCGAGTTCACGGCCAGTGAACTCACTTCACCTTTCTGACGTCAGTGCCAACATCACAGGAGAGGAATATTGTTTTGGATGCTTTTTTTCTATTTTTGTGTTTTGTTTTATTTTTTATGGAACTGACTTAGAACAACTTTAAATCTAAATGAAACTAAAACTAGCTATCTAGAACCACGAGACATAAGTCCAAGTGGAGGAAGAAGTGGACGTGGCGGGTTAGGTGGAAGAGGTTGGGAGGAGTAAGGCTATTTTCACACATCATTTTTTTTCTGACAGGCTGGATCCGGCTATTTTTAGAAAAACCGTAACCGGCGAAATCTGTTTTTTTCGCATTGACTTGTATTAGCACCGGATCGCGCCACATGGCCTCCCGTTTCTTCCGGTTTTGGCCAGATCTGGCTAAAATTTTATTTCCAGCGTCTGGAAAAAATGTCTACAGTGACGTTTTTTGTCTGCGGCGAAAAACCGGACAGCGGCGCTTCCGTCCTATTGCTACAATGGAAGTCTTTGTGCACCGGAATGCGCCAGATCCAGAAAAAGATGGATCCGCCCACCTGATCCGGTTTGTTAGTCTGAGCATGCTCAGATCCAATTGGCCGGCCCCCAGGAAACAGATTATAAACAATGCCAGAGGCCCTCATCCATTTACCAGCCAGCAAGACAGCCAACCACAGAGCTAAAACCTTCCAGCCACAGATCAAACCTGCCAGCCACAGAGCAGCCACAGAGCAAACCTGCCAGCCACAGAGCAGCCACAGAGCAAACCTGCCAGCCACAGAGGAGCCACAGAGCTAAAACCTGCCAGCCACAGAGCAGCCACAGAGCTTAAACCTGCCAGCCACAGAGCAAACTTGCCAGCCACAGAGTAGCCATAGAGCTAAAGCCTGCCAGCCACAGAGCAGACGCAGAACTAAAACCTGCCAGTCAAAGAGCAGCCACAGAGCTATAACCTGCCAGCCACAGAGCCAGCGCAGCCAGCCAGCGGAAACCAGGCTACCAGCCACAGAGCCAGGCCAACCAGTCAGCGGAAGCCAGGCTACCAGCCCCAGAGCCAGGCCAGCCAGCCAGCGGAAGACAGGCTACCAGCCACAGAGCCAGGCCAGCCAGATAGTTACAGCCAGCCAGCGGCAGACATGTCTTCTTCTGGGAGCCCTCTCCCGCATCATCAGCGCTGTGAGGTAAATAATTTTTTTGTTTTTGTTTTTAAGGATGTTCCCTTTTGGGATTTTTTTGGCCATGTTTACGTAATATATATATTTATATATATATATATATATATATATATATATATATACGGTATATTTATATATCTCTCTCTCTCTATATATAGAGAGAGATATATATATAGATATACAGTACAGATCAAAAGTTTGGACACACCTTTTCATTCAAAGATTTTTCTGTATTTTCATGACTATGAAAATTGTACATTCACACTGAAGGCATCAAAACTATGAATTAACACATGTGGAATTATAGACTTAACAAAAAAGTGTGAAACAACTGAAATTATGTCTTATATTCTAGGTTCTTCAAAGTAGCCACCTTTTGCTTTGATGACTGCTTTGCACACTCTTGGCATTCTCTTGATGAGCTTCAAGAGGTAGTCACCGGAAATAGTCTTCCAACAGTCTTGTAGGAGTTCCCAGATATGCTTAGCACTTGTTGGCCCTTTTGCCTTCACTCTGCGGTCCAGCTCATCCCAAACCATCTCGATTGGGTTCAGATCTGGTGACTGTGGCGGCCAGGTCATCTGGCGTAGCACCCCATCACTCTCCTTCTTGGTCAAATAGCCCTTACACAGCCTGGAGGTGTGTTTGGGGTCATTGTCCTGTTGAAAAATAAATGATGGTCCAACTAAAACGCAAACCGGATGGAATAGCATGCCACTGCAAGATGCTGTGGTAGTCATGCTGGTTCAGTATGCCTTCAATTTTGAATAAATCCCCAATAATGTCACCAGCAAAGCACCCCCACACCATCACACCTCCTCCTCCTTGCTTCACGGTGGGAACCAGGCATGAGGAGTCCATCTGTTCACCTTTTCTGTGTCGTACAAAGACACGGTGATTGGAACCAAAGATCTCAAATTTGGACTCATCAGACCAAAGCACAGATTTCCACTGGTCTAATGTCCATTCCTTGTGTTCTTTAGCCCAAACAAGTCTCTTCTGCTTGTTGTCTGTCCTTAGCAGTGGTTTCCTAGCAGATATCTTACCATGAAGGCCTGCTGCACAAAGTCTCCTCTTAACAGTTGTTGTAGAGATGTGTCTGCTGCTAGAACTCTGTGTGACAGTGACCTGGTCTCTAACCTGAGCTGCTGTTAACCTGCGATTTCTGAGGCTGGTGTCTCAGATAAACTTATCCTCAGAACCAGAGGTGACTCTTGGTCTTCCTTTCCTGGGGCCGTCCTCATGTGAGCCAGTTTCTTTGTAGCGCTTGATGGTTTTTGCAACTGCACTTGGGATACTTTCAAAGTTTTCTCAATTTTTCGGACTGACAACCTTCATTTCTTAAAGTAATGATGGCCACTCGTTTTTCTTTACTTAGCTGCTTTTTTCTTGCCATAATACACATTCTAACAGTCTATTCAGTAGGACTATCAGCTGTGTATCCACCAGACTTCTGCACAACACAACTGATGGTCTCAACCCCATTTCTAAGGCAAGAAATCACACTTATTAAACCTGACAGGGCACACCTGTGAAGTGAAAACCATTTCTGGTGACTACCTCTTGAAGCTCATGAAGAGAATGCCAAGAATGTGCAAAGCAGTTATCAAAGCAAAAGGTGGCTACTTTGAAGAACCTAGAATATAAGACATATTTTCAGTTGTTTCACACTTTTTTGTTAAGTATATAATTCCACATGTGTTAATTCATAGTTTTGATGCCTTCAGTGTGAATGTACCATTTTCATAGTCATGAAAATATAGAAAAATCTTTGAATGAGAAGGTGTGTCCAAACTTTTGGTCTGTACTGTATATATTTATATATATTAATCTATCATTTTTGTATAGGAAGCTGCAGCAGCAGAAGAGGTGCTTCCAGAAGAAGACCGAAGGGGTGGAGAGATACCCGGAGTGGGCACGCAGTTGGTAAGTTTCTTGCATGCATCGCAGAACCACATCTTCACACTACACACAACACATAAAAACTGATCATTACAGACATCACACTGCACACAATACATAAAAATAGATCATTACAGACATCACACTGCACACAACACATAAGCCTACATCCAAGCACATATTTTTTTTTTTATAGTCTTCTGATTCTGGTGCTCGATCCAAAGGTCCTCAAAGCGCCTCCCAGGGTCGTCGGCATGAGAGGCAGGGCGGTCGCCATCGGGTAAGTACCTTTTTGGGGATTTTTTTATTTATTATCTTTCTACTTTATGTTGTTGTTTTGAGTCTAATGTTTTTGTTTTTTGTCTTTTTTAACAGGCTTCACAGCGTGCTCCTGACTCGGATGGTGAGGAGGCCGGGCTAGATATCAACTTCCTCATCGATCTGATCCGAGAGCGGGAGCCGCTGTGGAAGATGGGGAATTGCTGCCATGCCGTTATCGTTGTGACCCATCGGCTCCAGGAGAAAGTATGCCAACAACTTGTGGACAACTGGGAGGACCCAGAATCAAGCGCATAAGTATACACAGTTCAGTTATGTTGCTGGATGTAAAGTGTTGTATACTAACCAATTTGTGGTTTCACTTTTCAGGTGAGAGAATTGTCAAACCATGGCGGTCAGTCAGGGATTGCATCAAGAAGGAGTTCAACAAAGAGATGCGGGCCCCGAGTGGATCTGGAGGACGCAGGAGCAAGTACAAATAAGCGAATGCCCTGTCGTTCCTCCGGTCAACGATGGTGAGCAGAAGGTAAATATTACTCACCCCATTTAATAAAAAATATTTACATGTCTAACGCTTTTTTTGGGTTTCAGCCAGGGCCATGAAACATCAATATATTAATTACCGTATATACTCGTGTATAAGCCGAGATTTTCAGCCCATTTTTTAGGGCTGAAAGTCCCCCTCTCGGCTTATGCGAGGGTCATATACGGGGGTCGGCGGGGGAGGGGGAGCGGGGGTGTCGGATCATACTCACCGCTCCGCCAGCGCTGTCTCTGCAGCCCCCCTGCTTCTCCCACAATCTCCGGCACCTTCCTGCAGCGGTCACATGGCACCGCTCATTAAAGTCATGAATATGCACTCCCTCGTCCGACTCCTCTGGCTGTGAATGGTCAGGCAGAGGGCTCGATGATGTCGTTAGTGCGCGTCGCGCCCCTGCCTGATCATTCACTGCCGAGGACTCGGAAGAGGGAGCAGCAATGGAGAGAGGACAGGTAAATATCTCAGGTGCCGGGGTCCTGAGCGAGCGGTGACACCGGCACCTGTCCCCCAGCGACGAGAGGTGAGTATGTCATTTTTTTATTTATTTTTTTTATTGCAGCAGCATACCATAAGGGACGTATATTATGGGGCACAATTGTGCAGCATATGGAGGCATAATCTGTGGAACATATGGGGGCATAATCTGGAGCATATGGGGGCATAATCTGTGGAACATATGGGGGCATAATCTGGAGCATATGGGGGCATAATCTATGGAGCATATGGGGCATAATCTGTGGAGCATATGGGGGCATAATCTGTGGAACATATGGGGGCATAATCTGGAGCATATGGGAGCATAATCTGTGGGGCATATGGGGGCATAATCTGGAGCATATGGGGGCATAATCTGTGGAACATATGGGGGTATAATCTGTGGAACATATGGGAGCATAATCTGCGGAACATATGGGGGCATAATCTGGAGCATATGGGGGCATAATCTGTGGAACATATGGGGGCATAATCTGGAACATATGGGGGCATAATCTCTTGAGCATATTGGGCATAATCTGGAGCATATGGGGCATAATCTCTGGAGCATATGGGGCATAATTTGGAGCATATGGGGGCATAATCTCTGGAGCATATTGGGCATAATCTGTGGAGCATATGGGGGCATAATCTGGAGCATATGGGGCATAATTTGTGGAGCATATTGGGCATAATCTGTGCAGCATATGGGGGCATAATCTGCAGATTATGGGGGCCTAATCTGTGGAGCATCATATGGGGGCATAATCATTTTTCACCCTAGGCTTTGAGTCAATAAGTTTTCCCAGTTTTTTGTGGCAAAATTAGGGGGTCGGTTTATACACGGGTCGACTTATACATGAGTATATACGGTATATATTTTTTTTCTTTATTCCACAGCATCGTCAGCAGCACTCGGGAGCCTGCAGAGTTGAACCCTTCTGGGGCGATCCCTCAGGAGTCCGCCACCGAGGGACACTTCGACAGTCCCGGCCCATCTGCACCTTCCCAACCTTCCCTCACATCTGATCCCTCTGTCCCATCCACCAGCGCTGGAGCATTGTGGCTGAATGCGTTGCATGAATCTGCTGGTGAGTATATAGCTTTTCCTTTACCCCACCCCTCTGATGCTGCCACCTCTAGTACACCAGTGGGTTCTGGGCGGCAGCACCAGAGGGGTCAGGAAAAGAGCTTTGCGTCCAAGTTCTAGCATCTGAATGCAGCCTTCCAGAACTGTCTCAAACTGTTGTCTGAGGGAATGACTGTAGTATTAAATTTGCTCAGCAACAGTATTCTTGAGTTGCACACACGCCTGGATAGGATGCATTCAGATGCAAGTAAATCCCCAAACCACACATTTTTCCAGTCAGTACTCGAGTGCTTGGATAAGCTATCTCCTGACCAGCAGATGCATGCAATGCAATCGTGCCAGTCTGCTCTAGCTCATGTTAGCTCCCAAGCCCCTCCACCCACCCCGGTAGTTGCTCCCGCACCTGCCCCCCCCTCCAGTCACTGTCCCTCCACCCCCTCCTATACAATAACAGCATCCTGCCCCATGCCAGCATCCTGCCCCGTGCCAGCATACTGCCCCATACCAGCATCATGCCCCGTACCAGCATCCTGCCCCGTACCAACATCCCGCCCCGTACCAGTTCCCAACCACATCATCCACTCCACCATTCTTCGTGCTCATGTGAGGCAGTAATTAATTCTTTTACTTGGCGTCAATCCACTACTGGAGTATGGTTTCACCAGGTGTTCCGATAGTTGGAAGGCTTCATCCCCAACACAAACAAATGGCATTGGTGGCCCACAGGTTTCAGGCAGCGGTCTTGGGGGTGGAAATTGGAAGGTTTTTCCATAGAGATGATGCCCAATTGCAGACAATTTGAAAATTTGGGAATCATTGGATCGGCCATAGGCCCCAATATCAACTGCTATAAACTTTAGCGTTAGCGATGGCCATGAGCACAATGGAGAAATATTTTTTATAGTTAAAATGTTCCGATCCAGATCCAACAGGTTTGACGATGTGGATATGTTTCCCGTCCACTGCACCCAATCAATTGGGAAACTGACAGATTTGTTGGAATTTATCTGCAAATTTCCAGCCAACTCTCCATTGTGGGATGTGGTATAAACTCGCCATGTAAAGAGTCCCACAATGCATGGCATGTGTGCTTCACAATTCCGGAGATGGTGGAAATCCCAAGTCTGAACTGGAAATGGAGTGACGAAAGAGATTCTCCAGTTGCAAGGAATCTGTGAAAAAAAAGGAATAAATTAGTACAAAATACCAGCAATAACATTACAGTTATAAGTTAGCGTTAACAGTTGGAGATACAATAAAAATAATTATTAAAAACTACCAGCAACAACATTACAGTTAGAAGTGTTCTTTAAAAGGAGGAGATTCAATAAAAATGGCTTACCGAAGAGTCACCATCAGACGCTCCGCTGGTGAAATGGAGAAGAGGCATTATGTGTCACTTCTGATGAGGTGTCCAATTCGTTCCACCAATAAATCAAAGTTCTCCATTTGCATCCGAACATATGAGAAAAATTTCTCAGGGTTTCCTCATAGCTCCATGTATAGTGTAGAATATACCCCACGCGTCATTCTCTGGGCTGTGATGGGGTGGATCCACAAACGTTGTTGGCGCAGACACATGATGCACTGCTCTTTCTCTTGCTCCTTCTCCAGAACAATCGCTTTCAAACGATTAGCCTCAACAGTAAAATCCACAGTAATGTTCAGAATGTTTGCTATCACGCCTTCCATCATCGCCAGCCACTTGCTCTCCTCTACAACCTGCACTTGCTCCTCTACAACCAATGGGCTGTAGGAACACTGTATATATAGATTTTCAGTAGCCAATCACATTTGGGAGCCTCCGATGGGCGTTTTTTAAAACCGGATCCGTCGTAAAACGGATAAAAAAACAGACGAAACGGATGGAAAACAGATGAAACAGATCCGTTTTTTGCTGGTTCTGCTAGACGGATCCGGCAGAAAAACGGTCCATATCATCAGTTTTCCAGAATTTACACAGGATCCATCGCTCCGGTGCGATGGCGGACCCAGCCTGTCAGAAAAAACCTGATGTGTGAAAGTAGCCTAATCCAACACTGTTTTCTGGGGATTTTTTTGTATTTTTCTATTTCAGTCATTGTTTTTTGGTTATTCTTTTGTGTTTTTAAGGAATTAACTTAAAAAAACTGTAATTAGCCAAATTAAAACTAACAATCTACAACCAAGAGTCATAGGTCCAAGTGTAGGAAGTGTTGAATGTGGAGGTACAGGTGTAATAGGTGGAGGAGGAAGAAGCCAACACAATATTATGTTTTTTATTTATTTTTTATAAGTCCTGTGGGATCCATGCCCGGTAGATTTTAAGTAAGTAGGATGTGGACAGGCATATGTGCTTGTCTGTGATCACACCCCCCGCCATGCTAAACACACATTCCAACATGACACTTTCTGCAGGGCAGGCCAGCACCTCCAAGGCATAAATGGCAAGTTCAGACGATATGCCCAATTTGGAGACCCAGAAGTTAAATGGGGCATACTAATCTGTTAGTACATGGAGACGTATGGACATGTACTTTTCTACCAATTTATCGTAATGCTGGCTCCTGGCACCCTATTACATGATGGTGCTATATGTTGTGGCATGCTCAGAAAGTTTCTGCCACATTTTGGCCATGCTAACCATGCCTGCCAAAGTGCTGGCTGTTCCTCAGCTGCATTGGCGACTTCCTCCTCCCCCTATTTATTTTATTTTTTTTTGCGGAACTAATTTAAAACAACCTAGATTTAACAAAACTAAAACTTGTTATCCAGAACCACGATGCATAGGTCCAAGTGGAGGAAGAAGCGAAGATGGGGTAGGTGGAAGAGACTAGAGAGGAATAATCCAAATTTGTTTTGGGGGATTTTTTTTGTATTTTTTGAAAATTTTTGAATTTTTTTATTGTTTTTGGGGGGATTTGGTGGTAGGATGTGGGCTAGAATGCCTTCCGTCTCTGTTCTAGTTGCCGAAATATTTACCCAGTGAGCAGTTAGCGCGATGTAACATCCCTAGTAGTGCTTACTGGTCCATGTATCAGTGGTTATATGGACTTTGCCACTGATCGCATTGCGCAGGGCACACCTGATTTGGTCTGCAACATGTGTGTGCAGGGCAGGAATGGCCCTCCTGAAAAAGTAGTGGCGGCTGGGAGCAAACTACTTCAGGACAGCCACTGCCATCAGTTTTTTAAAACTGTCGATCTCCACCAGCCGGAATGACAGCATTTCAGAGGCTAGAAATTTTTAAATGCTGTCATTCAAGACCATGGCTCATGGGTGGGTATGGAGATATCTCCTCATTCTCTCAAGGGTTTGGGGGATAGCGAGCTGAACACTTACATGGGACGGTGTGAAGATGCTTGGTCACACTGGTGGTGATGATGATGGTACTGTCATCCTCACATTGCATGGTGCCTGGGGGCCCTGCTGATCGTGAGCAGAATGAAGTGGACGAGACCACAGCAGAACAGGGAGCAGGAGGATGGTCAGATCTGTCATTCTTTTTAAAGTGTGTACTCCACTGCACCTTGTGCTTAGAATTCAGATGCCTCGTCATGCAGTTGGAGCTTGGGTTCAGAAGATTTATGCCTCTCTTCAGGCTCTTACGGCACAGCATGCAATCCATTCATCGCTTGTCATCAACACATTGCCTGAAGAACTGTCACACCAGGGAACTCTTTTGAGCTGGCTTTGGTGTGCTCATTTCAGCAGCATGGTGGGCAGCAGCCGATGTACTTGCTAGGATTTGTGTGCTGTGCCTTTGCACCCTGCTCTCTCTTTTGCTATGCTGTTTGGGCATCATGAGTCATGACAACCTCCTCTTTCTCTGAACTGCCCACATGACTAGATTGGCCTTTGCTTCATGTGAGGTGTAGGACCTCATCATCCCATGCATCATTTTCTACCCACTCTTAACCCTAGCCATTCTAGCTGGTCTGCACACTGCAGAACGATTCTGCAGTTGGCAACTGTGTTTTGGCATTCTCTGAGATGTGCTGCAGTGGTCCACTGACCAAGTGCACTAGCCCACCCACATAATCATCCTCCAAGCTATCAAGTAGTTTTACATCAGTGCCCTCAGTCTCTTCCACTTCTGGGTAGGGTCAGGTGTATGGGCCATGGAACTCCATCCAGAAGAGTAAAAAAAAATCAAAAGAGACTGCGGCATGACTTGGTGCTCAGACTGCTTGGCTGATTTGTAAGGGGGTAAGGCGGAAGCTGCTTGACCATGGTAATCAGGTGACATCTCTGCACTTTCTGAAAGATAATTCAAAGGAATTGGAGCCACTCTCAGCCATCCAATCTAAGACACTGACTCAAAATGTTCTAGCCTCACCATTTGTATGGCAGAACTGGCCATACTAAATGACGCAGAACGTCCCATAACCTGCATGCATCAGAGTACAGTGTTTTATTTGGGCACGTAGCAGGCGTAGAACAAGTGCATTCTCTCCCTAAAGCAACTCCACCACTTGCAGCAGCTACAGCTTCACCACCACGGCCACGTCCACATTCCTTATTTAATGCTCTCCTCATTTTTGGAAGTGGTTTTTAGGCTCTTCCCTCTCACAGAGATAGTGGCAGAGTAAAATTTTTTTTAGACTCACATCTGGTACTGTCACGCTGTTACTGCATACAGGAGGTCTGGGGTCTATGCTGACCCTAAGCTGGGATCCTGACTAATCCCTCTACCTGGAGGTACTGTTGATGGTACAGAGGTCCAGGCCGCCAGCATAATCCCTACCTCCTGAGGATCCCTGAACCTCAGTGATCCAGTCCTGAGAAGGACCCTGATCACAACACCGGGGACTGGTAGGTATATGCCTAAACACAGTAATAAACGAACGAGACAGTACAAGGGGTAAACTAAAATCCACTTTGCATACAAAAGTCATACCACAGGAAACAGAGGGGACACCAACGGGTACGGAGATAAATGATAAAGCGAGGAGGGAAAAAAGACCACACAGGTACTCTTAACTTCAGCCTTCACCATACAACGATCCGCTCTGCTGGTCTGCATGAATGCTTTCACCGACACTTCCCCAGCAGACAGGCAGGTATTTGAAGGAAACCAATTACCACAACATTAATTGCAGCTGAGCGAGGCTGGTCTAGTCCAGCACAGAGAGAGGAAGAATTAACTCCTTCTCTGCCAAAAAACACCCAGCACCAGAAACTCAGCTGTGAGAAGTCAGGGTGTGCAATCGTGACGATCTTCGCAGCGACACACCCGTGACAGTACCCCCCCTTCTACGAGGGCCTCCGGACCCTCAGGGCCGGGTTTATCTGGGTGAGTAGTGTGGAAGGCCCGAACCAATCGGTCTGCGTTAATATCCGACGCAGAAACCCACGTCCTCTCCTCAGGACCATACCCCTCCAATGAACAAGGTACTGAAGGGACCGGCGATTCAGACGTGAATCGATGACTCTCGACACCTGGAACTCCAAGTTACCATTGACCACCACAGGAGGAGGAGGTAAAGGTGAAGGTATCACCGGCGCCACATACCTCTTAAGCAACGATCTGTGGAACACATTATGAATTTTAAATGTAGGAGGGAGGTCAAGACGGAATGCAACCGGATTAATTATAGCACTGATCTTGTATGGTCCGATGAACCTGGGACCCAGTTTCCAGGAGGGAACCTTAAGTTTTATATTTTTGGTAGACAACCATACCAGATTGTTCACACTTAGGTCCGGACCAGACACTCTCCTCCTATCAGCCATACGTTTGTATCGGTTCCCCATAGTACTCAGATTATTCAGCACTCCTCTCCACACTGAAGCAAGTGACGACCAAAATCGTTCCTCCTCAGGAATCCCAGAAGATCCCCCCCTATTGAAAGTACAAAACTGGGGGTGAAAACCATATGCCCCAAAAAACGGGGACTTACCAGTGGACTCGCTCCGCCTATTATTTAGAGCAAATTCCGCCAGAGGCAAGAAAGAAGCCCAGTCCTCCTGGTTCTCTGACACAAAACACCGGAGATATGTCTCCAAGCTCTGGTTCAGACGCTCTGTCTGACCATTGGTCTGCGGGTGAAAAGCCGATGAAAATGACAACTGCATCCCCCGCCGTGTACAAAATGCTTTCCAGAATTTGGACACAAACTGAGACCCCCGATCCGACACCACATCGGAGGGTACCCCGTGAAGTCTTACAATCTCCCCAATAAACACCTGCGCAAGAGTTTTAGCATTAGGAAGAGCAGGAAGAGCGATAAAATGTGCCATCTTGCTGAACCTGTCCACTACAACGAGTATAACTGTTTTACCCGAAGATGGCGGGAGGTCCGTAATGAAGTCCATAGACAGATGAGTCCACGGACGCTCCGGGATCTTCAAAGGTAAGAGGGTCCCCGACGGACGGGTATGTGGGGTCTTAGAGCGCGCACAAACCTCGCAGGACGCGACAAAAGTTACCACCTCCCTATGTAAGTTAGGCCACCAAAACCGGCGCGAGAGGAGATCCTCAGTTGCTTTACTCCCTGGGTGTCCTGCCAAAGCTGAATTATGGTGTGCCTCGATCACCTTTTGTCGCAACTGATTTGGAACAAACAGTCTCCCTGGAGGTCCTACAGAGGCGTCCCCCTGAGCCTCCAATACCTCCTCCTCAAGCTCAGAGCATACTGCCGACACCACCACCCCCTCCTGAAGGACCTGAACCGGGTCCTCCGTATTCCCAGCCCCTGGGAAACAGCGAGATAAGGCATCCGCCTTAACATTTTTTGAGCCAGGACGATATGTGACGACAAAATTAAACCTGGTAAAAAACAACGACCACCTAGCTTGTCTGGGATTCAGACGTTTAGCAGACTCTAAATATAGCAGGTTTTTGTGATCGGTAATGACGGTGACCGGGTGGACTGCCCCCTCCAAAAAATGACGCCACTCCTCAAAAGCCAACTTAATGGCCAAGAGTTCCCTATTGCCGACATCATAATTCCTCTCAGCGGACGACAATTTTTTAGAGAAGAAGGCGCACGGATGCCATTTACCAGGGGACGAACCTTGTGACAATACTGCTTCCACCCCTACCTCGGAAGCGTCCACCTCAACAATGAACGGCTGTGACGCATCAGGTTGAATAAGTATGGGTGCTGAAGCAAAACATTTTTTCAAAGAGGAAAACGCTTGACAAGCCTTGTCAGAACACTTTGAAAAATCTGTCCCTTTTTTAGTCATGTCTGTGAGAGGTTTAACTATGGACGAAAAATTACGAATGAACTTCCGGTAGTAGTTAGCAAACCCCAGGAAACGTTTTAATGCCTTAAGATCCTCTGGCAGATCCCACTCAAGAACTGCCCGCACTTTCCCAGGGTCCATACGAAAACCGGATGATGACACCAGGAACCCTAAAAACTGAAGTTCCTGTACGGCGAACACACACTTCTCCCATTTGGCGTACAGTTTATTATCCCGCAAGATCTGTAACACCTGCCTAACATGCTCCTGATGAGACACAAGATCCGGCGAGTAAATTAAGATATCATCCAGATATATGACCACAAACTGTCCCATTAGGTGGCGAAAGATGTCATTTACAAAGAGTTGAAACACCGCCGGGGCAATACTCAGACCAAATGGCATGACAAGGTTCTCATAATGCCCCTCCGGAGTGTTAAACGCCGTCTTCCACTCATCCCCCTCCTTCATCCTAATCAGATTGTACGCCCCCCTGAGATCCAACTTAGAGAACCATTTGGCACCCACGATCTGATTGAAGAGATCGGGAATAAGTGGGAGCGGATACGGATCTCGGACCGTAATCCGATTAAGCTCACGGAAATCCAGGCAAGGGCGTAGGCCTCCATCTTTTTTTTTCACAAAGAAGAACCCCGCGGCCACCGGGGAAGATGAAGGTCTAATATGCCCCTTAGCCAGACTCTCTGAAATATAATCCTTCATGGCCTGTCTCTCAGGACCAGAAAGGTTATACAACCTAGATTTCGGTAACTTGACCCCAGGGAGCAAGTTAACAGAACAGTCATACTCGCGATGAGGAGGTAGTTCTTGACACCCTTTCTCCGAGAATACATCCTCAAAGTCCACCAGAAATGGAGGTAAGGCCCTAGGAGCGACCGCCCCAATGACCGTATTCATGCAGTTTTTATTACAGAATTCACTCCATTGGCTTATCTCTCTGGATTGCCAATCAATAACCGGGTTATGCTTAGTTAACCAAGGAAGGCCCAGCACTATAGGAGTGGGAAGACCCTCCAACACATAACAAGACAACAGTTCTTTATGTAACCGCCCCACTTGAAGATCTATGTTATGCACTGCTTGCAAAAAACTTCCCTGACCGAAAGGTCTGGCGTCGATCGAGAATATGGGGACGGGTTTAGTCAACACACTCAATCGCATACCTTGAACCCGGGCAAAGCGAGCATCCACCAGGTTAGCCCCAGACCCACTATCCAGAAGAACAGATATCCTCTCAGTTCTCGCACCCACCACCACCTCCGCCAGTACGAGAAACTGAGACGAACTTAGGGACGAAATACTTACTCCCAGATTGCCGTCCACCACACAATCTGGGATCAATAGTTTTCCGGCGACTTCTCACTCTGCAAAGGACGGGATGGACACCCCCTAATAAAATGTCCCTTTTTTCCACAGAAGAAACAACCTCCTGTTTTGTGACGCCCCACCGATCCCCTCCCCCGGAATGATGTCCCTCCTAATTGCATAGGCTCCTCTTGACTGGCCAGGGGAAGCTCCATATAAGGGACCCTTGAGGAAGGTGGAGTCATCACAGGGGGCAAGGTTACCCCGCACCTCTCCCGAAGACGTCTGTCAATACGAATAGCAAGGGCCATAGCGGCTTCCAGTGACGTGGGAGGGTCATACTGTGCCAGCACATCCTTTAATTTGTCAGATAAACCTTGACAAAACTGTCTCCTAAGAGCCGGGTCATTCCACTGGGTGTCCGTGGCCCACCTACGGAACTCCGAACAGAATTCCTCTGCCGGACGATCTCCCTGCTGGATCCTACGTAACTTAGATTCAGCAAGGGAGACCCGATCCGGGTCATCATACACAAGACCCAGAGCCGTAAAAAACCCATCCACTGACTGGAGAGCTGGGGAGCTCGGGGAAGAGCGAACGCCCAGGATTGGGGGTCTCCCTGTAGGAGCGAGATGACAATCCCCACCCTTTGCTCCTCACTCCCAGATGACCGAGGTCGCAGCCGAAAGTACAATTTACATGCCTCCCGGAAAGCAGTGAATCTGTCAGGGAGAGCTACTTTAGGTTCAGGTCCGGCCTGCTCCGGGGGGTACAAAACCTTGGACTTAACGTCCGCCAGCTCCATGGACAAACTCAGCAACTGCCGAGCTAGACTGACTACTGGATCCATGGTGACTGGAGAAAATCTTTAGTGGGTCGGTGAAAATGTCATGCTGTTACTGCATACAGGAGGTCTGGGGTCTATGCTGACCCTAAGCTGGGGTCCTGACTAATCCCTCTACCTGGAGGTACTGTTGATGGTACAGAGGTCCAGGCCGCCAGCGTAATCCCTACCTCCTGAGGATCCCTGAACCTCAGTGATCCAGTCCTGAGAAGGACCCTGATCTCAACACCGGGGACTGGTAGGTATATGCCTAAACACAGTAATAAACGAACGAGACAGTACAAGGGGTAAACTAAAATCCACCTTGCATACAAAAGTCATACCACAGGAAACAGAGGGACACCAACGGGTACGGAGATAAATGATAAAGCGAGGAGGGAAAAAAGACCACACAGGTACTCTTAACTTCAGCCTTCACCATACAACGATCCGCTCTGCTGGTCTGCATGAATGCTTTCACCGACACTTCCCCAGCAGACAGGCAGGTATTTGAAGGAAACCAATTACTACAACATTAATTGCAGCTGAGCGAGGCTGGTCTAGTCCAGCACAGAGAGAGGAAGAATTAACTCCCTTTCTGCCGAAAAACACCCAGCACCAGAAACTCAGCTGTGAGAAGTCAGGGTGTGCAATCGCGACGATCTTCGCAGCGACACACCCGTGACAGGTACAGACACAGCGGTATCGTAGAATTATTTTATAGGCACACTACAAGCAAAGAGACGGCTGCAGAGTGTAATTATTTTTAGGCACACTACTCGTACAGACACGGCTGCAGAGTATAATTATTTTTAGGCACACTACTCGCAAACAGACAGCTGCAGAGTATAATTATTTTTAGGCTGGGGTCACACACAACGACAAAAAATCGGTCCGTTTTAGACGGTCGATTGTCGGATCAAAATGCAAACATCACACATGCTTCTGTCATCCGATTTTCCTTCAAAGATGCGATTTAGTCGCATGTGTGTGTACCTTGTAACATCCGATTTTCATCCGACTTGCGAGATTTTCTCGCAGGCTTGCAAAACTGACATATAATGGATCCAAAAGAATAGTATTTCAATCACAAAACAAAAAATAGATATATACACATAGAACACATATATATATATACATGTCATTGTGACATGTATATATACATATATTTATAGTTCCTAGACTTCTACATACTGTTATAGCCGCTAATTCAATTGCCGGCTTCTGTGAAATCACAGAAGCCGACATGAAATGATACATTGTTTCCACACAGTTAACCATGTCATTTCCTGTATTTTGATATTTGTTTAGAACTTACAATTACATAAGTGTATTTGTGCAAAATTTCAGACATGTAGGGGTTAATTAAAGGTGTAATTTCGTTGAAAAAAAATGCGTGGGCTCCCGCTGTATTTTCTCCACCAGACAGACAAAGCAAAGCGAGTGGGGGCAGATAATAACAGCCTAGGGAGGGTACATTTTTTGTGCCCCCCCTGGCTACTAACATCTGCCCCCAGACACCCCAGAAAGGGCAAATCTATAATTAGATTCGCCCTTTCTGGCACTTTGCCCGTCTATTCCCATTGCCCTGTAGCGGTGGCGAATGGGTTAATAATCTCACCTTACTGTCACCTTAGTATTGAAAGGTGACCTTAAGGCAGGTTAATAATTGAGAGCTGTCAATTAGACAACTATCAATTATTAATCCTATTGAAGTAAATTAAAAACACACAAACACATTAATAAAAATTAATTTTAATGAAATAAAAACACATTTTTTTGACCATATTTTATTTTACACTTAATCCGTGCGAAGCCATTGATCTCCTAAAATAAAGAAAAAAAAAGAAAAAAACATTATTCTTACCTATTCCGCTGATCTGTCACGTCCCACGCTGTAATCCTTCACAAAGGGTTAACTAGCTTTGAGCCAAGCAGTGCAAGTAATCCTGCATGCTCAGCTCAAAGCTCCTGAATGAATAAGTTCCTCTCCTGCCGACAGGAGAGGATGTGTTTAATGAATGAAGCTTAATTGATTGTGTCCACTTTCCCTTTAGGTCAGGTCACTAAAGTTAAATTGCCAATAAATCAATTAAGCTCCATTCATGAATCTATTCCTCTACTTTCTGTGGTAGAGGAACTTATTCATTTAGGGGTTACAGCTAGGAGACAGAATTATCTCCCTGCTAACTGTAACCTCTTAACCCTTTCTGATGGATTACAGTGTGGGACCTGACTGTACATCGGATTGGTAAGTATAATTTTGCTTTTTTATTTTATTTTATTACAGGAAATGGTTTTAGCAGGAAAATAAAATATGGTCAAAAACTGTGTGATTATTTAATTAAACTTATTTTTTATTAAACTGTGTGTGTTTGATTTTTCTTTCATACAATAGGATTAATAATTGATAGTTGTCTAATTGACAGCTCTCAATTATTAACCTGCCTTAAGGTCACCTTTCAATACTAAGGTGACAGTAAGGTGAGATTATTAACACATTCGCCACCGCTACAGGGCAATGGGAATAGACGGGCAAAGTGCCAGAAAGGGCGAATCTAATTATAGATTTGCCCTTTCTGGGGTGTCTGGGGGCAGATGTTAGTAGCCAGGGGGGGGGCACAAAAAATGTACCCTCCCTAGGCTGTTGTTATCTGCCCCCACTCGCTTTGCTTTGTCTGTCTGGTGGAGAAAATACAGCGGGAGCCCACGCATTTTTTTTCAACGAAATTACACCTTTAATTAACCCCTACATGTCTGAAATTTTGCACAAATATACTTATGTAATTGTAAGTTTAAAACATATATCAAAATACTTGAAATTACATGGTTAACTGTGTCAAAACAATGTATCATTTCATGTCTGCTTCTGGGATTTCACTAAAGCCGGCAATTGAATTAGCGGCTAGTACAGTATGTAGAAGTGTAAGAACTATAAATATATATATATATGTCACAATGATATATATATATATATATATATATATGTGGATTCTATGTGTGGATATGTATTGATTCGATTCTTTATTAAAGCTGTCAGTGTGCTTTTACAGTATAGGCAGGGATGAATTGCCGGCTTTTCTAAAGGACACTGATGCGATTTAATCGCAAGTCACACAGTGCGGTCCGTTTGTAATCCAATTTTTCATCGCTCCAATAGACTTGCATTGGCGATAGTCGACCCACAATCGGTGACAATCGCAGCATGCTGCGATTGCACTCGGACGTTTAAAACAGACCACAAAAAATCTGATACTGGGAGCTGCTCCATAGATTAACATAGGTCCGACTGCAATGCGATATTTCATCGCATTGCAGTCGTCCGATTTAGTCGCCAGTGTGACTTCAGCCTTAGACACACTATTGATACAGACACAGTGGCAGAGTATAATTATTTTTTAGGCACACTACTCATACAGACACAACTGCAAAGTATAATTATTTTAAGCACACTAATCGCAAACAGACAGGTACAGAGTATATTTACTTTTTAGGCACATTATTCGTACAGACGTAGCGGTAGAGTAAAATTATTTTTTAGGCTAGGTCACAACTCTTTCTAACACAGCTGTAGAGTAAAATTTACTTTTAAGGCACAGCCACAAGTTGTACAGATACAGCAGTAGAATAAAATATTTTTTTAGGCCCTGCCACAACTTGTACAGACACAGCAGTAGAGTATAATTATTTTTTAGGCACATCACAACTTGTGCAAACAGCAGTAGAGTAAATTTATTTTTTAGTTCACTACTTGTACAGACACAGCTACAGAGTACACAGAAGATTTTTAGCACAATACTTCCACAAGGCAGAAATTCTTAGTACACACAGAGGCTTTTTAGCACAATACTTCCACAGGCAGGAGTGCAGAGTACACACAGAGGCTTTTTTGAACAGTACTTCTACAGGCAGAGGTCCAGAGTACACACAGGCTTTTGACACAGTATTCCCTTACGGAGGGTTGAAGAGTACACACAGAGGCTTAAAGGCACAGTACTCTCACAGGCGGGGATGCA
Organism: Oophaga sylvatica; assembly: GCA_033576555.1. Lineage (NCBI taxonomy): Eukaryota > Metazoa > Chordata > Amphibia > Anura > Dendrobatidae > Oophaga > Oophaga sylvatica. Next base: position 297,355,811 of record JARQOD010000006.1, read on the forward strand.
GAGTTCATACAGAAGCTATTTAGCACAGCACTCCCACATGCAGTGATGCAGAATACACGCAGAGGCTTAAAGGTGCAGTACTCTCACTGAGATGAGTGCAAAGTACACATGCAGAGGCTTTTTTGCAGAGTGCATACACAAAGTCTAATATTGTCCCTCACTCCAGCTGCATCCTGTCTCTACACTAATCAGAGCAGAATGGCAGCGGCACCCGTGATACAGCATTTAATCAGACCGGGTCAAGTGATGGGCTGGCCAATCACAACCATGTCAATACTTGAAATGGCTGTGATGACTCCAGAAGTGCCTACAGCCTAACAGCTTGTTGATTGGCTGCACTACAGCTTTTCAACAAACTTTATTTGGCATCTGAACCTGAACAGTAAACTGGACATCCGATAAAAAGTTTGGTACAAACCCTGAACTTTACAGTACAGATTGGCTCATCTCTAATCATATTGTTGTAACTACCCCAACACGATAACAATAAAAATTACTGCTTCAACACACAAAATAATCCCTCATGCAGCTCCAGCCACAGAACAATTAATAAGAAAAGGGCTTTCAGAAAATGGAAACCAAACCAAATTATTTTTCCAAAGTTCTCAACATTTTTAAATAAACAAAAACAATTATATAATAAAACTGAGCTCTGAGTAATAACTAAAATACCCATATTATGACTCTCACAGAAGATGTCTCCCTGGTTTCCCAGGATCCTGAATTAAGAGTGCGCTCCCCATACATTGTAGCGGCAATGAAGGAAGGCTTCTATTTTTTTAGTGTCAATGAACCAAGACACTTATTTTGATGGATACATTTATTTCATGACATATTGTGACCAATTTATTATTTTCTCTAATGTTGTAAGATAAATTTGATTATGGATTTATTATCACTTAAATGTCTGTCTAGGCAGGGATCGGACACAGACAGAAAAATGCCCCTGAATAAGAACAATATGCAAACCCTTTGCAGCAAAGAAGGTCATTTTTTCACAACCCCTTTATTTGTGTGTGACAGAAGATGATTGTTGCTTTGGGAGCAGAATTAGGCTGCACAGGTTATCGGCTCTGATCTGGACATGAATATAGTTTTTCATTATTCTTAATAACATTTTATTCAAAACCAAAAATCTCAAATTTACAGAATCAGTATAACATAGCTCGAAAAATAAAACAATGTAAATAGAAATAGAAATATGAAATACAGTTACTCACCTTGATACAAAATAATAAAATAAAGAACATGTTCGTTTGCAAATATTTGAGAATTGAGAGTCCTCAGTTGTTTATTCCTTTTAATGGCTAACTGAAAAGATGGTAACAAATTGCAAGCTTTTGAGACTACTCAGGTCTCTTCATCAGGCAAAGACTAACACAACATCTGAAGAACCACATATTTATACACAACACAGCACAGAAACAATGCAATAGATAAGACAAGTGACGTGAAGCAGAACTATCAAGGGAGAGTGATAGACAGTTATGGCCATAAATATTGGAAAAGTTCATATTTATTGTCCTCTGATTAGAGTCTGGTAATGTGTTGTGAATTGTGATGCTTCCACAAGTTCTTAGGAGCAAACTCCCAATTGATTAATTAGGGTCTTTTTACATCAATTAAGGAATTTGCTCCTAAGACCTTGTGGGGGCATCGCAACACATTACCAGACCCTAATCAGAGGACAATAAAACTTTCACTCCTTATCTATGAACTGTTCCAATATTTATGGCCATAACTGTCTATCACTCTCCCATAATGATAGTTCTGCTTCATGTCACTTGTCTTATCTATTGCATTTTTTCTGTGCTGTGTTGTACATAAATATGTGATTCTTCAGATTTTGTATTAGTCAATGCCTGATGAAGAGACCTGAGTAATCTCAAAAGCTTTGCAATTTGTTACCATCTTTTCAGTTAGCCATTAAAAGGTATCAACCACTGAGGACTCTCAATTCTTATTATTTGGAATTGGTCATAATTTCCTTCATATTGACTAAAGCCCCAATTACATCTGTAGAAAAGCAGCCCCAAACCATAACCTCTACCATGCTTCACTGTGGGTATGGTGTTATGTTAGTGATGTGCAGTGGTGACTGTGCAAAACACATTTATGATATTTGCACAATATATTAGTTTCAGCCTGTATTTCTTAGCATTGAGGATACAATTAATCCTGACTAAAATTTTACATCTATTTTTTTAAGTGCTGCCTCAAACTTGCAAGGAACCTCCACCATGCTTCACTTTTGCCTACAGAAACTCATTATTGTACCACTCTACAGTCCTTTGAAGAAAAAATAGCTTTCTGTTGCAGCCAAATATTTCAAAATTTGATAATTTTTTTAGAATTATTGTTAAAAATTTTAAACTCAGTCTCATCAGACCATAACGTGTTTCCCACATGCTTTTGGCAGACTTTATGTAGGTTTTTTGAAAAACATAGTTGGGATTGGATGTTTTGGCTTTGTCATAAAAACCGTCAATCTTGCCATTCTAGCTCTCAGAGAAGACATATGAAAAATACAGGAGATTGTTGTTACATGCAGTACACATCCAGTACTTGCCAGAAATTTTTATAGTTCTTTTAGTTTTTTGTACCCCTAACTGATTACTTTCAACAATGAGATCACTTTGCTGTGTTGTAAGTTTTTTACGGACCATGGCTCTTCCTGTAAAATACAACCAAGAAAATGGGATGAAAATCCTACTAGAATACCATAACCTTATATAGGGCTAATTAGAATCACTTTAGATTATGGTACCTGTACACCGACTACTATTTAACATGCAGATAACAGTAGTTCTGGTCCGACAATGATCTGTCAAATCATTGGATCGCAATCAAACCAATGTTATTCAATGAGGCAGTGCACATGTCGATTTTTTTTCCCAGACCGAGTGGTCCAAGGATGAAAATCACAGCATGCATAATTGGCCTGCGTTAATTGGATGGCACATTCCTGTCTATGGGTCTGCGGAAAACATCTGACTGCACTTGAATGATATGATATCCGACAGACTGAATGGAGATGATGGAGAAACAATTTATTTTTTTTAATTCTCCACATCTGAGAAAAATGGATATTACTCTGATCAAACTCTAATCAGATTAAGATCAAAGTGTGATTAGCATAATCGGACCATTTATTCTCAAGGGGAGAACATAAGATCGTCTGCATCTGCCCTAAATGAGATTGACTAATTCTGAAAACAAGCACATCTCCAATTATGAGAGGGTGTATGCACTTTTGCAAGTACATTATTTTAGCTTTGCTATTTTATTTTCCCTCTCAAAATGATTTCAGTTTGTTTCTTAATGAATTCTCAATTTCCCAATAGATTTGTACAGATTACAGGTAACAAAAAAGGTGGAAAAACTTCTGAAATTACTCCTCTTGACATTTTAACAGGGGTGTGTAGACTTTTTATATCCACATTGTGTGTATGTGTATATAAACACAGCTCAAAAAATAAAGGGATCACTTAAACAACAGAATATAACTCCAAGTAAATCAAACTTCTGTTAAATCAAACTGTCCACTAAAGCCCGGGTCTCACATAGCGATACACCAGCGATCCCGACAATGATCAGGATCGCTGGTGTATCGCTACATGATCGCTGCTGAGCTGCCAAACAGGCAGCTCAGGCAGCGATCAGCACAGCGACACTGCGGGTAACATCGCTTAGTTACCCGCAGTGTACCTTGGATACCAGCGCCCTGATGCAGGGAGCTGGTAACCAAGGTACACAGCGGGTTTCCAGGTGCTGCGCGGTGCCTGGAAACCCGCTGTGTACCTTGGTTACCAGCTCCCTGCATCAGGGCGCTGGTATCCAAGGTACACAGTGGGTTTCTAGGCACAGCCCCGCGCCTGGAGACCAGCTGTGTACCTTGGTTACCAGCGGATCGCTGGTCTCCCGCCTGTCACACGCAGCGATGCATGTCTGTCAGCGGGAGACCAGTGATCAAAAAAATGTCCAGGACATTCAGCGACGATTAGCGATACCCAGCAGGGGGGCTGATCGTCGCTGAATGTCACACACAGCGATATCGCTGGGGAGATCGCTGCTGCGTCACAAAACTAGTGACTCAGCAGCGATCTCGCTAGCGAGATCGCTGTGTGAGACGGGAGCTTTAGGAAGCAACATTGATTGACAATCAATTTAACATGCTGTTGTGCAAATGGAATAGAGAACAGATGGAAATTATTGGCAATTATCAAGACACACTCAATAAAGGAGTGGTTCTGCAGGTGGGGACCACAGACTACATCTCAGTACCAATGTTTTCTGGCTGATGTTTTGTCAGTTTTAAAAGTTGGTTTTGCTTTCACGCTCGTGGTAGCATGAGACGGATTCTAAAACCCACACAAGTGGCTCAGGCAGTGCAGCTCATCCAGGGTGGCACATCAATGCGAGCTGTGGCAAGAAGGTTTGCTGTGTCTGTCAGCGTAGTGTCCAGAGGCTCGAGGCACTACCAGGAGACAGGACAGTACACCAGGAGATGTGGAGGGGGCCGTAAGAGGGAAACAGGAACAGGTGGAGCATGGCCAGAGCCCAGCAAAATGACCTCCAGCAGGCCACAAATGTGCATGTGTCTGCACAAACGGTCAGGAACCGACTCCATAAGGATGGTCTGAGTGCCCGACATCCACAGATGGGGGTTGTGCTCATAGCTCAACACCATGCAGGACGCTTGGCATTTGCCACAGAACACCAGGATTGGCAAATTCGCTACTGGCGCCCTGTGCTCTTCACAGATGAAAGCAGGTTCACACTGAGCACATGTGAGAGATGTGACAGAGTCTGGAGACGCCGTGAAGAGCGATTTGCTGGCTGCAACATCCTTCAGCAAGACCGGTTGGGCAGTGGGTCAGTAATGGTGTGGGGTGGGATTTCTTTGGAGGGCCGCAAAGCCCTCAATGTGCTTGCCAGAGGTAGCCTGACTGCCATTAGATACCGAGATGAGATCCTCAGACCCCTTGTGAAACCATATGCTGGTGCGTTTGGCCCTGGGACAATGCCAGACCTAATGTGGCTGGTGTGTGTCAGCAGTTCCTGCAAGATGAAGACATTAAAGCTATGGACTGGCCCTCCCGTTACCCAGACCTTAATCCAATTGAGCACATCTAGGACTTCATGTCTCGCTCCATCCACCAATGTCACGTTGCACCACAGACTGTCCAGGAGTTGGCGGATGCTTTAGTCCAGGGCTGTGAGGAGATCCCTCAGGAGACCATCTGCCACCTCTTCTGGAGCATGCCCAGGCATTGTAGGGAGGTCATACAGGCATGTGGAGACCACACACACTACTGAGCATCAATTTGACTTGTTTTAAGGACATTACATTCCACTTTAATTTTGTGGGTAACTCCAAATCCAGGCCTCCATTGGTTAAAAAATTTGATTTCCATTGATAATTTTTGTGTGATTTTGTTACTCAGCACATTCAACTTTGTACAGAACAAAGTATTCAATGAGAATACTTCATTCATTCAGATCTAGGATGTGTTATTTGAGTGTTTCCTTTATTTTTTTGAGCAGTGTGTATATATATATATATATACACACATCAATAATATCATTATATTATATTGATTTGTTACATAAGCAGTGGGCTTGCTAATACAGCAAACACTTTTACTAATAATTGCATGATCTTCATAGCTTTGATGTTTTCATAACCTTGATATCTTCATAAACCAAGTTCAAGCAAATAGTTTTTAATCAGTTCTTTCTTTAAATGAATTTCTCTTATTTTATAGGTAGAACTGCTGACAAAGAGATTAGAAACAAGCTTAAAGTACATTACTATGCCTATGAAACAAAAAAGATGATGGGTAAGCAAAGGCAGAGGTTACTGTGAAAGTGCAGAAACAGCATTTGCAACTCATATCTTATCCATTGCACTGTAATTCTGAAACTACAATGACAAGAAATATCTGTCCCAGTAACGTTATCTTTATATACAACATATTTAACTGTGTCAGCTTTGTGAAATAACACATAATAGTATATGGAAAAAATGCAATTTAGCTTTGTTGACTATTTTAATGGTCTGTGCTGTGCATTTATACTGCAACACGAAACAGGCAGAAAGTATTATCACTTTACCTCTCAAGGCTTTATTAACATATTTGCTCTTGTTTCCTTTCCCTAAAAACACTTGGCAACTTTAAATTTGATCTTCACGGGAACAGTAAATATTAAGATTTATACTTACAATGCTGAGATATTCTGCAATATATACAGAATGCTTTATCTCTGGAGAACATTATGGTTCTTTAACCAAATAGCAATGTCAGCCTGAAAAGAGCTGACATTGTTATAGTATCACAGAGCAATTACACAGCACTGCAATACAGATTTAATGTTAAACAGCACGGTTTACTGAGCAGAAGAGGCACACAATGTAAAAATGAATCAACTTTAGATTGTAGAGGTAAATACTAGGGATGAGCGGACGTGCTCTGTGATACTCGGCAATCACTTGATTATCGCGGTGCTCAGATATGCTCAGCACATGGTGAGCAATAGCCATGGCTCAAATTTGAAACTCGAATACCTGCCCATGTTTGACGCCTGTTACACAGCCAATGATCATGCGGGCATTGCCTATGAGTCACTGTAATGCTGTAGCTATCTTTGTAGTGGCATTACTGTAATTGGCTGGCCGTATGAAATCATCAAGGGTTATAAAATGACAGGTGCACACTGACACCACTGCACAGATCAGGAACAGTTCTTATTAGGCCGGGATCACACATGCAAGGAAATCGTCCAATGCTCGCATGTGAAATCCCAGCTCTGGAGCCGGCACTCGGGAGTGGAGCGAGCGGCTGCATATAAATACATACAGCAGCGCACTCCACTCCCGAGGTCCGGCGCCAGAGCTGGGATTTCACATGCGAGCGTCGGACGTTTTCGTCGCATGTGTGATCCTGGCCTTAGAGTGAGAGAGTGCTTGAAGAAAATAGGAGGAAAAATCAAGCGTATAGGTCTTCACTAAAAATAGAAACTTTGATAAGCAGTATAAAAATCTATAAAAGTTGAAGCTATGTGCATAGGGTTACATAACGTAATCCTTATTCATTCATTGGAGAGAGTGCTTGTCCAGATGTGCATAGTTGAATGAATCAGAGTCTTCTAGCGTTGATACTGGAGCTGAAGCAGAATCATCACACTAACAGTCCTTCTAAGGCCGGGTTCACACTTGTGAGTGTGATTCGAGAAACTTTCGCAAGTCTCTTGCAACAATACCCAGCACTGCCGAAGGAACCCATACCGGAGTGTGTGGTGGTATAGAAATAAATGCAGCCGCACACTCCGGCGCCGAGCGAGTACTGATGCAAGAGAGTCGCGAGAGTTTCTCGCATCACACTCGAAAGTGTGACCCTGGCCTAAGGGCTAAATCTGTGCTTTCCTGTTTGTATCAGAAACAGTCTGCATTTAGCCTAGGGAGGGACAGTTTCATGAGCAGGGAGAGTGGCAGAATACACTCTCTAGGCAAAGGGTTAGGGTTTACTGTCCGTTGCTAAATGTATATCTCGTAAATAACACTGAAAAAAAAGTAGAATTTTTTTCTGGATGCAATTACACACCCATAGAGTATTACATGCTCAGTGATACATTTCAGTGGCATATAACACTTCAAAAAGTATTGACAATTTTTTCTGGATTCAATTACTCATACTCACCAATAGAGTATTATGTGCTTTGTGGTACATTTCTATATTATATAACACCCCAAAAAAGCATTACATTTTTTTTCTGGATTCAATTACTCATCAATTCAATATTACATGCTTTGTGGTACACCAGCACCTCCATATAGTGTGAACAGGTGCAAGCTGCAGTGACTGCATATCATACAAAAAGGGAACACAGCAGCACTCTGTAAGGACAAAGATATATGCAAACACGAGATCTAAACTACAATGTTGCTTAATAAAATGTACTTGAAAAATAAGTACTTAAAAAAATGAAGGTTCTTAGCACATAAATTGGCCACTTCATGTGTGCCCATCAAGCACTGCATGGTGACACTTCTTTGATGTGTTCTAATATCCTAAACATGCCTCTCTCGGGCTATAAGTCTGTAATTTAAATAGGCAAACAAGTCTCTCTTGGGTTATAAATAGTGATGAGCGAGTATGCTTGTTGCTCGGGTGGTCTCCGAGTATTTGGAAGTGCTCAGAGATTTAGTTTATGTTGCCGCAGCTGCATGATTTGCAGCTAATTGACAGCCTGAATACATGTAGGGATTGCCTGTTTGTTAGGGAATTCCCACAAGTATTCAGGCTGTCAAATAGACGCAAATCATGCAGCTACGGCAACAGAAACTAAATCTCCTAACACTTCCAAATACTCAGAGACCACCCGAGCATGCTCGGGGGAAACCCGAGCAACAAGTATACTCATTCATCACTAGTGATAAACCTACAATTTTAAATGGGCAGATAGTAACCAGTACAAATTCAAAGCACCCTTGGGCTTATGGGAGGAGTGCAGAGTCAAAAAGGAGGCAGTAACAATCTGTAATGGTAAACTGCTCAGTGGCACATTTCAATGGTGTATAACACTACACAAAAAGCATACTCATCCTTAGAGTATTACATGGTTTGTAGTACATTTTGGTGGTAAATAACACTCAAAAAAAGCATCAATTTTTTTTTCTGTATTCAGTTGCTCATACTTAGAGCATTATGTGCTCTGTGGTACATTTTGGTGTTTATATAATACTCCAAAAAAGTGTTGAAAATGTTTTCTGTATGCAATCAGTCATCCATATAGTATTACGTGCTTTTTGGTACATTTCTGGAGTATATAACTGTACAAAAAAGCGTTGAAAATTTTTTTTGTAGTCAATCACTCATTCATACAGTGTTACATGCTTTGTGGTACATTTCTGTGTTTTATAACACTCCAAAAAAGCTTTGACATTTTTTTCTGTATTCAATTACTCATTAATAGAGTTGAGCGATACTTTCCGATATCCTAAAGTATCGGAATCGGAATGGTATCGCCGATATCACTAAAATATCGGCGATACCCGATACCGATACCGGAAGTCCCATGTAATTCTATGGGAACAAAATATCGAAATTAAAAAAAACCCATTCTTGCCTTGTTGGTTAATTGTACATGAAGGAAAACAACAAAGAGTAATGTATAATGTATTGGGGGAGGTTGAGGAGACATTAAAGGCATAGATGTTTGACCCAATCCAATGGAATAGCATTAATTTTTTTTTTTTAGGAAATACGTTCGGATTGACGAACAAATTGACAATGTTGTTAACCTTTTTTCTATTTTGTCAAATATGTCTGTTTCACAACTTCCATGGTCTTCACCTTTTTAACTTTTCACACACTTTCTCCTTCATAATTTTCAGCAGCATCATCTTTCTCATCAAATTATTCTTCATCTTCACCTTCTTAATCTTCTAAAACTTCTTGCTATTCATCTTTTTGTTAACATTACTTATATTGTTCTTATTAAACAGTTATTATTCTTCATATTCTACTTCTTCATCTTCTTCCTATTCATCCTTTTCATCATATTCTTATTTGTGACAGACATTCCTGTACTTGTAATCTGTAAAACTCTGAATTTTCATCCTTCCGTTCTTGCTGTCACGAAAGATTTTAATTACAACAGTATTTGTCCGCGTTCAGTTTAGCCTGCAGCAGCATCAGGCATTTTCCAGGGGCACCACGAGAAGGAACGGACTCACCCCCATACACTGCTTAGTCTTCTTCTGCTTAGAATTTAGAGCATATATTTTGCTCTTCATTTTGGTCTTATACTTAATGTTCTTCTGCTTTTTGATCTTCTGCTTATTGTTCTTCTGTCTCTTGTTCTGTATCTTGTAGTTTGTCTTAACCTTCTTTGTCCTGTTGGTGATGGTACAAAAGCCAATGGAAGTAACGAGGACCAGCTGACTGTGCTGGAACCCGGAGGGTCAGCAGAAGGAAAAGAGCCAATGGCACAACCGAGGACCAGCTGATGTTACTGGGACAGGGTTACTAAGCAGGAGGTACCTGTGCTCCAAAGCACTACCAAGGACCAGCAGACGTTGCTGGAACTCGGATACCGAGATGGAGGCACCTAGGCCAAAGGCACTGCGGAGAACCAGTTGACGGTACTGGAACCCGGACGGGTAGCAGAAGGTACAAGAGCCAATGCAAGTAACGAGGACCAGCTGACTGTGCTGGAACCCGGAGGGGCAGCAGAAGGAAAAGAGCCAATGGCACAACCGAGGACCAGCTGACGTTACTGAACCCCAGTAACACAGGAGCAAGTGTTGACTGTGCTAACAGCACTTCCGAGCAACAACTGGCGGTGTTGGAGCCCAGGGTCAAGGAGGATGTTTAAATACTAGATCAAGTAATTTCCTTGTTACCTGTCAATTTTAAATGTCTATACTTCAAACAAGAGAAAGATAACCTTTACTACCATAAGATGATGATTTCATTTAAACTAATATCTAGATAAATAAAGAATTGACAAACATAAACACATACATTAACATGTTGAACAGCAATGCAAACCACAAAATAAATTAGTTAAGGAATCTGCTATACGGTTGTACATAAAAGCATACAAGTACATATCTGAATCCATTAATGATGGATAAGTAACAGTATGTACACCATTTTTATTGTATAGACAATGAATGTCTGACTTCAAAACATCATCAGCATTACAAGTTATCTGTGATATTACTAAAATGTTCCATTTGCTGAATAATGTCACTAAATATTTTATACAAAATTATACAATTTCCATCATGTAATACTCATAATATGTGGCAATAATCATTTTTATTAACAAACATAACCTTTCAAAAGTGCATAGTGCATAGTGAAAATTGCTATTTATGGCTGACTGTGACTGTCGACTTGGAAGCATGACAACAGATAGATAAGGTATATATAGATGAGACTGCATAGCCACAGATGGTGAATGGCGATGTAATACTGTACCTCAATAAAGTGTGCGTCACTACTACATAATTTTTTTTATATAGCTTTATAAAACAGGGTACATGGATGTATGCTTGTGCCTTTGTTTTGACGCACAGACTGCCTTCCTGCTGAGACGCATTGGGTAGTGAACAGTTGTGTGCAGTGTTCACTGCAGTCTCTGCAGAATAACCACACTTAGACCTTATAACTTTTCAGAGTTTCTTTATCAATCTACCAAGATGAAGAAGGCAGGGAGTAAGGCACGTGGTCGTGGAGTTTCTTCAGGGAGAGGACGTGGGGATTCTGTGGCTGCTGCGGCCCCCAGTGACACAGCATCCACCAGTTTTCCCCGTGAGCGTTCCTTTATGCGCACTTTTGTAGGAGCTCGGAGTACCCCCCTGCTGCGGGAAGAACAAATTGAAGCCGTTGTTGTTTGGATGTCAGCCAATGCATCGACTTCAATTGCTTCCACCTCCTCTCAGGACCACAGCACTGTTGGGCAACCATCTGTCTCTTCACCGCCTGGCAAATTGCCCAGGCAGTCAGAGAGTTCTGTACAGGAGCCAGCTGAGTGTCTGCTTCTGTTCTCAGAATCTATTGGCTTGCAAACAGGGGCCCAGCCAAGCAGCATTCTGTAATGTGAAGAGGGAGTATGCAGTGATGCGCAACAGCTGTGTCTCTCTGAATCTGAAGAGGCGGGTGAGACAGTGCCGATGGTCAGCACACCGCAGAACGCATCTGATGATGATGAGACCCAGGTGCCAGTTTCTGTTGAGCATGGTGCTGGCCAGACCACCCAACAGCAGGTGTTGGAAAAGGGTAGTGGAGATGATGAGGTCCAAGATCCAACATGGCATGAGGAACAGGAAGGTGGTGGGAGCAGCTCAGAGGAATAATAATAATATTTATTTAATAGCGCCATCATATTCCGCAGCGCTTTACAGTTTAGCCGTTTCAGAACACAAGTCATAAGTAACAACGTTAACAATACAATAATTTAAGCTAAATAAGTCGCCCCTGCTCGTGACAGCTTACAATGTACAATGAGATGGGGAGATACAAAGTATAGGTGTTTATATACAATGGTGCATTTACAATGATGTTCCAGCCATCTTAAGGGACTGAGGGATGGAGATAGTGAATGGGCTAGAGACACACACACACTTACACAGAATACATAGAATGACTTTGATTAGTGAATGTGATAGGCCGCTCTGAACAAATGTGTTTTGAGGGAGCGCCTGAAACCATGCAAATTGTGGATAGTCCTAATTTCTTGGGGTACAGCATTCCAGAGGATTGGCGTAGAGCAGGAGAAGTCTTGGAGTCGGGAGTGTGAGGTACGTATTAGTGCAGAGGTTAGTCGAAAGTCGTTTGCAGAGCGCAGCAGTCGGTTAGGCCGATAGATAGAAATGAGGGAGGAGATGTAGGAGGGGTGCTGCACTGTGGAGAGCTTTGTGGGTGAGAACCAGTACTTTGGTTGAAAGCTGGGAGAGGCCTAGAGAAATGGTTAGTGATAGAAGGAAGATAGAGGAAGACATTGCCCCAACGGTACAAACAGGAGGGAGAGTTAGGCTGCAGACTCGGTTGCCTGTAGCCTCCAGTTTGGCACCTGTTCGGAGCAGTTGTCTTCCAAAAGTCAAAACGTGCGCTCCCAGGACTTGCACTGCGTGGTCCTTTTTTCACACACTTGCACATGATATTTGCTATGTGAAATGCAAGCTGTGTAATTAAAAATTAAAAATAGCTAAAAGTGTCAGTCACCTCAATACCACAAATATGTGGAAACATGTGCAGACAAAGCACGTAGTTGAGTTACAAAGACACACTAGAGATGTAGGCCAACCTACAGCAGCACCTACATCTTCAGGTTGTGTTGAAGCCTCTTCATCGAGCTCACACACAGCTGGTTATGCTTCCTCACAGGATCGCCATGGAAGAACCTCGGCCACTGTTGTCCAGAGACAAACTGTTATTCCACACACAGCAGCAAGTTCCCTGTCATCCTCACACTCCCAGGCCACAAAACAGCCATCGGTAGCACAGGCATGGGATAAAAGACGGCCATACTCCGCAAACCATGCACGAGCACAGGCTCTGAATGCTGGCATTGCAAAACTCCTGTCCCTTGAAATGCTGTGATTCAGGCTGGTGGAGACAGACAGTTTCCGTAACTGAATATCATTGTCAATCCCACAATACAATGTGCCAAGCCGATTTCATTTCAGCAGGCAAGCCGTCCCTGGTCTGCAAAAGCATGTTGAGGGAAAAATTAAACATGCGCTACTAAAAGCCCTCAGTAGCAAGGTCCACCTGACCACCGATGCGTGGACCAGTACCCATTGTTATGATCTGCTACAACCAGTAAGGAAAGAAGGGAATTCTGTCCCTACAATACAACTAAGCTGAATCCCTACGATGTAACGGGGAACCTGATCCTGCGACCAGACCCGCTAAAGTCCTCATCTAGTGTGAACGAAGACCTATAGTTGCGAGGGAGTAATCCCTACAAGATCTAGGGACTGTGAGAAAAGGTGGACACCTCCTAACATAAATTGTAGCATGGATAATTAAACAGAAAAATAAATACTTTGTGATCCTAACATCAAGCAAAACTGACAGATTAAGGCACCTAAGCACCCGGCTAGCTTAACAGTAGATAATACAATGAAGTCAAGCAAAGCCAGAAGGGCGGAGCCAGACTAAATAGGGAAAAAAGGTCATGTGACCAGCAAACTGAAACAAAACCTAACAAGAGGGTTCTAACACCCATGGCCAGGGACAATACCTTTCCCTCACTGCCCATTGGGTCAATGTTGTGCAGCGGGTACTGATCTTGCGAGTGGCGCTGTACGTGTTCTGCCAACTCCAAGGATTGCAGGAATCAAGTCTGTACACATTGATTCCTCCTCCTATTCCAGTTCCTCAGAATCATCGCTGCAGGAGCCGTCACGGTCTACCTCCACATGGACCCGTGAACGTTTACCTGTTGCGACCGATATGAGCACAGCCGTGTCCAAATGTCAACAGGCCATCCTGAAATTAATTTCCATGGGGAATCTTAGCCACACAGCGCAGGAGCTCTGTAATGCCATAAAGCAGGAGAGCGACGTGTGGTTTTTGGAAGAGAATCTACAGGCAGGCTTGGTAGTGTGTGACAATGGCCGAAATCTGGTGTCAGCTCTGGGCCTTGGCAACCTCACTCACATACCATGTCTGTCATATGTGCTCAACTTGGTCGTGCAGAGTTTTTTTGAGGGACTATCCGGATCTTGATGCACTGCTGCACAAGGTCCGCCTAGAGTGCGCTCACTTGCGACGTTCCAGCATGGCCAGATCGCTGATTGCAGCTCTGCAACGCAGATTTCACCTTCATGAACATCGCATCATATGTGACGTACCCACCAGGTGGAATTCCTCGTTACATATGTTGGAGCGGTTGTGTGAGCAGCAGCCAACAGTAATGGAGTATCAGCTGCATCAGGCGCAGTCAACTCGCAATTTGCGCCGTTCACACTTCACCACTACTGAGTGGGCCTCTATAATAAGAATAATAATATTATTTATTTATATAGCGCCATAATATTCCGCAGTGCTTTACAGTTTAACAGTTTCAAAACACGAGTCATAAGTAACAACGTTAACAATACAATAATTAAAGCAAAATCAGCCGCCCCTGCTGGTGAAAGCTTACAATCTACAATGAGGTGTGGGAGATACAAAGTACAGGTGTTTATATACAATGGTGTTTTTACAATGATGGTCCAGCCATTTTAAGGAAGTGAGGGATGCATGGAGATAGTGAATGGGCTACACACACAGAATTACACATACAATGACTTTGATTAGTGAATGTGATAGGCCACTGTGAACAAATGTGGTTTGAGGGAGCACCTGAAACCATCCAAATTGCGGATAGTCCTAATTTCTTGGGGTAGAGCATTCCAGAGGATTGGCGCAGCGCGGGTGAAGTCTTGGAGTTGGGAGTGGGAGGTACGGATTAGTGCAGAGGTTAGTCGAAGGTCGTTTGCAGAGGGCAGCAGTCGGTTAGGCCGATAAATATAAATAAGGGAGGAGATGTAGGGGGGTGCTGCGCTGTGGAGAGCTTTGTTGGTGAGAACCAGTAATTAGAATTGGATCCTATAATGAATGGGCAGCCACTGCCAGTGTAATGAGTGGCGAATAACTCTATGAAGGATATCTGCCACGTTTTGCGTGCGTTTGATGAGTCAACGCGGATGGCGAGTGCAGATGATGCACTAGTCAGCCTGACTGTCCCCCTTATCTGCCTGCTTCAAAAAACACTGCAAGCACTAAGGCATGAGGTTTTGGAAGAGGTGGAGGATGAGGAGTCACAAATTTCATCACCTTCTGGACAGTCAGCGCAACGTGGTTCCTCACAAAGGGCTGGAGGACTTTCAAAGTACCATGCTGTATCAACAATTGAACCTCCAGAGTCGCTGTCTATATTTTCATAACCATTACAAACTTTTAATGTATTTACAAAGCACATAATGTACATTTTTTGTCTATCCTTTTGTAATGCTATTGTGTTTCCATAAACTGATGTTACAGAATTATGATACAAAGTTTTTAAATTTTGAGTTTTAAATTTTGTAAATTTATATGTATTTGAAGGACTTTGTGAGGAGGATGAGGAGGAGTCAATGGAGGAGGAAGACATCGCTCCAGAGGGAGGTAGACAATGCTCTAGTCAGTATGTAGACCAAGGGTGGGGTGATGCACAGCAGGCGGAGATGACGCCTCTTGCAGGGGACAACGTTTCTTGGCCAGTTGGGAGTCTGCAGCACATGGTTGATTTCATGCTGCAGTGGCTGAGAAACGACCGCCGCATCGAACACATTCACACCACGTCTGATTATTGGGTGTACACCCTCCTAGACCCTCGCTACCGGGACAACTTACAAAGCCTCATCACACCGTTGAACCGGGAGCGTAAAATGCGGAAGTACCAAGACACACTGGTGCAATCCATAATGTTCTCCATTCCAGCCGAGAGCACTGCTGCTGCTACTGATTTACAAAGCAGCTCTGTGCGTCGAGGCAGTGGAGACAGCTCTGCAACAAGAGGGAGCACAAGCAGCGCCTCTGCACAGGGCAAGAACAGTATGTTCCAAATGTGTTGAAGTTTTGTGGCAGCGCCACCAATGTCTACACCATCCGAGACGGCTCCAGTCAGCAGGAGGCAACGTTTCCGTAAGATGGTTACAGACTACATGTCTTGCCCTCTCAGTGTACTCTCAGATGGCTCTTCCCCATTCAAGTTTTGTGTCTCTAAGCTGGATACATGGCCAGAGCTTAGCCAGTATGCATTGGAGGTGCTGGCTTGATTCTGCTGCCAGTGTATTATCGAGCGCGTCTTTACTGCTGCAGGTGGTGTACTAACAGACCGTTGCATGCGACTATCCTACGATAATGTAGAACGGCTTACTTTTCTGAAAATGAACTAGGCATGGATCTCGCCTGAATTTGCCTGTCCGGTTTCAGATTAACTAACTGGTTGGCAACGTTTTCCATGTCTCCTGTTATGTTCATCTTTCTACCACCTGAGCTATACTCCCTGGGCTACAACACTGCCAGTTGCTGCTCAGAAGTGTCGTGTCCACAGACCAATACACAAGCTATAGTGATAGTGGGGTTCAGTAACGCCTGCTGTTCCCCTGCTGTGTGTCCGGCAAAAATTACTGCTACCTAGCTACACATGTTGAAAAAAACATGACATGTTAAAGTGGCTAGTGCTACACATAGATATCAGGCTACACCCTTATTTCTAAGCTGTAAACAAGTGAAACGTCAAATTTAAAACCATTCAATGATTAGTGTTGGTAACAAATCTGTAACTAAATAATTGTGACATATTATGGCAGATATCCACATGTCTAACACAAATGCTAACACAAAAGCATACTTATGCTATAGGGTACTGATGGTGAACCTTCTCACTCCATAACTTTGACCAATCCAACTCACATCATGCCTCAAATGCTGCAATGTTGGAAGTGCATAATGTGGGTTGAACTTTGACAACAGCTGCAGTGCGAAGGTTATCCTTCTGTGTTCTTGGCTTTTAAATAAAAGCATACAAGAAAAATATAATAATACATTGTTGATTAAGGGACATGATGTACACCTGTAATATTGTGCAAACAATGGATGTAGGACTATTCCTCTTCAACATTACTTATATTTGTGTCATTTGAAAAAATACATATTTTAGTTAAAAATTAAAAACCCATGTTCATAGCTGTGAAAGGCCCGTTTGTGTACTTCTATATTTTTTGCAACCAATGTATTGTATACGGATGGAAGCGCATCACACTAATAGATTAGATTTATTTAAATGGAATGTAGCAAACCAATTGGAGATAAATGAAAAGGATGAGCCACTGAGACACGCTCAGCAGAGTACAAGCAGCAGTGCTTGAACAAGTAACTGGAGCGTGATCTGCACTCAAAAAAGTAAAAAACACAGACTGAAGTGAACACTGAAACACAACTGTCCACAATCTGTGAAAAGCTCCTTTCTGTACTTCTATAGTGTTTGCAACCAATGTATTGTATACGGATGGAAGCGCGTCACACTAATAGATTAGATTTATTTTAAATGGAATGTAGCAGAACCAATTGGAGATAAATGAAAAGGATGAGCCACTGAGACACGCTCAGCAGAGTACAAGCAGCAGTGCTTGAACAGTAACTGGAGCGTGATCTGCACTCAAAAAGTAAAAAACACAGACTGAAGTGAACACTGAAACACAACTGTCCCACATCTGTGAAAAGCTCCTTTCTGTACTTCTATAGTGTTTGCAACCAATGTAATTGTATACGGATGGAAGCGCGTCACACTAATAGATTAATTTATTTTAAATGGAATGTAGCAGAACCAATTGGAGATAAATGAAAAGGATAGCCACTGAGACACCTCATGCAGAGTACAAGCAGCATGCTTGAACAAGTAACTGGAGCGTGATCTGCACTCAAAAAAAGTAAAAAACACAGACTGAAGTGAACACTGAAACACAACTGTCCACAATCTGTGAAAAGCTCCTTTCTGTACTTCTATAGTGTTTGCAACCAATTTTGTATACGGATGGAAGCGCTCACACAATAGATTAATTTATTTTAAATGGAATGTACAGAACCAATTGGAGATAAATGAAAAGGATGACCACTGAGACACGCTCAGCAGTACAAGCTGCAGTGCTTGAACAAGTAACTGAGCGTGATCTGCACTCAAAAAGTAAAAAACACAGACTGAAGTAACACTGAACACAACTGTCCACAATCTGTGAAAGCTCCTTTCTGTACTTCTATAGTGTTTGCAACCAATGTATTGTATACGATGGAAGCGCGTCACACTAATAGATTAGATTTATTTAAATGGAATGTAGCAGAACCAATTGGAGATAAATGAAAAGGATGAGCCACTGAGACACGCTCAGCAGAGTACAAGCAGCAGTGCTTGAACAAGTAACTGGAGCGTGATCTGCACTCAAAAAAGTAAAAAACACAGACTGAAGTGAACACTGAAACACAACTGTCCACAATCTGTGAAAAGCTCCTTTCTGTACTTCTATAGTGTTTGCAACCAATGTATTGTATACGGATGGAAGCGCGTCACACTAATAGATTAGATTTATTTTAAATGGAATGTAGCAGAACCAATTGGAGATAAATGAAAAGGATGAGCCACTGAGACACGCTCAGCAGAGTACAAGCAGCAGTGCTTGAACAAGTAACTGGAGCGTGATCTGCACTCAAAAAAGTAAAAAACACAGACTGAAGTGAACACTGAAACACAACTGTCCACAATCTGTGAAAAGCTCCTTTCTGTACTTCTATAGTGTTTGCAACCAATGTATTGTATACGGATGGAAGCGCGTCACACTAATAGATTAGATTTATTTTAAATGGAATGTAGCAGAACCAATTGGAGATAAATGAAAAGGATGAGCCACTGAGACACGCTCAGCAGAGTACAAGCAGCAGTGCTTGAACAAGTAACTGGAGCGTGATCTGCACTCAAAAAAGTAAAAAACACAGACTGAAGTGAACACTGAAACACAACTGTCCACAATCTGTGAAAAGCTCCTTTCTGTACTTCTATAGTGTTTGCAACCAATGTATTGTATACGGATGGAAGCGCGTCACACTAATAGATTAGATTTATTTTAAATGGAATGTAGCAGAACCAATTGGAGATAAATGAAAAGGATGAGCCACTGAGAACGCTCAGCAGAGTACAAGCAGCAGTGCTTGAACAAGTAACTGGAGCGTGATCTGCACTCAAAAAAGTAAAAAACACAGACTGAAGTGAACACTGAAACACAACTGTCCACAATCTGTGAAAACTCCTTTCTGTACTTCTATAGTGTTTGCAACCAATGTATTGTATACGGATGGAAGCGCGTCACACTAATAGATTAGATTTATTTTAAATGGAATGTAGCAGAACCAATTGGAGATAAATGAAAAGGATGAGCCACTGAGACACGCTCAGCAGAGTACAAGCAGCAGTGCTTGAACAAGTAACTGGAGCGTGATCTGCACTCAAAAAAGTAAAAAACACAGACTGAAGTGAACACTGAAACACAACTGTCCACAATCTGTGAAAAGCTCCTTTCTGTACTTCTATAGTGTTTGCAACCAATGTATTGTATACGGATGGAAGCACGTCACACTAATAGATTTGATTTTTTTCTAATATAATGGAGCTGCACCAATTCCACTAAATAAAATAAAAAAAATAAATAAAAAAAGTGACACGTGCAGATGCCTACAAACAGCGGTGGATGCAGAGCAAACTGCAGCGTCACCTGCACTGTCACACACACACCTTGCCAGAGCTGTTAAAACAACACTGGCAAAATGAAGCTTTACACAGCGGTTGGTAAACTAGCCTGCCTCAAGCACAGTAGTACACAAAATCGCAATATTCAACTGTCCCTCAGAGTCAGCACAGCAGCGTTCTGTCCCTAACTGAGTTCACAGCACAGTGACGCTAAAATGGCTGCGGCGCCTTTTATAGTGCATTTTGACATCATTTCAGCAGCCAATCACAGCCATGCCATTAGTTAAGATGACCGCATCATTACAGGATGTGCCCACACTTCGTAGGATTACCTCATTGGCTGACTAAAATCACATTGCCTCTCAAAGAATTATGGGAACTTCCGATTCCGGTATACGATATTGAAAAAGTATCGGAATTAAGTATCGGAATTCCGATAACGCGAATATCGGCCGATACCCGATACTTGCGGTATCGGAATGCTCAACACTACTCATTAATACAGTATTACAAGCTCTGTGGTATATAACACAACAAAAAAGTGATGTACATTTTTTATGAATTCTATTACTTATCTGTAGAGTATTATATGCTTTTTGGTACATTTTGGTGGTATATAACACTGCAAAAAAAGTTGAATTTTATTTTCTGTTTCAATTACTCATCAAAAGAGTAGTATGTTCTTTATGGTACATTTTGTGGTATATAATACTCCAAAAAGCGTTGAAAATTTTCTCTGGATTCAATTATCCATATAGTATTACGTGTTTGTGTTACATTTTAGTGGCATATAACACTCAAAAAAGAGTTGTCAGTTTTTTTCTGGATTCAATTACTCATCCATATAGAAATTACATGTTCTGTGTTACATTTTATTGATATACAACACTCAAAAAACACTTTGAAAAAATTTTCTGGATTCATTTACTCAAACATACTGTAAAACGTGCTTTGTGGTACATTTCTGTGTTACATAACTCTAAAAAGCTTTGGAACTTTTTTCTGGATTCAATTAGTCATCCATACAGTGAAAACACGCTCAGTGGGCGACAATAGCAGACACACTCAAGACTCCCAAAGAAGTGACCGGAGGAATATTGGAGCTAGATAAAGATGGCACGACAGCAGAGATGGCAGGAGCCTGTGGTCTGGAACCAGTCGCTTTCCCAGAACCTCCAAGGCCCGAACCCAGGCCACAGCCTTTACCGACCAGGTGGACTATGGATGGGAGAGTAAGGATACAGGAACTGGTGAGCAGACTGTGGGGCCTAGCCAGGACCAGTGCTGGAAAAATGCTAGCGGGCCCTAGCACCAAAAGTTGTCATCCGGGGGAGGTTGTTACGTATGACTGGCAGAGAAGATGTGGGTTCATCAAAGAGTTTGGGACCCGTCATATCATCATATTCAACCAGCAGGTAGTAGAGTTGGAACACTTGGCTGCAAGAACTGACAGATGGAACCAGGGTCACATTCCTCAAAATGTAGGGATAACATGGCTGAGATGCCATGGCTGTGATCCGAGAAGGAAGGTAGCGACCATGCTATTTTAGAATTTTGGATAACCAGAGGAGGAAGACCTGTGAAGACTCAAACGTCAAGGTTAGATTTCAGAAAGGCAGATTTTAAGGGATTCAAAAAGAGAATTGGAGGGATCCAATGGCTGGACATCCTTAAGGACAAAAATGTCCAGGAAGGATGGGGAATCTTGAAAAATGAAATTCCAAAAGCACAATCGTTAACAATTCCGAAAAGAAGGAAGAATAGGAAGCATTTAAGGAAACCAGGATGGATGAATAAAGAACTTAAACACATGCTGAAAAGGAAGAAATAAATGTTTATCAAATGGAAAGAGGGAGGTATATCTAAAGAAGAATATAATGCTGTCTGCAGAACCTGCAGGGCACGAATCAGATTATCTAAAGCTGACAATGAATTGAGGCTTGCAAGAGACGTCAAAAGCAATAAAAAAGGATTTTGGGGATATGTCAAAAGTAAAAGTCAAAGAAGATATAGCATTTTTACAGGGTGAAAATGATGAAATGGTAAGACAGGATGTTGAGAAGCCCGAACTTTTAAATTCCTATTTTGCTTTTGTTTTCTCTCAGAAAGGAAATGTAATATCAACTGTTCTTCACTGTCCTATTAAGGGAATAGAAGAATCCAGGATATCTATAAAACAGAAAGATAATGAGGAAACACTTACCGTATATACTCATGTATAAGCCGACCCGTGTATAAGCCGACCCCCCTAATTTTGCCACAAAAAACTGGGAAAACTTATTGACTCGCGTATAAGCCTAGGGTGAAAAATGATTATGCCCCCATATGGTGCACAGATTATGCCCAATATGCTCCACAGATTATGCCTCCATATGCTCCAGATTATGCCCAATATGCTTCAGAGATTATTCCCCATATGCTTCAGATTATGTCCCCATATATTCCACAGATTATGCCCCAGTATGATCCACAGATTATGCCCCCATATGTTCCAGATTATGCCCCCATATGTTCCACAGATTATGCCCCATATGCTCCAGATTATGCCCCATATGTTCCACAGATTATGCCCCCATATGCTCCAGATTATGCCCCATATGTTCCACAGATTATGCCCCCATATGCTCCATATTATGCCCCCATATGCTCCACAGATTATGCCCCATATGCTCCATATTATGCCCCCATATATTCCACAGCTTATGCCCCATATGTTCCACAGCTTATGCCACCATATGCTCCATATTATGCCCCCATATGTTCCACAGCTTATGCCCCCATATGCTCCAGATTATGCCCCCATATGTTCCACAGCTTATGCCCCCATATGCTCCAGATTATGCCCCAAATGTTCCACAGTTTATGCCCCCATATGCTCCATATTATGCCCCCATATACTCCAGATTATGCCCATATGTTCCACAGTTTATGCCCCCATATGCTCCATATTATGCCCCCATATGTTCCACAGATTATGCCCCCATATGCTCCAGATTATGCCCCATATGCTCCAGATTATGCCCCCATATGTTCCACAGCTTATGCCTCCATATGCTCCAGATTATGCCCCATATGTTCCACAGCTTACAGTCATGGCCAAAAGTTTTGAGAATGACACAAATATTATATTTTCACATGATCTGCTGCCCTCTGGTTTTTATGTGTGTTTGACAGATGTTTTTATCACAGACAGAAATATAATAATTGCAAACAATGAGTAACAAAAGCTTATATTGACAGTTAGAATGAGTTAATGCAGCAAGTCAATATTTGCAGTGTTGACCCTTCTTCTTCAGGACCTCTGCAATTCTCCCTGGCATGCTCTCAATCAACTTCTGGACCAAATCCTGACTGATAGCAGTCCATTCTTGCACAATCAATGCTTTCATTTTGTCAGAATTTTTAGGTTTTTGTTTGTCCACCCGTCTCTTGATGATTGACCACAAGTTCTCAATGGGATTAAGATCTGGGGAGTTTCCAGGCCATGGACCCAAAATCTCTATGTTTTGTTCCCTGAGCCATTTAGTTATCACCTTTGCTTTATGACAAGGTGCTCCATCATGCTGGAAAAGGCATTGTTGATCGCCAAACTGCTCTTGGAGGGTTGGGAGAAGTTGCTCTTGGAGGACATTCTGGTACCATTCTTTATTCATGGCTGTGTTTTTAGGCAAGACTGTGAGAGAGCCGATTCCCTTGGCTGAGAAGCAACCCCACACATGAATGGTTTCAGGATGCTTAACAGTTGGCATGAGACAAGACTGGTGGTAGCACTCACCTTGTCGTCTCCGAATGAGGCGTTTTCCTGATGTCCCAAACAATCGAAAAGGGGATTCATCAGAGAAAATAACTTTACCCCAGTCCTCAGCAGTCCACTGCCTGTACCTTTTGCAGAATATAAGTCTGTCCATGATGTTTTTTCTGGAGAGAAGTGGCTTCTTTGCTGCCCTCATTGAGACCAGGCCTTGCTCCAAGAGTCTCCGCCTCACAGTGCGTGCAGATGTACTCACACCTGCCTGCTGTCATTCCTGAGCAAGCTCTGCACTGCTGGTAGCCCGATCCCGCAGCTGAAACACTTTTAAAGATGGTCCTGGCGCTTGCTGGTCTTTCTTGGGCGCCGTGAAACCTTTTTGGCAACAATGGAACCTCTCTCCTTGAAGTTCTTGATGATGCGATAGATTGTTGACTGAGGTGCAATCTTTCTAGCTGCGATACTCTTCCCTGTTAGGCCATTTTTGTGCATTGCAATGATGACTGCACGTGTTTCTTTAGAGATAACCATGGTTAACAGAAGAGAAACAATGATGCCAAGCACCAGCCTCCTTTTAAAGTGTCCAGTGGTGTCATTCTTACTTAATCATGACAGATTGATCTCCAGCCATGTCCTCATCAACACCCACACCTGTGTTAATGGAGCAATCACTGAAAAGAGGTTAGCTGGTCCTTTTAAGGCAGGGCTGCAATGATGTTGAAATGTGTTTTGGGGGATAAAGTTCATTTTCTAGCCAAATATTGACTTTGCAAGTAATTGCTGTTAAGCTGATCACTCTTTATAACATTCTGGAGTATATGCAAATTGCCATTAGAAAAAGTGAAGCAGTAGACTTTGTAAAAATTAATATTTGTGTCATTCTCAAAACTTTTGGCCATGACTGTATGCCCCCATATGTTCCACAGCTTATGCCCACATATGTTCCAGATTATGGCCCCATATGTTCCACATCTTATGCCCCCATATGGTCCATATTATGCCCCCATATGCTCCAGATTATGCCCCCATATGCTGCACAATTATGCCCCATAGTATTGGCCTCATATGCTGTTGCAAAAAAAAAAAAATGACATACTCACCTCTCGTCGCTGGGGGCCAGGTGCCGGTGACCTGAGCAGGCGATGACAGCGGCGCGCTATGGTGGACAGGTGCCGGTGTCACCGCTCGCTCAGGACCCCGGCACCTGTGATATTTACCTGTCCTCTCTGCACGGCTGCGCTGCGTCCTCGTCTGACTCCTCTGGCTGTGAATGATCTGGCAGGGGGCGGGGCGCGCACTAATGACATCATCGCGCCCTCTGCCTGAACATTCACAGCCAGGACCGAGGGAGCAGCGCGCAACGGTGGCACGGGGACAGGTAAATATAGCTATACTCACCCCTCCGCCGTGCGTCCCTGCAGCCTCTCCTCTTCTCCCGGCGCTCTCCGCAGCGCTTCCTTCCTACAGCGGTCACGTGCTACCGCTCATTAAAGTCATGAATATGTGCATATTCATGACTTTAATGAGCGGTGCCATGTGACTGCTGCAGGAAGGAGCCGGAGATTGTGGGAGAAGCAGGGGGGCTGCAGAGACCTCGCCTGCGGAGGGGTGAGTATGATCCGACACCCCCGCTCCCCCTCCCCCGCCGACCCCATATATGACCCACGTATAAGCCGAGAGGGGGACTTTCAGCCCTAAAAAATGGGCTGAAAATCTCGGCTTATACATGGGTATATACGGTAACTAACCTAAATGAATTCAGTCTCCATGTCCAGATGAATTACACCCCAGAGTACTGAAGGAGATAGCAGAAGAAATTTTTGAACCACGCTACATAATCTTTGAAAATTCTTGGAGAACAGGAAAAGTCCCAGAAGACTGGAGAAGAGCAAATGTTAATCCAATCTTCAAAAAGGGGAAGAAAGTGGACCCATACAACTATAGGCTGGTGAGTCTGACTTCTATACCAGGAAAGATCTTTGAACAAATTATTAAAGAACATGTATATAAGTACCAAGATAAGAATGAAGTGATTAAACAGAGTCAGCATGGGTTTGTAACTAATAACTCATGCCAGACTAACTTAATTTCCTTCTATGACAGAATCACTGACTGGGTGGATCAGGGAAATGCTGTACATATGGTATATCTTGACTTCAGCAAAGCATTTGACAAAGTATATCACTCAATCCTTATTGAAAAAATGACTAAGTATGGAATGGACAAGGCAACTGTTAAGTGGATTCATAACTGGCTTAGTGATCGGCCCCAAAGAGAGGTCGTAAATGGCTGCACATCCAGTTGGAAGAATGTCCCAAGTGGGCTATCACAGGGCTCTATCCTGGGCCCTGTATTGTTCAACATCTTTATCAATGATTTAGATGAAGGAAATGAGGGTAAATTGATTAAATTTGCTGATGACACAAAGCTAGGAGGGATAGCTAATACTAGAGAAGAGAGAGAGAGGATTCAAAAAGATATAAATAAACTGGAGCTGTGGGCAGCAACTAACAGAATGGTTTTTAACAAGAAAAATTGCAAACTACTACATCTGGGCAATAAAAATGAAAAAAGCATATACAGAAAGGGAGGAAAAGGGCTAAGTAACAGCACATGTGAAAAAGACCGTTACAGGGCAATGGGAAGAGAGAGAGTAAGTGCCGAAATAGGCGCATCTTACAGATGCGCTTTTTCTGGGGTGGCTGGGGGCAGTTTTTTTTACCCAGGGGGGACGCAAAAACAATGTTCCCTCTCTAGGCTATTAATGAGAGTCACCGGCTTGCCCTCTCTGGCAGAGAAAATTGCATGGGAGCCCAAGCCAGTTTTTTCCATGAATTAATCCTTTAATTTAAAACCTACAGCTCCAAAATTTTACACACACACTACTAACATTATTAGTGAGGGACATATTACAAAAAATAACGGATATGCAATGGTTTACTGTATGTAAACCATGTCTCAAATCCTGTCAGGTTCTATAATGATTTTACAGCCGCCGACAATTATCGGCTATTCTGCTATCTACTTCTGTGTGAAATATAAATATATACAGTACAGACCAAAAGTTTGGACACACCTTCTCATTTAAAGATTTTTCTGTATTTTCATGACTATGAAAATTGTACATTCACACTGAAGGCATCAAAACTATGAATTAACACATGTGGAATTATAGACTTAACAAAAAAGTGTGTAACAACTGAAATTATGTCTTATATTCTAGATTCTTCAAAGTAACCACCTTTTGCTTTGATGACTGCTTTGCACACTCTTGGCATTCTCTTGATGAGCATCAAGAGGTAGTCACCAGAAATGGTCTCCCAACAATCTTGAAGGAGTTCCCAGAGATGCTTAGCACTTGTTGGCCCTTTTGCCTTCACTCTGCGGTCCAGCTCACCCCAAACCATCTCGATTGGGTTCAGGTCTGGTGACTGTGGAGGCCAGGTCATCTTGCTTAGCACCCCATCACTCTCCTTCTTGGTCAAATAGCCCTTACACAGACTGGAGGTGTGTTTGGGGTCATTGTCCTGTTGAAAAATAATTGATGTTCCAACTAAACGCAAACCGGATGGAATAGCATGCTGCTGCAAGATGCTGTAGTAGCCATGCTGGTTCAGTATGCCTTCAATTTTAAATAAATCCCCAACAGTGTCACAAGCAAAGTACCCCCAAACCATCACACCTCCTCCTCCATGCTTCTTGGTGGGAGCCAGGCATGTAGAGTCCATCCGTTCACCTTTTCTGCATCGCACAAAGACACGGTGGTTGGAACCAAAGATCTCAAATTTGGACTCATCAGACCAAAGCACAGATTTCCACTGGTCTAATGTCCATTCCTTGTGTTTTTTAGCCCAAACAAGTCTCTTCTGCTTGTTGCCTGTCCTTAGCAGTGGTTTCCTAGCAGATATCTTACCATGAAGGCCTGCTGCATAAAGTCTCCTCTTAACAGTTGTTGTAGAGATGTGTCTGCTGCTAGAAATCTCTGTGGCATTGACCTGGTCTCTAATCTGAGCTGCTGTTAACCTGCGATTTCTGAGGCTGGTGACTCGGATAAACTTATCCTCAGAAGCAGAGGAGACTCTTGGTCTTCCTTTCCTGGGGCGGTCCTTATGTGAGTCAGTCTCTTTGTAGCGCTTGATGGTTTTTGCAACTGCACTTGGGATACTTTCAAAATTTTCTCAATTTTACAGACTGACTGACATTCATTTCTTAAAATAATGATGGCCACTCATTTTTCTTTACTTAGCTGCTTTTTTCTTGCCATAATACAAATTCTAACAGTCTATTCAGTAGGACTATCAGCTGTGTATCCACCAGACTTCTGCACAACACAACTGATGGTCACCAACCCCATTTATAAGGCCAGAAATCCCACTTATTAAACCTGACAGGGCACACCTGTGTAGTGAAAACCATTTCCGATGACTACATCTTGAAGCTCATCAAGAGAATGCCAAGAGTGTGCAAAGCAGTCATCAAAGCAAAAGGTGGCTACTTTGAAGAACCTAGAATATAAGACATAATTTCAGTTGTTTCACACTTTTTTGTTAAGTATATACTCTAATTCCCCATGTGTTAATTCATAGTTTTGATGCCTTCAGTGTGAATGTACAATTTTCAAAATCATGAAAATACAGAAAAATCTTTAAATGAGAAGGCGTGTCCAAACTTTTGGTCTGTACTGTATATGTATATGTGTCTCACTGACACATATATATATATATATATATATATATACAGTGGTGGCCAAAAGTATTGGCACCCTTGCAATTCTGTCAGATAATACTCAGTTTCTTCCTGAAAATGATTGCAATCACAAATTATTTGCTATTTTCATCTGCATTTAATTTGCTTGCAAGGAAAAAACACAAAAGAGAATGAAGAAAAAATCAAATCCTTGATCATTTCACACAAAATTCCAAAAATGGGCCAGACAAAAGTATTGGCACCCTCAGCCTAATACTTGGTTGCACAACCATCAATGAGTTTCTTACAATGCTCTGCTGGAATTGTAGACTATTCTTCTTTGGCAAACTGCTCCAGGTCCCTGATATTTGAAGGGTGCCTTCTCCAAACTGCCATTTTGAGATCTCTCCACAGGTTTTTTATGGGTCATTGTCCTGCTGGAAGACCCATGACTAGTGTTGAGCGATATTGCTCGATATCTAAAAATATCGTATCGAAATTGTATCGCCGATATCACTAAATATCGGCGATATCCGATTTCGATACCGGAAGTCCCATGTAAGTCTATGGGAACAAAATATCGCAACTAAAAAAAAACCTTTATTTCCTTGTAAACACTAAATATACACACATAGAATACATATATATATATATATACATGTCATTGTGACATATATATATACATATATGTATAGTTTATACACTTCTACATAGTAAAATATCCTCTGATTCAATTGCCGGGTAAAGCCGGCTTCTGTGAAAAGACAGAAGCACCCGACATGAAATGACACTTGGTGTACATAGGGTTAACCATGTCTTTTCATGTCGTTTGCAATCTGATTTGCACAAACAATTACATCAGTTTTATGTGTGCAAAATTTCACACCTGTAGGGGTTAATTAAAGGTGTAAATTTGTTGTAAAAAAAACTGAGTTTTTTGCTACGAATTTACACCTTTAATTAACCCCTACAGGTGTGAAATTTTGCACACTTACACTCATGTAATTGTTTGTGCAAATCAGATATCAAACTACATGAAAAGACATGGTTAACTCTATGTAAACCAAGTGTCATTTCATGTCGGGTTCTGCATTTTCACAAAAGCCGGCAATTGAATTAGCGGCTATTATACTATGTAGAAGTGTATGAACTATAAATATAAATATATATATATGTGTCACAAATTTAATGACATGTATATATATATATATGAGGTGTAAAATTGCTGAAAAAAAAGGCGTGGGCTCCCGCCCTATTTTCGCAACCAGACAGACAAAGCCAGTGAGTGGGGGCAGATAATAATAGCCCAGAGAGGGACCATTATTTTTGGCCCCCCCCCTGGCTACTAACATCTGCCCCCAGACACCCCAGAAAGGGCAAATCTCTAATTAGATTTGCCCTTTCTGGCACTTTGCCCGTCTATTCCCATTGCCCTGTAGCGGTGGCGAAGGGGTTAATAAGGGGTTAAAATGACCTTGCAATTGAAAGGTCACTTTAAGCCAGGTTAATAATTGAGAGCTGTCAATTAGACAACTATCAATTATTAATCCTATTGTATGAAAGAAAAATCAAACACACACACTTTAATAAAAAAGAAGTTTAATGAAATAATCACACAGTTTTTGACCATATTTTATTTTCCTGCTAAAACCATTTCCTGTAATAAAAATAAAATAATAAAGCAAAATTATTCTTACCAATCCGATGTACAGTCAGGTCCCACGGTGTAATCCTTCAGAAAGGGTTAATGTTTACTGCAGGGACCGCAGCTAATGCTGCAGCCTCACAGTAAACCCCCAAATGAATGAGTTCCTCTCCTGGCTGACAGGAGAGGAAGTGGAAAGCTTAATTAATTGCTTTCCACTTTCACTTCAGGTCAGCCAGGGACACAATCAGTGACGTCAGAGGGAACTGGTTAACAAAAATAGGGGATCCCCTCGAAAAAAATTGGCGTGGGGTCCCCCTATTTTTGTTAACCAGCCAGATGAAGCAGACCGCTGAGGCCTGGATTTTCAGGCTGTTAAGGAGCCAAGATCCATGGACCTTGCCAGCCTGATAATACCAGGCCACAGCAGTCTGCATATCTTGGCTGATTAACAAAAATAGGGGATCCCCTCAAAAAAAATTGGCGTGGGGTCCCCCTATTGTTGTTAACCAGCCAGATGAAGCAGACCGCTGAGGCCTGGTTTGTCAGGCTGGTAAGGATCCAATATCCATGGACCTTGCAAGCCTGATAATACCAGGCCACAGCAGTCTGCTTAGCTTGGCTGGTTAACAAAAATAGGGGATCCCCTCGAAAAAAAAACGGCGTAGGGGTCCCCCTATTTTTGTTAACCAGCCAAGTAAAATGCAGACTGCTGCGGCCTGGTATTAAAAGACTGTCAAGGCCCATGGATTTTGGCCCTCAACAGCCTGATAATACCAGGCTACAGCAGCCCCACATTTGGCGCATCAAAAGATGTGCCAATTGTGGCACTTTACCCGGCTCTTCCCACTTGCCCTGTAGCGGTGGCAAGCGGGGTAATAAGGGGTTAATGTCACCGTTGATTGCACGGTGACAATAAGCCCGGTTAATAATGGAGAGGTGTCAATAAGACACCGATCCATTATTAATCCCAAAGTTATTAAATGTATAAAAAAAAGACAAAGCAAGAAAAAAGTATTTTAATGAAATAAAAGAGACAACACAGTTTTCATTTCTTTTATTACTCTCTCATTCCTGCGACGCCATCGATCTCCTGTAAAAAAAGAAAAAAACAAACCAACAGTATACCACCTGTCCGACGCAGTCCATAACGACAGTCCCACGACGATCCAGCTCTGCTACATCGCAATGACAGGCAGAGCCTGTCATCGCGACGCAGCACAGCTGATTACCTGCTTCCCCGGCGGTGACGTCATCGGACTGACTGCTTTACGGCCGGGATTACCCAGCAGTCACTGCAGTTATCGCGAGAAACTGCATGTGACCGCCGGGGAGAAGAGGATGGCGGCCATGAAGCAGTCCAGGACGTGACCGCCGGAGATCTTCTGCCAGGTAAGTGCCGCTGACTCCTGACAGACCCGACCGACGGACACTGACAGTGACAGACCCGACCGACGGACACGGACAGTGACAGTGACAAATCCGATTCCGGTATTCGATATGACGAAAATATCGAAACGAATTATCGAAAGGCCGATAGAGCTAATATCGGCCGATAGCCGATATTTGCATTATCGTATCGCTCAACACTACCCATGACCTCTGAGGGAGACCCAGCTTTCTCACACTGGGCCCTACTTTATGCTGCAAAACTTGTTGGTAGTCTTCAGACTTCATAATGCCATGCACACGGTCAAGCAATCCAGTGCCAGAGGCAGCAAAACAACCCCAAAACATCAGTTAACCTCCGCCATGTTTGACTGTAGGGACCATGTTCTTTTCTTTGAATGCCTCTTTTTTTTTCCTGTACACTCTATGTTGATGGTTTTTCCCAAAAGCTTGACTTTTGTCTCATCTGACCAGAGAACATTCTTCCAAAACGTTTTAGGGTTTCTCAGGTAAGTTTTGGCAAATATCAGCCTGGCTTTCTTATGTCTCGGGGCAAGAAGTGGGGTCTTCCTGGGTATCCTACCATACAGTCCCTTTTCATTCAGACGCCGACGGATAGTACTGGTTGACACTGTTGTACCCTCGGACTGCAGTGCAGCTTGAACTTGTTTGGATGTTAGTCGAGGTTCTTTATCCACCATCCGCACAATCTTGCATTGAAATCTCTCGTCAATTTTTCTTTTCCTTCCACATTTAGGGAGGTTAGCCACAGTGCCATGGGCTTTAAACTTCTTGATAACACTGCGCACGGAAGACACAGGAACATTCAGGTCTTTGGAGATGGACTTGTAGCCTTGAGATTGCTCATGCTTCCTCACAATTTGGTTTCTCAAGTCCTTAGACAGTTCTTTCGTCTTCTTTCTTTTCTCCATGCTCAATGTGGTACACACAAGGACACCGGACAGAGGTTGAGTCAACTTTAATCCATGTTAACTGGCTGCAAGTGTGATTTAGTTATTGCCAACACCTGTTAGGTGCCACAGGTAAGTTACAGGTGCTGATGATTACACGAATTAGAGAAGCATCACATGATTTTTCAAACAGTGCCAATACTTTTGTCCACCCCCTTTTTAGTTTTGGTGTGGAATTATATCCAATTTGGCTTTAGGTCAATTCTTTTTGTGTTTTTTCATTGAAGACAAATTACATGAAGATAATAATACCAAAGAATTTGTGTTTGCAATCATTTTCAGGAAGAAACTGAGTATTATCTGACAGAATTGCAGGGGTGCCAATACTTTTAGCCACCACTGTATTTATATATAGACTGTATATATGTTTTCACGAATATTTGAAGCACATACCTTTCCTACTTGGGGGGCAGGCTAATTGGATCCGAGCATGCTCAGTTAAAAAAACGGAAAAACGTCGCCCATAGGCTTCCATTCTAGCAAATGGCAGATGGCGACGGATTCGTCGCTGTACATTTTTTTGACATCCACAAAAAACGTTCCTTTGTCCGTTGTCTCCGGCTGCCGGACAAACAATGTTCGACGGATCCGGCGAACGACGGAAGAAACGTGAGTCCATCTGTCCCAATCTGTCGCTAATACAAGTCAATG
Organism: Oophaga sylvatica; assembly: GCA_033576555.1. Classification (NCBI taxonomy): domain Eukaryota; kingdom Metazoa; phylum Chordata; class Amphibia; order Anura; family Dendrobatidae; genus Oophaga; species Oophaga sylvatica. Next base: position 297,388,686 of record JARQOD010000006.1, read on the forward strand.
AGAAAAAAAACGGATACGTCGGCATCAGTCGCCGGATCCGTTTTTTTAAAAATTCGATGGATTGCGACTGATAGCAAAAAAACGTTGTGTGAAAAGGGCCTTAATTCATCTGTGTCCTTCACCTATTGGTTCTCAAAGTTGGACACCTGGCATGAGCTAACCCTCTATGCCATGGAGATGTTGTGCTGCCCTGCAACTAGCGTCTTGTCTGAGCTGGTTTTTAATGCCACCAGGGGATCAAAACAGACAGCCACTTTCATTTGTCAGCAGAAAGGGCTGTCAGGCTCACTCTGATAAATATGAACAAAGCTTGGAGTAGCTCCAATTTTTCCACACCACAAGATGAAAGCAGCACATAAAGTGTTTTTAATCTTCAATATTTGAATAAGGCCTGACAGTGTTGCCTTCAAGGGTCTATGGATGACTGGATGACCCTACTTAAATTTTTTTCATCTCTTAACACTTTGTTCAGAGCCTTTATGAGTGTAGAAGTACTGCACTACACTTTCTTAAAAATTTAATAAGGACTTCCAGTTGTTGCCTCCAATTTTCTACGGATGACCGCATTACCCTCCTTATCATTTTTTCATGGCTTAGCACTATATTCAGAGCCTTTGTGAGTGTCAGAGCACATTAACTACACTTTCTTAATATTTTAATGAGGCCATTTTTTGCCTTCAAGGATGACCCAGCTTGTAATTTTTGGCAGGCTTTTCGCTTTGCAGAACTTTTATGAGTGTAGAATTACCACAACTACACTTTGTTCAGAATATTTGAATAAGGTTCTATAGTTGCTGCCTTCAAGGGTGTATGGATGACGCTGCTTGCAATTTTTGGAAGGCTTTGCACTCAGTGCATAGCCTTTATGTGTCTAGGAGTATCACTACATGACAATTTGAAGAAAATGTGTATGAGGCGCTCCTTTTTGTCTAACTCAAGGTGTATCTGATTTCCTCTTCTATCACATTTTTGGCAGTTCTTACTTCATTCATCAATTACACTGAAACTTCCTATTTTTTTTAGAAAATTTTTTATTTTGTCTTACTTAAATTATTATTTTTTTTAAAGTTTGCCTTATATACAAGTCGTTAAACAGGAAAGAATGTTTCTTAATATTTTTTTAAACTCCAATTTCTTGTCGATTTTGAATGTTTTATTGTCAGTCCTTAAAGTGGAGTAAAACTGTGACACTATTGTTCTCATCAGCGATCTGGGAGTCAGAGCTGCTTCCAGGGTCTTAACCAAGCTGTTCTCCTTCCATTCAGCACTTTTTCCACTCATTTCAACAGTTTCACTGCCCACCAGACCTTCTTGTAGGGACTGCTGAAAAAATGCTTGGATTTCCGATTGACTCCCATTATACTGATTACTCAAATCGAGCATCTGAGCATTGGAAATTGCTTGGTTCGAGTGACGAGAATCCGAGCATTTTAGTGATCGCTCAACTCCGGTAAATACCAGCTAAACAGATTTTATTCTTTTGGTATAGACTGTATTTCTGGGACCAACAAGATTTGCATTTTGACCCCTTCTTTATTCTACATTATGAGAAATAATAAATGGATCATAAAATCCACCCAGTATTATATAGAGTGAGACAAATATAAGACTCTCCTGATCCACCTGATCCACTATATCAAGGCATCGGGAAAAATCACTAAATCAAGAAGAGTAGTAACGATAATATTAGACTATAACTCTTCAAATATATTTGGGCATTATAATGATTAGCAAATGAAAAAGAAATATAGATTGAGTTAAAAATGAATCTAAAGAAAATACATGTAAAAGACACACAAAATGGTAAAAAAAATAAAGTTGCAGGGGGCAGTAGACTCAAATTTTGTAATTATAAGGTAATTACTTTGTGACCAAAATTGATTTATGGATTTATCAGCTCAAGCCACCCACAATGTTGTAATATATAGAAAGCATCCATGTCTTTTAGAGAAAAGCACATACAATAGGAAAGGAGACAAGATGTAGGCACCGGCTTACTGAGTGATAAGATAAAGAAAGATGTAGATCTGAATGTACGAGTGAATCAAATACCAAGAACCTGAATTCTACAGCTACAGCACAAAATCCTCCTGTTCTACATTACTGAACAGAGCAAAAGAAACAGAGCATCTGTACATTTTCCAAAAATGTGATACCACACTGACTAGAGATTTGTGGATCTTTTTACATTTGAATTCGCTGTCTTCGCTGAACATTCCCAAAGACTTTGATTCACTGCAAATAAATGTGCACAAATCTCACAGCTGTAAAGTTTGTAATTACTTGGAAAATACATGTTGGGGAGAAGAGTGAGGGAGAGAGAAAGAAAGAGAACTATGTTGATCATAAGAGCTTACAATATATAGGAGAGAGAGGACTTCACTGATCATAAAAGATTACACTCTACAGGAGAGAGAGGACCCCACTGACCATAGGAATTTGCACTCTACAGGAGAGAGAGAAGACCCTGATGACTATAAGACCTTTCTGGTTAACAACGCACTGACTACCAGTGCACATGGTATGAAAAGCTGTAAGATGTCATGGATGCAAGGAATTGTGGGGAAGCCCACAGTCTGATCCTTCAGCAGTGTGTGAAATAGTGCCAGGCAAGGTTTTTTATTTACGAACGTCGAATCGAATTTCAAAATGTATGAATTCACGTGAAATAGTGATTTCAAGAAATTAGACTCCAACACGATCCTCCGCTGATCAATCAGCTTATCTTTATCTGTACAACTACAACCAATAACTTGGCTCACCTCTGGAGAACATGGTTAAATAGATTTGAAAACTTTCTAAAAGCATTGGAAGTAAAAAAGTTTATTACATTATCCTGTCACAGAGGTGTATGACATACAGTCATGGCCAAAAGTTTTGAGAATGACACAAATATTATATTTTCACATGATCTGCTGCCCTCTGGTTTTTTGTGTGTTTGACAGATGTTTTTATCACAGACAGAAATATAATAATTGCAAACATATGAGTAACAAAAGCTTATATTGATAGTTAGAATGAGTTAATGCAGCAAGTCAATATTTGCAGTGTTGACCCTTCTTCTTCAGGACCTCTGCAATTCTCCCTGGCATGCTCTCAATCAACTCCTGGACCAAATCCTGACTGATAGCAGTCCATTCTTGCACAATCAATGCTTTCATTTTGTCAGAATTTTTAGGTTTTTGTTTGTCCACCCGTCTCTTGATGATTGACCACAAGTTCTCAATGGGATTAAGATCTGGGGAGTTTCCAGGCCATGGACCCAAAATCTCTATGTTTTGTTCCCTAAGCCATTTAGTTATCATCTTTGCTTTATGGCAAGGTGCTCCATCATGCTGGAAAAGGCGTTGTTGATCGCCAAACTGCTCTTGGAGGGTTGTGAGAAGTTGCTCTTGGAGGACATTCTGGTGCCATTCTTTATTCATGGCTGTGTTTTTAGGCAAGACTGTGAGAGAGCCGATTCCCTTGGCTGAGAAGCAACCCCACACATGAATGGTTTCAGGATGCTTAACAGTTGGCATGAGACAAGACTGGTGGTAGCGCTCACCTTGTCTTCTCCGAATGAGGTGTTTTCCTGATGTCCCAAACAATCGAAAAGGGGATTCATCAGAGAAAATAACTTTACCCCAGTCCTCAGCAGTCCACTGCCTGTACCTTTTGCAGAATATCAGTATGTCCATGATGTTTTTTCTGGAGAGAAGTGGCTTCTTTGCTGCCCTCCTTGAGACCAGGCCTTGCCTCACAGGTCTCCGCCTCACAGTGCGTGCAGATGCACTCACACCTGCCTGCTGCCATTCCTGAGCAAGCTCTGCACTGTTGGTAGCCCGATCCCGCAGCTGAAACACTTTTAAGAGATGGTCCTGGCGCTTGCTGGTCTTTCTTGGGCGCCCTGAAGCCTTTTTGGCAACAATGGAACTTCTCTCCTTGAAGTTCTTGATGATGCGATAGATTGTTGACTGAGGTGCAATCTTTCTAGCTGCGATACTCTTCCCTGTTAGGCCATTTTTGTGCATTGCAATGATGACTGCACGTGTTTCTTTAGAGATAACCATGGTTAACAGAAGAGAAACAATGATGCCAAGCACCAGCAGTGGTGTAGCATGGGGGGCGGGGGGCGGTCCGCCCCAGGCGGCACGTGTGTGTGGGGGCGGCACCCTTTCCTTGCCCTCCATCTCTACAGCATTAGCCTCACAGCAGCTAGCAATGACGCTGCTATTGCTGTAGTCTTCTGTGCCCACAGGACCTGTGATGAGGTCACAGGAGGGGAGGAGTCAGGGGTCAGATGATCAGTGTCCTCCAGTGCTATTGCTGTAGTCTTCTGTGCCCACAGGACCTGTGATGAGGTCACAGGAGGGGAGGAGTCAGGGGTCAGATGATCAGTGTCCTCCTTGTGTGCAAGACTCTGCTGTGATGTTGTCATGGTGCTGGATTAGGGTAAGTTTGTGTGTGTGTGTGGGGGTCGGGACTCGGGTTTACAGTGTGGATGTAGCAGAGCCGTGTGTATGAGGTGTACGGAGCGGAGCCGTGTGTGTACGAGGTGTACGTAGCAGAGCCGTGTGTGTACGAGGTGTACGGAGCAGAGCCGTGTGTGTACAAGGTGTGCGGAGCCGTGTACAGAGCGGAGCCGTGTGTGTACGAGGTGTACGGAGCGGAGCCGTGTGTATAAGGTGTACGGAGCGGAGCCGTGTGTACAAGGTGTACGGAGCGGAGCCGTGTGTACGAGGTGTACGGAGCGGAGCCGTGTGTACGAGGTGTACGGAGCGGAGCCGTGTGTACGAGGTGTACGGAGCGGAGCCGTGTGTGTACGAGGTGTACGGAGCAGAGCCGTGTGTGTACAAGGTGTGTGGAGCCGTGTACAGAGCGGAGCCGTGTGTGTACGAGGTGTACGGAGCGGAGCCGTGTGTATAAGGTGTACGGAGCGGAGCCGTGTGTACAAGGTGTACGGAGCGGAGCCGTGTGTACGAGGTGTACGGAGCGGAGCCGTGTGTACGAGGTGTACGGAGCGGAGCCGTGTGTGTACGAGGTGTACGGAGCGGAGCCGTGTGTGTACGGAGCGGAGCCGTGTGTGTACGAGGTGTACGGAGCGGAGCCGTGTGTGTATGAGGTGTACGGAGCGGAGCCGTGTGTGTATGAGGTGTACGGAGCGGAGCCGTGTGTACAAGGTGTACAGAGTGGAGCCGTGTGTACGAGGTGTACGGAGCGGAGCCGTGTGTGTACGAGGTGTACGGAGCGGAGCCTTGTGCATGTGAGGTGTGTGGAGCGGAGCTTTGTGTGTACAGGGCCACAAAGAGCGGAGCCGCGCATGTACAAGGGTCCTGTTACTTGCGGGATCTGTGTGCTTGGGGGCTGCAGGGGGGAAGGAGGGGTGCCATTATGTGCATGGGTCTGCGTGCGGACGGAGCGAATGCTGTTATCTGTGTAGGGCTGGGTCCCTGTCCCGCTGTCCTGGCCGGGAGGTTTACTTTCCCGCATTAGAATCGTACATGCGGAAACCCGGGGACCTCCCACACGTTCTGGCAGCCACATGTCACGTTCCACCAGAGGTGACGTGCTGTAAGTCAGCTGAACGCTGGAAATGACCGCTGTCCTCATTTCCGGCGGTCAGCTTACAGCAGCAGGTACTGTAACTCGTTCTCGGGAGAGTCTTCAGAACGGCGACGCATCGAGCCGCTGGATCTGTTGGAGTGAGAGCCGGGTATTGTACGGACTGCTGCATACAATACCCGACTCTCCCTGAGCGAGACAAGCAGGATGTGGGGATCTCAACATGGGATCTGTTCAACAGATGAAGAGATCCCCAGATCCTGCCTGTCTCGCTCAGTGAGAGCTGGGTATTGAATGGAGCGCTGCATAGCTGGTGAGATCCCCACATCCTGGGGAAATGAGGTCAGCGATGGAACGTGACTTGTGGCTGCCAGAATGTGTGGGAGGTCCCCGGGGTTTCTGTATGTACGATTCTAATGCGGAAAGTAAACCGCCTGGCCGAGACAGCGGACAGGGTCCCGAAATCGGGACTGTCCCGCTGAAACCGGGACGGTTGAGAGGTATGTGCCTATAATTATTGTTTATGAAACAGTGTGATCAGCAGTGCTAAGTGGGTGTGGTCAGGGCGTGGATATGGGTGTGACCAGTGAAATGGGTGTGGCTAGGGGTGTGGCCTAAAATTTGCCGCCCCGGGCGCCACAAACAGTTGCTACGCCACTGGTATGATGTCTTTGTTTTTGCAGGGCAGGCTGTGGTTTTCATTGGAGCCATTGTGGGCTACATTTGACATATTGATTACTTTTTATTAACTTTTTGGGAGGCAAAGAGAACAAAAAATAAGAATTCTATCACCATTAGGCATAATTCTTATGTCATTTTTATCGGTACAATCATACCAATAGCAAATTTATATAGTTTTTATGCTTAGCTACTTTTGTACTAGAAATTACTTAAAAAAAACTTTTGTTTTCGCCACCATATTCTGGCAACCATAACTTTCTTATTTTCCCACAGATGAAGCTGTACAACTGAGTACTTGTTTTTAGGGACAAGATGTAGTTTTTACTGATACAACTTGTTGATACATACTGCTTTGAGATAATTGTTTAATTTTTTTTTGCTGGTAGGCATTAACAAAAAACATTAAATCTGGAATGGTTTTTAAATGTTATTTTTTTACAATGTCCACCGTACAGTCTAATTGACAAATTATTGTTATTTTGCAGGTCATTACAATGACATTTATGCCCGATTTACAATTTTATTTTTTATGTTTTACTGCTTGTTTTCAAGAAAAAACACTTTAAAAAAAGCCTTTTTTTTGATTGTCATCGTGCAAGAGCATTACATTTTTAATTTTCCTATTCATAGAACTGTATGAGGGCTTATTTTTTGCATAAGGAGCTGTTGTTTAATAGGTATTGTTTTGAAATACATATACATTTTCTAGGATTTTTTGTTTATTCTTTTGTTTTAACGAGAATAATAAAAATACCAATTATGGTATCCTTTTTAATTTTTTTAAGGCATTCATCATATCTTATGAAAATTATATAGTTTAATACTTGGTGTCATTACAAACACAGCGATCCATAATGTGTGACTTTTTTGCAGGGGTTTATTTACATGTGAACCTTTTTTTTATTGCTAAACCTGTGATTCTATGATTCCTTTTTTTATAATTATTATTAGTCCAACAAGGGGAATTGGTTCTGCAATCTTTTGATCACATTAATATTGTACTACAGTACTTTTGTTATACAGTGCATTATCACCCCATTCAGTCTTGTCACGGGCACAACTCCAGCCATTCACAAGTAATAACTGTATGCCAGATTGTATGAAATTACCTACAATCTGGATGTACAGTTATGTTCTCAACCTGAAAAGGAGCTTAACAGTTCTCTGGGATGTGAGCATGTTCCTTTGTTTTTCTATGGAGCTCCTTTTGCCATTGTTACAGATCACCAAGCACTCCTTGCCATCTTTGGAAGCCAAAGAGCCAAGACAACAACAAGGATTAAACATTGGGGTCTGTGACATCAAGATTATAATTAACAAATTGTTCACAGCCCTGGAAGATACAGCAATCCCGTTTACTTCATTTCAAGACATCCTATAGAATTAGATCAATCTACGCATTTATCAACTTAAAAATATATCAAATTTTGTAACAGTTAATGCAATAGCAAAATCATTTTCAGCTGATCACTTTGTGACAGCAACTCTAAATGACAAGACGTTCTATGACTTAGTGCAAATTGTCTAAAATGGAAAATGTCAAGAGATTCGGAGAACAAAATTTCTCTGCAAAAAAAACCTTAAGAAGCTAAAATCATTCTCAAGTATGAGAGCTGAAATGTCAGTCACTGAGGAACATCTCATTCTTCATGGCACCAAACTGGTTGTTTCTAAGACCTTGCTAAAATGTGTAATACAAATCGCTCATGGAGGTCATCTGGGAATTGTTCCCTCAAGAAAACTTCTTTAGGAAAAAATGTGGTCACAACCATGAATCAGTTGTTAGAAAACGTAATGACCCACTATCAACTACATACACTTTTATAAAGACCTGAACCTTCACAAATGTATACCTATCTACAACAATCAGGGAGTAAGTAGCAGTTGGTCAATGGTCAATGCCTCCTTTCATTTAAAATAAGCTGTGGAGACAGATTCTCAGGGAGATCTATGTCCTGCCCATACATCTTAGCAGCTCATTTACATACTATCAAAAACGTGGGTTTCTCTGGAATAAAACATTGGATCGCAGATATAAAGGTATCATTTAACTCAACTTTCTATGGCCTACATGCCCATATAAAGGTATTATATACTGACAGATTCTGTTTACATTGTAGAAAAATTCATACTAGACTTAAACCAGAAGCATATCACTGAAACTCGTATTACTCATGCGCCTATACACTACCACCCATGTGTATTATAATATTAACAGACTCAACTAACAATAAGAAAAATATGTAGACAAGAGATTTCATAAACAGTCATCTTCTGAACAAAGGTGTGATAAAATTATTGTTTGTCAAAGGTAAAACAATAAGAGTTCTAAAGTTTATGACCCAAGAAAAAACTATCTAAAGACAAGAACAGAACCATGGGCCCAGATGAGTGAGACAGACACTTAATAAACAAAAATGCCTCACACTTGAACAACATTTTGTCATACCCCACGCTTGGCCCCGATAAAATAATAAAGTTTATACTCACCTCCCATGCTGGCGCCACTCCCACAGTGTCAGCACTTGCAGTCCTGGGGCTCTCATGCACTGTTGTGACATGTGACGGGGCACCCAATCAGCTCAGGGGTATGACAAAATGTTGTCCAAGTGGTGGACAACTTCTTTAAAGTGTAAAGCATTTTTGTTTATTAGGTGTCCGTCTCGCTCAGCTGAGCCCATGGTTCTGTTCTTGGCTTTAGATATGGAAATGTCGGTGAACCCTTTCAGGTTGATAGAGCTGTTACTGAAACTGGCAGAACCAAACAGGAATTATCTAGTTATTCAGTAAATAGTATTCCCAGCCACTTAAGATGTTATCTTATGATTTAAGGAAAAGTCCAGAGAGGTATTGAGCAGGCATGGCTATGGTCCTGGATTCAGCTTGTTTCTCATCAGACTCTAAATAACTGATGTTTATATTTTAATTTCATTGTGTATTTTTTCATGTTTTCATGTTTAAACAATTTTACTTTCTTAAAAAAAGGAGAAATTATGTTATATTTTCAAGCACCTAGTGGAAAACGCATGGGGAATACAAAGTGGCTGTGGGGCCTGCTTTCTGTGTGATGATATAATTAAGGCTGGAGATCTGAATATAGAATTTCTAATAAAATAAGTTGATTTTGGATTCCAGCTCTGAAGAATGCATTTCATGTAGATGTCAGTTGGGCAGGCCGCAGCCTTTCCTACTGTGGAATTTCAGAGTTATGGTTACAGAGAGAAGCCAAAGCAGTAGTCTCATCATAACAGCTTGTTTCATGAAAGGAAAGCAGCAGGCAGATCTTTGGTTTTTGACAAGAACAAAATTGGCCAAAATGCAGTCTGTGATCCAAATATGACTTTACCTACTACATAGAAGGAAACGTCTTCACAAAATTTTGGAGACATTTCTATTCAGGCTTTATGACACATAGTACAGTCATGGACAAAAGTTTTGAGAATGACACAAATATTAATTTTTACAAAGTCTACTGCTTCACTTTTTCTAATGTCAATTTGCATATACTCCAGAATGTTATAAAGAGTGATCAGCTTAACAGCAATTACTTGCAAAGTCAATATTTGGCTAGAAAATGAACTTTATCCCCAAAACACATTTCACCATCATTGCAGCCCTGCATTAAAAGGACCAGCTAACCTCTTTTCAGTGATTGCTCCATTAACACAGGTGTGGGTGTTGATGAGGACATGGCTGGAGATCAATCTGTCATGATTAAGTAAGAATGACACCACTGGACACTTTAAAAGGAGGCTGGTGCTTGGCATCATTGTTTCTCTTCTGTTAACCATGGTTATCTCTAAAGAAACACGTGCAGTCATCATTGCAATGCACAAAAATGGCCTAACAGGGGAAGAGTATCGCAGCTAGAAAGATTGCACCTCAGTCAACAATCTATCGCATTATCAAGAACTTCAAGGAGAGAGGTTCCATTGTTGCCAAAAAGGCTCCAGGGTGCCCAAGAAAGACCAGCAAGCGCCAGGACCGTCTCTTAAAAGTATTTCAGCTGCGGGATCGGGCTGCCAGCAGTGCAGAGCTTGATCAGGAATAGTAGCAGGCAGGTGTGAGTGCATCTGCACGCACTGTGAGGCGGAGACTCTTGGAGCAAGGCCTGGTCTCAAGGAGGGCAGCAAAGAAGCCACTTCTCTCCAGAAAAAACATCATGGACAGACTGATATTCTGCAAAAGGTACAGGCAGTGGACTGCTGAGTACTGGGGTAAAGTTATTTTCTCTGATGAATCCCCTTTTCGATTGTTTGGGACATCAGGAAAACACCTCATTCGGAGAAGACAAGGTGAGCGCTACCACCAGTCTTGTCTCATGCCAACTGTTAAGCATCCTGAAACCATTCATGTGTGGGGTTGCTTCTCAGCCAAGGGAATCGGCTCTCTCACAGTCTTGCCTAAAAACACAGCCATGAATAAAGAATGGTACCAGAATGTCCTCCAAGAGCAACTTCTCCCAACCCTCCAAGAGCAGTTTGGCGATCAACAATGCCTTTTCCAGCATGATGGAGCACCTTGCCATAAAGCAGAGGTGATAACTAAATGGCTCAGGGAACAAAACATAGAGATTTTGGGTCCATGGCCTGGAAACTCCCCAGATCTTAATCCCATTGAGAACTTGTGGTCAATCATCAAGAGACGGGTGGACAAACAAAAACCTAAAAATTCTGACAAAATGAAAGCATTGATTGTGCAAGAATGGACTGCTATCAGTCAGGAATTGGTCCAGAAGTTGATTGAGAGCATGCCAGGGAGAATTGCAGAGGTCCTGAAGAAGACGGGTCAACACTGCAAATATTGACTTGCTGTATTAACTCATTCTAACTGTCAATATAAGCTTTTGTTACTCATATGTTTGCAATTATTATATTTCTGTCTGTGATAAAAACATCTGTCAAACACACATAAAAACCAGAGGGCAGCAGATCATGTGAAAATATAATATTTGTGTCATTCTCAAAACTTTTGGCCATGACTGTAATATAAGTAAACCATTATAAATAAAAAACATCAAGCATTTTACTCTTTTGGCACCAGACAAATGGGCATGCTCCAAGCTTAATAAAGAAATCGTTCCTAAATAGTTGGTAAATATAAGTTTTTACTTTACAGTCATAAACATCTGTTCACAGTATAAAATTTTATTTCAATAAAAGTGTGTTATAGATGATAAATCAGCAATTCCCCAACTGGACTAATATAAGTGTACACCTCGGGAAAATCCCTGACTGGACTACTGTAAATGGTGCACCCAGGATAATTCTCTGATTGGACTACTATAAATGGTGCACCCCAGATAATTCTCTGGCTGGAGTAATATAAGTGGTGCACCATGGGTAATTTTCTCTGGCTGGACTAATATAAAGGGTGTACACTGGGTAATTCCCTGACTGGACTAATATAAGTGGTTCACTCCAGGTAATTCCCTAACTGGATTAATATAAGTGGCGCACACCTGGTAATTCTCTGACTTGACTAATATAAGTGGTGCATCTTGGATAGTTCCCTTACTGGACTACTATAAGTGGTGCGCCCCGGGTAATTCTCTGACTTGACTAATGTAAGTGGTGCACTCCAAGAAATTCTCTAACTGGACTAATATAAGTGGTGCACCATGGGTAATTCCCTGACTGGATTAATATAAGTGGTGCACCCAAGGTAATTCCCTAACTGGACAAAAATAAGTGGTGCACCCTGGGTAATTTTCTAACTGGACTAATATAAGTTGTGCACCCTGGGTAATTCTCTGACGGGACTAATATAAGTGGTGCACCCTGGGTAATTCTCTAACTGGACTAATATAAGTGGTGCACCCTGGGCAATTCTCTGACGGGACTAATATAAGTGGTGCACCCTGGGTAATTCTCTAACTGGACTAATATAAGTGGTGCACCCTGGGCAATTCTCTGACGGGACTAATATAAGTGGTGCACCCTGGGTAATTCTCTAACTGGACTAATATAAGTGGTGCACCCTGGGCAATTCTCTGACGGGACTAATATAAGTGGTGCACCCTGGGTAATTCTCTAACTGGACTAATATAAGTGGTGCACCCGAGGATCTGCTGTGGGACCTTAACTGTTTAATTTGTTTATAAATTATATAGAAGCTGGACCTATACGGTTATTCGTTTTTTTTGTCTGGGTGCCTGTAGCCATTCATAAAATATTTTTTTAGTCTATAACATTTGAGGGCACTTTTTGCTTTCCTCTGGATTAACTGGATTTTTCATCACCAAAGTTTGAACTTGCCAGATCTTTTTAAACCTGACAGCTATAAAACTTTGTAAAATTTGCTCTTTTTTGTCAGTAAAAACCCAGTTGAAAGGTTATTGATTACATCTTTATTTTAACAAGTTTGTTGGGAAAAGATTGTGCGGCATAATATTATATAAATATTACAGGTTCTCTTACTGCGTTTATTAGCGCAGTCATCCTTACAGATAGCACAGCTCTTTAATTCTCAAAATGAAGGTTAGCATGTGGCCAGAACTGCCTAGTAGCCTCCTACAACTGGACACAGCACTGCTTTTCAATTGGAAGAGGTTCATGGATAGGTCTGGTCACACACTCCTCCATCAGCTGATAGATGCATTAACAAGCTGGCAGTGGTTCCCAATAGTGAGGACACTATAAAACTTCTATATTATCAAGCGCCACAAAGTCATATCCTGAAAACATTTGTTAAAATAAAGTGGACAACCCCTTTAAGGAATGAACTTTGGTGATAATGAGAACAAGAGAGAGTCATTTTGAATTATCAATATAAGGAGGAAACTTTACAATGCAAATAATTCCTGGTTAAGTTTGTCCATGCCACCTCATCCCTCCCACCATCCTTCTCTGAAATAACCAATACTTAGCTTTAGTTAAAATAAAGGGTTTAGATATTTTTATTTACATTGGAAAGGTTTGATATAAGATTTGAAAAAGGTTGGGATTTTCTTTCCACTATTCATCAACTGGTGTAAGAAATTTTCTGGTGAGAAATTGTAATTGCACTTTGCACAGTTAATATAATTAATAGGCTTTTCTTTGCTCATTAAAGCAATGTATTGATTGTACACGTGCAATTACAGGTTTTCCCAGACATTATAAATGGTGATTTAGTACTCATCATCTGCCCTTATCTCTAGTGGGTTTTATTCTTTTATTAATAGTCCAAAAAGGTTTAAATAAGCATCCAGGAGGGAAGAAATACAACAAAATCATTGGATAATAAAATTATTCAATAGGATTATCACATGCAACTCTCAGTTCAAATGAGAAATGTAGCTTAAGCATGCTAACCATAATTTTTATTAAAGTAAATCTGAAATTTAAATAAAGACTCCATTAACACCTTTCTGTCATAGACAATTATATTTTTTTCTCTTTATTTTTTTCATAGTTAGGTTGAAAATAGACATAGGTCCATTGAGATTATCCTTTCTCTACAAGTTTTACATTCTCTATCACTATCATCCATAACTTCTTTAAAGGTATATTATTAGTTTTTCTAAAATTAATTACCCCCAATTGGATGACCTGTCTTGTTACTGAAGTTCACCAGTTCCCTTAATAACCTTGGTTGCTCTTCTCTGCACCTGCTCTAGTTCAGCTATGTCCTTCTTATACACTGGAACCCAAAATTGTTCTTAGTTTTCTAAGTGTGGATGAACTAGTGACTTGTATAGGAGCAAAACTATGTTCTTGTCATGAGCATCTATCCATCTTTTATTGCATCCCATTATCTTAATTCCTTTGCTAGCAGCTGCCTGACACTGGTCACAAAAGTTGTGTTTGCCATCCACCCACAAGTCTTTTTCAGTGACAGTGTTACCCAGTATTTTACCATTTAGTGCATAAATATACATTTATTTTCCTCTGTCTGAAAATGTTTTTTTGCTACATTAAACTTCTACTACCATTTCTCAATTCAAGCCTCCAACTTACATAAATCCATATGTAATATTTTATTATTCTCCTCTGTGTTGGTAGAGGTTACCTTGCAGAGTTTAATGTCATCTGCAAATATGAAAATTTTACTCTGTAGACCCTCTGCAAGGCCATTAATAAATATGCTAAAAAGAAAAGGGCCCAATACTGACCTCTGTGGTACCCCACTGTTAATTGTGAACCAATCCAAGTTTCTTCCATTAATAACCACCCTATGTTTCCTATCACTGAGCCACTTGTTAATCCTTATATACATATTTTTCACTAGTCCCATTACTCTCACTTTATGTATCAGCCTTTTGTGTGGCACCATATCGAACCTTTGAAAAGTCCAGATAGACAACATCCATGGCATTAACCTTGTCCAGTCTGGCACTGCCTACTCATAGGACCTGATCAGATTAGTATGACAAGGCCAATCCCTCATAAACCAATGTTTATATTGGGTTATGAGGTTATTTTTGTTGAGATACTCCAGGATAGTATATCTTAGAAAACCCTCCAGGATTTTACCTACAGTAAAGGTTAAACCTACAGGCATGTAATTTCCAGGCTCAGATTGTTTCCCTTTTTTGAATATTGGCACCACATTTGTTATATGCCAGTTCTGTGGCATAGACCCTAATATTAGTGTATCCTTGAATTTTAGAAAGAATGGGTATGTCTATTATGTTACTTAATTCTTCAAGAACTCAGTGGTGTATATATGCCATCTGGGTCCAGTGATTTAACTACTCCTCCCTAAATTGCTGCCTTGTCTCTTTGCTTTATGAGGATATTTTCTGCTGCTTAAAGAGTTTGTCTAGTCCAAATTGATAAGTCTGCAGGCACTCTGCAGACTTATGAATTCCCCAGCGCACGCACGGATTCGCCGGTTTCTGACCCGGCAACGGAGGGTATGTATAAGTTATACATACTCCTGGCCAAAAACCCATCTAGTGGGCGTGGCATTGCTCCATACACTTGTATTGAGTGAGGCCATGCCCCAACTAGTGACTTGGCCGTCCAGTGTGTGTGGCTGTGCCCACAAGACGGGTTCAGGCCGGGAGCACATATAACGCCTACATACCCTCCGGTTACGGCTCAAAATGAGTGTGCTGGGGGATTCATAAGTCTGCAGTCACACAGAGTGACAGAAGACTTATCAGTTGGGACCAGATAACCCTTTTAAGTTTGATGAAATGATGAAAACCTGCAATTGTCAAAAAATATGCAGTGAAATTATGAAAAAATGTAGTGAAATTTCAAAATAAATATTGTTTTTTGGGTTTTGTTTTTACCGTGTTCATCGCATAGTAAAAATCACCTACTATCATAATTCGTTAGGCTAGTACAGTTACAACAATAAAATGTTTGTATTTTTTTTTATTTTAGTACAAAAAAGAAAAAGTGTTAATCAAAATGTATGTGTCCTTTAATGGAGTTGGGTGAGGGCTTGTTTTTTTGTCTGGTGATCTAATTATTTTATTGATACCATTTTGAAGTAGATACAATATTTTGATCAATTATTGCTTTTTTGTGGGAGTTGTGTTGAATGAAAACAGCAATTCTAGCATTTTTATTTTTTTATGCAATTTACTATTTGGTAAAATTATTTTACATTTTCATACTTGTATGGACTTTTAATAGAGGAAAAAGGGTTTGGATAAAGGATATGTTTTTATTAATATTTTTAAAAACTTGTTTTTACTCATTTTGTAGTTCCCTTAGGGGGTTTAAACCTGAGATCTTCTAAACATTTGCTCTATATGCTGCAATACAACTCTATTGCAATATATCATGGTCTCATAAAAAGCCCAAAGCACTGTGCCCACAGAACTGTATGCCTTAAATGTTGCTGTCAGCAATTGACATTGGCACATATGGGGTTAACATAAGCAATTGGAGCATAGCTCCTGTCGCTGTTATGGTCTTGCTCATCGTTATTGGCACCCATAGAGAGTAAGTACATAATGTGGAATATCTCTTGATATCTCTTGTATAAAGCACTTGTGTTAAATAAAGAAGAGCAAATGATAAACAATAATTTTAAACAAAAAACAATGAGTAGGAAAATAGAAAAACCTAAAGCTTGCTGTGATACTGGTATTGGCATCCTTTACATTAAATTAGTATGGAAACACATTTTGACTCACCTGTGGTAAATAACAAATGAGAATCAACTGTGATTAACCCCTTAACCCCCAAGGGTGGTTTGCATGTTAATGACATTGACAATTTTTACAATTCTGACCAGTGTCCATTTATGAGGTAATAACTTTGGAATGCTTACATGGATCCAGGTGATTCTGACAAGGTTTTCTCATGACATATTGTACTTCATGATTGTGGTAAAATGTCTTTGATATGACTTGCGTTTATTTGTAAAAAAAATGGAAATTTGGAGAAAAATGTAGAAAATTTTGCAATTTTCCAAGTTTAAATTTTCATGCCCTTAAATCACAGAGATATGTCACACAAAACACTTAATAAGTAACATTTCCCACATGTTTACTTTACATCAGCACAATTTTATAACCAAATTTTTTTTTTTGCTAGGAAGTTATAAGGGTTAATGGTTAAACAGAAATTTCTCATTTTTACAAGACCATTTTATTTTTAGGGACCACATCACATTTGAAGTCACTTTGAGGGCTCTATATGATAGAAAATACCAAAAAGTGACACCATTCTAAAAACTGCACCATGCAAGGTGCTCAAAACCACATTCAATAAGTTTATTAACCCTTCTGGTGCTTCGCAGGAATTTTTTTGAATGTTTTTAAAAAAAATGAACATTTAATTTTTTTTCACAAAAAATTTACTTCAGATCCAAATTTTTTTATTTTTCCAAGGGTAACAAGAGAAATTGGACCCCAAAAGTTATTGTGTAATTTGTCCTGAGTACGCTGATACACCGTATGTGAAAGTAAACCACTGTTTGGGCGCATGGAAGAGCTTGGAAGGGAAGGAGCGCCGTTTGACTTTTCAGTGCAAAATTGTCTGGAATTGAGATCGGACGCCATGTCGCGTTTGGAAAGCCCCTGATGTGCCTAAACAGTGGAAACCCCCCACAAGTGACACCATTTTGGAAATTAGACCCTGCAAGGAACTTATCTAGATGTGTGAGGAGGCTGCTCTAGTGTTGGTGGTGTGGCGGCAGCTCTGGTGGTGGTTGCGGCAAGGCGGCAGCTCTGGTGACGGTGGTGAAGCGGAAGCTCGGGTAGTGGTGAGGCGGCAGAATGGTTATTGCAGGATGTAGGCTTTCCTGAAGAGATGGGTTTTCAGGTTCCGTCTGAAGGATCCAAGGGTGGTGGATAATCGGACATATTGAGGTGTGGAATTCCAGAGGATGGGGTTATTCGGGAGAAATCTTGGAGGCGGTTGTGTGAGGAACGAATAAATGTGGAGGATAGTAGGAGGTCTTAGGAGGATCAAAGATTACGTGAAGGAAGATATTGAGAGATTAATTCAGAGCTATAGGGAGGGGACAGGTTGTGGGCGGCTTTGTAGGTCAGTGTTAGTAGTTTGAACTGGATTTGTTGGGGAATTGGGAGCCAGTGGAAGGACTTGCAGAGGGGAGATGCAGTAGCGAGGAGAGAGGTGGCTTAGTGGGGCAGCAGAGTTGAGGACAGTCTGGAGTGGTGCAAGAGAGTTGACGGGGAGGCCACAGAGGAGGGTGTTGCAGTAATCAAGGCGGGAGATGACAAGGGCATACACAAGAGTTTTAGTAGATTGTGTCCTCGTCAGAGATGAGGGGAGTTGAAGGTGGCATGGTGGGCAGAGGAGAGAGTTGAATGTGCAGAACAGTTGTTTTTGGTTGTAGGATAATGAAGATACAAGGTTTGTGAAATAATTCTGTTTAGCAGAGGTGAGGGCTATTTTGAAGGCAAGTGTAGCTTGTTTGAAAGCAGTGAAGTTGTCTGGCAGGAGTGTTTTCTTCCAATGCCGCTTCGCAACCCTGGATGATTGTCGAAGCTTTTTGGTGAGATTGTTGTGCCAGGGTTGCCTATTGATTCGTCGCACTTTGCCATGCGTGAGAGGGGTGACTGAGTCTATGGCCGATGTGAGGGTGGTGTTATAGCAAGCCGTGGCGCAGTCTGTGTCGTGGAGTGAAGATATGGAGGACAGAGGTAGAAGAGAGTCTGAGAGTCTTTGAATGTCAAGGTGTGCGAGGTTTCTGAGAGGATGTGCCAGTGGCTGGACATAGGGGGCAGGTGAGGAGGACAGGGATGAGAAGGTGAGGTTGTGGTGGTCAGATAGGGGGAGGGGAGAGGTTGTGAGATTAGATAGGTAACAGAGGCAGGTGAAGATGACGTCTAATGTATGTCCGTCTGTGTGGGTGGCTGTGGAGGACCACTGAGTAAGTCAAAAGGATGAAGTAAGTGACAGGAGTTTGGAGGCTGCTGGCTGTCGGGTGTCAGTATGGATATTAAATTCACCCATGATGATGGTGGGGATGTCAGCAGAGAGAAAGTGAATAAGCCAGGTGGAGAATTGGTCAATGAAGGCAGTGGCTGAGCCCGGTGGTCAGTATATGACAGCCATTTGGAGATTAGAGGGAGAGTAGATACGGACCGAGTGGACCTCAAAGGAAGGGAGGATAAGGGAGGGTGGGGGTTGGATAGGGTTGAAGGAGCAGCTATTAGAAAGAAGGAAACCCACGCCTCCACCATGTCTGTTGCCAGAGCGAGGAGTGTGGGTAAAGTGGAGGCCACCGTAACTCAGTGCAGCAAGGGAGGCCGTGTCAGGGGGCATCAGCCAGGTCTCAGTGAGGGCCAGGAAGGAGAGGTTGTGGGAAGTAAAGAGATCACGTGGAGCTTGTTGCAGACGGAGCGGGCATTCCAAAGTGCTCCAGAGAGAGGAAGCAGGGGGGTGGGGGTCAGTGGCACAGATTTTAAGTGTGAGGGTTTGCGATAGTTTCTCTTACTGTGAGAAGTGTAGTGGTGAGGATTAGTGGGATGTATGAGGCAGGGGGGGCCAGGATTGGTGGATATGTCGCCAGCAGTGAGAAGAAGCAGAGAAAGGGAAAGCAGGTCGGTGAAGAAGAGTGACCGGCTTACGTTATATTTTAGTGGGAGAGGTCTGAGGTTAAGAAGCAGGTCTGCAGATGAGGCGATGTAGGGGGGTAAGAGAGAGGGGGAGATAGTTATTTGGTTCGAGCTTGCAAGGGTTTGGGAATAGCGAAGGAGAGTAAAGATTAGTGGAGCAGAGATGGTGAGGGCAAATGTGAGCATGGTTAAAGGGCAGGGTAAAAGAAAGGCAAGCAAAATTAGAAGGCAGTGATTAATCTTACCTTCTGACCAATTTCTGGACTATTTCTGGTATATTTCTGATGTAACACTTTAAAGATATTACACTTAAAATCATGTCGCATCTGACCAAGGTCATATCTGACCTGCTCCATTCAACTTATACCATTTAAATGTCCAAGAAATTAAGCCAGGTGAGAGAGAGAGAGAGAGAGAGAGAGGGAGGAGAAAGGAGCAGGAGGACAGTTCACAGCAGGGAGCAATTAACAGACTGCAGTTAATAGAACATTTGCCTAGCATCAAAGCTGAAGAAAGATAGATTAAGATGGAGGGATAGGCCTAGGAGTGAAGATCACAGACATATCAATATGTATTCAGTAAATCTGGAGTATGCTACATGGAATTAAAGTCAGGGAAAAAGCAGTAGCGTACCAGTTAAAACAGAGAAAGAGGATTACATAGGATTCTGGAGTGCAGTGGGTATTCAGGATTGAGAGATAGTTCAGGTGTACCAGTTAAAACAGAGAAAGAGGAGTACATAGGATTCTGGGGTGCAGTGGGTATTCAGGATTGAGAGATAGTTCAGGCGTACCAGTTAAAACAGAGAAAGAGGAGTGCATAGGATTCTGGGGTGCAGTGGGTATTCTGGATTGAGAGATAGTTACGATGTACCAGTTAAAACAGAGAAAGAGGAGTACATAGGATTCTGGGGTGCAGTGGGTATTCTGGATTGAGAGATAGTTCAGACGTACCAGTTAAAACAGAGAAAGAGGAGTACATAGGATTCTGGGGTGCAGTGGGTATTCTGGATTGAGAGATAGTTCAGACGTACCAGTTAATGCATTGTGAACAGCAATGTTAGTAAGTTTGAACATTTTCAAACATTTTCAAATCCAGGAGCTAGCAGTTCGGCACCTAACTAATCACTAAGCTAGCAATTTTATTCTTCTCACAGTACTCCTGAAGGGATGTCGTTCATAAACTGATAGATAGGCAGACAGACAAAAGATAGATAGATAGATAGATAGATAGATAGATAGATAGATAGATAGATAGATAGATAGATAGATTGATAGATATCCAAAAAACAGGCAGCACTCCATAGATAAGTGTAGATAGTGGATATTTATTAGACCCACATCAAATGGCCATTTTATGTGGGTCTAATAAATATCCACTATCTACACTTATCTATGGAGTGCTGCCTGCTTTTTGGATATTGAAGTTGGCAAGTATTGGATTATTGCTAAAAAGGATTGCACCCAACTTTTACTATTTTTCTATGCTGCTCCAGCTTTTGTCACTAATAGATAGATAGATAGATAGATAGATAGATAGATAGATAGATAGATAGATATTTAGATTTAGCAAACCCTTGGACAAAATATATCTAAACAACCATTACAAGAGTCCTATGTGTAGTTACTGACCAATTAATACAGATCTTGCTGTTTACCTCTATGCAGAAAACACTAGGATACCTAAGCATAAAAAAGTGTATTTTGACTCCTGGCTTGACATCTATCAATGGCTTGAGCAATATTACTTAATCTTAATAATTTTAAATGAGGCAACCGTCTTTGAAAAATTACTAGTATAGTATGTTATTTGTTAAGTTAAACTTTTCTACAACTGTAGAATTTTAGTGAGCAGAGTAGGGCAAGTCATAGGGATGTAAAACCAATGCACACTAGCTGAGACATTGGGTGACACTGCAACATTGACATTGTGCAGTACAGTATATTATTTGTATAGAAGGATGATGGTGGTGCTGTATTGCTTTATTATTTAGACACAGTATTTGGAAACTTTTTTTAACTGATGACATTAATAGTTAGATATTCTTATGGTATATTATGACAGTACTCCATATGGAGAGAGTTCCAACAGAAAGTACATTGCATAACACCATTCAACATCAGGAAAGCACTGATCCTGAATTTTACCAATGAGTATTGCATCAAACAACACAAAAACGTCAGTCATGTCAATGCAAATACAGATTACTGTTAGGGTAAATATTTGCAGCAGACTTTCCTGCATTAAAAAAGTGTTTCTTGACATGAAAAATGCTACACAAAATGCACCTGATTTGCAGATTTTTGAGGCATTTTTGTGTACATTTTTTTGTCATTTTGATGCATTTTTTCCTATTCGAACTGGTGAAAAGGGTATGAAAATGCTGAAAGAATTGAAATGCTGCATGTTTGAAACTGCTTTAAATCTGCAAGGAAAAAATATGTAGCATGTACATGAGATTTCAGAAATATCATTCACTTTGCTGTAACAGTGAAACACTCTTTTTTTTCATGGCAAAAACATATGGGAAAAAAGTGGCATAAATGCAATGTGTGAACAAGCCCTTAATGCTCAAAGATATTTACGTAAGACTTTATTGTCTAAAGCCAGAGATAGCAATATTTTGATAGGTGGCTGTGCAGATATAAAAGACTTTCCATCTTGTGATAAAACCCATGAAATATAATCATTTGTTAAATCTAATGGTATGCAGCTTTCTTACAAACCTCTTTGGGTGTAATAGATACAAACATCTCGCCTGTCACCCTGCATTTTCATGGTTTACAGACAATAATAAAAACGAAGAGACGTTAAATGTAAGCAAACATCCCAAACAGATGTAGCGATAAAGTCAAGATATGCAAAGCAAATTCACCATTTATCCTATTTGCTTTTCTCATGTTTTATTCTACTTATATCTAACCCTTTCTTTTCAAGGAGCTTATGTGTTAAAAATGCAGGTCAAAAGGCTCCTGCATTTGTTGACAATTTCTAGAGAAACATATACATTAAGAAACGAGAAAACAAGTAAATATTTATGAATACCCTACGTGTTTTCATAAGAATACTAATATAATTGCATGTATTATGTACGTTAAAAGGGATGTATCTTAAGTTCATCATATCTGCCAAAACTGAAATGCAAATGACTGTCTGTGTTTCTACAGATGCAGAAATCCCATAGACTTAGAAACGCGTTGAGAATGAATTGCATTTCTATTGCAGCACCTTGGATATTTTGGATATCTTTCTTGAGTATTCACCAGCAGCATAACATATGCTACTTTCCTTTAACCCAAAATTCGATAGACTGATTCAAATTTGGCAGGGAAATTCAATTTATTCATTGCGAATCGAATGTGCTTTATTATGTTCTAAAATCTCACATACTAAACATTAAAATTAATAAACACATTATGTTTTGTTATTTTCAGTCTCTTCAAACATCCCGTCACTCCCTCTAGTCTTCTTTTCCATAATATGTCATGATGTCGTAGGGTCCAGTCGATGCCAGAGAACACTGAACCAGGATTTCACATTGTCCAAAGAGAAGACTGGACAGAAAAGAGACACAGGTGAGGGCCAGGGAGAGGTGAGTAATATATGTATTTCTTTTTAACCTCTTTCTGGCCTTTTAGTATCTAACAAAATGGCAGCTAGTTGGACACCAATTGCTGGGTTCAAGAATACTAAATCACAAAAAAGGTGGGTTCTGGAAAATCTTTATTTTTGGTGAAATTCAAGACAAATTCAGTTAATAATAATTTTGTAATAATAATAATTTTTATTTCTGTAGTACCAACATATTCCGCAGCACTTTACATTATAGAGGGGACTTATACAGACAATAGACATTACAGCATAACAATAAACACAGATCAAAACAGATACCAAAAGGAATGAGGGCCCTGCTCGCAAGCTTACAATCTATGATGAAAAAGGGGAGACATGAAAGGTAGATGGCAACAATTGCTTTCATTGTTCGGCGGTAGGAAAGTCTGATCAAATGCGTTTTTGGGCACACTTAAAACTGTGGGGATTGGGGATTCATCATATTAACCCGGGTAGTGCATTCCAAAGAATTGGCGCAGCACGTGAAAAGTCTTGGAGACGGGAGTGGGAGGTTCTGATTACTGAGGATGTTAACCTCAGGTCATAAGCAGAATGGAGGGCACAGGTAGGGTGGTAGGCTGAGACAAGGAGAAGATGTAGGGTGGTGCTGAGCCATGGATTGCTTTGTGAGTGAGGGTAATAAGTTTGTACTGGATTCTGGAGTGGACGGGCAACTGTGTAATGACTGGCACAAGTTAGAGGCATCGGTATAACGATTGGTGAGGAATATGATCCTGGCTGCAGCATTCAAGACAGATTGGAGAGGGGAGAGTTTAGCAAGAGGGTGACCAATTAGTAGAGTTACAATAGTCCAGACGAGAATGAATAAGAGAAACAGTAAGAGTTTTTTCAGAGTCGAAAGTAAGTAAAGGTTGAATTCTAGAAATGTTTTTGAGGTGGCGATAAGAGCGAGCCAGGGATCAGATGTGGAGGGTAAATGAAAGCTCGGAATCAAGCATGACCCCAAGACAGCGGGCATGTTGCTGGGGAGTAATGGAGGAACCAAACACGGAGATGGCAATGTCGGGCATAGGTAGGTTAGTAGAGGGAGGAAACACAAGGAGTTCAGTTTTTGATAAGTTCAGTTTCAGATAGAGGGAAGACATGATTTTGGAGACAGCCGTAAGACAATCACTGATGTTTTCTAAAAAGGCAGGTGTGATATTGGGAGAAGAAGTGTATAACTGGGTGTCATCAGCATACAAATGGTACTGGAAACCAAATCTACTGATTGTTTGTCCAATAAGGGCAGTATAGAAAGAGAAGAGGCGAGGGCCTAGAACCGATCCTTGAGGAACCCCAACAGAAAGGGAAATATGAGAGGAGGAGGAACCAGCAAAAGATACAGTGAAGGAATGGTCAGATAGATAGGAGGAGAACCAGGAGAGAATGGTGTCCTTGAGGCCGATAGAGTGTAGCATAGTGAGGAGGAGGTGATGATCCACAGTGTTGAATGCTGCGGAGAGACTTTAGTAAGGGCAATTTCAGTAGAGTGTAAAGAGCAGAAACCAGATTGAAGAGGGTCGAGAAGAGAGTTATCTCAGAGATAGCGGATAAGATGGGTGTGGACCAGGCATTCCAGGAGTTTATACAGTCATGGACAAAAGTTTTGAGAATGACACAAATATTAATTTTTACAAAGTCTACTGCTTCACTTTTTCTAATGGCAATTTGCATATACTCCAGAATGTTATAAAGAGTGATCAGCTTAACAGCAATTACTTGCAAAGTCAATATTTGGCTAGAAAATGAACTTTATCCCCCAAAACACATTTCAACATCATTGCAGCCCTGCCTTGAAAGGACCAGCTAACCTCTTTTCAGTGATTGCTCCATTAACACAGGTGTGGGTGTTGATGAGGACATGGCTGGAGATCAATCTGTCATGATTAAGTAAGAATGACACCACTGGACACTTTAAAAGGAGGCTGGTGCTTGGCATCATTGTTTCTCTTCTGTTAACCATGGTTATCTCTAAAGAAACACGTGCAGTCATCATTGCAATGCACAAAAATGGCCTAACAGGGAAGAGTATCGCAGCTAGAAAGATTGCACCTCAGTCAACAATCTATCGCATCATCAAGAACTTCAAGGAGAGAGGTTCCATTGTTGCCAAAAAGGCTCCAGGGCACCCAAGAAAGACCAGCAAGCGCCAGGACCGTCTCTTAAAAGTGTTTCAGCTGTGGGATCGGGCTACCAGCAATGCAAAGCTTGCTCAGGAATGGCAGCAGGCAGGTGTGAGTGCATCTGCATGCACTGTGAGGCGGAGACTCTTGGAGCAAGGCCTGGTCTCAAGGAGAGCAGCAAAGAAGCCACTTCTCTCCAGAAAAAACATCATGGACAGACTGATATTCTGCAAAAGGTACAGGCAGTGGACTGCTGAGGACTGGGTAAAGTTATTTTCTCTGATGAATCCCCTTTTCGATTGTTTGGGACATCAGGAAAACGCCTCATTCGGAGAAGACAAGGTGAGCGCTACCACCAGTCTTGTCTCATGCCAACTGTTAAGCATCCTGAAACCATTCATGTGTGGGGTTGCTTCTCAGCCAAGGGAATCGGCTCTCTCACAGTCTTGCCTAAAAACACAGCCATGAATAAAGAATGGTACCAGAATGTCCTCCAAAAGCAACTTCTCCCAACCCTCCAAGAGCAGTTTGGCGATCAACAATGCCTTTTCCAGCATGATGGAGCACCTTGCCATAAAGCAAAGGTGATAACTAAATGGCTCAGGGAACAAAACAGAGATTTTGGGTCCATGGCCTGGAAACTCCCCAGATCTTAATCCCATTGAGAACTTGTGGTCAATCATCAAGAGACGGGTGGACAAACAAAAACCTAAAAATTCTGACAAAATGAAAGCATTGATTGTGTAAGAATGTACTGCTATCAGTCAGGATTTGATCCAGAAGTTGATTGAGAGCATGCCAGGGAGAATTGCAGAGGTCCTGAAGAAGAAGGGTCAACACTGCAAATATTGACTTGCTGCATTAACTCATTCTAAAGGTACTGCCACACTACTCGATCCCGCTAGCGATCTCGTTAGCGTTGCATACTAATGAGATCGCTAGCGGGATTGTTTCTATATCGCTAAATGCTGCCGCATTTAGCGATATAGTTAACGACGCTATCGCCGTTAGCGATCTTCTTAATGACTTTAGCGGTACAAAAGTACCGCTAAATCGCTAAGAAAAGGTGCCACACAGCGATTAGATACTTACCCAGCGGGAGCGCCAGCGATGAAATAGGGTCCGGAGCGATTCCAGCGACGAGCGAGATCACAGCAGGAAGCTCGTCGCTGGAAGCTGCCGCACTGAACAATATCGCTAACGGGATCGCTAAATAGTGACGTTTTTTAGCGATCCCGTTAGCGATATTGTTTAGTGTGGCATACCCTTTACTGTCAATATAAGCTTTTGTTACTCATATGTTTGCAATTATATTTCTGTCTGTGATAAAAACATCTGTCAAACACATATAAAAACCAGAGGGCAGCAGATCATGTGAAAATATAATATTTGTGTCATTCTCAAAACTTTTGACCATGACTGTAGATGAAGGGAAGATTAGAGACAGGTCTATAGTTAGCGGCACAGTTTTGGTCTTGGGATGGTTTTTTAAGTAATGGATGTATGATGGCATGCTTAAATGAGGAGGGAAAGATACCGGAAGAGAGAGAGGTTGAATATTTTTGTTAGGTGAGAGGTGACAGCAGAGGAAAGGGACTGGAGGAGATGTGATGGAATGGGGTCACTTGTGCAAGTGGTAGGGCGAGAAGATGCAAGGAGCGTGATTCTTCTGTGGTTCAAAATCAGAGAGTGAGTTAGATGCAGTGGGGGAGGGAGGACAGTGCATGGTATGAGGGGATTGGGAGATAATTTCCTGTCGGATATGGTCGATTTTTTCTTTGAAATAATTGGCAAGATCGTCAGCGCAGAGAGCCGTGGTTGGGGCCTGCACTTTTGGATAGAGTAGGGAATGAAAAGTGTCAAAGGGATGTTTAGGGCTACTGGATAGTGAGGTGATGAGGGTGGTGAAATAGGTTTGGTTGGAGAGGTGAAGGGCAGAGTTGTATGTTTTAAGCATTAACTTATTGATGAAATCTTCGGGTAGATTAGATTTTCTCCACAGACGTTCGGCGCACCTGGAGCACCGCTGCAGAAAATGTGTTTGCAGCATGTGCCACGGTTATCACCGTCTGTTTCGTATTGTTCTATGTATAGGAGGTGCAATTTCATGCAGGGCACTTTACAGGGTTTCGTTGCAATGCTTAAGTGCAGAATCAGGACATGAGAGGGAGAAGATAGGGGCCAATGATGACTGCAAGTTCTTCATAACTTTCTGGGTGTTAATGGCCTGTAAGTGTGGAAAGTCGGGGTGACCTGAGCGGGATGGCAGTTCTTGATAGAGAATGAAAGAAGGTTGTGGTCAGAGAGCGGGAGAGGGGAGTTTGTGAAATCATCCACTGAACAAAACTGGGAGAAGACCAAGTCGAGGGAGTTTCTGTCTTCATGCTTGGGGAAGTTAGTATGCTGCGAGAGGCCGAAAGAGGAGGTTAGAGATAAAAGGTGAGAAGCAGATGGGGAGAGCAGAAAAGCAATGGGGATGTTGAAATCACCTATGATGAGGGTGGGTATGTCACAGGAGAGAAAATGTGGAAGCCAGGTGTCAAAGTGATCCAGGTACTGATGAGAAGGGCCGGGAGGACGATACACCACCGCCACTCGCAAGGAGAAAGGGATGTAGAGTCTGACAGCATGGACCTCAAAAGAAGCAAAGACAAGTGAGGGTACTTGAGGGATAACCTGAAAGGTACATTTGTGTGATAGGAGCAGACCAACGCCTCCACTTGCTATGTTGTCTGATCTTGGGGTATGAGAAAAGAGTAGTCCACCATATGAAAGAGCAGCAGCATTGATTGTGTCTTACTTCTGGATCCAGGTTTCAGTAAGAGTCAGGAGGTTAAGAGAATTAGAAACAAAGAAGTCATGAATGAAGGGGAGTTTATTACACACTGAGTGAGAATTCCAAAGGGATTCACAATTGAAAGAGAAGGCATGCAGGGAATATTAATAAGATTAGAGGGTGTCTGAGTGAAACAGTTGGGAGGTTTGACTTGCTATAACATGGGGGCCGGGGTTGGGAGAGATATCTCCTGCAACTAGGAGAAGGAGAATAGAAAGAGTGAGCAGATGGTTAAGTGATTTGTGAGAGCATCTCTTGTGTTGGATGGTGGGACTGAATGGATCTGTGCTGTTTAGTAATGTGAAAAGAGCATGAGTGCTATACATAGGAGAGGAAAGGACAGAGGGGCCGATATGGATAGAGAGTAAAGAGTTAATGCAAGGGCAGTAGATGTGAGTGAATGCAGCAGCCAGGATATAAATTATACAAATGCATATGGTGAATATGTGATGTAATCCAAATGTTGAGGGAATAAATTTATTTATTTGTCTTACCTGTCTCCTGCCCTGTCTAGCTGCCATGTTTAACTGCCACGTACTTTGATAAATGTACTTCGATTAAATGTATATAAATGCTACCCCTGCATAAATGTGTCCCCAGACTATGTCTCAGTATATAGGAGGCAAGTTCTAAGATCTTCACTTTGCATCAAATGGATTTGGTCATCTCTAATTGTGAGAAGATTAATTTTTTTTAGAATCATTCTGTCACCTTACGTAAACTAGAGAAAAAACTACAGGTGGTGAAAAAGCAGGGAGAAGTTAGGCAGAAATTGAGACAGTTAGACAGAAATTGAGACGCATAGTGGTCCACTTTAGAGTAATGGTTTTTAGCTGAAAACGTTATTTGGCTAAATAAAGTACTTTGCAGTTTTATTAGTTTTTGCTGCTTCAGGGTTTAAATGTCTTGTGATAATTGAAATAATAAAAAATTCAAAGGTGTATCAAAATATATTACAGGAGAGATGTTATCCAACACAACAATGACTCAGTGCACACTAGTAAAGCAGCTAAAGAGTGGTTGAAAAAGACAGAAACAGTACAACTGATTGTTTACTATAAGTTTATGAATTTTGTGTTCATCTATAGTTGTGATCAATGTATAAAATTTAAACCAGGTCATAGGTATAGCTTGGCTTCTCCTAGCACTGCTTCAGTTGATTGACAAGTCTTTCCCATAGAGCGTAACCTGTCAATCAACTATTGCGGTGCTGGGAGAAGTTGGCTGGGGGGTGCATTGAACTAGTCTCATCTCTGGTTATAGTCACCAACTGGATGTTCTACCTATATTTTCTCTGAAAAGCTGGAACTTTTCAGAGAAAAATATACCTGGCTGCAATTCTCTTAACAGGTTCCCTTTATATATGTAAGATTTGACCTGCGAGTGTTATCATGATAAAAATGTTAGCGTACAAACTACAGATGAGTGGAAAGATTTGCATAGAATCGATCTTCAGTTGTATTTACTGAAATTTGTGGTTTCACATGAATTCAAACATTTTGAAATTCGATTCTCAGATCATAAAAAAAAACTTGCCCAGAACCATTTTCCTGTCCTGCTAAAGTATTAGAGAGTAGGCAAAAATAATTTTGGTCATGGTTAAGACCTAGAGTTGAAACGCATTGGATTACGCTGCTATGTGCGCTGAACTGTTAGTGCTTCTTTTGCATTGAACATAATTTGTTCTGATTTTATGACACGAATAAAAGTTATTTTTTAAGCAATCAAGAATTCCTGTGGATCCTGCTGGAATTCACCTGCTTTCTGATTACCTCAAAAGTAATTGGACAAATTAACTATACCAAAAATAAAGTGAGGTTTGAATAATTTGTAGAGAATCCTTTGCAGGCAAAAACTGCCTGAAATTGGGAAGTCATGGACATCACCAAACGCTAGATTTCCTCCTTTTTGATGCTTTTCTAGGCCTTTACTGCCGTTAACTTCAGTTGTTGCTTGTTTGTGGGTCTTTTTGTCTTAAGTTTTGTCTTAAGCATGTGAAATGTATGCTTGATGGGGTTGATATCTGGTGATTTACTCAGACATTGCAGAATATTCCACTTCTTTACCTTAAAAAAACTCCTGGGTTGCTTCGCAGGATGCTTTGGGTCATTGTCTATGTTTACTGTGAAGCGCCATCCAATCAACCTTGCTGTATTTAGTTGAATCTGAGCAAAATGTATAGCACTGTACACTTCAGAATTCATCCGGCTGCTTCTGTCTTCAGTCACATCATCAATAAACACTAGTGACAATCTAAACCATGTCTGCCCGTGTCATCACACTTCCTCCACCATGTTTTACAGAAGATTTACAGAGAGCTTTTAAATGTTTAATTGCAGATGGATTAATGAAGGAATAGCCCATGCAGCCTATTAAAAATCTCTTGAGATAATTGACCAATTACTTTTAGTCCCTTTAAAAAGAGGCAGCTACATATTAAAGAGTTGTAATTTCTAAACTCTTGTTCTAATTAGGATGTGAAAACTCACAAAATAAATCTGAGAGTCTGCACTTTAAACCCATATTGGTTACTGTATTTTTTGGATTATAAGACACACTTTTTTCCCAAATTTTTTTTGGGAAAATGGGGGTGTGTCTTTTAATCTGAGTGTAGCTTACTGGGGCATCTGCGGTGGAACGGGGTCCCAGAAGGAAGGGTCGCTGTTGTAGGAAGTTGGTGGCAGCGGCAGGAGTGGGGAGATGATGCGGGCCCTGGGCTGGGAGGAGGGGGTGTTTGGCAATGTGAGGCTGCAGTGAGCCCTGGGCTGTCACAAAATGTTGTCAGAGTCCTCGCACTTCCCTTCCTTTTCATTGCGGTGGAATTAAGGAAAATGGCCACCGGAGGTGGCACATGTGCAGATTGAGATCTCAGCTCCCGAGATCTCAATCTTTGGAGGTCATTTTACTGGAAAGGATGAAAAGTGCAGGAACTTCCGACATTTTGTGAAAGCTCGGAGCATGCCGCAGCCTTGCACCGCCAAACACCACCTCCTCACAGTCTGGGGCCCGCAGAATCGCCCCACTCCTGCTGCTGCCAACAGCTTATTGCAGCAGCAACCCTGCCTCCTGCGACCCCACTCTACCACAGCCGATCCCCCGGTAAGCTACCGTAAAAGTGAACTTTAAGAAGCACCACCATTTTATTAAAAAAATGTTTTCCTATTTTCTTCCTCAAAATTTTGGGTGCGTCTTATAGTCCTCAAAATATGGAATGTAACTGTAAAATGCCAAAACTTGTGTCACTGTTCAAATATTTCTGGACCTAATCATATATATTCTGGGTTTGCATGCAAGTGTCTTGCTGCTGCACTTTTTGGTATGTAGATACATAGATTGTGTACATAGACAGAGCAACACATGCACGTAAACACTGCAAATGAAAAATAATAGTATAATGCAACATTTTCTGAAATGTTCCACAAAATTAATGATTGCAGTGCAAAGAATTTGATACTCTCATCATGATCACAGCTTGAACCTGCTCGCTGTTTGTAGAAGAGTAATGATCTGTCTATATTAGACACGGATATCTCCAAGAGTTAAATTTTCTTCCTTTTCATGACATTTGTCCTTATTTATCACTATACAATATTTGGATCTATGCTGTGAGATGAAATACTTCTTAGAACTAAAATTGACTCCAAAGAGTTATCACTGCTATCAATAAAATTCTTTAGCTTTGTGTAACTAGAAAAAATTTATAGCGGCATCTCATTCCTTTCTCATAGCATAGGCTTTTCTGTGCGCCTCTCATGGATTTGGAAGAAATAAAATGATATTATATTAAGTAAGCAACCATAAGGGCTCTTCAATATCACTGGACTTCTTGTTTACAAGTATTCAAGCAGCTGACAGCACTCGGGAGTTAGCACGGATGCACGTTCAGGCGTTCAAGGATCCAAATGAACAACAGTCCAACGAAAAAATAGGAACAGCATCCAATCCAGGTGAAGTATAACAAGTCTTTATTCAGCCACCATAAAATACGACGTTTCGGCCATTTTCACTTGATAAAGGCCTGAAAATGGCCGAAACGTCGTATTTTATGGTGGCTGAATAAAGACTTGTTATACTTCACCTGGATTGGATGCTGTTCCTATTTTTTCGTTGGACTTCTTGTTTAGTCTATGAATAGCAATCATAATTAATTTGCAGATTATTAGCCTCTTAGTATGTAAGTACCAACTTAAATTTAAGCTTTTCCTTTAAAAGTCACTACAAATTTGTAATGTGTTTGAGTATTGTGTTTTTGGAATCAATCTTTGTAGCTGTTACACATCGCTTGATGACTAGGCATATTTAATAGGAAGAATAAAAGGGGAACTATTATTTCCATTGAGGTGAGAGGAACCACAACAGAGCCAAATAGACAGCAGAAAAACACTTGGAAAACACATAAACCCTGACTTTAGAGGCATTTTATCATAAGCACACCAAAGGACTGAAGATGAAGAGGCAATGCCTAGAGAGGCGCCTTGCATGGGGTTGCACCAGGTAATAGGGAATATATGTTATACATTCAATTTTTTCACTTGCACTTTTTTTTTTGGGGGGAGGAGAGGAGTTGCAAATAAATTCTGCTGAATGAGATGGCAAAAGAGGGACAGTCACTAAGCATTGCAAACAGCGCGCAAAAAATATCCAAAAGTGACACCATTCTAAAAACTGTATCCCTCAAAGTGCTCAAAAGCATATTCATGAAATTTAATAACCCTTCAGGTGCTTCACAGGAATTAAAGCAATATGGAAGGAAAAACAGCACCGTTTGACTTTCTGAATGCAAAATTGGCTGGAATAGTTAGCAGACACCATGTCGCGTTTCAGGAACCACTGATGTGCCTAACCAGTAGAAGCCTCCCACAAGTAACCCCATTTTGGAAACTAGATCCCTCAAGCAATTTATCTAGATGTATAGTGAGCACCTTGAATCCCCAGGTGCTTAAGAGAAGTTTTTGAAGTTGAGCCGTGAAAAACAAAATTGCAATTTTCCACAAAAAATGTCATTTTAGCTACAAATTTTTTATTTTCACAAGGGTAACAGGAGAAAATGTATGCAAATACCACATATTTGGGGGAAAACTACTGTTTGGGGGCATATGAGAGCTTGTTTTTTGCAAACGAGTCAACGTTTTTATTGGAAACATTTTCGGTCACATAGCGTTTTATGATTGCTTTCTATTCCAGTTTTTGTGGTCAAAATGAACAAAAATCAGCAATTCAGGAATTGTTTTTTGGGGTTCTTTTACGCTGCTTTGTGTGTGGTAAAATTCATAAGGCAGCTTTATCCTTCAGGCCTGTAAGAATACGGGGATACCAGATTTATATAATTTTGTTATGTTTTGACACTTTTACACAAGAAAAACTTTCATATAAAAAAATGGTTATTTCTGCATCACTTTATTCTGAGAGATATAACTTTTATTTTTCCACTGATAGAGTTGTATGGCGGCTTTTGCAGGTTAAGATGATGTTTACAGCAATTCAATTTTTATTTACATTCATCTTTTTGATTGCAATTTATTTCACTTTTTGTTTGGCTCTATGATGAAAAAGCATAGCTTTTTACCTCTCTTTTTTACTCTGTTTACTAAAGGGGTTAGCTAGTGCAACAGTTTTATAGGTTGGGTCATTCTGGACATGGCGATACCAAACTTGGACTTTTTTTACATGAAAATATGTATTTATTAGTATAATTTTTTTGTGATTTATTAAAAAATATTTATACAATTTTTTGTAACTTATTGAAAACTTTTTTTTACTAAGTCCCTATGGGACTTCAACTTTTAGCAGTCTGTTCACTTGCATACTGCATTCCAATGCACTAGCATTACAATGCTTTATACCTATAGGAACAGCAGTGTTTTGGATATAGCTCACCTGCGCTGTGTCCAAAACGCTGCGTTCTACATTAGAAGCACATTGGAGGGTATTTGTAGAAATCCCAAAGCCCACTGTGCTTCTATTTAATGCTGTGTAAACTCACCCTCGATGCGGGTTTACGAGCCGCAGCATGTCAATTATCTGTAGCGTAGATGCTGAACACATTAGAACGCAGCGTTTTAGACTCAGCAAAAATACGCTGCGTCCAAAACGCTGCTATTTCCTGATCGTGGGCACACAGCCTTAGTGCTGCACTGACAGAAGCCTTGTAGGCCATGCTCTGAGCATGGTTTAACAGACTTTCCATAGCCTGGTGACCCGGATGTCTTCTTGACAACCTCCGTTTCCATTGAAATGATCAGGCCCTCGTATTGATGTCAAGGGGCACCGATCGGAGGGAGAGGGAGCCCCCTACCTCTCCCTGCCTTTGAAATATCGATCGCAGCATTTAGGGGGCTAAATACCTGGGGGGCAGTGAGAGGACCACTCCTGTCAGTGACAGTCAAGTGTCAACTTTCATGTTAGCTGAACTCCCGGAGGGGATCACGCATGCACAGCCCCTGTATCCAAAAGTCCAATGTCGGAAACCCCTTCCCAGCCAGGACATATGGATACATCTAAGGTTGTGAAAAAGTTAACATCGATAGTCTCTGTATAACATGATATAACTTATACAAGGTCGGCAATTTTACAATTTTAAACAAAACTTACCACCAAAGCTTTTTTATGCTTTCTTTATAATCCACAGCAAGATCCACAGTCACAGGCTGTTGGTGTCTTTAAAGTTCAAATATTTATTTGAAATTCAATACAAAATTACATGTGCACGTTCTCGTGATCTACTAGCTTAGAGGAGCTTTGCAATCATTCCATTTTTTTGTCAGATGTCTGCAGCTTGTTGAGGCGCTATCTTGTTTCAATTGCTTTTTAGCCCATAGGTGTGCACTATAGCAGACAGTGACTTAATCACTCTCCTTCAGTAAGGTGGTAATATTTACAGTGTGTACGGAAAGTATTCAGACCCCTTTAAATTTTTCACTCTTTGTTTCATTGCAGCCATTTGGTAAATTCAAAAAAGTTCTTTTTTTTTCTCATTAATGTACACTCTGCACCCCATCTTGACTGAAAAAAAGCAACAGAAATGTAGACATTTTTGCAAATTTATTAAAAAAGGAAAACTGAAATATCACAGAGGTCATGGTATCTCAATTGCTGATTGATTTTTTGTACCTTTCTCCCCCATTTTTTCCTCCATATTTGTCTCTCCTACTCCCCCCTGATTCTCTATTACTGTGCTGTTTTTGGTACTTACCTGTCTTTGAGGTCACCAGCAACTGCCAGGAGAAAATGCGGGAAGAAGGGGCCGTTGGTTTGAGCGGGAATTTACCTTTAATCTGATTGGAGCAGGAATTAAAGTGCTGGCAAATCAAGGGTTTATAAGGCCCTTCTTCTGCACAATCCAGTCAGTCCGGTGGCAGCAAGAAACAAAAGTGCCACTCCCTCCCTAATAAAATTATAAAAGTTTCTGTCGCGATATTTATTAGAAGGTATAGTCGCCCAGCTAATGCTGGGTGGACTTGGTTCTTTTGAAAGGTCATACAAATTATTTGTTTATTATTTATTTGTTTATTTATTGATGAATTCTTAAAGCTTATAATTTTATTTTTAACTGGTTATTAAATTATTTGGTGTTGGTAACCCTTAATAAATATTGCGGCCTATTTTATCCATAATATTTGTCAGTGTTTTTTATTTTAGTTATTTAAATTTTATATTAATGCTAAACAAATTGGGCCTTGTGCTTCCGTGCTCTGGACCTCAGTCTTGGCCATAGGTTCACCTTCCAACAAGACAATATATATAGATATAGGTAAATTTGTGAACGAGAGTCATGTAATATTTTTATGCAGGTGAAAAGTGGGCCCCCAAAACTCAATGCTACTGATGGGCCCTTGGCATCCCAGTCCGACATTAGTAGTGTTATTTAACAATGGTGTAGAAGTGCTATTTATTTATTGAATGTATTATTATTTGTTTGTGGAGTAAAGATGTATATCTTTGTACCGTGTTAGCCAGTAGATAGAAAAATATTTAGAGTTGAGAGTCCTCAGTGGAATTCTCATCGCCACACAATAAGACCTACCTGTGGCAAAACATTTCTGCTCCCCTGATCATAGCATGTTAGATATGAAAATACTTGTACTGAGAGGCAACTTCACATCACGGAGACAAAGAAGAATTTGCGAATACAAATTGATGGTGACCTTTGACACTCTTAATGCTGGAATGAACCTGTCACACGGATTTATGACGTTCTATATCAATTAAGGAATTTACTCCAAATACCCTGTGAAAACATCACAAAACATTACCAGACCACAATCAGAGGGTAATAAAACTTTCACACTCCTTATCTATGAACTGTTCCAATATTTATGCTCATCCCTCTGCCATAATGACTATTCTGCTGTCACGCTGTATAGCAGATATATATATATGTGATGACAGTAATCTATATCAAAAGGGCAACATACAATATAACATGCGCATAGATATATGATAACATAGAATTACCTGACAGAAAGTCCAGTGGGTCAATACGGAATCCGTTATACGCTGTCTCCGGCTAGAGGGTGACCGGGGTCTATGCTGACCCTAAACTGGGGTCCTAACTAATCCCTCTACCTGGAGGTACTGTTAAAGGTACAGAGGTCCAGGCCACCAGCGTAAACCCTGTCTCCTATCAATCCCTGCCAACTGTAATCTAGTCCTAAGAAGGACCCTGATTACCACCAAAGGGAATGAACAGGTAACGGTTAATGAACAGAAAGACATACAAGAAAGACAAGAAATAAAGTAAATAAAGTCTTACATACAACACTCACACACAGTAGGAACACCTAAGGTCTCAGAGATAAACTATAAGCTATAAGAGTAAAAACAACTAAGGAGCTCTTAGCTTAAGTATTCTCAGAACCGATCCAGTCTGCTAGACTACATAAAGGCTTTCACCGGCATCTAACAAGCAGACTGGCAGGTATATGAAGGAATCTAATTAGAACATAATCAAAAGCAGCCGGTGTCACGCTGTATAGAAGATATATATATGTGATGTCAGTAATCTATATCAAAAGGGCAACATCCTATATAACATGTGCATAGATATATGATAACATAGAATTACCTGACAGAATGTCCAGTGGGTCAATACGGAATCCGTTATACGCTGTCTCCGGCTAGAGGGTGACCGGGGTCTATGCTGACCCTAAACTGGGGTCCTAACTAATCCCTCTACCTGGAGGTACTGTTAAAGGTACAGAGGTCCAGGCCACCAGCGTAAACCCTGTCTCCTATCAATCCCTGCCAACAGTAATCTAGTCCTAAGAAGGACCCTGATTAACACCATAGGGAATGCACAGGTAACGGTTAATGAACAGAAAGACATACAAGAAAGACAAGAAATAAAGTAAATAAAGTCTTACATACAACACTCACACACAGTAGGAACACCTAAGGTCTCAGAGATAAACTATAAGCTGTAAGAGTAAAAACAACTAAGGAGCTCTTAGCTTAAGTATTCTCAGAACCAATCCAGTCTGCTAGACTACATGAATGCTTTCACCGGCATCTAACAAGCAGACTGGCAGGTATATGAAGGAATCTAATTAGAACATAATCAAAAGCAGCCGGGCGAGGCTGGACCTAGTCTTAGCAAAGAGCTAGGTAAAATTAACTCCCTCATTACCAAACACAAAGAAACAGCAACTCAGCTGTGAGAAGTCAGAGTGTGTAATCGCGACGATCCTCGTGGCGATACGCCCATGACAGTACCCCCCCCTCTACGAGGGGACTCCGGACCCTCAGGGCCAGGTCTGCCCGGGTGAGTTGTGTGAAAGGTCCGAACCAATCGATCTGCGTTAACATCAGACGCAGGGACCCACGTCCTCTCCTCAGGACCATACCCCCTCCAATGAACCAAGTACTGAAGGGATCGGCGACTGAGACGTGAGTCAATGATTTTCGACCCATGAAATTCCACGTTATCATTGACCACCACTGAAGGAGGAGGTAGAGGTGACGGTATGACTGGTGCCACATACTTTTTAAGTAATGACTTGTGAAACACATTATGAATTTTAAACGTAGGAGGGAGGTCCAGACGAAAT
This sequence comes from Oophaga sylvatica, assembly GCA_033576555.1. Taxonomy (NCBI): domain Eukaryota; kingdom Metazoa; phylum Chordata; class Amphibia; order Anura; family Dendrobatidae; genus Oophaga; species Oophaga sylvatica. The sequence continues at coordinate 297,426,504 of JARQOD010000006.1, forward strand.
GCCACAGGATTAATTATGGAACTGATCCTGTACGGCCCGATGAATCTGGGACCCAACCTCCAGGAGGAAACTTTAAGTTTTATATTCCTGGTAGACAACCAAACCAGATCGTTCACCTTCAGATCTAGACCAGAAACTCTCCCCCTATCAGCCATCCGTTTGTAACGGTTCCCCGTAACCTTCAGTCTTAACCGATCTGGAACTATCAGTCTCCCTGGAAGTCCCACAGGGGCGTCCCCTGAGCCCCCAATACCTCCCCTCAAGCTCAGAGCATACAGCTGACACTACAACTCCCTCCTGAGGAATAGGAACCGGATCATCCGTCTTCCCGGCCCCTGGGAAAGTACGAGATAAGGCATCAGGAAGCAACTTTATTGAGCAGTCATATGCGCGATGAGGAGGCAACTCTTTACACCCCTCCTCTGAGAACATCTCCCCAAAGTCCTCCAGAAAAGGAGACAAAGTCCTAGGCACAACCGCACCGATGACCGTGCTCATGCAGTTATTCCTGCAAAATTCACCCACTGGCTTATCTTTCTGGATTGCCAATCAATCACTGGGTTATGTTTAGCCAACCAAGGAAGTCCCAACACAATAGGAGTAGGTAGACCCTCCAACACATAACAAGACAATTGCTCTTTATGTATTGCCCCTACTCGAAGATCTATGTTATGAACAGCTTGCACCAAGCTACCTTGACCGAGAGGTCTAGAATCAATAGAGACTATAGGGACCGGTTTGGCCAATACACTCAGTTGCATACCATGCACCTGGGCAAACCGAGCGTCCACCAGATTAGCCCCGGACCCACTATCAAGAAAAACAGAAATCCTCTCAGTTCTAGTACCAATCACCACCTCCGCAGGCACGAGAAACTGAGAGGGATTTGGGGGCGAAATACACACTCCCAGGTTAACTCCTTTGCTCAAAGAGGCCCGGGATGGACACCCCCCAACAAAATGTCCCTCTCTCCCGCAAAAGAAACACCTTCTAGTCTTGCGGCGCACCGCCGATTCCCTCCTACAAAAAGATGTCCCTCCCAACTGCATGGGTTCCTCAGAACAGACCAGGGGAACCTCAGTATAAGGGACTTTAGTAGTAGGTGGAGTCATCACGGGAGGCGGAGTTACCTCGCGTCTTCCCCGAATTCGTCTATCAATGCGAATAGCGAGGGCCATAGCAGCCTCCAGTGATGGAGGAGAATCATACTGAGCCAACACATCTTTTAATTTGTCAGACAACCCTTGACAAAACTGGCTCCTAAGAGCTGGGTCATTCCACTGAGTATCTGTTGCCCATCTACGGAACTCAGAAGAATATTCCTCCGCTGGACGATTTCCTTGCCGTATTTTACGTAACTTTGTTTCAGCAAGGGAAACTCGATCCGGATCATCATATACCAGACCCAGGGCAGTAAAAAATCGATCCACTGACTGGAGATCTGGGGAGCCTGGAGGAATAGAGAACGCCCAAGATTGAGGGTCCCCTTGTAAGAGCGAGATAACAATTCCCACCCTCTGCTCTTCACTCCCAGATGACCGAGGCCGCAGCCGAAAGTACAATTTACATGCCTCCCGGAAAGTAAAAAATTTGTCCCGCCCACCAGTGAACCTGTCCGGGAGAGCAACCTTAGGTTCAGATCTGGTTTGCTCCGGGGGGGACAAAACCTTGGACTTAATGTCTGCAAACTCCATGGACAACCCCTGCAACTGCCGGGCCAGCTGGGCTACTGGATCCATGACAGCTGGGGAGAATCTTTAGTATGGGCCGGTGAAAAAGTCACGCTGTATAGAAGATATATATATGTGATGTCAGTAATCTATATCAAAAGGGCAACATCCTATATAACATGTGCATAGATATATGATAACATAGAATTACCTGACAGAATGTCCAGTGGGTCAATACGGAATCCGTTATACGCTGTCTCCGGCTAGAGGGTGACCGGGGTCTATGCTGACCCTAAACTGGGGTCCTAACTAATCCCTCTACCTGGAGGTACTGTTAAAGGTACAGAGGTCCAGGCCACCAGCGTAAACCCTGTCTCCTATCAATCCCTGCCAACAGTAATCTAGTCCTAAGAAGGACCCTGATTAACACCATAGGGAATGCACAGGTAACGGTTAATGAACAGAAAGACATACAAGAAAGACAAGAAATAAAGTAAATAAAGTCTTACATACAACACTCACACACAGTAGGAACACCTAAGGTCTCAGAGATAAACTATAAGCTGTAAGAGTAAAAACAACTAAGGAGCTCTTAGCTTAAGTATTCTCAGAACCGATCCAGTCTGCTAGACTACATGAATGCTTTCACCGGCATCTAACAAGCAGACTGGCAGGTATATGAAGGAATCTAATTAGAACATAATCAAAAGCAGCCGGGCGAGGCTGGACCTAGTCTTAGCAAAGAGCTAGGTAAAATTAACTCCCTCATTACCAAACACAAAGAAACAGCAACTCAGCTGTGAGAAGTCAGAGTGTGTAATCGCGACGATCCTCATGGCGATACGCCCATGACAGCCGGGCGAGGCTGGACCTAGTCTTAGCAAAGAGCTAGGTAAAATTAACTCCCTCATTACCAAACACAAAGAAACAGCAACTCAGCTGTGAGAAGTCAGAGTGTGTAATCGCGACGATCCTTGTGGCGATACACCCATGACAGTACCCCCCCTCTACGAGGGGACTCCGGACCCTCAGGGCCAGGTCTGCCCGGGTGAGTTGTGTGAAAGGTCCGAACCAATCGATCTGCGTTAACATCAGACGCAGGGACCCACGTCCTCTCCACAGGACCATACCCCCTCCAATGAACCAAGTACTGAAGGGATCGGCGACTGAGACGTGAGTCAATGATTTTCGACCCATGAAATTCCACGTTATCATTGACCACCACTGAAGGAGGAGGTAGAGGTGACGGTATGACTGGTGCCACATACTTTTTAAGTAATGACTTGTGAAACACATTATGAATTTTAAACGTAGGAGGGAGGTCCAGACGAAATGCCAAAGGATTAATTATGGAACTGATCCTGTACGGCCCGATGAATCTGGGACCCAACCTCCAGGAGGAAACTTTAAGTTTTATATTCCTGGTAGACAACCAAACCAGATCGTTCACCTTCAGATCTAGACCAGAAACTCTCCCCCTATCAGCCATCCGTTTGTAACGGTTCCCCGTAACCTTCTGTCTTAACCGATCTGGAACTATCAGTCTCCCTGGAAGTCCCACCGGGGCGTCCCCCTGAGCCCCCAATACCTCCCCCTCAAGCTCAGAGCATACAGCTGACACTACAACTCCCTCCTGAGGAATAGGAACCGGATCATCCGTCTTCCCGGCCCCTGGGAAAGTACGAGATAAGGCATCAGGAAGCAACTTTATTGAGCAGTCATATGCGCGATGAGGAGGTAACTCTTTACACCCCTCCTCTGAGAACATCTCCCCAAAGTCCTCCAGAAAAGGAGACAAAGTCCTAGGCACAACCGCACCGATGACCGTGCTCATGCAGTTATTCCTGCAAAATTCACCCCACTGGCTTATCTTTCCGGATTGCCAATCAATCACTGGGTTATGTTTAGCCAACCAAGGAAGTCCCAACACAATGGGAGTAGGTAGACCCTCCAACACATAACAAGACAATTGCTCTTTATGTCTTGCCCCTACTCGAAGATCTATGTTATGAACAGCTTGTACCAAGCTACCTTGACCGAGAGGTCTAGAATCAATAGAGACTATAGGGACCGGTTTGGCCAATACACTCAGTTGCATACCATGCACCTGGGCAAACCGAGCGTCCACCAGATTAGCCCCGGACCCACTATCAAGAAAAACAGAAATCCTCTCAGTTCTAGTACCAATCACCACCTCCGCAGGCACGAGAAACTGAGAGGGATTTGGGGACGAAATACACACTCCCAGGTTAACTCCTTTGCTCAAAGAGGCCCGGGATGGACACCCCCAACAAAATGTCCCTCTCTCCCGCCAAAGAAACACCTTCTAGTCTTGCGGTGCACCGCCAATTCCCTCCTACAAAAAGATGTCCCTCCCAACTGCATGGGTTCCTCAGAACAGACCAGGGGAACCTCAGTATAAGGGACTTTAGTAGTAGGTGGAGTCATCACGGGAGGCGGAGTTACCTCGCGTCTTCCCCGAATTCGTCTATCCATGCGAATAGCGAGGGCCATAGCAGCCTCCAGTGATGGAGGAGAATCATACTGAGCCAACACATCTTTTAATTTGTCAGACAACCCTTGACAAAACTGGCTCCTAAGAGCTGGGTCATTCCACTGAGTATCTGTTGCCCATCTACGGAACTCAGAAGAATATTCCTCCGCTGGACGATTTCCTTGCCGTATTTTACGCAACTTTGTTTCAGCAAGGGAAACTCGATCCGGATCATCATATACCAGACCCAGGGCAGTAAAAAATCGATCCACTGACTGGAGATCTGGGGAGCCTGGAGGAATAGAGAACGCCCAGATTTGAGGGTCCCCTTGTAAGAGCGAGATAACAATTCCCACCCTCTGCTCTTCACTCCCAGATGACCGAGGCCGCAGCCGAAAGTACAATTTACATGCCTCCCGGAAAGTAAAAAATTTGTCCCGCCCACCAGTGAACCTGTCCGGGAGAGCAACCTTAGGTTCAGATCTGGTTTGCTCCGGGGGGAACAAAACCTTGGACTTAATGTCTGCAAACTCCATGGACAACCCCTGCAACTGCCGGGCCAGCTGGGCTACTGGATCCCTGACAGCTGGAGAGAATCTTTAGTATGGCCGGTGAAAATGTCACGCTGTAAAGCAGATATATATATATGTGATGACAGTAATCTATATCAAAAGGGCAACATACAATATAACATGCGCATAGATATATGATAACATAGAATTACCTGACAGAAAGTCCAGTGGGTCAATACGGAATCCGTTATACGCTGTCTCCGGCTAGAGGGTGACCGGGGTCTATGCTGACCCTAAACTGGGGTCCTAACTAATCCCTCTACCTGGAGGTACTGTTAAAGGTACAGAGGTCCAGGCCACCAGCGTAAACCCTGTCTCCTATCAATCCCTGCCAACTGTAATCTAGTCCTAAGAAGGACCCTGATTACCACCAAAGGGAATGAACAGGTAACGGTTAATGAACAGAAAGACATACAAGAAAGACAAGAAATAAAGTAAATAAAGTCTTACATACAACACTCACACACAGTAGGAACACCTAAGGTCTCAGAGATAAACTATAAGCTATAAGAGTAAAAACAACTAAGGAGCTCTTAGCTTAAGTATTCTCAGAACCGATCCAGTCTGCTAGACTACATAAAGGCTTTCACCGGCATCTAACAAGCAGACTGGCAGGTATATGAAGGAATCTAATTAGAACATAATCAAAAGCAGCCGGGCGAGGCTGGACCTAGTCTTAGCAAAGAGCTAGGTAAAATTAACTCCCTCATTACCAAACACAAATAAACAGCAACTCAGCTGTGAGAAGTCAGAGTGTGTAATCGCGACGATCCTTGTGGCGATACACCCATGACATCTGCTTCACGTCACTTGTCTTACCTATTGCATTTTTTCTGTGCTGTTTTGTGTATAAATATGTGATTCTTCAGATTTTGTATTAGTCTTTGCCTGATGAAGAGACCTGAGTAGTCTCGAAAGCTTGCAATTTGCTACCATCTTTTCAGTTAGCCATTAAAAGGTATCAACCACTGAGGACTCTCAACTCTAAATATTTTGTTTGTGGAGCTAATCTATTTGTGTATATATATATATATATATATATATATATATACAGTTATATGAAAAACTTTGGGCACCCTATTAATCTTAAGCTTAATGTTTTATAAAAATTGGTGTTTTTGCAACAGCTATTTCAGTTTGATATATCTAATAACTGTTGTACACAGTAATGTTTCTGCCTTGAAATGAGGTTTATTGTACTAACAGAAAATGTGCAATCTGCATCCAAACAAAATTTGATAGGTGCATAAGTATGGGCACCTCACCAGAAAAGTGACATTAATATTTAGTAGATCCTCCTTTTGCAAAAATAACAGCCTCTAGTCGCTTCCTGTAGCTTTTAATGAGTTCCTGGATCCTGGATGAAGGTATTTTTGACCATTCCTCTTTACAAAACAATTCCAGTTCAGTTAAGTTTGATGGTCACCGAGCATGGACAGCCCTCTTCAAATGATCCCACAGATGTTCAATGATATTCAGGTCTGGGGACTGGGATGGCCATTCCAGAACATTGTAATTGTTCCTCTGCATGAATGCCTGAGTAGATTTGGAGCGGTGTTTTGGATCATTGTCTTGCTGAAAGATCCATCCCCTGCGTAACTTCAACTTTGTCACTGATTCTTGAACATTATTGTCAAGAATCTGCTGATACTGAGTGGAATCCATGCGTCCCTCAACTTTAACAAGATTCCCGGTGCCGGCATTGGCCACACAGCCCTAAAGCATGATGGAACCTCCACCAAATTTTACTGTGGGTAGCAAGTGTTTTTCTTGGAATGCTGTGTTTTTTTGACGCCATGCATAACGCCTTTTATATGACCAAACAACTCAATCTTGGTTTCATCAGTCCACAGGACCTTCTTCCAAAAAGAAATTGGCTTCTCCAAATGTGCTTTTGCATACCTCAGCCGACTCTGTTTGTGGCGTGCGTGAAGAAACGGCTTCTTTCGCATCACTCTCCCATACAGCTTCTCCTTGTGCAAAGTGCGTTGTATAGTTGACCGATGCACAGTGACACCATCTGCAGCAAGTTGATGCTGCAGCTCTCTGGAGGTGGTCTGAGGATTGTCCTTGACTGATCTCACCATTCTTCTTCTCTGCCTTTCTGATGTTTTTCTTGGCCTGCCACTTCTGGCCTTAACAAGAACTGTCCCTGTGTTCTTCCATTTCCTTACTATGTTCCTCACAGTGGAAACTGACAGGTTAAATCTCTGAGACAGCTTTTTGTATCCTTCCCCTGAACAACTATGTTGAATAATCTTTGTTTTCAGATCATTTGACAGTTGTTTTGAGGAGCCCATGATGCCACTCTTCAGAGGAGATTCAAACAGGAGAACAACTTGCAAGTGGCCACTTTAAGTAGCTTTTCTCATGATTGCATACACCTGGCTATGAAGTTCAAAGCTCAATGAGGTTACAAAACCAAAAAAAGTGCTTTAGTAAGTCAGTAAAAAGTAGGTAGGAGTATTCAAAACAAGAAAATGATAAGGGTGCCCATACTTATGCACCTGTCAAATTTTGTTTGAATGCAGATTGCATATTTTCTGTTAGTACAATAAACCTCATTTCAAGGCAGAAACATTACTGTGTCCAATAGTTATTAGATATATCAAACTGAAATAGCTGTTGCAAAAACACCAATTTTTAGAAAACATTAAGCTTAAGATTAATAGGGGTGCCCAAACTTTTTCATATAACTGTATATATATACATACATATATATATATATATATATATATATATATATATATATATATATATATATATAGCCCAGAAAGTTAAGCTGAGAAAGTTATTAAAAGCCGGCTAGTATTGGTTGGTGCAGCAGCTTAGATGCTGAGTCGTTTTATTCATGGTGTTTCCGGGCTGGTTTTTATTGGAGTGATGGGTAAGTTTTGGTAGTGGGACTCATCACTCTCACTCACGCTCCAGTATGCATTTTGCTTAGGTTTGGCCAGCTCAGCTGAGAGAGGTTGTCACATTACAGACACCGAAAAGACTGAAGAAACAGCTTCGGAGACACAGCCTCTGACCCACAGCTGGTGTGGTTCTGAGAAGGATATAATAAAAGCTGAGTTGCTGGAAAGCCTAGCTCTGCACACATCCCTGGTAGTGTATGTCAGAGGTGTGGTATGTTAGTTAGCACCTAGCACAGCAAGTTTTCATTTTTCGGTTGCGTTATTGTTTGCTGCATTTTTGCTGAAAATAAAAGCCTCACATTTCCTTTTTATTGACTATTTTCATCTATGTCGTGGCCATGCTGCCCTACAACGCCCCTAGCATGTTACAATATATAAACACTTTTCAGACTCTAATACATTGAATATCATCTCTGACTATCATCCTACCCGTGCTCTTCAGTCTGCAACTGGTCTAAGTCTAACATCCTCCATAATCCAAACCTTCCACCTCCATCTCCATGTCTATTCTCATGGTGAGACAGTTTTCTGATATGCATTACCCCAGACAATACGACTAAAGGCACTGTCACACTTAGCGATCGCACCAGCGATCACGACAACGACACGACCTGGCGAGATCGTTGGTGTGATCGATATGTGGTCGCTAGTTAGCTTCCAAACACAAAGATCTTATCAGAGATCAGCGATCTGTATAACGACCTCTGCGGTCGTTGGGAAAACCTAGTCCCACCTGCGCCGCTGGTAAAGTTCATAAAGGGTGTCACACTCAGCGATTCAGGCTCACCAGGGGGACACCAACGACCAAAAAACGGCTCAGAACGTTCATAAGCGATCAACGACATCTCAGCAGGGGCCACATCGCTGCTACATGTCACACACAGCTAAGTCGCTAACGAGATCGCTACTGCGTCATAAAATTGCTGACGCTTTACCGATCTCGTTAGCGATCTCGCTTAGTGTGACAGTACATTTATTCCTAGCACTTAAATTTTTTGCTCTAACAACACATCTCTTTCCTATCTCTAGGCCTATCACCTCACTTCACTAATCTAACTCAGCCCTGTTCTCTCTTACTAAATTTTCCTCAGAATTTGGTGTCTTCTATTCATCTGTCTCCACAATAGCCTGTTTATGCAGTATGACTGCAGCAAATAATGCACTCTGAATGATCTATAAGTTGTCACTCAGTGTGCTTAAGCTGCCATTGTTCAATTGGCAGTTGTTTAACGCTACCAGTCGGTTTGTGTAAACACTCTTACAGGAAAAATTAGTATCTATACACAGCAGACTAGATCACAAAGGGGCTGTATCAAAATGGAAGAGTGCAGGGATAAGACTGGGAGAGGCAGCAGCACTCTGGATCCACAGGACTCTTGTATTAGAGGAATGGTCATGGTGCGGGAACTAATTCAGAAACAGGGAGCAGGGGGTCTGAAACTGAATGAAAGAATATTATGATGATAAATCTTTTTTGCTAACGGTAGATGTACAATAACAAATTATATTGTGGTACCGTGTGTTAGGCGTCAGGATTCTCCCACTGTGTGGGATGGATCCCAAGCCTTGTCTGCTTCTGCGGTTTCCCATTCATGCCCGGCCGCCGCGAGTGCTGCTCAGCATAGACGTTGTTCCCAGCATCTTGCTCAGGATCGTGGTATACGCTTGGTTGTTTTTGGCTCTTCAGCCATGTCTATGGGAACTAGTGGTACGCAGGTGCAGTCCTGCATTCAGGAGTCTAATTCCAGACATCACCTTACTGAGCATGTCTGTGATGTGATGTCTTTTCATTGGTGATCGGACGCTTCTTGCTCTGGTGATGTGGCAGCTCCGGATTGGCCAGCGGGCGATGTCTCGGCTGACTGGGCATGAGTGTTTGGGGTGGAGCCTAATGTATAAAAGGCTCTCAACAGTGCACGCGGGCGAGCAAGTGTCATTCATGTTTAATGTGTGTGGATGGATACTCTACCACTCTGTCTGCACGGTTGTGTGTGTCCTTTTGCTCCGTATGTGAACACATTGGCAGGCAGCTTGCACACTGATGCGGCTTCGTACCCTCGGCACAGCGCCAGAGCCTAGTCTGCTATATGCTTAGGGCGCGAGTAAGGCACAAGTTTAGTAGCTTCGGGACTGGGGTGACTAGACCCTTGACTTAGAATCTGTTTACAGATGTGATGTGAAAAATCGATGTGTAAGAAAATGTCTAATTTGAGTTCCTTGGCTTATCTTTAGGAGGCATCACCCCTCCCACCTCATGAATAAACGTCCTGCTGTATTATCCCTTAAATGTTGTGCCTTTTTCTTATTAATCTATTTGTAATCCTGCCTGAAGAAGGAGCCTCTGTGCTCTGAAAAATTGCAAACATATATTATTTTCTGGCTAGCCAATAGAGGAATCACCCTGAGAATAATTTTGCCATCATTGGGCAGAAAAGTATTCACATCAATTACTAACTCTAGGTAACAACTAGCATTTGGGGAAAGAAAATGTTTTTCATTATTTGTATCAGTAGCAATAAGATCAATCAGTTTTATAGGGATTTATAAGGATTTTCACACAAAGTGTTAACAGTGCTGTAGATAACCCATATACCTAGAAATGCTGTTTTCCAGCTGACAAGCCTGGTTTTTCTACAAAAAATGGGATGTATCTTTCTCTGTATTCATTCTAGTAGAACACTTGCATGCATGCCATCTTTGTTGATTTATTTATTGGGATCTTGTATCAGCACTTCCTCAGAGTTCGGTATTTTTAACAGTGTGTTTGATTTATTACTGCGCTGCCTTTTATTTTGCCCTCACCTTCCTATAAATATTTAAGAAAATGATGCATTCAAAAGACCTGCTTTCTCTTCCAACTAGCCTAATGTATTTATTCAAATTTTCATCTTTAATTAAAACATTGTAACATTAAAGTCCTTTCTAAGATACAACAAATTACACACATAACAAAAATTCTGCTGAACAATAATATTTTTTATACTGTTTTGTACAATTATGAAAAAAGTCACTGTTCTTACCATCTGCTACAGGAGTATGAGATCACATTCTAACTGAAAATGTTTCTTTATCTCTTAGGCTAGGTTCACATTAGCATTAGAGTCCGCAGCGTGGTGCTGCGGACTTCTTTCCCGTAAGCTCTGCCTACCTCCGCTTACTTCTGCATGCGTCCTGTGTACCTATCTTTAACATTGGGTGCGCAGGGACATGCGGATGCGTCTGCATGCGGCATTTTGATAAGCCCGCCGAACGCAAGAAAATGCAACATGTTGCGTTCATTGGCACGTTAAAACGCCGCATGCGGATGCATATGCATACAACGCGTTGTGAGACAGGGAGGATATGTGAGGTGAGAATTAAGTTTGTTTTGCGGCAGTGAGCATGGACTTGAAGCTGGCCAGGGACTGCTTGTATGTGATAAAGTGTTCGGCAGAACGTGATCTCTTCCATCTCCACTCAGTGACCCTGGAAGCCCATCTCAGTTCTTTGGTCAGGCTGGTCAGCCAGAGTTGCCTGTTGATTGTACGAGTTTTGCTGGGCATGAGGTGGGCAGCCGAATTGAGTGCTGCTGTTATTGTGGTATTATATAAAGTGGCAGCAGCATCTGTGTCATGTAAGGAAGAAATTGGGAAGAGCAGGGCAAATCGCCAGAATTGGAGCATCTAATAGATGTGCTTTCTCTGGGCGGCTGCAAGCTGCTATTTTGAGGCTGTGTTTTCATACAATATGACTATGGTGGTTAGTAATGGAGACGTTTTATTGACACCTCTCCATTACTAACCTCAGGACTTGATGTCACCTGAAAATACAAAGGTGACATCAACCCCCCAACTATCACCCCCATTGCCCCTTCTACAGGGCAAGTGGAAAGAGCGAGATTAAGTGCCAGAATTGGCACATCTTAGAGATGTGCCATTTCTGGGGAGGCTGAGAGCTGATGTTTTTAGCCTGGGAGACAGTATCCATGGACCCTTCCTAGGCTATTATTATCAGCTGTCTGCATAGCCTTTTGCTGGTTATTAATTTTAGGGGACCCTACGTCATTTATTATTGTTCCCCATTTTAATAGCCAGTAAAGGCTAGGTATACAGTTGTGAGCTGATATCAAAGCAGTCATCAAAGCAAAAGGTGGTTACTTTGAAGAATCTAGAATATAAGACATAATTTTAGTTGTTACAAACTTTTTTGTTAAGTATATAATTCCACATGTGTTAATTCATATTTTTGATGCCTTCAGTGTGAATGTACAATTTTCATAGTCATGAAAATACAGAAAAATCTTTAAATGAGTTGTGTCCAAACTTTTGGTCTGTACTATACATGTACAGTAAGCTGCACACACACTGTATGAATTGTATTTGTCAGACATCTGTATATCTACCTATTCTATGTGTATTTACTGTATGTAATCCATCTCTTCTATCCTGCTAGCTACCGCAGTGATTTTACACTAAGTGGCTGCTGAATTGCCAGCTTTTCTTCTATCTATCTATGCAACATGCATACATATACAGTCATGGCCAAAAGTTTTGAGAATGACACAAATATTAATTTTTACAAAGTCTACTGCTTCACTTTTTCTAATGGCAATTTGCATATACTCCAGAATGTTATAAAGAGTGATCAGCTTAACAGCAATTACTTGCAAAGTCAATATTTGGCTAGAAAATGAACTTTATCCCCCAAAACACATTTCAACATCATTGCAGCCCTGCCTTAAAAGGACCAGCTAACCTCTTTTCAGTGATTGCTCCATTAACACAGGTGTGGGTGTTGATGAGGACATGGCTGGAGATCAATCTGTCATGATTAAGTAAGAGTGACACCACTGGACACTTTAAAAGGAGGCTGGTGCTTGGCATCATTGTTTCTCTTCTGTTAACCATGGTTATCTCTAAAGAAACACGTGCAGTCATCATTGCAATGCACAAAAATGGCCTAACAGGGAAGAGTATCGCAGCTAGAAAGATTGCACCTCAGTCAACAATCTATCGCATCATCAAGAACTTCAAGGAGAGAAGTTCCATTGTTGCCAAAAAAGCTCCAGGGTGCCCAAGAAAGACCAGCAAGCGCCAGGACCGTCTCTTAAAAGTGTTTCAGCTGTGGGATCGGGCTACCAGCAGTGCAGAGCTTGCTCAGGAATGGCAGCAGGCAGGTGTGAGTGCATCTGCACGCACTGTGAGGCGGAGACTCTTGGAGCAAGGCCTGGTCTTAAGGAGGGCAGCAAAGAAGCCACTTCTCTCCAGAAAAAATATCATGGACAGACTGATATTCTGCAAAAAGTACAGGCAGTGGACTGCTGAGGACTGGGGTAAAGTTATTTTCTCTGATGAATCCCCTTTTCGATTGTTTGGGACATCAGGAAAACGCCTCATTCTGAGAAGACAAGGTGAGCGCTACCACCAGTCTTGTCTCATGCCAACTGTTAAGCATCCTGAAACCATTCATGTGTTGGGTTGCTTCTCAGCCAAGGGAATCGGCTCTCTCACAGTCTTACCTAAAAACACAGCCATGAATAAAGAATGGTACCAGAATGTCCTCCAAGAGCAACTTCTCCCAACCCTCCAAGAGCAGTTTGGCGATCAGCAATGCCTTTTCCAGCATGATGGAGCACCTTGCCATAAAGCAAAGGTGATAACTAAATGGCTCAGGGAACAAAACATAGAGATTTTGGGTCCATGGCCTGGAAACTCCCCAGATCTTAATCCCATTGAGAACTTGTGGTCAATCATCAAGAGACGGGTGGACAAACAAAAACCTAAAAATTCTGACAAAATGAAAGCAATGATTGTGCAAGAATGAACTGCTATCAGTCAGGATTTGGTCCAGAAGTTGATTGAGAGCATGCCAGGGAGAATTGCAGAGGTCCTGAAGAAGAAGGGTCAACACTGCAAATATTGACTTGCTGCATTAACTCATTCTAACTGTCAATATAAGCTTTTGTTACTCATATGTTTGCAATTATATTTCTGTCTGTGATAAAAACATCTGTCAAACACACACATAAAAACCAGAGGGCAGCAGATCATGTGAAAATATAATATTTGTGTCATTCTCAAAACTTTTGGCCATGACTGTATATACAGGTGCATCTCACAAAATTATAATATCATCAAAAAGTTAATTTATTTCAGTTTCTTAATACAAAAAGTGAAACTCATGTATTATATAAAGACATTACAAACAGAGGGATTTATTTCAAATGTTTATTTCTGTCAATTTTGATGATTATGGCTTATAGCCAATAAAAACCCCAGAGTCATTATCTCAGTAAATTAGAATACTTTATAACACAAGCTTGAAAAAATGATTTTAAAATCCAAAATGTTGGCCTACTGAAATGTATATTCAGTAAATGCTCTTAATACTTGTTCGGGGGTCCTATGGCATCAATTACTGCATCAATGTGGTATGGCATGGAGGCAATCAGCCTTTGGCACTGTTGAGGTGTTATGGAAGCCCAGGTTGCTTTGATAGCAGCCTTCAGCTCATCTGAATTGTTGGGTCTGGTTTCTCTCATCTTCATCTTGACAATACCTCATAGATTCTCTATAGGGTTAAGGTCAGGCAAGTTTGCTGGCCAATCAAGCAGAGTGATACTGTTGTTTTTAAATCAGGAATTGGTACTTTTGGCAGTGTGGACAGGTGCCAAGTCCTGCTGGAGAATTACATTTCCATCTCCAAAAAGCTTGTTGGCAGAGGGAAGCATTTCCTGGTAGACAGCTGGCTTACTTTGATTTTGATAAAACACAGTGGACCTAGAGCAGCAGATGACATATCTCCCCAAACCATCACTGATTGTGGAAACTTCACACTAGACTTCAAGCAGCTTGGATTGTCTGTCTCTCCACTCTTTCTCCAGACTCTGGGACATTGATTTTCAAGGTCTAGTGTTAGCTATCCACAATCAATGATGGTTTTGGGAGCTTTGTTATCTGCTGGTTTAGGTCCACTGCGTTTTATCAAGATCAAAGTCAGCACAGCGGTCTACCAGGAAATTTTAGAGCACTTCATGTTTCCCTCTGCCAAAAAGCTTTTTTGGCGATGGAAATTTCATTTTCCAGCAGGACTTGGCACCTATCCACGCTGCCAAAACTACAATTCCTGATTTAACAACAACAGTATCACTGTGCTTGATTAGCCAGGAATCTCGGCTGGCCTTAACCATGAAGATGAGAGACACCAGAACCAACAATGCAGACGAGCTGAAGACTGCTATCAAAGCAACCTGGGCTTCCATAACACCTCAGGAGTGCCACAGGCTGATCGCTTCCATGCCATGCCGCATTGATGCAGTAATTGATGCCAAAGGAGCCCCGACCAAGTATTGAGTGCATTTACTGAATATACATTTCAGTAGGCCAACATTTCGGATTTTAAAATCCTTTTTCAAGCTGGTTTATAAAGTATTCTAATTTACTGAGATAATGATTTTTGGGTTTTTATTGGCTTCTAGCCATAATCATCAACATTAACAGAAATAAACAATTGAAATAGATCACTCTGTAATGACTCTATATAATATATCAGTTTCACTTTTTGTATTGAAGAACTGAAATAAGTTAATTTTTTGATAATTTTGTGAGATGCACCTGTATGTGTGTGTCACTGATATATATATACAGTATATATATGTATATTTATATACATCTCTGGCAAAAATTAAGAGAACACTGCAAAATTTTCACTTTGTCTGATTTTTCTGTTTATAAATGTATTTTTTGAGAAAAATGTAAATTGCTCTTTTATTCTATAAATTACTGACATGTCTCCGAATATCCAAGCAATGAATTTTGTATTTATTTTCAAAAAATGAGGACTCGTCAAAATAACAAAAAAGTGCAGTGCTTGCAGACCTTAAATAATGCTAAGAAAACAAGTTCATAATCATTTAGAAACAACAGTACTAATGTTTTAACTCAGGAAGAGTCCAGAAATCAATATTTTGTGGAATAACCATGATTTTTAATCACATCTTTCATGTGTCTTGGCATGCTTTCCACCAGTCTTTCACACTGCTTTTGGGTGACCTTATGCCACTCCTGGTACAAATATTTAAACAGCTCTTCTTTGTTTGATGGCTTGTGACTATCTTCCTCTTGAGGTTTTCAATGGGGTTCAGGTCTGGAGATTGGTCTGGCCATGACAGGTATTTGATGTGGAGGTCCTTCATCCACACATTGATTGACCTAGCTGTGTGGCATGGCGCATTGTCCTGCTGGAAAAAACAGTCCTCAGAGTTGGAGAACATTGCCTGAGCAGAATGAATCAACTGTTTTTCCAGGATAACCTTGTATGCGACTTGATTCATACGTCCTTTGCAAAGATTAACCTGCCCAATTCCAGCCTTGCTGAAGCATCCCCAGATTATCACCGATCCTCCACCAAATTTCACAGTGGGTGCAAGACACTGTGGCTTGTACGTCTCTCCAGGTCTTTGTCTAACCATTAGACGATCAGGTGTTAGGCAAAGCTGATTAGTCTCAGAGAAGATTACCTTACTCCAGTCCTCTATGGTCCAATCCTTAAGGTCTTTGGCAAACTTCAGCCTGGCTCTCCTTTGCTTTTCATTGATGAAAGGCTTTTTTCTAGCTTTACATGACTTGAGCCCTGCCTCTAGGAGCCTGTTACGAACTGTTCTTGCCATGCATTTCACCCCAGCTGCCATTTGTCAATCCTTTTGTAGGTCACTTGATGTCATCCTGTGGTTGCTGAGTGACATTCGAATAAGATAACGGTCATCCCGGTCAGTGGAGAGTCGTTTTCACCCTCTGCCGGTCTATAACTTTGTTGTCCCCAATGTCTACTGCTTGACCTTGTTGTAATGGACTGCCGTCTTAGAAATTTTAATGATGGAGGCAACATGACGCTCACTGTATCCCTCTGCTAGTAAAGCCAGAATTGAGCCCTTCTTTTCCTCACTCAAGACTTTTCTTTTCAACTCCTTTGGCATGGTTAAAAGTAATTTTTTCATTCCTATTACTTTTGGGATATTACTAGCACTTGTTTTGCCATCCAACTGGTCCTATTGCAAGAGGATTGTGAACACCACAGCAGTGTTTTTTATACTTTCCTTCATTAAATAAGATATGGTTCAGGTGATCACCTAATCAGAAGCACATTAAGTAGAATGAGGTGTACTCTGTTTGGAATTCAACATGTAGAGAAGCTGATTTTTATAAAACTGTCCAGTAGTCTCTTAATTTTAGAGGAAACAGGAGGCACGTTCTCTTCAACATCCATGTGGTTTATTGGCTTCATAAACCGTCAC
The DNA here is from genome assembly GCA_033576555.1 of Oophaga sylvatica. Classification (NCBI taxonomy): domain Eukaryota; kingdom Metazoa; phylum Chordata; class Amphibia; order Anura; family Dendrobatidae; genus Oophaga; species Oophaga sylvatica. The sequence continues at coordinate 297,443,429 of JARQOD010000006.1, forward strand.
TTCAGCACCATAAAAGGTAAACAGTCTTTATATCATGCAGAAAAAACCTCAATGTCCATAGCTTAGCTCTACTCTCTTGCAACACAGACCTCTCTGTAGTGTCCAGCCTGGACACATGGAAGTCTGTCCACCCTGGCAGACTCCCAAAACACTCACTCCCATGTGCAAACACACCTCCGTTACATAGCTGTAACCCCACACCCAGATGTGCTCAATCGGATTCAGTTCTGGTGAACTGGCAGGCCAGTCCATAGCTTCGATGCCTTCATATTGAAGGAACTACTGACACACTCTAGCCACATGAAGTCTGGCATTGTCCTGCATTAGGAGGAACCCAGGGCCAACCGCACCAGGATATACTGTATATATGTATTCTATGTGTATATGTCTATATGTATATTCTACCTATTCTATTCTAACCTGTTAAGCTGTGATTTTACTGAATGTGGCACATGAATTGCTGGCTTTTATTCTATCTTTTACTGAATGATACTGACTTTTTCCGATTTAAAAAAAAATACTTGTGTTACCGATCACAAATCCAAATGTACCATATTTGTGCCAAATTTATGTTTGGCAATCGTTTTCTGAACATATTCGCTCATCTCTAGTCAGGACCCAGAATATATAGGAGATGGGAGTGGCTAACAGGGCACAGCTGAGAGCCTTAGCTCCAGGAGCTCTCAACAGAGTAGATTAACCCCTGCACTGCCCAAAGAAATTTACACCATTTAACATGAAGGTGAAGTGCTTCTATTCAGCGCAGGATTGGAAGAATTCAGATGCTGGGGTCTTCTGGCTCCTCTCTGTCGCGATAACTCCGTGACATCTAATTTGACATATATGTGATACATAGCATGTGAGAATAATAATATGGTTATCATTAAGAGTTATATTGACCATGTGGCATGTTTCTTGCTATACCCCTTTTCTATAAAGTAAATACTGTATGTAAATAGTGAATATATGTAAATTTATGTGTTTTATGTTGTTTTCAGAATTTGTTTATCCTATGTGTCAAACTGTTGCCATGAAAAGTGGAGCTCCTTAAAGGAGAAAGAGGAGAAGACATTTCCATGTGCAGTATATTAAAGCATTGTCATGCAGTTTGTATAGTAGAGCTGTATTTTTTTAAGCTTGAAAAGACCAATTATGGCAGAAACGTTTCCTGCTTTGTCCTCCAGATTTTAACTAATATAGAATAAAGAACTAGCTTTTACCAAGAACCTGCGGCATTGGTGCCTCAGCTTCTTTGAATTTTTGCATTTTTTTTTAACCTCGTGGGAGGCTGTGCTGAATTAGACACATATTTGTCAATGGTGCTGTCACGGGTAGAGTTGAGCGATACTTTCCGATATCCAAAAGTATCGGAATCGGAATGGTATCGCCGATATCATTAAAATATCGGCGATACCCGATACCGATACCGGAAGTCCCATGTAAGTCTATGGGAACAAAATATCGTAACTAAAAAAACCCCATTCTTTCCTTGTAAACACTAAATATACACACATAGAATACATATATATATATATATACATGTCATTGTGACATATATATATACATATATGTATAGTTTATACACTTCTACATAGTAAAATATCCTCTGATTCAATTGCCGGGTAAAGCCGGCTTCTGTGAAAAGACAGAAGCACCCGACATGAAATGACACTTGGTGTACATAGGGTTAACCATGTCTTTTCATGTCGTTTGCTATCTGATTTGCACAAACAATTAAATCAGTCTATGTGTGCAAAATTTCACACCTGTAGGGGTTAATTAAAGGTGTAAATTCGTTGTAAAAAAAACGGACTTTTTTGCTACGAATTTACACCTTTAATTAACCCCTACAGGTGTGAAATTTTGCACACATAGACTGATTTAATTGTTTGTGCAAATTAGATAGCAAAGGACATGAAAAGACATGGTTAACCCTATGTACACCAAGTGTCATTTCATGTCGGGTCACCCGACATGAAATGACACTTGGTGTACATAGGGTTAACCATGTCTTTTCATGTCCTTTGCTATCTAATTTGCACAAACAATTAAATCAGTCTATGTGTGCAAAATTTCACACCTGTAGGGTTAATTAAAGGTGTAAATTCGTTGTAAAAAAAACGGACTTTTTTGCTACGAATTTACACCTTTAATTAACCCCTACAGGTGTGAAATTTTGCACACATAGACTGATGTAATTGTTTGTGCAAATCAGATAGCAAAGGACATGGTTAACCCTATGTACACCAAGTGTCATTTCATGTCGGGTTCTGCATTTTCACAAAAGCCGGCAATTGAATTAGCGGCTATTATACTATGTTGAAGTGTATGAACTACAAATATAAATATATATATATATGTGTCACAAATTCAATGACATGTATATATATATATATGAGGTGTAAAATTGCTGAAAAAAAATGCGTGGGCTCCCGCCCTATTTTCGCAACCAGACAGACAAAGCCAGTGAGTGGGGGCAGATAATAATAGCCCAGAGAGGGACCATTATTTTTGGCCCCCCCCGGCTACTAACATCTGCCCCCAGACACCCCAGGAAAGACAAATCTATAATTAGATTCGCCCTTTCTGGCACTTTGCCCGTCTATTCCCATTGCCCTGTAGCGGTGGCGAATGGGTTAATATGGGGTTAAAGCCACCTTGCTATTGAAAGGTGACCTTAAGCCAGGTTAATAATTGAGAGCTGTCAATTAGACAACTATCAATTATTAATCCTATTGCATGAAATAAAAATAAAACACACACACTTTAATTAAAAATCATTTTAATGAAATAAAGACACATGTTTTTGACCATCTTTTATTTTACTGCAAAAACCATTTCCTGTAATAAAAATAAAATAAAAAAGCAAAATTATTCTTACCTATCCCATGCACAGTCAGGTCCCACGGTGTAATCCTTCAGAAAGGGTTAATGTTTACTGCAGGGACCGCAGCTAATGCTGCAGCCTCACAGTAAACCCCCAAATGAATGAGTTCCTCTCCTGGCTGACAGGAGAGTAAAGGCTGGGTGTCACATAACGATACACCAGCGATCCCGACAACGATATGCACTTGTCAGAATCGCTGGTGTATCGCTACATGATCGCTGCTGAGCTGCCAAACAGGCAGCTCAGGCAGCGATCTGGGACAGCGACACTGCGGGTAACATCGCTTAAGGGCCCGTCTCACATAGCGATATCGCTACCGAGATCGCTGCTGAGTCACTAGTTTTGTGACGCAGCAGCGAGCTCACCAGCGATATCGCTGTGTGTGACATTCAGCGACGATCAGCCCCCCTGCCGGGTATCGCTGATCGTCGCAGAAATGTCAGGACCTTTTTTTGATCGCTGGTTTCCCTCTGACAGGCACGCATCGCATCGCTGCATGTGACAGGCGGGAGACCAGCGATCCGCTGGTAACCAAGGTACACAGCGGGTTTCCAGGCACCGCGCAGCGCTTGGAAACCCGCTGTGTACCTTGGATACCAGCTCCCTGCATCAGGGCGCTGGTATCCAAGGTACACAGCGGGTTTCTAGGCACAGCCCCGCGCCTGGAAACCCGCTGTGAACAAAAATAGGGGTTCCCTTCGAAAAAAAAATGGCGTGGGGTCCCCCCTATTTTTGTTAACCAGCCAGATGAAGCAGACCGCTGAGGCCTGGATTTTCAGGCTGTTAAGGAGCCAAGATCCATGGACCTTGCCAGCCTGATAATACCAGGCCACAGCAGTCTGCATATCTTGGCTGATTAACAAAAATAGGGATCCCCTCGAAAAAAATTGGCGTGGGGTCCCCCCTATTTTTGTTAACCAGCCAGATGAAGCAGACCGCTGAGGCCTGGATTTTCAGGCTGTTAAGGAGCCAAGATCCATGGACCTTGCCAGCCTGATAATACCAGGCCACAGCAGTCTGCATATCTTGGCTGATTAACAAAAATAGGGGATCCCCTCGAAAAAAAATTGGCGTGGGGTCCCCCCTATTTTTGTTAACCAGCCAGATGAAGCAGACCGCTGAGGCCTGGTTTTTCAGGCTGGTAAGGATCCAATATCCATGGACCTTGCCAGCCTGATAATACCAGGCCACAGCAGTCTGCTTAGCTTGGCTGGTTAACAAAAATAGGGGATCCCCTCGAAAAAAAAACGGCGTGGGGATCCCCCCTATTTTTGTTAACCAGCCAAGTAAAATGCAGACTGCTGCGGCCTGGTATTAAAAGACTGTCAAGGCCCATGGATTTTGGCCCTCAACAGCCTGATAATACCAGGCTACAGCAGCCCCACATTTGGCGCATCAAAAGATGTGCCAATGTGTGCACTTTACCCGGCTCTTCCCACTTGCCCTGTAGCGGTGGCAAGCGGGGTAATAAGGGGTTAATGTCACCGTTGATTGCACGGTGACAATAAGCCCGGTTAATGATGGAGAGGTTTCAATAAGACACCGATCCATTATTAATCCCAAAGTTTTTAAATGTTTAAAAAAAAGACAAAGCAAGAAAAAAGTCTTTTAATGAAATAAAAGAGACAACACAGTTTTCATTAATTTTATTATACTCTCATTCCTGCGACGCCATCGATCTCCTGTAAAAAAAGAAAAAAAAAAAACCAACAGTATACCACCTGTCCGACGCAGTCCATAACGACTGTCCCACGGCGATCCAGCTCTGCTACATCGCAATGACAGGCAGAGCCTGTCATCTCGACGCAGCACAGCTGATTACCTGCTTCCCCGGCGGTGACGTCATCGGACTGACTGCTTTACGGCCGGGATTACCCAGCAGTCACTGCAGTTATCGCGAGAAACTGCATGTGACCGCCGGGGAAAGAAGATTGCGGCCATGAAGCAGTCCAGCCCGTGACCGCCGGAGATCTTCTGCCAGGTAAGTGCCGCTGACTCCTGACAGACCCGACTGACGGACACTGACAGTGACAGTGACAATCCCGATTCCGGTATCCGATATGACGAAAATATCGGAACTCGGAATCGGAATTCCGATACAGCCAATATCGGCCGATACCCGATATTTGCAGTATCGGAATGCTCAACCCTAGTCACGGGTTTACCATGACAGAGAGAAACCAGAAGACCACAGCATCTGATTTGTCCTACTCCTGCACTGATTAGAAGCACTTCACCTTCATATTAAACGGTTTAATTTAGCAGTGCAGGGATTAATCTGTTCAGTTGAGAGCTCTTGGAAGATTTCCTGCATTAAGGCTCTCAGCTGTGCACTGTTAACCACACCCATCTCTTATATAATCTGGGCCCTGGCTAGCACTCATTGTCAGAGTAGCTTACAGTCCCTGACAGAAGATATGTCGCTTATCCATGTTATGTAAATCAAAGCTTATAACCTGATGTTAAATTCATCCATTGGTTTTAAAAATTACTCTTTTGAAAGCTGAAACCCTCCCAAATTTGGTTTAGGTTAAGAAAATAAATAGGCATCAATGCTGAAATATTGATCATTTAATGAACACAGAATGGTCAGGTTTTGGCAAGACAAAAGTTTTGTCACCTGGTCATATAATGCACCCAATCTTAGTTTACATCCTCACCAGTGCTCAGTAAATGATCGGTTAATTAGTGGGTGTGTATTAAAAGAAACCCAGCACCCCAGACCTTCACTTGAACTGCAACTTGAGCTCTGACAACATGCCAAAAATCCACCCTGCGACCAAAGCCTGGATTATCAAGAGACTGAAGACCAGATCCACTGCAGAGGTGGCTGGCACCTTTGGTGTGTCTCAGCGTCAAGTACAAAGAATTAAAATAAGATTTGAAGAGACTGGAGATGGGTTTGGCAAGCCCAGGTCCGGCAGACCCCGCAAGACAACTGCTCAGGAGGAACGTTTGTTTGTTAGAAAATCCAAAGCAAGCCCCTCTTTCCACTGCAGCAGAGCTCCAACAGGCTGGTCACCTCAAGTCCCTGTGTCAACTAGAACAGTTTGTAGGATTCTGTCTTGAAATGGCCTCCATGGTCAATTCAGTGCCCAGAAGCCAGCACTAAACAAAAGGTAAATAAAAAAACATGTGGCGTTTGCAAAGTCCCACAGCCTGCTAAACAGATGGACGCTGGAAAAGTGGCAGAAGGTGGATTTCTCTGATGAATCTTCAGTAGAATTACACCACAGCCGCCGCAAATACTGCAGGAGACCTAGTGGAGCCCATATGGATCCAAAATACACCCAGAAAACAGTTAAATTTGGTGGTGGAAAGATCATGGTCTGGGGTTAAATTCAGTATGGGGTGTATGAAGCATTTGCAAGGTGGAAGGCAATATCAATAGCCTAAAATATCAAGAAGTATTACCTACCCATTACATTCCAAATCATAAAAGGGGTCAAATTCTGCAGCAGGATGGTGCTCCATCACATACATCCATCTCTAGAACAAAGTTCCTCCAGGCAAAAACGATCAAGGTGCTCAATGACTGGCCAGCCCAGTCACCAGACATGAACATCATTGAGCATGTTTGGGGTAGGATGAAAGAGGAAGCTTGGAAGACAAAACCAAGGAATCTAGATGAACTCTGGGGGGCATGTAAGACTGCATTCTTTGCTATTCCTGATGACTTCATTAATAAATTGTATGAATCATTGTTTAACCGCATGGATGCAGTCCTTCAAGCTCATGGAAGTCACACAAAATATTAAATATGACTCTAATAGCACCACAACTTAATTCACCAATGTTATGCAACATATATTTGTATTTTAACCCCTTTATTCCATCCTGTGCTGTGCACACTGTCACACCAGCGATCTGACATTTTACAGTGATGTCCCACCCTGGGACAAAGTAAAAAAGTGAAAAAAATAAAAGTAAACATGTTTTAAAAACAATTCCAAAATTAAGAAAAAAAAAATATTCCCAAAAAATTCATTTTTTCCTGTAAATAAAAAAAACAAAACAATAAAAGTACACATATTTGGTATCGCCGTGTCCGTAACGATCCCCCCTATAAAACTGTCCCACTAGTTAACCCCTTTAGTGAACCCCTTAAAAAAAAAAAAAAAAAATCAATGCTTTATCATCATACCACCGAACAAAAAGTGGAATAACACGCGACCAAAAAGACCGTTATAAATAATCATGGTACCGCTGAAAACGTCATCTTGTCCCGCAAAAAACGAGCTGCAATACAGCATCATCAGCAAAGAAATAAAGAAGTTATAGCTCGCAGAATAAAGCGATGCAAAAATAATAATTTTTTATATAAAATTGTTTTTATTCTATAAAAGCACCAAAACATAAAAAAATGATATAAATGAGGTATTGCCGTAATCATACTGACACGAAGAATAAAACTGCTTTATCAATTTTACCATACGCAGAACGGTATAAACGCCTCCCCCAAAAGAAATTCATGAATTGCTGATTTTTGTTCATTCTAACCTCCCAAAAATTGAAATAAAAAGCGATCAAACAATGTCACATGCTCAAAAATGGTACCAATAAAAATATCAACTCGTACTGCAAAAAAATAAGACCTCACATGACTCTGTGGGCCAAAATATGCAAAAATTATAGCTCTCAAAATATGGTGATGTAAAAACTATTTTTTGCAATAAAAAGCGTCTTTTAGCGTGACAGCTGCCAATCATAAAAACCAGCTATAAATAGTAAATCAAACCCCCCTTTATCACCCCCTTAGTTAGAGAAAAATAATAAAATTTAAAAAATTTATTTATTTCCATTTTCCCATTAGGGTTAGGGTTGCAGCTAAAGTTAGGGTTAGGGTTGGCGCAAAACTTAGGATTAGGGTTAGGATTAGGGTTAGGGGTGTGTTAGGGTTAGGTTTGTGGTTAGGGTTGGGACTAGGGTTAGGGGTGTGTTGGGGTTAGGGTTGGAGTTAGAATTGGGGGGTTTCCGCTGTTTAGGCACATCAGGGGCTCTCCAAATGTGACATGGTGTTAGGGTCTGAGAAACTCACTTAATAGATATTGTAGAGAGGTGCGTTCGCAGCCCGGGGTCCACTGTGCAGGCGAAGCCCGCTGGTAGTAAGATGGCGAAAGTAGCGAACTCTGTTATCCCACAGAGTCGCAAAAATAAACGCCGTAGCACGCTGTGGCAGTTAGTGCGAACTCTGTTAATCCCCAGAGCCGCTAACGGGAATGCCACAGCGCTATATGGCGATAAGTACGAACTCACTTAACTTCAGTGAGCCGCAAAGTAAAACACTAGGGCGCTGAACCAGCGTTATAAAGTGAACCCTGTTACGTCACAGAGCCACTGAGAAAAAGACTGTGTCCTGTTAGACTCACAGGGATACACAGATAACTGCTGAGCGGATAGCAGTCCGTGATCATGCAGACAGCAATGCAAACAAGCAATCTCACCGGAGAAGCCGGTATTCTAGGGGCTTATTTCAGCCAAGCCCTAACCACGTGCATCCAAATCTCCTCACCGGAGAAGCCGGTATTCTAGGGGCTTATTTCAGCCGAGCCCTAACCACATGCGTACATGATCACACTGGCGCAAAGCACATAATGCAATTGATACTAGCGCATGGCGGCCCAGCCATGCCACCCTTTTATAGTAACAGCTGCAGGACCTGCCAGAAAATGGACCAATGAGAAACTGTTCCAAAACACATGTAGTTTCAGGACCTTCCTGGCAGACCAATAGGAGCTGCTGCAGTACCTGAACATGTGACCCCTGATCTCCAATGAGAGATCTTACTCTGGGCATGCTCAGAAGGGGAAACGCAGGACTTCGTCCCAAAGACGTCTGCTCCAGCACTGGCTATAACAGAAGATCCAGGAGGGGCAGCACCAAGTCTCTGCACAGTACTGGAATGGGCAAGACGCTGGGACCAACGTCTCTGCTGAGCAGGCTCCACTGCGGACGGAGATGGATGGGGGTCCGCAGCGGGACTGGTTCGAGACTCCCCTTGTGCAGCAGCGGGAACTCGAACCCTAACATTACCCTCCCTCCTAGGGCCCCCCCTTCTTTGGGCCTCGCTGTGCTCAAAGGCAGTGATGAGCTGCGGAGCGTGAACATGCTCGTCAGGCTCCCAGGACCTATCCTCAGGCCCTTAACCCCTCCAATTCACCAAATAAATTTTATTTCCTCGTACCACCTTGCACCCAACAATGGCGTTCACCTCATGATTGTCGGTAGATGAACCCGACGTCTCGGCAGATGACTCGGAAAACCGGGAAATGGCCACGGGTTTCAGGAGGGACACGTGAAAGGTGTCGGTGATACCAAGGTGAGGCGGAAGGGCTAGGCGGTAAACCACAGGTGTTATGTTACGGTAGCTGAGGAGTGCAGGTAAAAAAGGCAATACACCAGAGCAGTTGGAATCTATGGGATTGCAGTACCCTGACTAACCACCACAACTAGAGGCAGCCGTGGAGCGTTCCTACGTTGGTCCTAGACGCCTCGTCACAGCCTGAGAAACTAACTACACCTAAAGATAGAAATAGGAAAGCTATCTGCCCCGGAGCAGAACCCCAAAGATAAAAGAAAGCCCCCAAACATGTAATGGCGGTTAGACAAGAGGAAATACTGACACAGAAAGAAAATAGAATGAGCAAACGCTGGGGCCCAAACTATCTAAATAGAAAAGGGCAATCCCAGAAAACCCTGAAAAACACCAACTCTACTAATTTCAAAATCACCTGAGATCACACGACCTCTACCACCTAAATTAGCTCTCTGGTGTAACAAAATCAAAACAGCAGCCACTGAAAAAACTGGAAAAAGCAAAAGAACAAAACTCAGTGGCTGAACTAAACTGAGAAGGCAGAAGCCCCCGGAGGGGACCCAGAAGGCCCCCAAAGAAGTGCAGGACAAAATGCAAAAATATAGCAACAACACAAAAGAAGAAAAATTCTTATCTGGAAGCAGGAGATGCAGACACGACACAGCAGGCTACAAGGGAAACTGGAATGAAGGATTCAGACCAGAACAATTGATCACCGGCAACCCTGATGGGAAAATGACTCCCTTATATAAGACCAGTCAGTAACACCTGATTCCCAGTCCTCACAATCTTCACTAGTACCGCTTGTAACCACCAGAGGGAGCCTCTGCTCAGAACTCATCTCAAACCCATTCACAACAGTACCCCCCCCTTGAGGAGGGGTCACCAAACCCTCATTTGAGCAACCAGGTCGGTCAGGATGAGTTCTATGATACACACGGATAAGTCTCCTAGCATGGATGTCCGAAGCAAACACCCAAGAATTGTCTTCCTGACCATAACCTCTCCATTTAACCAAATACTGGAGTCTTCGTCTAGAAAAACGAGAATCCAATATTTTCTCAACCACATACTCCAGATTGCCCTCAACCAAAACAGGGTCAGGAGGCACAGTAGCAGGAACCACTGGCTCAACAAACCTCTTCAACAAGGACTTGTGGAACACGTTATGGATCTTAAATGTCCCTGGAAGAAGCAAACGAAAAGAAACAGGATTAATAATCTCCATGATCTTATAAGGTCCAATGAACCTAGGCTTAAATTTAGGAGATGCTACTCTCATAGGAATATTCTTTGAGGACAACCAGACCAAGTCCCCCACTTTAAACCGAGGACCATCAGTCCTATGCCGGTTAGCAAACCCCTGGGCCTTCTCCTGAGAGAGGGACAACCTCTCCACTACCTGGTCCCAAATCTGTTGCATACGCTCAACAACAGAGTCAACACCTGGACAGACAGAAGCTTCCGTCTGTCCTGAAGAAAATCGAGAGTGAAAAACAGAATTACAGAAAAATGGAGACATCAAAGTGGCAGAGCTAGCCCTATTATTAAGAGCAAACTCAGCCAAAGGCAAAAAAAGACCCAGTCATCCTGATCAGCAGACACAAAGCATCTTAGATAAGTCTCTAATGTCTGGTTTGTTCTCTCAGTTTGACCATTGGTCTGAGGATGAAATGCCGAGGAGAAAGACAATTGAACACCCAGTTTAGAACAAAAAGTCCTCCAAAATCTGGAAACAAACTGGACTCCTCTGTCAGACACAATGTTCTCAGGAATGCCGTGTAAACGAACCACGTGCTGAAGAAACAACGGCACCAATTCAGAGGAGGAAGGCAACTTAGGTAATGGCACAAGATGTATCATTTTGGAAAACCTATCACAAATTACCCAGATGGTGGTCATTCTCTGAGAAACAGGAAGATCGGAAATGAAATCCATAGAGATATGGGTCCATGGTCTCTTGGGCACAGGCAATGGCATCAACAAACCACTAGAGCGAGAGCAAGGCTTGGAGCGAGAGTAAGTCCCGCAGGACTGCACAAATTCCCTGACATCGCGAGACAAGGTAGGCCACCAAAAGGACCGACCAACCAAGTCTCTGGTACCAAAAATTCCGGGATGCCCAGCCAATGCGGAACAATGAATCTCAGACATCACACTCTTTTTCCATTGGACCGGGACAAACAATTTTCCAACAGGGCAGCGCTCGGGCCTATCCTCCTGACACCCCTCCAGAGCAAGTCTCAAATTGGGCGAGATGGCGGAAAGAACTACACCCTCTTTCAAAATAACAGAAGGATCAGATAACTCAGGAGAGTCCGCAAGGAAACTCCTCGAGAGGGCATCCGCCTTAACATTCTTAGTGCCAGGAAGAAAGGAAACCACAAAATTAAAACGTGTGAAAAACAAGGCCCACCTGGCCTGTCTAGGATTGAGTCGCTTGGCAGATTCCAGATAGACCAGATTCTTATGGTCCGTAAGGACCACCACCTGATGTTTGGCTCCCTCCAGCCAATGTCTCCACTCTTCAAAAGCCCACTTCATGGCCAATAACTCCCGATTACCCACGTCATAATTACGTTCAGTAGGAGAAAATTTTCGAGAGAAAAAGGCACAAGGGTTACTTTTAGAGGTCTCTGGATCTTTTTGGGACAAAACGGCACCTGCCCCAATTTCAGAGGCATCAACCTCCACCTGAAATGGCAGAGAAACATCAGGCTGCCGTAGAACAGGAGCAGAAGTGAATCTCTGCTTAAGTTCCTGAAATGCAGAGACTGCCTCAGGAGGCCAATTCACCACATCAGAACACTTTCTGGTCAAATCAGTTAATGGTTTAACAATAACCGAGAAATTACCAATAAATTTACGATAAAAATTGGCAAAACCCAAAAATCTCTGAAGAGCCTTTAATGAAGTAGGCTGGACCCAATCACAGATGGCCTGAACCTTGACCGGGTCCATTTCAATAACAGATGGGGACAAAATGAATCCCAGAAATGAGATCTTCTGTACGCCAAAAAGACACTTTGATCCCTTCACATACAGAGCATTCTCTCTCAAAATCTGGAACACAGTCCGAACATGTTTCACATGAGAGTCCCAGTCATTAGAAAAAATCAAGATATCATCCAAATAAACAATCAGAAATTTGTCCACAAAATCCCTGAAAATGTCATTCATGAAGGACTGGAAGACGGAAGGGGCATTAGTGAGCCCAAAGGGCATCACTAGGTACTCAAAATGCCCTTCAGGGGTATTGAATGCCGTCTTCCATTCATCCCCGTGCTTAATGCGAATAAGGTTATACGCCCCCCTGAGGTCAAGCTTGGTAAACCAAGTAGCGTTTTTCACCCTGGAAAACAGGTCAGAAATCAAGGGTAACGGGTATTGATATTTCACAGTAATATTGTTCAAGAGACGATAATCAATACACGGCCTTAATGAACCATCTTTTTTGGCCACAAAGAAAAAACCGGCACCTAAGGGTGAAGAGGATGGTCTGATATGACCCTTCTCCAATGATTCCTTGATATAAGACCGCATAGCGTCATGTTCAGGTACAGACAAGTTAAAAAGGCGACCTTTAGGGAATTTACTACCCGGCACTAATTCAATAGCGCAGTCATAGCTCCTATGGGGAGGTAAGGATGCAGATTTACTTTCGCTAAACACATCAGAAAAATCAAACAAAAAGTCAGGAACATCCTGAGCTTGGGGGAGGCAGAAAAAACAGGAGTGTTGGTATTAACACATTGGCAGCCCCAACTGGTTACAGACACAGATTTCCAATCCAAAACAGGATTATGTAACCAAGGGAAACCCAGCACGATAATGTCATGCAGATTATATAGAACCAAAAATTTGCAGCACTCCTGGTGATCAGGTTCAACCCTCATTATCACCTGAGTAGAAAACTGGGGTTTATTCTCAGCCAAAGGGGTAGAATCGATCCCCAGTAGGGGAATAGACTTCTGTAGGGGTATCAAGGGAAACCCACAACGTTTAGCAAAATCATAATCCATCAGGTTAATAGCTGCTCCAGAATCAACGAAAGCCTGAGCAGAAAATGAGGACAGAGAGCATATCAGAGTGACAGTTAATAAAAACTTAGTCTGAACACTACCCAAGACAACTGAGCGTGCAAAACGTCTTCCCCGCTTAGGGCAGACTGAAATAGCATGAGAGGCATCACCACAGTAGAAACATAACCTATTGCGCTTTCGAAACTCATGACGCTGTGCCCCAGACACCACTCCATCACACTGCATGGGCTCAGAAGCTGGCTCACAAGGCAACACCACTCCACGCATACTTCTCCGCTCACGCAAACGTCTGTCAATTTGAATCGCTAATGACATAGAATCATTGAGACCAGAGGGGACAGGGAATCCCACCATAACATCCTTTACATTATCCGACAGACCCTTCCGGAAAAGGGCCGCCAAAGCGTCGTCATTCAATTTGGTCAGGACTGCCCACCTACGGAATCTCTGACAGTATAACTCAGCGTCATCAAGCCCCTGATTTAATGTCAACAAGGCTTTTTCAGCTTGATCAGTGACATTAGGCTCATCGTACAATAACCCCAAAGCCTGAAAAAACGCATCAACATCACTCAAAACAGGATCCCCAGGTATCAGGGAAAAAGCCCAATCCTGAGGATCGCCGCGCAGGAGAGAGATGATAATTTGAACCTGCTGCGCTGCGTTTCCTGAGGACTTAGATTTTAAGGCAAAAAACAATTTACAATTATTTTTGAAATTCTGAAACTTAGCTCAATCCCCTAAAAACAAATCTGGCATGGGGATCCTAGGTTCCACAACAGGCAACCCAGCAAGATAGATAGCAATACTCCGAACCTCAGTGGCAAGCTGATCCACACGGCCAGACAACTGTGCAAACTCCATTGGGAGAAAAGATCCTCCCCAGCACCCAGAGATACAGAGGGAAAAAAAAAAAAAATGCAACAAACAGAAAAATATCTCTGACAACTCTGACAACCTTTTTTCTATCACAATATTTTTTCCCTTCTGTGAGTACCATACAATTTTCAATTTTTAGGCCGGTGATACTGTTATGTTACGGTAGCTGAGGAGTGCAGGTAAAAAAGGCAATACACCAGAGCAGTTGGATTCTATGGGATTGCAGTACCCTGACTAACCACCACAACTAGAGGCAGCCTTGGAGCGTTCCTACGTTGGTCCTAGACGCCTCGTCACAGCCTGAGAAACTAACTACACCTAAAGATAGAAATAGGAAAGCTATCTGCCCCGGAGCAGAACCCCAAAGATAATAGAAAGCCCCCAAACATGTAATGGCGGTTAGACAAGAGGAAATACTGACACAGAAAGAAAATAGAATGAGCAAACGCTGGGGCCCAAACTATCTAAATAGAAAAGGACAGGAAGGGTACTTACTGCAATCCCAGAAAACCCTGAAAACACCAACTCTACTAATTTCAAAATCACCTGAGATCACACGACCTCTACCACCTAAATTAGCTCTCTGGTGTAACAAAATCAAAACAGCAGCCACTGAAAAAACTGGAAAAGGCAAAAGAACAAAACTCAGTGGCTGAACTAAACTGAGAAGGCAGAAGCCCCGGAGGGGACCCAGAAGGCCCCCAAAGAAGTGCAGGACAAAATGCAAAAATATAGCAACAACACAAAAGAAGAAAAATTCTTATCTGGAAGCAGGAGATGCAGACACGACACAGCAGGCTACAAGGGAAACTGGAATGAAGGATTCAGACCAGAACAATTGATCACCGGCAACCCTGATGGGAAAATGACTCCCTTATATAAGACCAGTCAGTAACACCTGATTCCCAGTCCTCACAATCTTCACTAGTACCGCTTGTAACCACCAGAGGGAGCCTCTGCTCAGAACTCATCTCAAACCCATTCACAACACACCGGGTTCACCTGCTCAAGAACTTTAAAGGGACCCAAAAAGCGAGGTGCCAACTTGGTGGACTCTACACGCAGCCTGATGTTTCGGGCAGAGAGCCACACTAGGTCACCAGGAGCAAATGTAGGAGCGGGGCGCCGATGGGCATCGGCCGAAGACCTCATCCTCTCTTTGGAGGCCTGAATGGCATCCTGGGTGCGGTCCCAAATGTCCTATTTCTCCACAGCCCAGTCTGCCACCCTAGAATCGGCGGAAGACATGGGCATGGGCACTGGTACCCGCGGATGCTGACCGTAGTTCAGGAGGAATGGGGTCTGTCCAGTGGAGTCAGCCACAGCATTATTTAGAGCGAACTCAGCCCACGGTAGCAAGGATGCCCAGTCATCCTGCCTGGCAGAGACAAAATGTCGCAAGTATGTGACCATGGTCTGGTTGGCCCCCTCTACCAACCCATTCGTCTCGGGATGGTATGCAGAAGAGAGATTCAACTCAATGCTGTTACGACACAGCTCTCTCCAGAACCGAGACGCAAACTGGGGGCCTCGATCACTGACAATTTTGTCTGGCATACCGTGTAGGCAGAAAATATGCCTAATGAATAATGCTGCCAAGGCCCGTGCAGACGGTAACCGTGGTAACGGCACCAAGTTCACCATTTTGGAGAAGTGGTCGGTTATCACCCAGATGACGGTGCAGCCCCGAGACTTGCGTAAGTCCACCACAAAATCCATCCCAACCATCTCCCAGGGCCTATCTGCCACCGGTGAAGGGAAAAGTTACCCAGCTGGCCGTTGTCGAGGGGACTTATTCTTGGCGCAGGAGATGCACGCCTGAACGTATTCCCTGATGTCACGGACCATATGTGGCCACCAGTATGTCCTCTTTGCCCCAAAATGTCCACCCACCCTGGATGAGTGTGCCCAAGAGAGTACCTCCGGTTGCAAATTGATGGGCACAAAAGTCTTGCCTGGAGGCACAGACTCAAGCGAAATGGGGCCACAGTTCTTAGGCTCTCTGTGGGGAAAATCAGCCGAGGCTCCTCCTCCACCTCCTCAGAGGACACCACGGAGCGAGACAGAGTATCGGCACGAATGTTCTTCTCCCCAGAGAGAAAATGGAGGGTGAAATGGAACCGGGAGAAGAACAGGGACCATCTGGCCTGGCGGGAATTTAGCCGCTTGGCGGTCTTTAAATAGACCAAATTTTTGTGGTCAGTGAACATTTGAAAGGGAAAGCGAGCGCCCTCCAGGAGATGTCTCCACTCGGAAAAGGCCGACTTCGTGGCTAGCAACTCCCTATCCCCAATGGAATAATTCCTCTCCACTGGTGTGAAGGTCTTAGAGAAGAAGAAGCAAGGATGTTAACGACCTTGAGCATCCTTTTGAAAAAGGACTGCTCCAGCACCAACGGACGAGGCATCTACCTCCAATATAAAAGGCTTATCAACCTCGGGACTATGTAGGATAGGAGCGCTAGCAAAATGGGACGTCTCTGCTGAGCAGGCTCCACTGCGGACAAATATGCATGGGGACCGCAGCGGGACTGGTTCGAGACTCCCCTTGTGCAGCAGCGGGAACTCGAACCCTAACACATGGCGTCTGATCTCAATTCCAGCCAATTCTGCGTTGAAAAAGTCAAACGGTGCTTCTTCCCTTCTGAGCTCTGCCATGCGCCCAAACAGTGGTTTACCCCCATATATGGGGTATCAGCGTACTTTGGACCCCAAGAGCTATTGTGCAATTTGTCCTATTTCTTCTGTTACCCTTGGGAAAATAAAAAACTTGGGGCGAAAAATCATTTTTGTAAAAAAAAAATATGATTTTTTTTGTTTTTACGGCTGTACATTATAAACTTCTGTGAAGCACTTCGGGGTTCAAAGTGCTCACCACACATCTAGATAAGTTCCTTGTGGGGTCTATTTTCCAAAATGGGGTCACTTGTGGGGGGTTTCCACTGTTTAGACACATCAGGGGCTCTCCAAATGCGACATGACGCCCCCAGACCATTTAATCAAAGTCTGCAATCCAAAACATCACTACTTCCCTTGCGAGCCCCAACGTGTACCCATACAGTAGTTTTCTCCCACATATTGGGTATCAGCATACTCAGGACAAATTGGAAAACAACTTTTGGGGTCCAATTTCTCCTGTTACCCTTGTGAAAATAAAATATTGGGGGGCGAAAAATTCATTTTTGTAAAAAAAAAGGATTTTTTATTTTTACGGCTGTACATTATAAACTTCTGTGAAGCACTTTGGGGTTCAAAGTGCTCACCACACATCTAAATAAGTTCCTTGAGGGGTCTATTTTCCAAAATGGGGTCACTTGTGGGGGTTTCCACTGTTTAGGCGCATCAGGGGCTCTCCAAATGCGACATGACGCCCCCGACCATTCCATCAAAGTCTGCAATCCAAAACGTCACTACTTCCCTTCCGAGCCCCAACGTGTGCCCATACAGTAGTTTTCTCCCACATATTGGGTATCAGCGTACTCAGGACAAGTTGTAAAACAACTTTTGGGGTCCTATTTCTCCTATTACCCTTGTGAAAATAAAATGTTGGGGCGAAAA
>JARQOD010000006.1:297461210-297521285 GCA_033576555.1 Oophaga sylvatica
AAAAAACTGGAAAAAGCAAAAGAACAAAACTCAGTGGCTGAACTAAACTGAGAAGGCAGAAGCCCCCGGAGGGGACCCAGAAGGCCCCCAAAGAAGTGCAGGACAAAATGCAAAAATATAGCAACAACACAAAAGAAGAAAAATTCTTATCTGGAAGCAGGAGATGCAGACACGACACAGCAGGCTACAAGGGAAACTGGAATGAAGGATTCAGACCAGAACAATTGATCACCGGCAACCCTGATGGGAAAATGACTCCCTTATATAAGACCAGTCAGTAACACCTGATTCCCAGTCCTCACAATCTTCACTAGTACCGCTTGTAACCACCAGAGGGAGCCTCTGCTCAGAACTCATCTCAACCCATTCACAACAGTACCCCCCCTTGAGGAGGGGTCACCAAACCCTCATTTGAGCAACCAGGTCGGTCAGGATGAGTTCTATGATACACACGGATAAGTCTCCTAGCATGGATGTCCGAAGCAAACACCCAAGAATTGTCTTCCTGACCATAACCTCTCCATTTAACCAAATACTGGAGTCTTCGTCTAGAAAAACGAGAATCCAATATTTTCTCAACCACATACTCCAGATTGCCCTCAACCAAAACAGGGTCAGGAGGCACAGTAGCAGGAACCACTGGCTCAACAAACCTCTTCAACAAGGACTTGTGGAACACGTTATGGATCTTAAATGTCCCTGGAAGAAGCAAACGAAAAGAAACAGGATTAATAATCTCCATGATCTTATAAGGTCCAATGAACCTAGGCTTAAATTTAGGAGATGCTACTCTCATAGGAATATTCTTTGAGGACAACCAGACCAAGTCCCCCACTTTAAACCGAGGACCATCAGTCCTATGCGGTTAGCAAACCCCTGGGCCTTCTCCTGAGAGAGGGACAACCTCTCCACTACCTGGTCCCAAATCTGTTGCATACGCTCAACAACAGAGTCAACACCTGGACAGACAGAAGCTTCCGTCTGTCCTGAAGAAAATCGAGAGTGAAAAACAGAATTACAGAAAAATGGAGACATCAAAGTGGCAGAGCTAGCCCTATTATTAAGAGCAAACTCAGCCAAAGGCAAAAAAGAGACCCAGTCATCCTGATCAGCAGACACAAAGCATCTTAGATAAGTCTCTAATGTCTGGTTTGTTCTCTCAGTTTGACCATTGGTCTGAGGATGAAATGCCGAGGAGAAAGACAATTGAACACCCAGTTTAGAACAAAAAGTCCTCCAAAATCTGGAAACAAACTGGACTCCTCTGTCAGACACAATGTTCTCAGGAATGCCGTGTAAACGAACCACGTGCTGAAGAAACAACGGCACCAATTCAGAGGAGGAAGGCAACTTAGGTAATGGCACAAGATGTATCATTTTGGAAAACCTATCACAAATTACCCAGATGGTGGTCATTCTCTGAGAAACAGGAAGATCGGAAATGAAATCCATAGAGATATGGGTCCATGGTCTCTTGGGCACAGGCAATGGCATCAACAAACCACTAGAGCGAGAGCAAGGCTTGGAGCGAGAGTAAGTCCCGCAGGACTGCACAAATTCCCTGACATCGCGAGACAAGGTAGGCCACCAAAAGGACCGACCAACCAAGTCTCTGGTACCAAAAATTCCGGGATGCCCAGCCAATGCGGAACAATGAATCTCAGACATCACACTCTTTTTCCATTGGACCGGGACAAACAATTTTCCAACAGGGCAGCGCTCGGGCCTATCCTCCTGACACCCCTCCAGAGCAAGTCTCAAATTGGGCGAGATGGCGGAAAGAACTACACCCTCTTTCAAAATAACAGAAGGATCAGATAACTCAGGAGAGTCCGCAAGGAAACTCCTCGAGAGGGCATCCGCCTTAACATTCTTAGTGCCAGGAAGAAAGGAAACCACAAAATTAAAACGTGTGAAAAACAAGGCCCACCTGGCCTGTCTAGGATTGAGTCGCTTGGCAGATTCCAGATAGACCAGATTCTTATGGTCCGTAAGGACCACCACCTGATGTTTGGCTCCCTCCAGCCAATGTCTCCACTCTTCAAAAGCCCACTTCATGGCCAATAACTCCCGATTACCCACGTCATAATTACGTTCAGTAGGAGAAAATTTTCGAGAGAAAAAGGCACAAGGGTTACTTTTAGAGGTCTCTGGATCTTTTTGGGACAAAACGGCACCTGCCCCAATTTCAGAGGCATCAACCTCCACCTGAAATGGCAGAGAAACATCAGGCTGCCGTAGAAAGGAGCAGAAGTGAATCTCTGCTTAAGTTCCTGAAATGCAGAGACTGCCTCAGGAGGCCAATTCACCACATCAGAACACTTTCTGGTCAAATCAGTTAATGGTTTAACAATAACCGAGAAATTACCAATAAATTTACGATAAAAATTGGCAAAACCCAAAAATCTCTGAAGAGCCTTTAATGAAGTAGGCTGGACCCAATCACAGATGGCCTGAACCTTGACCGGGTCCATTTCAATAACAGATGGGGACAAAATGAATCCCAGAAATGAGATCTTCTGTACGCCAAAAAGACACTTTGATCCTTCACATACAGAGCATTCTCTCTCAAAATCTGGAACACAGTCCGAACATGTTTCACATGAGAGTCCCAGTCATTAGAAAAAATCAAGATATCATCCAAATAAACAATCAGAAATTTGTCCACAAAATCCCTGAAAATGTCATTCATGAAGGACTGGAAGACGGAAGGGGCATTAGTGAGCCCAAAGGGCATCACTAGGTACTCAAAATGCCCTTCAGGGGTATTGAATGCCGTCTTCCATTCATCCCCGTGCTTAATGCGAATAAGGTTATACGCCCCCCTGAGGTCAAGCTTGGTAAACCAAGTAGCGTTTTTCACCCTGGAAAACAGGTCAGAAATCAAGGGTAACGGGTATTGATATTTCACAGTAATATTGTTCAAGAGACGATAATCAATACACGGCCTTAATGAACCATCTTTTTTGGCCACAAAGAAAAAACCGGCACCTAAGGGTGAAGAGGATGGTCTGATATGACCCTTCTCCAATGATTCCTTGATATAAGACCGCATAGCGTCATGTTCAGGTACAGACAAGTTAAAAAGGCGACCTTTAGGGAATTTACTACCCGGCACTAATTCAATAGCGCAGTCATAGCTCCTATGGGGAGGTAAGGATGCAGATTTACTTTCGCTAAACACATCAGAAAAATCAAACAAAAAGTCAGGAACATCCTGAGCTTGGGGGGAGGCAGAAAAAACAGGAGTGTTGGTATTAACACATTGGCAGCCCCAACTGGTTACAGACACAGATTTCCAATCCAAAACAGGATTATGTAACCAAGGGAAACCCAGCACGATAATGTCATGCAGATTATATAGAACCAAAAATTTGCAGCACTCCTGGTGATCAGGTTCAACCCTCATTATCACCTGAGTAGAAAACTGGGGTTTATTCTCAGCCAAAGGGGTAGAATCGATCCCCAGTAGGGGAATAGACTTCTGTAGGGGTATCAAGGGAAACCCACAACGTTTAGCAAAATCATAATCCATCAGGTTAATAGCTGCTCCAGAATCAACGAAAGCCTGAGCAGAAAATGAGGACAGAGAGCATATCAGAGTGACAGTTAATAAAAACTTAGTCTGAACACTACCCAAGACAACTGAGCGTGCAAAACGTCTTCCCCGCTTAGGGCAGACTGAAATAGCATGAGAGGCATCACCACAGTAGAAACATAACCTATTGCGCTTTCGAAACTCATGACGCTGTGCCCCAGACACCACTCCATCACACTGCATGGGCTCAGAAGCTGGCTCACAAGGCAACACCACTCCACGCATACTTCTCCGCTCACGCAAACGTCTGTCAATTTGAATCGCTAATGACATAGAATCATTGAGACCAGAGGGGACAGGGAATCCCACCATAACATCCTTTACATTATCCGACAGACCCTTCCGGAAAAGGGCCGCCAAAGCGTCGTCATTCAATTTGGTCAGGACTGCCCACCTACGGAATCTCTGACAGTATAACTCAGCGTCATCAAGCCCCTGATTTAATGTCAACAAGGCTTTTTCAGCTTGATCAGTGACATTAGGCTCATCGTACAATAACCCCAAAGCCTGAAAAAACGCATCAACATCACTCAAAACAGGATCCCCAGGTATCAGGGAAAAAGCCCAATCCTGAGGATCGCCGCGCAGGAGAGAGATGATAATTTGAACCTGCTGCGCTGCGTTTCCTGAGGACTTAGATTTTAAGGCAAAAAACAATTTACAATTATTTTTGAAATTCTGAAACTTAGCTCAATCCCCTAAAAACAAATCTGGCATGGGGATCCTAGGTTCCACAACAGGCAACCCAGCAAGATAGATAGCAATACTCCGAACCTCAGTGGCAAGCTGATCCACACGGCCAGACAACTGTGCAAACTCCATTGGGAGAAAAGATCCTCCCCAGCACCCAGAGATACAGAGGGAAAAAAAAAAAAAATGCAACAAACAGAAAAATATCTCTGACAACTCTGACAACCTTTTTTCTATCACAATATTTTTTCCCTTCTGTGAGTACCATACAATTTTCAATTTTTAGGCCGGTGATACTGTTATGTTACGGTAGCTGAGGAGTGCAGGTAAAAAAGGCAATACACCAGAGCAGTTGGATTCTATGGGATTGCAGTACCCTGACTAACCACCACAACTAGAGGCAGCCTTGGAGCGTTCCTACGTTGGTCCTAGACGCCTCGTCACAGCCTGAGAAACTAACTACACCTAAAGATAGAAATAGGAAAGCTATCTGCCCCGGAGCAGAACCCCAAAGATAATAGAAAGCCCCCAAACATGTAATGGCGGTTAGACAAGAGGAAATACTGACACAGAAAGAAAATAGAATGAGCAAACGCTGGGGCCCAAACTATCTAAATAGAAAAGGACAGGAAGGGTACTTACTGCAATCCCAGAAAACCCTGAAAAACACCAACTCTACTAATTTCAAAATCACCTGAGATCACACGACCTCTACCACCTAAATTAGCTCTCTGGTGTAACAAAATCAAAACAGCAGCCACTGAAAAAACTGGAAAAGGCAAAAGAACAAAACTCAGTGGCTGAACTAAACTGAGAAGGCAGAAGCCCCCGGAGGGGACCCAGAAGGCCCCCAAAGAAGTGCAGGACAAAATGCAAAAATATAGCAACAACACAAAAGAAGAAAAATTCTTATCTGGAAGCAGGAGATGCAGACACGACACAGCAGGCTACAAGGGAAACTGGAATGAAGGATTCAGACCAGAACAATTGATCACCGGCAACCCTGATGGGAAAATGACTCCCTTATATAAGACCAGTCAGTAACACCTGATTCCCAGTCCTCACAATCTTCACTAGTACCGCTTGTAACCACCAGAGGGAGCCTCTGCTCAGAACTCATCTCAAACCCATTCACAACACACCGGGTTCACCTGCTCAAGAACTTTAAAGGGACCCAAAAAGCGAGGTGCCAACTTGGTGGACTCTACACGCAGCCTGATGTTTCGGGCAGAGAGCCACACTAGGTCACCAGGAGCAAATGTAGGAGCGGGGCGCCGATGGGCATCGGCCGAAGACCTCATCCTCTCTTTGGAGGCCTGAATGGCATCCTGGGTGCGGTCCCAAATGTCCTATTTCTCCACAGCCCAGTCTGCCACCCTAGAATCGGCGGAAGACATGGGCATGGGCACTGGTACCCGCGGATGCTGACCGTAGTTCAGGAGGAATGGGGTCTGTCCAGTGGAGTCAGCCACAGCATTATTTAGAGCGAACTCAGCCCACGGTAGCAAGGATGCCCAGTCATCCTGCCTGGCAGAGACAAAATGTCGCAAGTATGTGACCATGGTCTGGTTGGCCCCCTCTACCAACCCATTCGTCTCGGGATGGTATGCAGAAGAGAGATTCAACTCAATGCTGTTACGACACAGCTCTCTCCAGAACCGAGACGCAAACTGGGGGCCTCGATCACTGACAATTTTGTCTGGCATACCGTGTAGGCAGAAAATATGCCTAATGAATAATGCTGCCAAGGCCGTGCAGACGGTAACCGTGGTAACGGCACCAAGTTCACCATTTTGGAGAAGTGGTCGGTTATCACCCAGATGACGGTGCAGCCCCGAGACTTGCGTAAGTCCACCACAAAATCCATCCCAACCATCTCCCAGGGCCTATCTGCCACCGGTGAAGGGAAAAGTTACCCAGCTGGCCGTTGTCGAGGGGACTTATTCTTGGCGCAGGAGATGCACGCCTGAACGTATTCCCTGATGTCACGGACCATATGTGGCCACCAGTATGTCCTCTTTGCCCCAAAATGTCCACCCACCTGGATGAGTGTGCCCAAGAGAGTACCTCCGGTTGCAAATTGATGGGCACAAAAGTCTTGCCTGGAGGCACAGACTCAAGCGAAATGGGGCCACAGTTCTTAGGCTCTCTGTGGGGAAAATCAGCCGAGGCTCCTCCTCCACCTCCTCAGAGGACACCACGGAGCGAGACAGAGTATCGGCACGAATGTTCTTCTCCCCAGAGAGAAAATGGAGGGTGAAATGGAACCGGGAGAAGAACAGGGACCATCTGGCCTGGCGGGAATTTAGCCGCTTGGCGGTCTTTAAATAGACCAAATTTTTGTGGTCAGTGAACATTTGAAAGGGAAAGCGAGCGCCCTCCAGGAGATGTCTCCACTCGGAAAAGGCCGACTTCGTGGCTAGCAACTCCCTATCCCCAATGGAATAATTCCTCTCCACTGGTGTGAAGGTCTTAGAGAAGAAGAAGCAAGGATGTTAACGACCTTGAGCATCCTTTTGAAAAAGGACTGCTCCAGCACCAACGGACGAGGCATCTACCTCCAATATAAAAGGCTTATCAACCTCGGGACTATGTAGGATAGGAGCGCTAGCAAAATGGGACGTCTCTGCTGAGCAGGCTCCACTGCGGACAAATATGCATGGGGGACCGCAGCGGGACTGGTTCGAGACTCCCCTTGTGCAGCAGCGGGAACTCGAACCCTAACACATGGCGTCTGATCTCAATTCCAGCCAATTCTGCGTTGAAAAAGTCAAACGGTGCTTCTTCCCTTCTGAGCTCTGCCATGCGCCCAAACAGTGGTTTACCCCCATATATGGGGTATCAGCGTACTTTGGACCCCAAGAGCTATTGTGCAATTTGTCCTATTTCTTCTGTTACCCTTGGGAAAATAAAAAACTTGGGGCGAAAATATCATTTTTGTAAAAAAAAATATGATTTTTTTGTTTTTACGGCTGTACATTATAAACTTCTGTGAAGCACTTCGGGGTTCAAAGTGCTCACCACACATCTAGATAAGTTCCTTGTGGGGTCTATTTTCCAAAATGGGGTCACTTGTGGGGGGTTTCCACTGTTTAGACACATCAGGGGCTCTCCAAATGCGACATGACGCCCCCAGACCATTTAATCAAAGTCTGCAATCCAAAACATCACTACTTCCCTTGCGAGCCCCAACGTGTACCCATACAGTAGTTTTCTCCCACATATTGGGTATCAGCATACTCAGGACAAATTGGAAAACAACTTTTGGGGTCCAATTTCTCCTGTTACCCTTGTGAAAATAAAATATTGGGGCGAAAAATTCATTTTTGTAAAAAAAAAAGGATTTTTTATTTTTACGGCTGTACATTATAAACTTCTGTGAAGCACTTTGGGGTTCAAAGTGCTCACCACACATCTAAATAAGTTCCTTGAGGGGTCTATTTTCCAAAATGGGGTCACTTGTGGGGGGTTTCCACTGTTTAGGCGCATCAGGGGCTCTCCAAATGCGACATGACGCCCCCGACCATTCCATCAAAGTCTGCAATCCAAAACGTCACTACTTCCCTTCCGAGCCCCAACGTGTGCCCATACAGTAGTTTTCTCCCACATATTGGGTATCAGCGTACTCAGGACAAGTTGTAAAACAACTTTTGGGGTCCTATTTCTCCTATTACCCTTGTGAAAATAAAATGTTGGGGGCGAAAAAATCATTTTTGTAAAAAAAAAAAGATTTTTTATTTTACGGCTTTACGTTATAAACTTCTGTGAAGCACTTCGGGGTTCAAAGTGCTCACCACACATCTAGATAAGTTCCTAGAGGGGTCTAGTTTCCAAAACGGTGTCATTTGTCGGGGGTTTCCACTGTTTAGGCAGATGAGGAGCTCTCCAAACACGACATGGCATCCAGCCAATTCTGCGTTGAAAAAGTCAAACGGCGCTCCTTCCCTTCCAAACTTTGCCATGCACCCAAACAGTGGTAACCCCCATATATGGGGTATCAGCGTACTCAGGACAAATTGCACAATAACTTTTGGAGTCTTGTTACCCCTGGGAAAATAAAAATTGGGGTGAAAAGGTCATTTTTGTGGAATAAATATGATTTTTTAATTTTACGGCTCTACGTTATAAACTTGTGTGAAGCACTTGGGGGTTTAAATTGCTTACCAAAGATCTAGATAAGTTCCTTAGGGGGTCTAGTTTCCAAAATGGGGTCACTTGTGGGGGGTTTCCACTGTTTAGGCACATCAGGGGCTCTCCAAATGCAACATGGCGTTCAATTTCAATTCCAACCAATTTTGGTTGGAAAAAGTCAAATGGTGCTCCTTCATTCCGAGCTCTGCCGTGCGCCCAAACTGTTTTTCCCCCCCACATGGGGTATCAGCGTACTCAGGACAAATTGGACAACAACTTTTGTGGTCCAATTTCTCTTGTTACCCTTGGGAAAATAAAAAATTAGTGACTAAAAGATAATTTTTGTGGGAAAAAAATAGGATTTTTTATTTTCATTCCCGGGCATTATAAACTTGTGTGAAGCACTTGGGGTTCAAACTGCTCTTCAAAGATCTAGATAAGTTAATTAGGGGGTCTAGTTTCCAAAATGGGGTCACTTGTGGGGGGTTTTCACTGTTTAGGCTCATCTGGGGCACTGCAAACGGAACATGACCCCCATCAACGTCTGCATTCCAAAACGTTACTACTTTCTTACCGAGCCCTGCCGTGCGCCCAAACAGTTCCCCCCCCCCACATATGGGGTATCAGCGTACTCAGGACAAATTGGACAACAACTTTTGGGGTCCAATTTCCTTGGGAAAAAATCAAAAATTTGGGACTAAAAATTAATTTTTGTGGAAAATTGTTTTGTTTTTTTTTTCACACCCAGGCATTAAAAACTTTTGTGAAACACTTGGGGGTTCAATGTGCTCACAACAGATCTAGATAAGTTCCTTAGGGGGTCTAGTTTAAAAAACTGTGTCACTGTGGGGGGTTTCCACTGTTTAGGCGCATCAGGGGCTCTCCAAACGCGACATGGCGTCCAATCTCAATTCCAGCCAATTTTAGTTTGAAAAAGTCAAACGGCGCTCCTTCACTTACGAGCTCTGCCGTGTGCCCAAACAGTGGTTTCCCCCCACATATGGGGTATTGGCGTACTCAGGAGAAATTGCACAACAACTTTATCTGTCCATTTTCTCCTTTTACCCTTGTGAAAATAAAAAAAAGTTTGTAAAAGATCATATTTGTGGCTAAAAAGTTAAATATTCATTTTTTCCTTCCACGTTTCTTCAGCTCCTGTAAAGCACCTGAAGGGTTAATAAAATTCTTGAATGTGGTTTTGAGTACCTTGAGGGGTGCAGTTTTTAGAATGGTGTCACTTTTGGGTATTTTCTGCTATATAGACCCCTCAAAGTGACTTCAAATATGAGGTGGTCCCTAAAAAAAATGGCTTTGTAAATTTTGTTGTAAAAATTAGAAATCGCTGGTCAACTTTTAACCCTTATAATTTCTAACAAAAAAAAATTTTGGTTCCAAAATTTTGCTGATGTAAAGTAGACATGTGGGAAATGTTATTTATTAACTATTTTGTGTGACAAATTTCTCTGTTTTAAGGGAATAAAAATTCAAAGTTTGAAAATTGCAAAATTTTCAAAATTTTTGCCATATTTGTGTTTTTTTTAAAAATAAACGGAAGTTATATCGAATAAATTTTACCACTAACGTGAAGTACAATATGTCACGAGAAAACAATCTCAGAATCGCGAAGATCCGTTGAAGCATTCCAGAGTTATAACCTCATAAAGAGACAGTGGTCAGAATTGTAAAATTGGCCCGGTCATTAACGTGCAAACCACCCTTGGGGGTGAAGGGGTTAAGATAATTATTTGTTTGAATATCACATTACTTTCTGTGGGCGACAAAACTTTTGTCTTGCCAAAATCTGACCATTCTATGTTCATTAAATGATCAATAATTCAGCATTGATGCCAATTTATTTTCTTAACCTAAACCAAATTTGGGAGGGTTTCAGCTTTCAAAAAAGATTTATAAAACCAATGGATGAATTTACCGTCAGGTTATAAGCTTTGATTTACATAACATGGATAAGCGACATAACTTCTGTCAGGGACTGTATGCTGTGTGGCTGGAGGTTGTTAGTGGTTGTTTCTAGAAAAGGTGTTTGGTGGATTTATCTGTGACTGTTGCTATAGGTTTGGAATGTATGATAAATCCTTTTCTTCTCCTACTTTGGTTTAACCCCATCCTCCACTTCCTCCTTCAGCCTCACTCAATGGTCTTCTGCAGCCACTCACAAAGATGGCCACACATTAGACCTCATCTTCACCCACCTCTGCTCCCTATCTAGCCTCTCTAACTCACCTCTTCCTCTTTCTGACCACAACCTACTTGCATTCTCTTCCCTCTCCTCTCCAGGCACAAAATCCCCACCCCACAAACTTGCACACCCTCGCAGAAATCTTAAACATCTCGATCCACACTCACTGTCTGAATCCCTCCTCCCTCTTACAGACATAAGTTCCCTACACAATGCGGATGCAGCTGCTGCTCTATATAACACCACAATAACAGCAGCTCTGGAATCTGTTGTCCCCTCTCACACATACCAAAGCTCGCAAAATCAACAGACAGCCCTAGCACACCAGCCTGACCAAAGAACTGAGGTGAGCTTCCAGGGTTGCTGAGCGGAGATGGAAAAGATCCCACTCCAATGAAGACTTCATCACATTCAAACAGTCCCTCACTACTTTCAAAGCCACACTCGCTTCAGCAAAACAAACCTACTTCTCATCTCTCATATCCTCCCTGTCTCACAACCCTAAACAGTTACTCAACACCTTCAATTCTCTCCTCCGCCCCCCCAGCTCCTTCTTCCACCCCCCTCATCTCAGCTGAAGACTTTGCCTCATTTTTCAAGAAGAAGATTGATAACATGAGACATAGTTTTGGTCAACAACCCCCAGAACCCTTCCTCCTAACTGCCCTGCCCTCCTCCTCCAAAACCAACTTCTCCACCATTACAGAAGATCGACTCTCCACTCTACTCTCAAGATCACATCTCAGTACCTGTGCACTTGACCCAATCCCATCCCACTTCATCCCAAACCTCACCAAAGTTTTCATCCCAACCCTAACCCATCTCTTCAACCTATCACTAACAACTGGTGTTTTCCCCTCAAGCTTTAAACATGCCTCAATCACATCTATCCTCAAAAAGCCCTCCCTTGACCCATCCTCTCTATCTAGCTATCGCCCTATATCACTTCTCCCCTATGCTTCAAAGCTACTGGAACAACACGTCCATCTTGAACTGTAATCCCACCTCTCTTCTTGCTCCCTCCTTGACCACTTACAATCTGGCTTCCGGCCACACCACTTCACTGAAACTGCCCTAACTAAGGTCACCGATGACCTATTAACCACCAAGACTGTTGTGAATGTGCTAAAAATGGTTTCTGAGCAGAGGCTCCGTCTGGTGGTTACTGACAGTACTGAACCTTTCAGCGAGGAGTGGCAATCTGGGATCACGGATTGGTCTGATAAAAGGGAGGTTCTCTCCCATGATGGTTGCCGGTGATCAATTGTTCTTGTCTCAATTGTGGTTCATGGTTCATTTGGAAGTTTGCTGAGTCTTGCCTTCATCTTCTGCTATCAGATAAGATATTTTCTGCTTTTATTTTTGTGCTTGCTTTTTGCATTGTTCCCTGCACTTCTGTGGAGGTCAGCCAGGTCCCCTCCGGGGGGGCTTGTGCTCCTCTCAGTTTATCTGGAGCCACTGTTGTTTGTTCATTTGCTTTTGTGAAACATGTTCGGACTGTGTTCCAGATTTTGAGAGAGAATGCACTGTATGTGAAGGGATCAAAGTGTCTTTTTGGCGTACAGAAGGTTTCATTTCTGGGATTCATTTTGTCTCCGTCTGTTTTTGAAATGGACCCGGTCAAGGTTCAGGCCATCTGTGATTGGGTCCAACCTACTTCATTAAAGGCTCTTCAGAGATTTTTGGGTTTTGCCAATTTTTATCGTAAATTTATTAGTAATTTCTCCGATATTGTTAAACCATTGACTGATTTGACCAAAAAGGGTTCTGATGTGGTGAATTGGCCTCCTGAGGCAGTCTCTGCGTTTCAGGAACTCAAGCAGAGATTCACTTCTGCTCCTGTTCTACGGCAGCCTGATGTTTCTCTACCGTTTCAGGTGGAGGTTGATGCCTCTGAAATTGGGGCAGGTGCCGTTTTGTCCCAAAGAGATCCAGAGACCTCTAGGAGTAACCTTTGTGCCTTTTTCTATCGAAAATTTTCTCCAACTGAACGTAATTATGACGTGGGTAATCGGGAGTTATTGGCCATGAAGTGGGCCTTTGAAGAGTGGAGACATTGGCTGGAAGGAGCCAAACATCAGGTGGTGGTCCTCACGGACCATAAGAATCTGGTTTATCTCGAATCAGCCAAGCGACTTAATCCTAGACAGGCCAGGTGGACCTTGTTTTTCACACGTTTTAATTTTGTGGTTTATTTTCTTCCTGGCACTAAGAATGTTAAGGCGGATGCCCTCTCGAGGAGTTTCTTTGCGGACTCTCCTGAGTTATCTGATCCTACTGTTATGTTTTGGTAGCTGAGGAGAGTAAGCAAAAATGGCAATACACCAGAGAGGCTGGAACCTATTGGATTGCATTAACCTGAACTAACCACACAACTAAAGGTAGCCGTGGAGCGTTCCTACGTTGATCCTAGACGCCTCATCACAGCCTGAGAGATAACTACACCTAAAGGCAGAAAGATGAAAGCTATCTGCCCCGGAGCAGATCCCCAAAGAAAATATGAAGCCCCCAAACATATAATGGCGGTTAGACAAGAAGAAGCACGGACACAGACAGAAAATAGAATGAGCAAACGCTGGGGCCCAATCTGTCTAGACAGAAAAGTACAGGAAAGGATACTCACTGCAATCCCAAAAAAAACATAAAAAAAAACAACACTACTGATTGCAAAAACACCTGAGATCACACGACCTCTACCACCTAAATCAGTTCTCTGGTGTAACAAAACTAAGCCGCAGCCACTGAAAAACAGGAAAAAGCAAATGAACAAACAACAGTGGCTCCAGATAAACTGAGAGGAGCACAAGCCCCCCGGAGGGGACCTGGCTGACCTCCACAGAAGTGCAGGGAACAATGCAAAACGCAAGCACAAAAATAAAAGCAGAAAATATCTTATCTGATAGCAGAAGATGCAGGCAAGACTCAGCAAGCTTCCAAATGAACCAGGAACAACAATTTAGACAAGAACAATTGATCACCGGCAACCATCATGGGAGAGAACCTCCCTTATATCAGACCAATCCGTGATCCCAGATTGCCACTCCTCGCTGAAAGGTTCAGTAACCACCAGAGGGAGCCTCTGCTCAGAAACCATTTTTAGCACATTCACAACACAAGACCAAGTGACACTACTCTGTCCTCCTCCTGGACCATTCCTCTGCATTCCTCTCATCTTTTGGTATCACAGGCTTGGCCCTATCTTGGATCGCGTCATACCTAACAGACCGGACATTCAGCGTCTCCCACTCACACACCACCTCCTCACCAAGCCCCCTATCTGTCGAAATCTCTCAAGGTTCAGTCCTAGGGCCCCTGCTCTTCTCCATTTACACCTTCAGTCTCGGACAGCTCATAGAATCTCACGGCTTTGAATATCATCTCTATGCTGATGACACACAGATCTACATCTCTGGACCAGACATCACCTCCCTACTAAACAGAATCCCTCAATGTCTGTCCGCTATTTCATCCTTCTTCTCCGCTAGATTTCAAAAACTTAATATGGACAAAACAGAATTCATCATCTTTCCCCCATCTTACGCAACCCCTCCAATGGACCTATCCATTAAAGTAAACGACTGCCCACTCTCTCCAGTCCCACAAGCTCGCTGCCTCTGGGTTATCCTTGACACTGATCTCTCTTTTAAACCACATATCCAAGCCCTTTCCACTTCCTGTTGACTTCAACTCAAAAATATTTCACGGATCCGTACATTTTGGGTGCCACATTATGTAAAAGACATCAACAAACTGGAGCAAGTTCAGAGAAGAGCCACCAGAATGGTGACCGGTCTGCAAACCATGTCCTATGAGGAACGATTGCAGGATTTGGGAATGTTTAGCCTGCAAAAAAGAAGACTGAGAGGAGACTTAATAGCTGTCTACAAATATCTCAAGGGCTGTCACATTGTAGAAGGATCATCTTTTTTCTCATTTGCACAAGGAAAGACTAGAAGCAATGGGATGAAACTGAATTGGAGGAGACACAGATTAGATATTAGAAAAAACTTTTTGACAGTTAGGGTGATCAATGAGTGGAACAGGCTGCCACGAGAGGTGGTGAGTTCTCCTTCAATGGAAGTCTTCAAACAGAGGCTGGACAGACATCTGTCTGGGATGATTTAGAGAATCCTGCTTTGAGCAGGGGTTGGACCAGATGGCCCAGAAGGTCCCTTCCAACTCTACTATTCTATGATTCTATGATTCTAGATAATATATAGATAGATAATAGATAGATAGATAGATAGATAGATAGATAGATAGACAGATAGATGATAGATAGATAGATAGATAGATATATAATATATATATATATAGATAATAGATAGATAGATAGATAATAGATATATAGATAGATAGATAGATAGATAGATAGATAGATAGATAGATAGATAGATAATATATAGGAAGGTGCCATGGATATTGGCGCACCCCCCTGGCTAAATATACCAGCACCCAGCCGCTCCAGTACTGGCGCATCTGTATGATGTGCCAAATCCGGCACTTAGCCCCTCTCTTCCCACTCCCCTGTAGCGGTGGGATATAGGGTAATAAGGCGTTAATATCACCTTGCTATTGTAAGGTGACATTAAGCCCGGTTAATAATGGAGAGGCGTCAATAAGACGCCTCTCCATTATTAATCTTATATTAATAAAGGGTTAAAAAAACACACACATAAGAATAAAGTATTTTAATGAAATAAAACACAACACGGTCTACATATCTTTATTACACGCTCAGATCCAAGCGACGCCCTCGTTCTCCTGTAATAAAAAGTAAAAAAATAAAACAACTGTATACTCCCTGTCCGACGCAGTCCAATTAATAACGAATGTCCCACGACGGTCTCCCCTATAGAACAGTGACATCAGGTGATGTCACTGCTCTGTAGGACCTTCTAGTGATGCACTGACAATGGCTCCTGCAGTGCATCACTGAGGTTACCTGAGTTCAATTCTCTCATTTTATGGCAATGCTGCATTGGAATTTTTTCACCCAGCATTGCCAATGAGAGAATGAACGGAAGTGACCTCATCTCTCCCGGCGGCAGAGCGATGCACACAGGGGAGGATTACCTCCGCTGTCAGTGTATCGCAGGAGCGGTGTAGAGCGCTGACATCACCCGATATCAGTGTTCTATACCGGAGAACGTCATGGGACAATCGTTAATCGCTGGACTACAGAGGACAGGTGATGTATAGGTTGCTTTATTATTTTATTTTTATTACAGGAGACGATGGCATCGGGGATTAGGTGATTGGTGAGTATGTACTCTATGTTATATGTTGTATGCTATGTGTATGTGTTGTATGTTATATGTTGTATGTTCTGTATGTTATGTGTTGTATGTTATATGTTGTATGTTCTGTGTTATGTTGTATGTTATATGTTGTATGTTATACATTGTATGTTGTATGTTGTATCTTGTATGTTGTATGTTCTCTATGTTATGTTGTATGTTATATGATCTATATGTTATATGTTGTATGTTATATGTTCTGTATGTTGTATGTTCTGTATGTTATATGTAATGTATGTTCTGTATGTAATATATGTACTGTATGTGTTTTTTTTACATTCAACACATTAGCCGGATGATGGGACTACTACTGTCCATCATTGGCTAATGTGTCAATCACTGTCACTGTAGCAGGCATAGCCCGATGGGACTTGTAGTCCCATCGGACGATGCCTTCATACAAATACACACACACAGCCCCGCACAAACATGCACACAGTCACCACCCACACACACTTCCCTGCAGCCAGCGGGGCGGAGGATTTGAATCCCGCACCGCTCATTGGCTGAGCCGGCCAGCGGCTCAGCCAATGAGCGGTACCGCTGGAGATTTGAATCCCAATCCCGCGCCGCTCCAAGCCGCGCAGCACCGCTCATTGGCTTAGCTGTCGCCGGCTGAGCCAATGAGTGGACGGGATTCATATTCCCCGCCAAGCTGCGCATGCACAGCTCATTTGCTGAGTGGTGCCATGCGCCTTGGCGGGGGATTTGAATCCCGCGCCACTCATTGGCTGAGCCGGCTGGCAGCTCAGCCAATGAACTTGCACGTGCAGCTTGGCGGGGGATATGCATCCCGGCCGCCATATCGGAATACCCATAACTTGGGTGTTCCGATATGGCGGTCAGCGTACTTCCGGTCGCGGTGCATTGTGGAAGCGACACAAGTGCTGGAAGTGTGTGACAGAGTTTATTGGTAATTATATATTAGATACTCCACCTCACATGTAAAGCGCCATGGAATAAATGGCGCTATAATAATAAATAATAATAATAATATTGTCATCCAGTGTCTGTATGTCAATTTTTTCTGCATATTTTATTGCAGATTTAAACGATTGCAATGCTGAGGACTTTTGCCATCTTTTCACACAAATTCATGGTGAAAACATTATGCTTTTTCAGCAGCAAACATATCGAAACATGTTTGACACATGTAAACTATCAATTAGAAGCTGCACCAAGACCGTGGCACCCGCCCTTTTTATTAAAGGATTTGGCCATTACTTATTTATAGATGGCCTATCCTTTGGATACACCATCAACATCCGATAGGTGGGGGTCTGACACTTGGCACCCTGGCCGATCAGCTGTGACCAGCACCAAACATTCTCGAATGCTTCCTGCTTCCGGAACACAGTAGCTCCGTAATAGCTATAGTGACTGAACACGACACTAATAGAAATTACGAAACTATTGTGTATAGTAGCCAACCCCTTTAAGCTGTGTATTGGAGAGGGCAATAAAATGAGTACCATATTTTTCGGACTATAAGACACACTTTTTTTCAGAGGAAAGTGGAGGGTGTGTCTTATAGTCCAGAAGTACCTTATACACTGCTCAAAAAAATAAAAGAAACACTCAAATAACACATCCTAGATCTGAATGAATGAAATATTCTCATTGAATAATTTGTTCTGTACAAAGTTGAATGTGCTGACAACAAAATCACATAAAAATCATCAATGGAAATCAAATTTATTAACCAATGGAGGCCAGGATTTGGAGTCACCCACAAAATTAAAGTGGAATGCAATGTCCTTAAAACAAGTCAAAATGATGCTCAGTAGTGTGTGTGGCCTCCACGTGCCTGTATGACCTCCCTGGGCCTGTATGACCTCCCTACGATGCCTGGGCATGCTCCTGAGGCGAAGGATGGTCTCCTGAGGGATCTCCTCCCAGACCTGGACTAAAGCATCCGCCAACTCCTGGACAGTCTGTGGTGCAACGTGATGTTGGTGGATGGATCGAAACATGATGTCCCAGATGTGCTCAATCGGATTCAGGTCTGGTGAACGGGCGGGCCAGTCCATAGCTTCAATGCTTTCATCTTGCATGAACTGCTGACACACTCCAGCCACATGTGGTCAGGCATTGTCCTGCATTAGGAGGAACCCAGGGCCAACTGCACCAGCATATGGTCTCACAAGGGGTCTGAGGATTTCATCTCGGTACCTAATTTCAGTCAGGCTACCTCTGGTGAGCACATGGAGGGCTGTGCAGCCCTCCACAGAAATGCCACCCCACACCATTACTGACCCACTGCCAAACCGGTCATGCTGAAGGATGTTGCAAGCAGCAGGTTCACACTCAGCACATGTGACAGACATGCCAGAGTCTGGAGACGCCATGGAGAGCGATCTGCTGCCTGCAACATCCTTCAGCATGACCGGTTTGGCAGTGGATCAGTAATGTTGTGGGGTGGCATTTCTTTGAAGGGCCACACAGCCCTCCATGTGCTCGCCAGAAGTAGCTTGACTGCCATTGGGTATTGAGATGAGATCCTCAGACCCTTTGTGATACCATATGCTGGTGCCGTTGGCCCTGGGTTCCTCCTAATGCAGGACAATGCCAGACCTCATGTGGCTGGTGTGTGTCAGCAGTTCCTGCCAGATGAAGGCATTGAAGCTATGGACTGGCCCACCCATTCCCCAGACCTGAATCCGATTGAGCACATCTGGGACAGCATGTCTCGCTCCATCTACCAACGTCACGTTGCACCACAGACTGTCCAGGAGTTGACGGATAGTAAGTGTGTTTGTGTCACCTCACCCTATATACTGAGACTTGAGGTCTATGTTTTTTTATCAGTCACCCTCTGATTAACCATCAGGGGGTGAATTTTGTTTATATTGTCTGTATTGTATTGAGGTTTATTCAATAAAGTTTAGTTTTATCTTTTTGTCAGTCAATGGGATTTACGTATGGACTTTGACTGGACCAGTCAAACACTTGGATATGCTTTCATTTGAACCATTCCATTGTAGCTCTGGCAGTAAGTTTAAGGTCATTATCCTGCTGGAAGGTGAACCTACGCCTCTGTCTCAAGTCTCTAACAGGTTTTTCTCCAGGATTGCCCTATATTTTTCTCTATACATCTTCCCATCAAATTTGACCAACTCCTCTGCCCCGGTTAATGAAAAACATCCTCACATCGTGATTCTGCCACCACCATGTTAGATGGTGGGGATGGTGCTCTCAGAGTAATGTGCATTGTTAGGTTTTCCACCATTCATAGTGTTTTGCATTTAACCCAAAAAGTTCTACTTTGATCACATCTGAGCAAAGAACCTTCTTCCACCTGCTAGCTGTGTTCAATACATGGCTTTCTAGAAACTGGTAATGGGACTTCTTTTGGTTTGCTTTAAAAAATGACTTTCTTCTTGTCACTCTTCATTAAAGGCCAGATTTATAGAGTATATGACTTAGACAATGTTCAGTATTTGGTCAGTATTTTTTATCAGTACTGCGTGAAAAATGCAGAAGTGTTGCATGTGTTTCTATTACACTTTTCATCTTTGATTCCTGTTCACTTTGAAGCTTGCTGTTTTGTGCCTGCATCTTCTGCTAACAGATAAGACATTTTCTTCTTTTAGTTTTTTGGTGCTTGCTTTTTGCATTTTGTCCTGCACTTCTGTGGGGGCCTGCCGGGTCCCCTCCGGGGGCTTGTGCTCCTCTCAGTTTAGTTCAGCCACTGTTGTTTGTTGATTTGCCTTTTCCAGTTTTTTCAGTGGCTGCTGTTTAGTTTTGTTACACCAGAGAACTAATTTAGGTGGTAGAGGTCATGTGATCTCAGGTGTTTTTGTAATTAGTAGAGTTGGTACTTTTTAGGGTTTTTTGGGATTGCAGTAAGTGTCCTTCCTATCCTTTTCTATCTAGCAAGTTTGGGCCCCAACGTTTGCTCATACTATTTTCTGTCTGTGTATGTAGCTCCTCTTGTCTAACCGCCATTACATGTTTGGGGCTTTCTATGTTCTTTAGGGATCTGCTCCGGGGCAGATAGTTTTCCTCTTTCTGTCTTTAGGTGTAGTTAGCTTCTCAGGCTGTGACGAGGCGTCTAGGACCAACGTAGGTACGCTCCACGGCTGCCTTTAGTTGTGGTGGTTAGTCAGGGTACTGCAATCCAATAGATTCCAACCTCTCTGGTGTATTTCCTTTTTTGCCTGCTCTCCTCAGCTACCAAATGATAACAGTACCCTTTTTTGGAAGGGTCTGTCAGAGAATGTAAAGGATGTTATGGTGGGATTCCCTGTCCCCTCTGGTCTCAATGATTCTATGTCATTAGCGATTCAAATTGACAGACGTTTGCGTGAGCGTAGAGGTATGCGTGGAATAGTGTTGCCTTGTGAACCAGCTTCTGAACCCATGCAGTGTGATAGAGTGGCTTCTGGGGCACAGCGTCATGAGTTTCGAAAACGCAGTGGGTTATGTTTCTACTGTGGTGATGCCTCTCATGCTATTTCAGTCTGCCCTAAGCGGGGAAGACGTTTTGCACGCTCAGTTGTCTTGGGTAGTGTTCAGACTAAATTTTTGTTGACTGTTACCCTGATTTGCTCCCTGTCCACATTCTCTGCTCAGGCTTTTGTTGATTCGGGAGCAGCTATTAACCTGATGGATTTTGATTTTGCTAAACGTTGTGGGTTTCCCTTGATACCCCTACGGAAGTCTATTCCCCTACTGGGGATCGATTCTACCCCTTTGGCTGAGAATAAACCTCAGTTCTCTACTCAGGTGATAATGAGGGTTGAACCTGATCATCAGGAGAGTTGCAAATTTTTGGTGCTGTATAATCTGCATGACATTATCGTACTGGGTTTCCCTTGGTTACAGTCTCATAATCCTGTTTTGGATTGGAAATCTGTGTCTGTAACCAGTTGGGGCTGCCAATGTGTTAATGCCAACACTCCTGTTTTTTCTGCCTCCCCCCAGGCTCAGGATGTTCCTGACTTTTTGACTGATTTTTCTGATGTGTTTAGCGAAAGTAAATCTGCATCCTTGCCCCCCATAGGAGCTATGACTGCGCTATTGAATTAGTGCCTGGTAGTAAATTCCCTAAAGGTCTCCTTTTTAACTTGTCTGTACCTGAACATGACGCTATGCGGTCTTATATCAAGGAGTCATTGGAGAAGGGTCATATCAGACCATCCTCTTCACCCTTGGGTGCCGTTTTTTTCTTTGTGGCCAAGAAGGATGGTTCATTAAGGCCGTGTATTGATTATCGTCTCTTGAACAATATCACTGTGAAATATCAATATCCGTTACCCTTGATTTCTGACCTGTTTTCCAGGGTGAAAAGTGCTAGTTGGTTTACCAAGCTTGACCTCAGGGGGGCGTATAACCTTATTCGCATTAAGCACGGGGATGAATGGAAGACGGCGTTTAATACCCCAGAGGGGCATTTTGAGTACCTAGTGATGCCCTTTTGGCTCACTAATGCTCCTTCTGTCTTCCAGTCCTTCATGAATGACATTTTCAGGGATTTTGTGGATAAATTTCTGATTGTTTATTTGGATGATATCTTGATTTTTTCCAATGACTGGGACTCTCATGTGAAACATGTTCGGACTGTGTTCCAGATTTTGAGAGAGAATGCTCTGTATGTGAAGGGATCAAAGTGTCTTTTTGGCGTACAGAGGATCTCATTTCTGGGATTCATTTTGTCCCCATCTGTTATTGAAATGGACCCGGTCAAGGTTCAGGCCATCTGTGATTGGGTCCAACCTACTTCATTAAAGGCTCTTCAGAGATTCTTGGGTTTTGCCAATTTTTATCGTAAATTTATTAGTAATTTCTCCGATATTGTTAAACCATTGACTGATTTGACCAAAAAGGGTTCTGATGTGGTGAATTGGCCTCCTGAGGCAGTCTCTGCGTTTCAGGAACTTAAGCAGAGATTCACTTCTGCTCCTGTTCTACGGCAGCCTGATGTTTCTCTGCCATTTCAGGTGGAGGTTGATGCCTCTGAAATTGGGGCAGGTGCCGTTTTGCCCCAAAGAGATCCAGAGACCTCTAAAAGTAACCCTTGTGCCTTTTTCTCTCGAAAATTTTCTCCAACTGAACGTAATTATGACGTGGGTAATCAGGAGTTATGGGCCATGAAGTGGGCTTTTGAAGAGTGGAGACATTGGCTGGAGGGAGCCAAACATCAGGTGGTGGTCCTCACGGACCATAAGAATCTGGTTTATCTGGAATCAGCCAAGCGACTTAATCCTAGACAGGCCAGGTGGGCCTTGTTTTTCACACGTTTTAATTTTGTGGTTTCCTTTCTTCCTGGCACTAAGAATGTTAAGCCGGATGCCCTCTCGAGGAGTTTCCTTGCGGACTTTCCTGAGTTATCTGATCGTGCTGTTATTTTGAAAGAGGGTGTAGTTCTTTCCGCCATCTCGCCCAATTTGAGACTGGCTCTGGAAGGGTGTCAGGAGGATAAACCCGAGCACTGCCCTATTGGGAAATTGTTTGTCCCAGACCGGTGGAAAAAGAGTGTGATGTCTGAGATTCATTGTTCCGCGTTGGCCGGTCATCCCGGAATTTTTGGTACCAGAGACTTGGTTAGTCGGTCCTTTTGGTGACCTACTTTGTCTCGTGACGTCAGGGAATTTGTGCAGTCCTGCGGGACTTGCTCTCGCTCCAAGCCTTGCTCTCGCTCTAGTGGTTTGTTGATGCCATTGCCTGTGCCCAAGAGACCATGGACCCATATCTCTATGGATTTAATTTCCGACCTCCCTGTTTCTCAGAGAATGACCGTTATCTGGGTGATTTGTGATAGGTTTTCCAAAATGATACATCTTGTGCCATTACCTAAGTTGCCTTCCTCCTCTGAATTGGTGCCTTTGTTCCTTCAGCACGTGGTTCGGTTACACGGCATTCCTGAGAACATTGTGTCTGACAGAGGAGTCCAGTTTGTTTCCAGATTTTGGAGGACTTTTTGTTCTAAACTTGGTGTTCAATTGTCTTTCTCCTCGGCTTTTCATCCTCAGACCAATGGACAAACTGAGAGAACAAACCAGACATTGGAGACTTATCTGAGATGCTTTGTGTCTGCTGATCAGGATGACTGGGTCTCTTTTTTGCCTTTGGCTGAGTTTGCTCTTAATAAAAGGGCTAGCTCTGCCACTTTGATGTCTCCATTTTTCTGCAATTTTGGGTTTCACCCTCGATTTTCTTCAGGACAGACGGAGGCTTCTGTCTGTCCAGGTGTTGACTCTGTTGTGGAGCGTATGCAGCAGATTTGGGACCAGGTAGTGGAGAGGTTGTCCCTCTCTCAGGAGAGGGCCCAGCGGTTTACCAACCGGCATAGGACTGATGGTCCTCGGTTTAAAGTGGGGGACTTGGTCTGGTTGTCCTCAAGAAATATCCCTATGAGAGTTGCATCTCCTAAGTTTAAGCCTAGGTTCATTGGACCTTATAAGATCATGGAGATTCTTAATCCTGTTTCCTTTCGTTTACTCCTTCCAGGGACATTTAAGATCCATAACGTGTTCCACAAGTCCTTATTGAAGAGGTTTGTCGAGCCAGTGGTTCCTATGGCTGTGCCTCCTGACCCTGTTTTGGTTGAGGGCAATCTGGAGTATGTGGTTGAGAAAATATTGGATTCTCGTTTTTCTAGACGGAAACTCCAGTATTTGGTTAAGTGGAGAGGTTATGGTCAGGAGAACAATTCTTGGGTGTTTGCTTCGGACATCCATGCTAGGAGACTCATCCGTGCGTATCACAGAGCTCATCCTGACTGACCTGGTTGCTCAAATGAGGGTTCGATGACCCCTCCTCAAGGGGGGGGTACTGTTGTGAATGTGCTAGAAATGAATTCTGAGCAGAATCTCCCTCTGGTGGTTACAGACAGTGCTGAACTGTTCAGTGAAGATTGTGAAGATTGGCGATCAGGTGTTACTGACTGGTCTTATATAAGGGAGGTTCCCTCCCATCAGTGTTGCCGGTGATCAATTGTTCTGGTCTCATCTTTGATTCCTGTTCACTTTGAAGCTTGCTGTTTCGTGCCTGCATCTTCTGCTAACAGATAAGACATTTTCTTCTTTTAGTTTTTTGGTGCTTGCTTTTTGCATTTTGTCCTGCACTTCTGTGGGGGTCTGCCGGGCCCCCTCCGGGGGCTTGTGCTCCTCTAAGTTTAGTTCAGCCACTGTTGTTTGTTCATTTGCCTTTTCCAGTTTTTTCAGTGGCTGCTGTTTAGTTTTGTTACACCAGAGAACTAATTTAGGTGGTAGAGGTCGTGTGATCTCAGATGTTTTTGTAATTAGTAGAGTTGGTACTTTTTAGGGTTTTTTGGGATTGCAGTAAGTGTCCTTCCTATCCTTTTCTATCTAGCAAGTTTGGGCCCCAACGTTTGCTCATACTATTTTCTGTCTATGTCTGTAGCTCCTCTTGTGTAACCGCCATTACATGTTTGGGGGCTTTCTATGTTCTTTGGGGATCTGCTCCGGGGCAGATAGTTTTCCTCTTTCTGTCTTTAGGTGTAGTTAGCTTCTCAGGCTGTGACGAGGCGTCTAGGACCAACGTAGGTACGCTCCACGGCTGCCTTTAGTTGTGGTGGTTAGTCAGGGTACTGCAATCCAATAGATTCCAACCTCTCTGGTGTATTTCCTTTTTGTCTGCTCTCCTCAGCTACCAAATCATAACAATGGCCCAATCGTTATCCTGTGAACAGATTTTCACAACTGAGCTGTGGATCTCTGCAGCTCCTGCAGAGTGACCATGGGCTTCTTGGATGCTTCTCTAATGTTGGGATATTAGATTAAGTGGACGGTCATGTATTGTCAGGTTTGCAGTTGTGTCATACTCTTTCCATTTTTGCATGATGTATTGAACAGTGCTCAATGAGATGTTCAGAGCTCGGGCTATTTTTTTTAACCTAACTGTGCTTTACTCTACAGAAGTTTAACTCTGACCTGTCTGGTGTGTTCCTCAGTTTGTTCCTCAGTTTTCATGATGCTGTTTGAGCCCTAATGTCCTCAAGCAAAACTCTGAGGCCTTCAAAGAAGAGCTGTAGTTATACTGAGCAATGAGCATAAATTATACACAAGTGGACTCAATTTATTAATGTGACATCTAGAGGCAATTGGACAATCAGGATTTATTTAGGAGTATCAGTCTAAAGGGGCTGAATGCAAATGTGCTTCACAATTTTCAGAATTATATTTTTAAAATATTTAGAAAACAAATTTACAATTTCCTTTACACTTCACAAATACTTGCTATGTGTTGGTATAGCATTTAAAATCCCTACAAAATACTTTTGAATTTGTGGGCATAACATCAGCAAATATAGAAACGTACACAGGGTATGAATACTTTTGTATGATGTATAAATCAGTATGTATATCTATTTTCATAGCATTATAAAATTAATTATACATGCATCACACTCAGTACTGTGACACCATTAAGACTTACCGTATATACTCATGTATAAGCCGACCCGTGTATAAGCCGACCCCCCTAATTTTGCCACAAAAAACTTGGAAAACTTGTTGACTCGTGTATAAGCCGGGTATATAAGTTGCCGTCCTGCTCTGTGCGCCCCCATCCAGCTCTGTGCGCCCCCATTCTCCTCTGTGCTCCCCTCCTCCTGCTCCATTATCCTGTCCTGCTCGTGCTTTCCATCCTCCCCGTCCTGCTCCGTGCTCCCCCATCCAGCTCTGCACTCCCCCATTCTCCTCTGTGCCCACCCCCGTCCTGCTCCGTGCTCTCCGTCCTCCCCGTTCTGCTCCGTGCTCTCCGTCCTCCCCCCGTTCTGCTCCGTGCTCTCCGTCCTCCCCCCCGTCCTGCTCCGTGCTCTCCGTCCTCCCCCCGTCCTGCTCCGTGCTCTCCGTCCTCCCCCGTTCTGCTCCGTGCTCTCCGTCCTCCCCCCGTCCTGCTCCATGCTCCTTGTCC
The DNA here is from genome assembly GCA_033576555.1 of Oophaga sylvatica. Classification (NCBI taxonomy): domain Eukaryota; kingdom Metazoa; phylum Chordata; class Amphibia; order Anura; family Dendrobatidae; genus Oophaga; species Oophaga sylvatica. The sequence continues at coordinate 297,487,009 of JARQOD010000006.1, forward strand.
TCCTCCATGCTCCCCCCATCCTCCTCCATCATACTCACCCTCCCCGTGCCATCGCTGAACTTCCCTGCCGGCAATCCTGCGTTCTCCCCGGCTTTCTGCAGCTCTCCCCGGCTTCCTGCAGCTCTCCAGCGCTGAGCGATGACGTAATACCGCTCATTAAGGCCATGAATATGGAGGCCACGCCCATGGGAGTGGCGTCGCGTCCATATTACATTACCTTAATGAGCGGGTATTACATCACCGCTCAGCGCTGGAGAGCTGCAGGAAGCAGGGGAGAGCTGCAGGAAGCCGGGGAGAACGCAGGATTGCAAGGACGTTCAGCGATGGCACGGGGAGGGTGAGTATGATGTCCCAGCCACCGGCTCCTGCCGCCGCATCCCCTCCCCCGCTGGTTTCTGTCCTATGACTCGTGTATAAGCCGAGGGGGCATTTTCAGCACAAAAAAAAGTGCTGAAAATCTCGGCTTATACATGAGTATATACGGTAATTCAATTGGGTGGCTTCTGAGGTATTCAGGGAAGATTACTTACCAGTATTTATACTGCAATAAAGGCTAATTCAATTTTTATAGAGTAGAATAGTGGAAGCATTAACCTTTGGAGCCTGACAGTGGCACTCAGAAATTCATCTTTTTTTGACACTGCAATAAGATCAGAGGGTTACTACCCTAAGGGACATCAGTTCTTTCCTTTCGAGCTATATGAATCTTTAATGTATTTTGTTTAAAAGACTTGTGCATGTTTCATATAACTCTGCAGCCATAGAGAACACATGGCAGGTGGCCTGTTATGAATGACAATTGAGGGAAAAATTGCCTAGAGTAAAAAGTTCAATGAGTGTTACTGATGAGGTGAAAATTATAAATAAGCAATTCACACCAAAAATTAGATTTCTTATCTTAACGTTTGTTCCACAACCATGCACAGACACACATATTAACACATAGTTGTAGATATGACTTACTATGGAACATAAGAGCCATAAAAATATTTAAATGTATTATGGTAATGCAACCTCCGTTACCCATCATAGAAATTTATTGTCTATAGCAATTAATGTGATATATTCAGTATTGATTTTTCCAAGGATTGAAATGTATATCTTCTCAGTATGATATATTCCCTTGCAGCCATGTTAGAATTTCAGTATTTATTTATACATGTGTATTTTTTCTGCCAAATTACATTTCCTCTCTTCCTTGAATGTTTTAGAATAATGATTTATATTGCTTTACATTTTTCAATCAGCTTGATTCTTCTTGCGTATTGGATATTATATACTGTTTAAATATGTACAGTACTCACTTATCATTTATGAACAGTGCCAATAAATCTGAATAATGATTTAATAGTTGTATCATTGTTACCTAATAAAGGTACAACAACATAATATTATGTGCAAAGAGCTTTATTCATATTCAGGACTTACTTTATCAAGACCTTTACACAAATTTCCTGGTGTAAAAAAGTTGTAAGTTTGCATCCTTTTCCACATTTACTCCAGCCTACCAGTTTTATAAATATTGAGTAGGGACACTATCGCCTGCACCCCAATAGATTTGTTATAACTTATTACAGAAATTGAAATAAATAATAATGAAAGTCTACTCAAGTTGGTGTAGATTTCAGTTGATGATGCAGGGACATCCTGAAAATACACCAATTTCATTAAGAAGTGTACACCTCCTAATGAATTTGACTTCTCTTTTTCCATAAGACTTTTCTTCAAGACTAGTGTCAGAAATGCCAATCTTGATAAATTGTCAAATTAGTCTTTTAATAAAAATTAATGAATTAAAACCTCCATTTTGTAAGCCAAGGTGGCAACATTTTTTCTTAAAAATATCCTGTTTGTGTAGACAGCAGCTTCACTGACTTATGTGTCACCATGGTTTCAGACTACAAACAATGTGTAGCCAGCTCCAACCATCATACTTTATTTCACCGTTCTCTTCTTCATACTAATGTAGAATCATTATGTATTTTTCACAAGCATGTGAAATTTATACACGATAGCTTAAGGCTAAGTGCACATGTTCAGGAATGTGTGCAGAATTTTCCTGAGCAAAACCGGCCTTTTTTCGCGGTAAAAACGCGAGGTTTTTTGCGCGGATTTTGTGCGTTTTTTTGCGCGGATTTAGGGCCTTTTTACCATGATTTTCCCCTGAATTTTCTAGGTCAATAATATAGCGGGAAAAACGCTAGAATTCAGCGAAATTAATGAACATGTTGCTTCTTTTTCCGCGATGCGTTTTTTTCACGGAAAAAAACGCACCATGTGCACGAAAATTGCGGAATTCATTCTAAATAATAGGATGCTTTATTCATGCATTTTTAACGCGTTTTTTTGCAGCGAAAAAACGTGAAAAAAACGCAAATAATCCTGAATGTGTGCACTTAGCCTTAGAGAGTCAAAAAGAGCCCTTAAGACATCATCAACAAAGAGCCCTGAAGTTGATCATAAACAAAGAGAAAGAAAAGTATCAAAGTTTGGGTGTCATCATGTCATCATACAGTTAGGTCTAGTCAACCTATTAGGATAAATATTTCAAATAGCATACCATTTCAACTAATTTGAATTCAGCAGTGACATGAAAGCACTGGTGCCAGAACACAGTATAAGTCACTTTGCCTCTCTTCTCATGACAAATACCCAACAGGCTATCCAGAACATTAAACATTGACACGGCTCATGTACAGTGCAATCATGTACCTCTTGTCACACAAGATACATCGACATGGACAGAAATAGCAACACTTTGAGGGACAAAATTGACACAGTGTGTTATCAGGCGTGGGGTGCATCACACTCAGTTGTAGGCCGCAGGTCTCCGCTGCCTCCAGGTCTCCATCCTCAAGAGCTGCAGCACATAATTCAGTGGACACCAAGTTTTTTGCAACACGCAGGAGGCGAAACGCGTGTCGGGGTGAAGGGACACCACTAACATCACCACCGCCAGGTAATGTACTTCATTTTGTACTATGTGGATAACCAGATGGTCACCAATATGTGGTATTACATTTTATTATAAGGAGAGATTACATCTCCTTACCACTTGTTTTTCAAGTTACCGTGCTTAAAACCAGTTACAGTTATTCCCTGGTGGTGTGTTTTCTTGTTACATACAGAGGGCCATTATGAGATTATGTCCATTAATTTATTGCTGTATATAAATGCATATTTGCATTTTTATCTATTAGATTACCATTGAGCACTGCTATAACAGCTAATATTGTGTTTTTTGGACTATATATGGCTGGGAACATTCCCTTGTATGTTCTATTTTGGTGTCCCTTACGGCATTTTGCTTTTTTACTTCTTTTTGTTTTTAATTGTGATTAATAAAGTCTTTTTGGTTATCAATTGGGATCTCTTCATTTTTTCCTGTATAGATCTCTATATGGGTTATTGTTGGTATATATGGTTGAAGTGCCCCTTGGACGTTTGGTGATAGAGAAATATAAGTACAGTACAATGCCAAATACTTCACTTCTTACATTACATGAGCAATATCTATTGTAAATTCTACAATAGCTCGAAAACCAGACAGTATAGTCATCCATACAGTATTATGGGCACCACACAGTGCGCCATGCAGAATAATGAGCCCCATATATTGCTCCATACATAATTGGTCGCATATAATGTTCCATACAGTATATGATGAGCTCCACATAATGCTCCAGTATATGATGGGTCCCATGGATGATGCTCCAGTGTATGATGGGCCTATATGATGCTCCATATATAATGGGCCCCATATGATGCTCCAGTATATGATGGGCCCCATATGATGCTCCAGTATATGATGGGCCCCATGAATGATGCTCCAGTGTATGATGGGCCTATATAATGCTCCATATATAATGAGCCCCATATACTGCTCCAGTGTATAATGGGCCCTATCTATGGTGCTCAAGTATATGATGGGCCCCATATATAATTCTCCAGTGTATAATGCTCCCCATATATTGCACCAAACATTAAAAAAATGAAATATCTCTCCTCGCTGGGCACTGCTCTACTCTGGACTCCTCATCGTCGCTATCTTCCAGCTCTATTCACTGTGACTGTTCAGGCAGAGTATGGATAGATAACACGGCACTCAATGAAGCGGTATCTGGTGCACAAGTCGGGTTTCCAGCCCACAATCAATAGTAAATGTAACTCGGCACTCAATGGAGATTACGAAGAGATGAGGATGATTGCTTATGATTTCTTTACTTGCATCCAAACAAAATAGATTTAATATAGTTGAACGTTTTTGGCCCCACAAATAAGGACCTTCATCAGAACATATCCATCCATCAGCAGATGGTTCCATGTATCGCAGCTCCTGGTAGCAGCGCTCCTCCATTGCTATAGATTTAGCTCACAGCGCTTTCTCTTTGAACCAGGGTCCAGCGTTATACAGTGTGCATTATTCGTGGATCTAATAACAAAATAGATGTCTCTTTAGCAAGTATTTTTGCTCAGTTCTAGCACAATATGTTCTGATGAAGGTCCTTATTTGTGGGGCCGAAAACGTTCAACTATATTAAATTTATTTTGTTTGGATGCAAATAAAGAAATCATAAGCAATCATCCTCATCTCTTCGTAATCTCCATTGAGTGCCGAGTTACATTTACTATTGTTCAGGCAGAGGGCTCACAGACGTGACATCATCGCGCTCTCTGACCTGAATGTCACTGTCAGGAAACGCGGAAGACGTCACAGCGGTGGAGCAAGGAGAGGTAAGCATTGCAAGTGCTGGGGCCCTGAGCAAGCAGGGGGGACAAACTCGTAGGCACCGGCACTAGCACAGAGACCCTCATAGTACGCCGGTATCGCTGACAGCGAGTGTGTCCCCCCACCTGCTCAGGGCCCCGTAACTTGCCCGGGTGCGCCAGGTGCTGACACCGGCCCTGGGGGGGTACAGCCCAGTTAGGGAGGTGGAAAAACTGGCATATGGTGAGGTGTAGGCTGGATGTTCAGCAGCTGCAAATGGAGGAATTGGAGAAGTCGGAGAAAGAGGAGGACAAAGCGAGCGATTTTGCTGCCAACCTATGTGTCATCAGGGAAAGTGGGACAAAATCCTTTGAAACCCAGGCATGGTTCATTTTAATGAAGGTGAGATCACCAACATTTTGGGTCGACAGCCGGGTCTGTTGTGAATAGGCTGGAAATGAGTTCTGAGCAGAAGCTCCCTCTGGTGGTTACAAACGGTACTGGACTGTCCAGTGAAGATTGTGAGGATTGGGAATCAGGTGTTACTGACTGGTCTTATATAAGGGAGTCGCCTTCCCATCAGGGTTGCCGGTGATCAATTGTTCTGGTCTCAATCCTTGATTCCTGTTTCCTTGGTAGCCTGCTGTGTCGTGTCTGAATCTCCTGCTAACAGATAAGACATTTTCTTCTGTTTGTTTTTGTGCTTGATTTTTGCATTTTTGTCCTGCACTTCTGTGGGGGCCTTCAGGGTCCCCTCTGGGGGCTTTTGCCCTCTCAGTTCAGTTCAGCCACTGATGTTTGTACATTTGCTTTTTCCAGTTTTTTCAGTGGCTGCTCTTTTGTTTTTGGTTACACCAGAGAACTAATTTAGGTGGTAGAGGTCGTGTGATCTCAGGTTTTTTGAAATTAGTAGAGTTGGTGCTTTTCAGGGTTTTTTGAGATTGCAGTAAGTGCCCTTCCTATCCTTTTCTATTTAGTAAGTTTGGGCCCCAACGTTTGCTCATACTATTTTCTGTCTGTGTCAGTATTTCTTCTTGTCTAACCGCCATTACATGTTTGGGGGCTTTCTATGATCTTTGGGGATCTGCTCCGGGGCAGATAGCTTTCCTCTTTCTATCTTTAGGTGTAGTTAGTTTCTCAGGCTGTGACGAGGCGTCTAGGACCAACGTAGGAACGCTCCACGGCTGCCTCTAGTTGTGTTGGTTAGTCAGGGTACTGCAATCTCATAGTTTCCAACTGCTCTGGTGTATTTCCTTTTTTTCCTGCTCTCCTCAGCTACCAAATCATAACACGGGTCCTTATTTTTGTTAGGATTGATCCAGCAGCACTGAAGACTGTTTCTGATAGCACACTACCAGCAGGGCAAGAGAGCTCCTGTAAGGCATATTGTGCCAATTCAGGCCAGGTGTCCAGTTTTACATGCCCAGTAGTCAAAGGGGAATGACCTGTGAGGGAGAACATCGATAGGGGAGGAGAGGTAATTTTGAACCATAGTTGACAACTGCTGTCTCCTGTCTGTTGCAATCGATTCAGTATTACCAGTCGTGTGAGCGGTACTCAAGAAATTAGTCCACAACATGGTCATGAAACCCCTGTCTCCAATGACACTTCGGCTGTGTGCACCACGAACACCTCTTCCATGTTGCCCAGTACGGCTCGTGGTAGAACCTGCACCGCTGCTGTGTGCTGGGAATGCCTCTAACAAACGGTTCACTAGAGTTGCTTGTTTGTTCGCAAATATTAGCTCTAGGTTCTCCTGTGGCATTATGTTCTGTAATTTGCCTTTATAGCGTGGATCGAGGATGCTGGCCAACCAGTAGTCATCCTTCATAATTTTGGCAATGCGGGGGTCCCTTTTTAGGATCCGCAAGACATAATCACACATGTGGGCCAATGTTCCAGGTGTCAATGATGCACTGCCAGTGGTGGGTGGAGGAGTACTTTCTGCCAAATCCACATCCCTCCAGTCACGCAAAAAACCCTGTACCTGACCTTGGAAAGCTAACATTTTCTCTTGCCCCCTGAGAAGCATCCTCCTCCCCAAAATAATCATCCCTCTCATCCTCCTCCTCCTCCTCTTCTTCCTCCACCTCATCCAGGACAGTTCCCTGAGCAGACAATGGCTGACTGTCATTAAGGCTTTCCTACTCCTCCTCTTCCTGCTCCGCTGCAGACGTCTGATCCTTAATGTGCGTCAAAGTTTGCATGAGCAGACGCATAAGTGGGATAATCATGCTTATGATGGCGTCGTTTGCGCTTACCAGCCGTGTGCATTCCTCAAAACACTGAAGGACTTTACAGAGGTCTTTCAGCTTTGACCACTGCACACACGACAACTCGATGTCTGCCCTCAAATTACCTACCCGTGTATCCTCCCACAAATGCATTACAGTCTGCCTCTGTTCGCACAGCCTCTCAACCATGTGCATGGTGGAGTTCCACCTTGTTGCAAAGTCTATGATTAGGCGGTGCTTGGGGTGGTGGAGCGATCGCTGCAGCCTCTGCATACGACTGGAGTCTACGTGCGAGCGACGGATGTGCGAGCACAGTCTTCGCACCTTATGGAGCAGGGCTGGTAACTCCGGATAATTATTTATGAAGCACTGCACCACCAGGTTCAAGGTGTGAGCCAGGCAAGGTATGTGTCTGAGTTTTGCCAGGGCTATGGCCGCCACAAAATAATGTCTGTTATCACTGACTACCTTGCCTGGCTCAAGATGTAGACTGCCCAGCCATGACTCAGTTTCTCGCTGCAAGTAGTTGGCCAGTACCTCCGCGGAGTGTCTGTTGTCGCCCAAAGACATCATCTTTAAAACAACCTGCTGACGCTTGCCACTAGCTGTTCGATAGTGGGACACCTCATGTGCAACACTGGCAGCTGCAGATGGAGTGCTCATGCGACTGTGCTCTGTCGACGAGCTTTTGCTTCTGGAGGAGGAGGAGGAGGGTCGAATGCCTACAGCCAAGTGTTGCCTATGCCGTGGGATAGGCAGCACTGTCCCACCGCCGCTGTCCCCTGTCGACTCTGCATCCACCACATTAACCCAGTGCGCAGTGATGGTCACGTAATGGCCCTGGCCATGCCTACTGGCCCATGCATCTGTTGTGAGGTGCACCTTTCCACTCACTGATTGTTTGAGTGCATGGACAATGCGGTCTTTCACATGCAGGAGGAGGGCAGGGATGGCTTTTCTAGCAAAGAAATGCCGACTGGGTAGGTCATAGCGTGGGACAGCGTAGGCCATGAGCTCTCAGAATGCTGTACTTTTAACCAAACGGAAGGGCATCATCTCTAATGAGATCAGTTTGGCAATCTAGGCGTTCAAAGCCAGAGTATGAGGATGAGAGGATGAGTACTTTCTAGTCCTACTCAGAGTGTATGCAAGTGTGAGCTGGACTTGAGAGCTGCATATGGGGACATGGTGAAAGGAGAGGGGGTAGGTGATGGTGATGGCGGTGGCAGTGGTGATGGCCTAGATTCAGTCTTTCGTTGGAAAAACATTGTGATTCCCTGACTGCTTTGGCCTTGCGACGACACCTCAACATTTCTTGCTGGTGGTGTGCTAACCAGTGGGCTTACAGTGGGGGAAGCGATGTAGCGCTGCTGGCTACCTTCAGTCGGAGCAGGTGCACATGTGCTACCTGAGGTTTTGTGGTCCGTCCACGCTTGCAAGTGCATGGTGTTTAAATGTCTAAGCATGCACCAGGTATTCAAATTTTGGAGATTTTTCCTTCAGCTAAAGTTCCTTCCACACTTCTTACAGATAACCTTTGCCTCATCAATAGGATTTTGGTCAAAAAAGTGCCACACTGCACTCTTCCTACTATGGGATAAATTTTCAGGGCTTGCACGCTGTGCTAATGTGACCATCTGGCCAAGCTGTCCTGCAACTCTTTTTGTTTTTTTTTACATGTTTTGGACTGCTACGGGGCTGCCAGATAACTGCAGCTGCGATGACGATGCCTGCTGCGGATCCTCCTCCTCTTCTGAGCTATTGCCAGCGGCACCCTCCTCCACCAATGGATGCCAATCTGGTTCAACAACTGGGTCATCCATCACCTCCTCTTCAATTTCATCTGCACCTTCCTCTGTGTCACCGTGTAAGGTGGTAGAGTATGTGGGAAGGGGCACCTGAGTTTCATCAGGGTCAGAATCTGGCTCAGTAGACTGCGAGGGCAATGCAGTGCTCTGGGTGAATGTACCAGCAGAATCATATAGCAGTGGCTGTGCATCAGTGCACTCCATGTCATATTCATCTTGGACTGGGGAATTCAGGATTTCACTTTAATAACCCAGGCATAGTATGTGAAAAGAGCTCCATGGAGTAATCTGAAGTGTGGCCTTCCGCATCCTTCTCTTTTGTTGGGGGTGAAGGACACAAGGAAAGGTGTCGTTCCTGACCAGGAGTCTGCACTGATGACTCAGTGCTTGCAGTTTTTGAAACTTCAGAAGAGGAGGCGAGGAGCTGGAAGCTGTTTCGGCAATGGAAGACAAAACCTGTTCCTGATGCTCCAGCTTTAAAAGCAGTTTAGCTACTCCCAGAAAAGGGAGCCTTCCAGGCCTTCTGGAGCCGGACGATGACGCAGGCTCAACACCTCCTGCCTTAGATGCTATTGTGCTTTTGGGACTACCAGCAGATGCACCACCACCACCATCAGTACCAGCTGCCTCCCCCCGCCAACGTCCGCGGCCTCTTCCACCATACTTCCTCATGTTTGGGAAAATGTACCAAAAATACCAGCAGATATATGGTACTGTATCAGAACCGTACAGCTGTATACAGTGTAGGGGAAAATTTAAATCTCTGTATATATTTCCGGAGTCACACACAGAAGCTCTATTAGTATGGATTTGACCGTAATACAAAAGGCATAAAAAAGGTACTGTATCAGAAGATACCAGGTGTATATAGTATAGGAGAAAAATTTAAATCTCTGTATATATTTCCGGAGTCACACACAGACGCTCTCTCAGTATGGATTTGACCGTAATACAAAAGGCATAAAAAAGGTACCGTATCAGAAGATACCAGGTGTATATAGTGTAGGGGAAAATTGAATTCTCCGTATATATTTACGGAGTCACACACAGGCGCTCACTCAATATGGATTTGACTAGAGTACAAAAAGCAGAAAAAAGCTACTGTATCAGAAGATACCAGGTGTATATAGTATAGGGGAAAATTTAAATCTCTGTATATATTTCCGGAGTCACACACAGACGCTCTCTCAGTATGGATTTGACCGTAATACAAAAGGCATAAAAAAGGTACTGTATCAGAAGATACCAGGTGTATATAGTATAGGGGAAAATTTAAATCTCTGTATATATTTCCGGAGTCACACACAGACGCTCTCTCAGTATGGATTTGACCGTAATACAAAAGGCATAAAAAAGGTACTGTATCAGAAGATACCAGGTGTATATAGTATAGGGGAAATTTAAATCTCTGTATATATTTCCGGAGTCACACACAGATGCTCTCTCAGTATGGATTTGACCGTAATACAAAAGGCAGAAAAAAGGTACTGTATCAGAAGATACCAGGTGTATATCATAGAATCATAGAATGGTAGAGTTGGAAGGGACCTCCTGGGCCATCTGGTCCAACCCCCTGCTCAAAGCAAGATTCTCTAAATCATCCCAGACAGATGTCTGTCCAGCCTCTGTTTGAAGACTTCCATTGAAGGAGAACTTACCACCTCTCGTGGCAGCCTGTTCCACTCCTTGAGCACCCTAACTGTCAAGAAGTTTTTTCTAATATCTAATCTGTGTCTCCTCCCATTCAGTTTCATCCCATTGCTTCTAGTCTTTCCTTGTGCAAATGAGAATAAAGATGATCCTTCTACAATGTGACAGCCCTTGAGATATTTGTAGACAGCTATTAAGACTCCTCTCAGTCTTCTTTTTTGCAAGCTAAACATTCCCAAATCCTGCAACCGTTCCTCATAGGACATGGTTTGCAGACTGGTCACCATTCTGGTGGCTCTCCTTTGAACTTGCTCCAGTATATAGTGTAGGGGAAAATTTAAATCTCCGTATATATTTCCGGAGTCACATACAGATAGTCAGCATGTATTTGTCTGTGATAGCAGCCGGTATTGTGTGTATTGTAGTGTGTGAGGAGCGTACAGCTCTATACGATGTGGGAAAAAATGAACACTCATTAACTGTGCAGAAAAAAAGAATAAAAGTATTAGTGCTGTGTAAAAAGCAATCTGCACAGCAGTGTACACTGCAATACAGCTATCAGGCAGCCTAATAACCAGCGCTGCTGCACACAAGAAAATCCTCCCCTGTCACTGCACACTAACTGTACAGCACAATTGCTATCAGCACAAGCACATAAGAACTTCTCTTTCCAGCTCTAACGCTCTCCCTACTGATAAACAGCGCAGCAACCTCTTCCTACTGTTAAGATCGGCCGAAGTAAAATGGAGGTCGGCGGTCAGGGCTTTTAAAGACACTATGACGCCCCCAAAGCAAGCCAATCACTGCAATGCCCTTATCTAAGATGGTGGTGGACGCTGCCCATGTCATCTCATTGCCCACAGTGTATGTCCTTGCTCATTGGCTGAAAAAAGGCGCCTGCAAGCATTATGGGAAAACCGACTTTGGCGCTCGTTTTGCCAAACACATGGTCGACTTCACGCTATGGTCGGGCTTCGCTCGGCGAAACCCAACTTTGGCGAAAGTCGGCGACTTATGAATCTGACCGACCTGCTTCGCTCAACTTTACTATTGATTTATATTAGGAAATGTAGCCTCCTGCCTGCACCACAATATTATCCCAAACAATTTAGATCAGGAAATGTGGCCTATTGCCTGTACCTGTCACAATCTACTTTGGGATCTGTGGCAGATTTTGCTTTCTATATTAAAACCTTTTTCCTTTCAGGCCATCAGGGGTTAATTTCAGTCTTTCCCCTGGTGGCCGCTGGTGTAATTACATTGCTGCTGACTTGTCAGGAGAAGGCGGTGACCACTCCCACCATCCTTTAAAAGGTCACCTGAGGCGATGGTGATATTTCTGCCTTTTGCAGACCAACCAAGCTGGAGTCAGGAGCTTGCTGAGCGCAGTGGTACTTCTGCTGTTTCCCTGATCTGGTGCCTTACTCTGCTGTGCGGTGCATTGCAGCATAGAAAGCTAAGTTTTGTTGTTTTGTTTATTTAACCCCTAGGTGTCTGTCTTTCCTTCCTTTGGTTATTTTGGCGTAGTTCCGTTTATTCCCTGTCTTACCTCCTAGGGAGGGGGTTGGGGGTTTAGCTCAGGGCTAAACAGGAGACAGGGACAGGTTGGTGACTTGGGCCTCACTAACTTCAAGTGTACCCCCAAGTTAAGGAAAGACATGGCCCTCTCTTAGCCTTAGGGACAGTTCAGGGGCCCAGGTTCCTCGTCCCCTGTATTTCTATTACTGCCCCGTGACAGTACCACAATATTAATAATAATAAAAATAAAAAATAACCTTGAGCACTCAAAGGAGGAAAAAATCCAAAGAGAGTCTATTTCAATCTTTAATGACAAAGTGACATGCTAGGGATTCACACACCAAAGTGCAAAAAATCTTTCAACAGAAATAATGTTGACCCGACATTTTGACCATGTTGGCCTTTACAAAGGGCATGTTCTATTAAAGAAAAAATAGACAATAATATTGACAGTATGCTGAGTGGTCTCACCAACATATCCAAGGCCGCAAGGACACTTAATAAAGTAAATGACGTGTGATGATTCACAGGTAAAAAAACCTTTTACTTGATACACCCATGCGTGCGCTTCCCCTCTCTCTTCAATCACTGCACTCAGCTCTTTCTGCCGTCCCTCCCGAGATATCACGAGTGGCACACGCGAGCGCTTCCACTTTGCATATATCGCCAGCACCTGACACCGGTCACATGCTCTGTCGTCATACAAGTATAAAAGGTCCTGTTTGTAGCACTGGAGCACTGCTAACCCTGGGACGCACCCTTCACCCTGTCTCTCATCTTTACAGGTAAATATCATTCATTTGCGGACACTTTTGTCTTTTCTCTGCATGTCTTATGGTTATAACTGTTCTCCTTTTCCTCCTCCGGTATCCCAGGAGGATCTGTTCCTATTTATGGGCTGCTTATTCTTAATGTTTCAGCTCCTTCCACCTTAACTTTATAGTCCTATATATTCCGTTTCCCACTTTGGCAGCTACTTATGTTTCGTTGGTCATGTATAATTTATTTTGCCCTTTCACTTTTCGACATGCCTCTTGAGGGGTTCCTTCACGCATTGGGCGTTCAGTTTATGTTTTATGCATTATATATTATTCGACATACAGTATAGTCTAACTACTGGAAGTTGTATTTCCGCTAATGTCATTATGTTATTTTGTCTTTTACATGTGATTGGACATATCGTCGAACTGCCGAGACATGTGTTTCTGTTATACTTATTATATCATCATACTGTCAATATTATTGTCTATTTTTCTTTATTAGAACATGCCCTTGATAAAGGCCAACATGTCCGAAACGTCGGGTCAAAATTATTTCTGTTGAAAGATTTTTTCTACTTTGGTGTGTGAATCTCTAGCATGTCACTTTGTCAATAAAGATTGAAAAATACTCTCTTTGGATTTTTTCCTCCTTTGAGTGCTCGAGGTTACTTTTTATTTTTATTGGATCTAATTTTTCCTCTGTAGCACCAGCTCACCATCATTTTGAGTGCATAGGACCTTGTCTATATATAACAGTACCACAATATTAGCCCAAACTATTTAGATGAGGAAACGTGACCTGGTGCCTGCACCACAGTATTAGCCTAAATGATTTAGATCAGGAAATGTGATCTCCTGCCTGCACCACAATATTAGCACAAACTATCTAGATTGGAAAATGTGGCCTCCTGCCTTCATCACACTATTGGCGCAAACAAGTTAAATGCTGAAAGGTCAATTTCGCACAGGATCCTATCCAGCTGAACTAGCTGACAATAAATCGACAATCTAACTATCTGGCTGCTTGCAGCAGCAGCAGGAGCAGCCTCTCTGTGCTGTTACACTGACAAAATGGCACAAAATCAAATATATCCACTTTTTATATGGAGAGGGGCAGGTGACTTCAACAGCCAGTGACACAAGCCCTTGTCTCTGGACGTTTTGGATGGTTTCCGTACCCTGATTGGCTGCCGGAATCTCCACACATTAAATTAAAAAAAGAATAACAGTCCGTCACTCCTCTGACTTATACACACCCCCACCCCTCATCAAACACGTCCTCCCCTGATCATCATACAGCACCACTATCCTTGCCAAAGTCCTAACAAAAGCATTAGTGGAAAAGCGATCATTTACTGAACGGTACACTAATTTTGCTGAATTTCAGGGAAAATGCTCTGGAATCTGAACACGAACCCGAATGAGCTACGTTCGTGCTGAATTTGAGTTTGCTCATCTCCAATCAACATACCAATGGAAGGACAGACAGGGTTCAGTCACATAGTGCTCTTTCTTGATCTATACTGTACGTATGTGACACCTTTCTGCTACCAATTACTCCATTGATATTGCTGCTTCTTAATTTGTCCTATCTGATTCCTGCATTTATGACCTGAACTCACTACTTTGCTATTTATTACCTTAGATGCCTGGATTGAACCTGGACTTTCTTACACCTCTAACATCTCTGTTTGAACCCCTGGATTAACACCTTCCTGACCAGTGACACCAAGTAGGCGTCATGAAAACCTGTGCCTTCCCAACCTATGACGCCTATGTAGCGTCATGGTGAGATCGCGCTCCTGCGGGGCAGGTGAGCCCGACGTGTGCCCAAACATGGTTTACCCTAACATATGGGGTGTCAGCGTACTCAGGAAAAATTGCACAACAACTTTGGGAGTCTAATTTCTCCTGTTACCCTTGGAAAAATAAAAATTGTGCTAAAAATGAATTTTTTAGGAAAAAATGATTTTTTTTCACTGCTTTGCGTTATAAACTTCTGTGAAGCACTTGGGGGTTCAAAGTGCTCACCACACATCTATATAAGTTCCTTAAGGGTCTAGTTTCCAAAATGGGGTCGGTAGAAAAAAAGCTACTTTCACTACAATCCGTTGCCTCCGTTTCTACCCAAGCCTCGGTCTCACACCCGCTGCCGCGCTTATGCAACCCACCCCAATATAGTGGTGATTCCAAGCTGTGTTGGGGGTTTTTGAACCAATGTCATTTACATTTTGAGCTCTTGCCGCAGCTATACCCCACCGATCGTGCTAAGATAGCCTTTATAGTTTCCCACTTAGAGGGGGAGGCGTTAGCATGAGTGAATCCCCTCTGGGAGCGTGATGATCCACTCGTCTTCAAGTTTTCCACCTTTCTGGATACCTTCCGCAAGGTGTTCGACGAGCCGGGCCATCTGGCTTCCACCACTGAGTTCCTTTTTAACCTCCATCAGGTACTCTATCGGTAGGACAATATGCCATCCGTTTCCGCACCCTGTCCTATGAGCTTGGTTGGAACAATGAGGCCCTCGTAGGGGCCTTTTGACGTGGCCTGTCCGGTAACATCAAAGATGAACTGGTGGGTCGGGATACCCCTACTTCTTTAGAGGATCTAATCTCTCTTGAAACATGCATTGATTTGCAGGTCCAAGAGCGTGCCCATGAGGCAGCCAGAGACTCTCTCCTCGACTACTCGCAATCCTCCCCGCTCGCGTCCCTTGCCTTTTTCTGTGGGTCCATATCTGAGCCCATGTAGGTGGACCGTTTCAAGATGGCTGAACGGCGTCGCAAGGAGAGGCTTGCACTAGGACTCTCTTTTTACTGTCCAGAGAAGCCGGGAAACTTCTCCGCCTAGGATTGGTAGGAGAGGCCTCCCTAGGTATACATGATTCCTCTCCTCCCCTAACCGTGTCTGTTTTGCTTAATTTTGGCTCTAAGGGTTACTCTGAGGAGGCTTATATAGATTCTGGCGCGGCAGGGAACTTTATTAGACTTGAGGCAGTTAAAAAATACCAGATTCCTGTCAAATCCCTGGAGACTCTTCGGTGGTTAGTTTCGGTCAATGGTAAACTCTTGCAGGAGGCCGTTATTCAGGTCACCGAAGAAATCGAGCTGCAAATTGGAGCTCTGCACTGAGAGAAGATCTCCTTCCACGTCTTGTCGACTATATCTCACACGCTTCTTCTTGGTCTCCCTTGGTTACGGACTCATGAACCGACTTTGGACTGGCGATCCGGCGATGTAATGCGTTGGGGACCGACCTGTCAGAAGAAGTGCCTACTGTCGGTCCATCCAATGAATTCAGCCTCTCCATCCTCGGCACCTACAGGTCTGCCGTCAGCTTACTGGTCCTTCACAGATGTCTTTGACAAAAAGGAGGCCGAGACTCTGCCTCCTCACCGACCATACGACTGACCGATTGACCTTGTCCGTGGCTCTACTCCACCTAGGGTAGAATATATCTGCTGTCTCCTGCCGAAACCCAAGCCATGTCAGAGTATATCCAGAAGAACCTTGCCAGAGGCTTCATCCGTAAGTCCTCCTCACCCGCAGGAGCAGGATTTCTCTTTGTTAAAAAGAAGGACTGCTCCCTCCGTCCCTGCATAGACTATCGAGGGCTGAACGATATCACGGTCAAGAACAAATACCCACTGCCTTTGATCCCGGAGCTCTTTGACCGGCTTAGAGGAGCTCGAATTTTCACCAAGCTGGATCTTTGTGGGGCCTACAACTTGATCCGTATACATTTCGGCGATGAATGGAAGACCACCTTTAACACCCGGGACGGTCACTACGAGTACTTGGTCATGCCCATAAGCCTCTGCAATGCCCCAGCGGTATTCCAGGAGTTCATAAATGATGTCTTTAGGGACATGTTGTACTCCTGCGTAGTAGTCTATCTGTACGATATCCTCGTTTTTCTCCAAATTTGTCTGCCCACAGAAGAAACATGCGCCAAGTCCTGTTGCGCTTCAGGGAGAACCGCCTTTACGCCAAACTCGAGAAATGTGCCTTCGAACAGACGTCCTTGCCATTCTTGGGATACATTATCTCAGACTCTGGTCTAAGCATGGATCCGGCAAAAGTGTCCGCCGTTCTCGACTGGCCATGACCCCGTGGGGTAAAAGCTATCCAACTCTTCCTTGGTTTTGCGAACTACTATCGGCAGTTCGTTCCCCATTTCTCCTCGTTTATTCTCACCATTTCATCTCTTATTCGCAAAGGAGCTAACCCAAATGCTTGGTCCCCTGAGGCAGAGGACGCCTTCCAATGCTTGAAGCAGGCCTTCGCCTCTGCTCCAGCGCTTCATCGTCCTGAGGTTAGTAAACTTTTCACTCTCGAGGTGGACGCATCCTCTACCGGGGCCGGTGCAGTCCTTTTACAGAAGTCATCATCGGGACGCTTAGTCACCTGTGGCTTTTTTTCTAAAGTATTCTCCCTGACTGAGCGAAATTATTCCATCGGCGACAAAGAACTATTAGCCATTAAGTTGGCCTTGGAGGAATGGAGATACTTACTGGAGGGCGCCATACATCCATTCAAGATCTTCACGGACCATAAGAATTTGGCGTACATCCAGTCTGTACAAAGGCTCAATCCTCGGCAAGCCAGGTGGTTTTTGTTCTTCACCCGCTTCGACTTTGAACTCCATTTTCGGCCTGGCGATAAAAGCATCAAAGCTGATGCGTTATCGAGATCTTTCCAGTCTACTGATCACTGAAAAGGAACCTTCTTATATCATCGATCCGTCCAAGATAATTACTGTGGCTCCTGTCCAGTTGACCACGTTAGCTCCGGGAGGAACCTTCGTGGCTGAGAATAATCGTAAATGAGTGATAAGCTGGGGACATTCATCCAAGATTGCAGGTCACGTTGGTATCAAGAAGACTTTGTCCCTGATTTCTCGCTACTATTGGTGGCCGTCTCTTTCCCAGGATGTCAAAGACTTTGTGGCTTCCTGTCCATCCTGTGCCCAGAAAAAGGAACCCAGGCAACCACCCTCTGGCCTTCTGCTTCCACTTCCAGTACCTTCAGCTCCATGGCAGCACATAGGCATGGATTTTATTACCGATTTGCCTCGTTCCTTTGGTTGTACGGTGATCCTGGTGGTTTTAGACCGATTCTCGAAGATGGATCATTTCATTTCTCTCCCCGGTCTACCTTCTGCTTCCGAACTGGTGAAGATTTTCATCTCACACATCTTCAGAATTCACGGCTTCCCTCTGCACATCGTATCAGACAGAGGGGTTCAATTCACCTCCCGGTTCTTGAGAGCCCTTTGTGGACTCATGAAAGTGACACTGGACTTTTCTTCCGCCTATCACCCCCAAACCAATGAGCAGGTGGAACGAACAAATCAAATTCTTACATCCTATCTCCGTCACTTTTCTAATGCACATCAGAACGACTGGGTCAGTCTACTTCCTTGGGCGGTATTTGCCTACAATAACCACACCAGTGAATCGTCCACCAAGTCCCCCTTCTTCATCGTCTTCGGACAACATCCCAATGTGCCTTTACCGGTTCTTCCTGTCTCGGGAGTGCCTGCGGCCGACTCACTGTCCGTGGAGTTCTCCAGGGTATGACAGGAGACCCAAACCGCTCTTGAGAAAGCTCGTGCCAGGATGAAACAACACGCTGATAAAAGGCATCTGGACGTAACTCCATACCTCCCTTGTGACAAAGTGTGGCTTTCCTCCAAATATATTTGTCTTAAGGTGCCATCCTACAAACTAGGTCCCTGATACATTGGTCCTTTTGAGATCCTCAGGCATATTAATGATGTGGCGTACAAATTGAAGTTACCTCCCTCACTCCGCATTCCCAATTCCTTCCATGTGTCCCTCCTCAAGCCCGTTGTACTCAATCGGTTTCATCTTTCTCCGGGCCACACACCTCAGCCTGTTGGTGTAGGGGATGAATTTGAGGTGAATGACATCCTGGCCATGGAGAAGGTAAGAGGGAGGACCCTCTTCTTAATTGACCGGAAGGGCTTTGGCCCTGAGGAGAGGTCTTGGGAGCCCCGGGAGAATATCCATGCACCTCAGATTTTGTCTAAGTTTCTTTCCAGCCTTAGACAGAGGGGGCGTAAAGGGGGGTACTGTTATGCTCCGCTCATCTAGGGCAGTGACTCCGCGCCTGACGTTATCACTTCCGGTGCCGCGGCTGCTCCGGGGGTCCCACCGGGTGCGCACGCGCACCTCTCGCACTTGATTCCATGGCTGCATTGCTGTGCCTGATGCGCAGGCGCGCTCTTCTCTGCTCTGATTGCAGCCACGTCATCTCTATGGTCCAGGAGGACCTGAATCCGAAGTTCTAGTGCTCATGCCCTATATCAGGCTACCTCTTCCTGTGGGAGGTGCCTGATTATTGTTGTGCTTCCCTGCTAGGCCTGCTTGGTCTCTGCTCAGTCGCTCCCTGTACTCAGGTCCCCTTTACCGTGCTTCTTAGCACATGCTCTGCTCTGTGCGCTGTCGTACTTCTTAGCACATGCTCTGCTCTGTGCTCTCACGTGCTCCTTAGCACATGCTCAGCTCCTGCTTTGTCCCCTGCCGTGCATCTTAGCACACCTTCTGCCTTGCCTTGTACCTAGGCGTGCTCCTCGCACGCGCCCTGCTTTGCACCGTACTCTTTCGTGCCTCTCGACACTTGCTATACATACCCCTGTCTGTTGCGTACCCTCGTGTATATGCCTTGCACTGTCCTGTACTCTGCGTACCTTTGAGTACATCCCTTGCACTATCCTGTACTCTGCATAAACTCGCTTTGCACTATCCTGTACTCCGCATAATCTCGCTTTTCACTGTCCTATACTCTGCGCAAACACGCCTTGCAATATCCTGTCTTCTGTGAGCCGGCCACCTGGTTCCAGCAGTCGTGGTACTGTATTCCCCTGGGCCTGCCCCTGACGCTCCCTGTATAGGGGTTGGTTCTCACTAGGTCAGCTCGCCCAGGGTGGGTTGGTATCGCGAACCAGAGGGTCCACTCCAAGAGACGTCACATCTAGTTTCCAAAATGTGGTTACTTGTAGGGGAGCTCCAAAGTTTAGGCACACAGGGGCTCTCCGAACTCGACATGGTGTCCTCTAATAATTGGAGCTAATTTTCCATTCAAAAAGTCAAATAGTGCTCTTTCCCTTCCGAGTCCTGCCATGCGCCCAAACAGTGGTTCCCCCCCACATATGGGGTTTCAGTGTACTCAGGACAAATTGGACAACAACTTTTGGGGTCCATTTTCTCCTTTTACCCTTGGGAAAATAAAAAAAATGTTGTTAAAAGATCATTTTTGTGACTAAAAAGTTAAATGTTCATTTTTTCCTTCCATGTTGCTTCAGCTGCTGTAAAGTACCTGAAGGGTTAATAAACTTCTTGAATGTGGTTTTGATCAGCTTGAGGAGTGCAGTTTTTAGAATGGTTTAATTTTTGGGTATTTTCAGACATATAGACCCCTCAAACTAGTTTCAAATGTGAGGTGGTCCCTAAAAAAATGGTTTTGTAAATTTTGTGTAAAAATGAGAAATCGCTGGTCAATTTTAAACCCTTATAACTTCGCAGCAAAAAAGAATTTTGTTTCCAAAATTGTGCTGATGTAAAATAGACATGTGGGAAACGTTATTTATTAACTATTTTGTGTCACATAACTCTGGTTTAACAGAATAAAAATTCAAAATTTGAAAATTGTGAAATTTTCAACATTTTTGACAAATTTCCAATGTTTTCACAAATAAGTGCAAAAATTATTGACCTAAATTTACCACTATCAGGAAGCCCAATATGTCACGAAAAAACAGTCCCAGAATCACTAGGATCTGTTGAAGCGTTCCTGAGTTATTACCTCATAAAAGGACACTGGTCAGAATTGCAAAAAATGGCAAGGTCATTGAGGTCAAAATAGGCTGGGTAATGAAGGGGTTAAACCCTAGCTATGCTACTAAAGATGAGGTTCTGTCATTGTTCCTGTTGCTCTGGTATTTACCTGGCCCATTTATTATCCTTTCCTCAACTCACTGTCCCAACCAGCAGTGAATGCAACCAGGAAGCTTTGCTGTGAATGTGTCATTACCAGGGGCAGATATACCATTGGTGAAACCTGTGCAACTGCAAAGAGTTCTAAAAGGTAAGGAGGACCACTTCCTAGTCCAAAGCAGAGGAAATTGTGCATTATTATGCACTCTTCTAATGGACTCATATATTATTCTTGCACAAGGGCCCTCTTCTGTCTTTGACCGCTTTTGCTGATTCTATATGTAAGCAAGAGGGAAAACTAGTCTTCTACAGTACCTGCTAAGCTGAAAGGTTTGTGACAAGTTTGGCCATGGAATCTATGTTAAGATTTGATAGCTTTCCCATAACATATTGGCAAATATCAGGGAACTATGTTTAGTGTGTTACCATGAAGGCTCCACTCCCTAGAATTATACCCTGTTTGAAACTAAAGAGTGACACATACACAGACAGAGCGGTATGAGGGAGTAGAGAAAGTCTAAATAAAAATTTGGAGATAAATGTTATTAATTTTTATTTTTTTAAAGGGGTGGAGCAACCAGTAGGGACACTGCACTGATTGTAATTATTTCTTATAGCGTAGCAGTTACTACTCCAGTTGGAAAGCCCCGAATCTGAAAAAGGAGAATATTAGAAAATGTATTCAAGAGGTCAATTCAGGGATTTGTGGGTAATTATTTTATGTCAGAGAAACTGCTGTTTAAATGAATGGTCACAAAGTGAAAAAAGTGATTCAAATGGCACTTCCCCGAGATAAATGCAACACCGGTTTTTGCCTAAGATAACAGGCAAAAATAAGGAAAAGAATCCAGTGGATAAAAAAATTACAATCTTTATTGAAATTACTATAAAAACATATTAAAAAAAAAGCAAAAATGCCAAGTTGATATTGGGTTTCATTGGTTAGAGAGACCGATTGATACTCTTATGATAGGACAATGCAAAAAAAACAGAGTCTCTAGACCCAGTATCACTTGATTAAAATTACATTTTGCTGACTTATCATGGGAGTAGACATACCGTATGCATTGATTTATGATATAATAATGAGAGAATAGACAGGCACTATAACTGACTCCACTTGATTGACATAATATATTTTGTAATATTATAAATGGATTGGATATACCTGACATCAATTATAATAACGACCCAGAAGCATCCCCCTTTTGACATTTCTGCTTTTTTAATGTTTTTATAGCAATTTCAATAAAGATTGTTATTTTTTATCCTATGGATATCTTTCTTACTTTTGCATGTCACCTTTGGCAAAAACCTGTGTTGTTTAAATGAATGATAAATAACATTGGAATCTATAATAAAACGCTGTAAGAGTCCCTCTGTCCGAAGCCTTTATAGACTGTGCAAGCGCGACACACCTGCGCAGTATGGCTCCAGACAGATTGAGGCATCCAGCGGTGAGGACTGTGTATGGCCCCGGAGATCGCGGTATGCGTACTGGATGCGTACCACGATCTCCGGCGCCATACTCACATACTTACCTGACCGGGAGGAGCGTTGCCTCGGCGCTTCTCTTCTCCCGGGGCAGGAGACCAGGAGTGCACATCGGAATCGCGCATAGCGCTATCCGGTGCCATTTTGCTGAAGCCACATTTACAGTGTGTCTTCAGCAATATGGCGCCGGACAGCACGGTATGGGCATGCGTGTACTCTGGCGTCGCTCTCCTCCCCCAGTGTCCAGCAGAACGGAACAGCGCTGGTGCACAGGGAAGAAAGGTGAGTATAAATGTTTGCTTTTTGGGGGTATGTGTGCAGTTTAATAGCGGTGAGGGGACTATGCATATCAGGATAGGGGGTGAGGGGACCATGCACATCAGGATTGGGGGGTGAGGGGACCATGCATATCAGGATAAGGGGTGAGGGGATCATGCACATCAGGATTGGGGGTGAGGGGACCATGCACATCAGGATTGGGGGGTGAGGGGACCATGCACATCAGGATTGGGGGTTGAGGGGACCATGCACATCAGGATTGGGGGGTGGGAGGACCATGCATATCAGGATTGGGGGTGAGAGGACCATGCACATCAGGATTGGGGGGTGAGGGGACCATGCACATCAGGATTGGGGGTTGAGGGGACCATGCACATCAGGATTGGGGGGTGGGAGGACCATGCATATCAGGATTGGGGGGTGAGAGGACCATGCACATCAGGATTGGGGAGTGAAGGGACCATGCACACCAGGATTGGGGGATGAGGGGACCATGCACATCAGGGTGGGGGGGTGAAAGGACCATGCATATCAGGATTGGGGGATGAGGGGACCATGCACATCAGGGTTGGGGGGTGAGGGGACCATGCACATCAGGAATGGGGGGTGAGGGGACCATGCATACCAGAATTGGGGGATGAGGGGACCATGCATATCAGGATTGAGGGGTGAGGGGACCATGCATATCAGGATTGGGGGGTGAGGGGACCATGCATAATCGGGATTGGAGGGTGAGGGGACCATGCATATCAGGATTGGGGGCTGAGGGGGTACCATACGTCCTACGATAGGGATGAGGGGGGACCATGCATATCAGGATTGGGGGGTGAGGGCACTATGCATACCAGGATTGGGGGGTGAGGGGACCATGCATACCAGGATTGGGGGAAGAGGGGTACCATGCATACCAGGATAGGGGATGAGAGGACCATGCATGCCAGAATTGGGAGGTAAGGGGTGCCATGCATACCAGGATTGGGGGATGAGGGGGTACCACACATCTTACGATAGCGATGAGGGGACCATGCATACCAGAATTGGAGGGTGAGGGGACCATGCATACCAGGATTGGTGCTTGAGGGGACCATGCATGCCAGGATTGGGGGGTGAGGTGACCATGAATTCCAGGATTGGGGGTGATGGGACCATGCATATCAGTATTGGGGGGGTGAGGGGACCATGCATTCCAAGATTGGGGGTGAGGGGACCATGCATACCAGGATAGGGGGGTGAGAAAACCATGCATACCAGGATAGGGGGGAGAGGGGACCATGCATACCCGGATAGGGGAGTGAGGGGACCATGCATATCAGGATTGGGGTGAGGGGACCATGCATATCAGGATTGGGGGTGAGGAGACCATGCATACCAGGATAGGGGGGTGAGGGGACCATGCATACCAGGATAGGGGGGTGAGAGGACCATGCATACCAGTATTGGGGGATGAGGGGGCCATGCATACCAGGAATGGGGGATGAGGAGTAACATGCATACCAGAATAGGTGAATGAGGGGTACCATGCATACCAGGCCTGGGGGTGAAGGGACCATGCATACCAGAATTGGGAGGTAAGGGGTGCCATGTATACCAGGATTGGGGATGAGGGGACCATGCATACCATGATTGGGGGTAAAGGGGTACCATACATCCTACGATATGGATGAGGGGGGACCATGCATACCAGCATTGGGGGTGAGGGGACCATGCATACCAGGATTGGGGGGTGAGGGGACCATGCATTCCAGGATTGGGGGGTAGGGGCCATTCATTCCAAGATAGGGGGGTGAGAGAACCATGCATACCAGGATAGGGGGGTGAGGGGACCATGCATATCAGGATTGGGGGTGAGGAGACTATGCATACCAGGATGGGGGGGTGAGAGGACCATGCATACCAGGATTGGGGGTGAGGGGGCCATGCATACCAGGATTGGGGGATGAGGGGTAACATGCATACCAGGATAGAGGAGTACCATGCATACCAGGATTGGGGGGTGAGGAGACCATGCCTACCAGAATTGGGAGTAAGGGGTGCCATGTATGCCAGGATTGGGGATGAGGGGACCATGCAAACCAGGATTGGAGGGTGAAGGGTACCATACATCCTACGATAGGGATGAGGGGGGACCATGCATACCAGAATTGGGGGTGAGGGGACCATTCATACCTGAATTGGGGGGTGAGGGGACCATGCATTCCAGGATTGGGGGGTGAGGGGACCATGCATACCGGGATGGGGTGGTGAGGGGACCATGCATACCAGGATTGGGGGTGAGGGAACCATTAATACCAGGATATGGATGAGCAGGTATCATGCATACCAGGTTAGGGATGAGGGGGTACCATGCATACCAGGATTGGGGGATGAAGAGACAATGCATACCAGGATGAGGAATGGGGTGCCTTGCATACCAGATTTGGGTGGGGGTGAGGGGACCATACATACCAGGATAGGGATGAGGGGTGCCATGCATACCAGGATAGGAGGGGGCAGCACATACCAGGATGGGAGACCATATACCTATAAAAATGCTTGCCACCCCGGCATAGAACAGGTTCATAGCTAGTAAATATATAACCCAGTATTGCTGTTTCAAGAAATACACTTACTTCATTTAATGCTGCATCAAGCATGGTTCAAGGAATATTTATAAGGTTTAGCCCTTTTATGCATATAATGCTTTTAACCACACTGTATTTCACTACTGAGTAATGGTTTCAGAATTTACTATTGTTAATACACATACTGGGAGGAAGATTTCAGGACGTTCACATAATGTTTGCTCACAAAGGGGTTTGCTTTTAATTGCTTATGTCAAATGCTGTAGTGCTTTTACTTAATTTGTATATTTTTTAAAACACTGTGTAGGTTACCTTACCCCATTTTCAGCAGTAAGATTTATATGCACAGTTACCAACAGTGAATTGATAAATGCTACCTACAATCCTAATGGAGAATCATTTTGTCATGAAAGTTTACAGTCAGCGGTTTATATTCTGCAGAAAGTGTATGCACTGATATAAAGAGCAATATTCAGTTAACACTGTATCTGTTTCCCAATGAGAACTTGTAAAAAATAACATAAGCAATTTGGAATAATTTTATGTATGAACACATTTTCATTTATTTCTTATTGCTTATGTGCCAATGATAATCATCAATTAACACCACTTGCCAAAAAAAATAGTTCAGACGTGGTATAGTTACTAACTCCAGCAGCAGTCCACTCCTTGTGAATCTCCCCCACATTTTTGTATGGCCTTTTCTTAACAATCCTTTCAAGGCTGTGGTTATCCCGGTTGCTTTTGCACCTTTTTCTAACACTTTTTCCTTCCACTCAACTTTCCATTACTATGCTTGGATACAGCACTCTGTGAACAGCCAGCTTTTTTAACAATGATCTTTTGTAAGCCATAATCATCAGCATAAACATAAATAAACACTTGAAATAGATCACTCTGTAATGACTATATAATATATGAGTTTCTTTTTTGCATTGAAGAACGGAAATAAATTAGCTTTTAGATGATATTCTTATTTAGTGAGAAGCACTTGTATTTGAAAGATAAATTTAGCTGGAATAGATTGCAGACACTATGTCTCATTTGAAGAGTCACTGGGATACCAAAACAACAGAAACACCAACAAGTGACCCCATTTTGGAAATTAGACCTATCAAGGAATTCATCTAGGAGGGTGATAATCTTGTTGAACCCAAAGGTTTTTTTCTGCTAAAATGTGGTTTTAGCCCAAAATTTGTGCTTTCACAATGGATAGTAGGAAAAAAAGGACCCCATAATTTCTTATGCATTTTTTTCTGAACATGCATCTTAGGGCTTCTCCCTAAGTGGATAAAAAAATGTGTGTGCCATACAGATAATTCTGGCATAACCATAAAAATTGTACAAGATATGAGGATTTACCCAAGGAATTACTCATCTTGAATTGGAGATTTTCTGGAAAAAGGGTATCCAAAGCCTATGAGAGAAAAGAAAATTTCCACCAAATTACCTTATGAAAATGAGGGCTAAGGAGGTGGAAAAAGGCCATCTAAAGAATATGTTAAGTACAATAAATATAGGTACAGTTGTGTGACTACATTCAGCAGATCCCACAAGACTGGTAGGAATTTTATTTTAAAAAGTATTAGTTTATCTTGGGGAATGAACCTGTCCTCTTGGTAGATATACCTAAGAGCCCCAGTATTATATTTAGAGAGAATAGGACTATAAAAGAGTCACATCGCCTCTACCCGAGTTAGTGGCTGGGAAAAATCCTCCAATAGCCTCTCATCATTTATTGTTGAATGAAATGGGGTGTATACATGGTAAGGACCATGCAGCTGATCCACTACAGAATAAATAGCCATAGGTATAATATAAAAAATGGGATTACCAACCACAGTCTGTACAGGCATTTTTTAATGTACCATCAAAAATATCCTTAGAATTTGCGCCTTACCATTATAGAGCACACACCCGAGACCAGCCCAAACTGCATACAGGGGTTAAATATCAGAGAATCCTTTTGGATATACAAATTGGCCACTTTATACCCAGAAGGTTTAAAGCACTGAACACACATATTATTATGATACCTGTGATTTCAAAACTTTGATATTTAGGAATGAAATATATAATAATGCATGTGGTTTTGTTTACTGATAGTATCCCTGGGGATATCAGGAATTGAGGTATGCCTTTGTCTCTTTTAATTGATTTGTATCTATGTAATTTTATGCCCTGTTTTTAACTGTTTTACATGTTTGATTATTTAACCAATGACACCAATGCTGGTGTATTTAAAGTGCTGAGCAAAATGTTTACTCTATACTTACCTGATAAAGGGGACAGATCGTCCCAGATATGGGTAGTGCCGAATAAATTTTCTGTACATTTGATCCTGCTGGTCTCCTGCTTCCAAGCGTGGCACCCTGAGTAATCCGCCCACTACTCATATACTGTAATCTCTCAGGAGAAAAGTGGAAACCAAATGTTTCTTGTAATCAAACCCGGTTTTAGACAAAGTGGGTCCCAGGGCAAAAGATAAATGTGGGTCCCCAAATACTAACATTTTGCATGATCACACAGAAACATTTAGGTTGCCTTTACATGAGCTGAGTTCAGGCCATTAAACAAATGCAATCAACAATATTCAAGTCATTCGGAGCTTCTTTACAGGCCTCTTTACACAGGCTGACATAGAATGATGGAGACAGAGCAATCACTAATAGACCAATCATTCCCCATACAGTGTCATGTTATCAGCAGCATATCTCCAGTTTACCCTTGGATATGTGCTGCCAAGAACAATGATTTTTGTTCCAGCATAAACAACCAATCACTCAATGAATGAGCAGCATTTTGCTAGTTTGTTGGGCAATTGCCAGCATATTTACACCTATGAACTTTCATCTGCGCTTCCAGTATTTATAAATGTGGATGCTACACACAATATGTGACACAAACGCTGTATGTTACATGCACATATACTCCCATTAAATGTTACACAGTTATATAAATATATACATATCACACACACACACACACATATGTACACACAGAGCATATACACATAGACATATAAACACAAAGCACATACATACACACATATATGTATACACAGAACACATATATACATACACAGATATATACACAGAGCACATACATATAAACACAATCATGTATGCAGAGAGCTTATACATATACACATGTATACACCAAGCACAAACACTCATATGTATACACAGAGCACATACACATATGTGTACAGAGCACATGCACAAACATACGTATGCACACAGCACATACGAACACACTAGAGATGAACGAATAAATTCAAGTGCTATTGAATTCTACTCAATTTTACAAAAATTTGCATTCACCAAACTTCAGATTTTTTATAAGTTGCATGTGTGCGGATGAAGCAAATGCCATAAACTGAACAGCAAAATTTTATTAAAAACTGTTAAAAAAAAAAATCTTTATACTCAGTTCATTATCCAGCCCTCATTGCATCTTTAGACTATCACCGCTTGTGAAGAATTCCCCTGGTATTTCATGCTGGGCCCAGACTTCCAGTTTTCACTAGACCGTTGAGAGTTCTGAGCATGATCTTGCAAATTTCACGATGCCGTAAAGTGAAAAGTCACAGCATCATGACATTATGGCATGCGCAGAACCCCCAGCACCTTATCAAATATGGAAGTCCAAGCTTAATGAATGCCAGTGGTGGCTATCTGAAGATGTGGCGAGGAACGTACGAGTCAATGTGACAAGCAGAGGGGTCGGAGAGGTGACCGATGAGTATAAGCATATTTGTCTCTGTGTTCTCTGTTAGAGAGGGGCTTACAGTAACAAAACACAGGAGTGACCAGGTAGTGCAACAGCATTGTAAGTGTCTCTGAATGCAAATATAACAGAGTGAGGTGTGACCTTGTCTCCTCATTGCAAAGAGCTGCCTCTAGATTTCAATGAGTCACTGTGAGGTAGCTGTGAAATTGTGAGGTGCATGAAATGAATGAGTAGAGTGTGGAGTCTCCCGGAGATATCAGTTTACAACTGATAGAGCGTGAAGTCTCCCATCATTCTTATGAAGCTAGGAAGGTAAAATGCAGAGACTCCTTACATGTTAAAGATTGTAACATATAAGGATTTGCCCTGACTAGAAAGTTATTACAGACAAATGACTGTGTAAAGGTAGTGATGTTGTGAAGCTTCTTGTTGTGTGGTCAAAGAAAAAAGGTGGTATATATATCACAATAATAAAAATAATAAATTTATCAAAAGATAAAATATATGTGAATATATAGTGACTAATACCACCCAATGTGTGGATGGCAGACCATCCGGTAATATATAAGGAAATATCCAGGAATGGAGGAAGACACCCAGTGACAAGGCAACAACAGGAAATCAAAGGTGACACAATGTGAATAATAAAATATAATTTTATTGAATCAAATATACAAAATTAATAAACAACAGAATTGTATATGCAATAAAATACGTACATGAATTATTTTAATAAAAACAAGAGGCAATGACCTATTAACGGAACAGCTATAAAATATAAAGTGAGCACCTTAGTATATAACCATATATCATTAGATGATTCCTGCAGAAACTTATAATATATGGCAGGTGTAGTGACATATGCACATGTAGAAACTAGATTGCTCAATACAAAACCAGGTAATAAATCCTATATATAAAGCTGGCGATGTGTGATGACCTGCAATATCTGCTGTTGATGTGAACAACTATATATAATGAAGAAGAAATGTGCAACAAAAATAATGTGCATAAAATAATATATGTATGCAATTGTGTAGAAAAATACCTCAAATAAAGATGCCCTGTGCACCGAAAAAATAATAAACAACTACACAATAAAAACAGCAATATATATATGTGTATGCACTGACTGGTGCAAAAAATACTAAACTTGTGAGGAAATCATAATTAAATATGGGCGAAGTGCAAATAAAATGCCATACACCGCAGAAGGTGAAGTGAGAAAACCCAAGCTACTAGGGAAAACTAATAGCGTCCACTATTGCAAGATGTCATCCCCCTGACGAAGGAAAACATTTCCGAAACGCGCGTCGGGGCGCGTTCTTCAGAGGCCATAACCTTTCCACAGCTCCCAGGTAATTGTCCACAAGTTTGGCGGTATTTCTGATACCCTCCACTCTAGCACTGCGACATATGGTGCTGATATCTTGCAATAGTGGACGCTATTAGTTTTCCCTAGTAGCTTGGGTTTTCTCACTTCACTTTCTGCGGTGTATGGCATTTTATTTGCACTTCTCCCATATTTAATTATGATTTCCTCACAAGTTTAGTATTTTTTGCACCAGTCAGTGCATACACATATATATATTGCTGTTTTTATTGTGTAGTTGTTTATTATTTTTTCGGTGCACAGGGCATCTTTATTTGAGGTATTTTTCTACACAATTGCATACATATATTATTTTATGCACATTATTTTTGTTGCACATTTTTTCTTCATTATATATAGTTGTTCACATCAACAGCAGATATTGCAGGTCATCACACATCGCCAGCTTTATTTATAGGATTTATTACCTGGTTTTGTATTGAGCAATCTAGTTTCTACATGTGCATATGTCACTACACCTGCCATATATTATAAGTTTCTGCAGGAATTATCTAAAGATATATGTTTATATACTAAGGTGCTCACTTTATATTTTATAGCTGTTCCATTAATAGGTCATTGCCTCTTGTTTTTATTAAAATAATTCATGTACGTATTTTATTGCATATACAATTCTGTTGTTTATTAATTTTGTATATTTGATTCAATAAAATTATATTTTATTATTCACATTGTGTCACCTTTGATTTCCTGTTGTTGCCTTGTCACTGGGTGTCTTCCTCCATTCCTGGATATTTCCTTATATTGTTGTGTGGTCAGTAAAAAAAACTTGCACATGTTCTATTCCTGCCTATGACTTTACAAATGTCCAGGAGACATTCATCTATTCATCTATCCATATATATAAAAATGAGTGTATGTGTGTGTGTATAGACACACTCACTACACACGCAAAGCCCCGTATAATAAATATCTAATATATATATATATATATATATATATATATATATAAACATAGGCACAGCACAACTTCTTGACCACAACAGGTTACACTGCCTGTGTTGCCAATAGCATCACTAAGCATCTTTCATTTCACCAGAGCTGTTTAGAAGATGAACGCTGAGCTGTGATTGGTTGCTATGAGCAACAGTTTTCCCACTCCACAACACCTCAGCAGACACTGAC
This sequence comes from Oophaga sylvatica, assembly GCA_033576555.1. NCBI lineage: Eukaryota > Metazoa > Chordata > Amphibia > Anura > Dendrobatidae > Oophaga > Oophaga sylvatica. Next base: position 297,518,232 of record JARQOD010000006.1, read on the forward strand.
CGGGTGGGAGAAATCTAGCATCCCTGGAACAAAAGCTCCCAGCCATTATCTGCCCCCCAGAAAAAAGCACTCTACTCTTTTCTGGGGGCATGACAGAAATGAATCACCTCTATTACTGCCGGGCTCTATTGTTACCGGCGTAGAAAATCACATCATCAGCGGCCACAAACAGAGCCGCACACAGAGCCGCACACAGAGCCACACTGCCAGGTTACATAACAGCACATCTCCAGGAACTCCCTGCTCAGCACCACCTTGCTCAGGACTATGGGATGGAGGATGTGTGATAGGTATATAGGCACTGGACTTTTGAATGAGGATGTGTATGATGGGTATATGGGCACTGGACTATGGGATGGAGGATATGTATGATGGATATAAGGGCATGGGACTATGGGATGGAGGATATGTGTGATGGGTATATGGGCACGGGACTATGGGATGGAGAAGATGTATAATGGGTATATGGGCATGGGACTATGGGATGGAGGATATGTGTGATGGGTATATGGGCACGGGACTATGGGATGGAGGATATGTATAATGGGTATATGGGCACGGGACTATGGGATGGAGGATATGTATGATGGGTATATGGACACCGGACTATGGGATGGAGGATATGTATGATGGGTATATGGGCACTGGACTATGGAATGAGGATGTGTATGATGGGTATATGGGCACTGGACTATGGAATGAGGATATGTATGATGGATATAAGGGCATGGGACTATGGGATGAAGGATGTGTGATGGGTATATGGGCACAGGACTATGGGATGGAGGATATGTGTGATGGGTATATGGGCATGGGACTATGGGATGGAGGATATGTATAATGGGTATATGGGCACAGGACTATGGGATGGAGGATATGTGTGATGGGTATATGGGCATGGGACTATGGGATGGAGGATATCTATAATGGGTATATGGGCACGGGACTATGGGATGGAGGATATGTATGATGGGTATATGGACACCGGACTATAGGATGGAGGATATGTGTGATGGGTATATTGACACTGGACTATGGGATGGAGGATATATGTGATTGGTATATGGGCACTGGACTATGGGATGGAGAATGTGTGATGGGTATATGGGCATAGGACTATGGGATGGAGAATGTGTGATGGGTATATGGGCACTGGACTATGGGATGGAGGATGTGTGATGGGTATACGGGTACTGGACTATGGGATGAAGAATATGTATAATGGGTATATGGGCACAGGACTATGGGATGGAGGATATGTATGATGGGTATATGGACACGGGACTATGGGATGGAGGATATGTATGATGGGTATTTGGCCACGGGACTGTGGGTTGGAGGATATGTATGTTGGGTATATGGGCACTGGACTATGGGATGGAGGATATGTGATGGGTATATGGATATATGGGCACTGGACTATGGGATGGAGGATAATCATTATAATTTGTTATAACTAACCACAGTTAGTTACTATACCCGGGCAAAGCCAAGCTCTTCAGCTAGTTTTATATAAAAAATGATTCTGGCATCTAAATAAGTAAGAGCTCATCATGGATAGACTGGTGGTCAGATTGTGAAATGTTCTACCACAAGAGGTAGCAATGGCAGAAACTATATCCACTTTTAAGAAAGGTCTGGACACTTTTCTCTCAACAAATGGCATTACGGGTTATGCATAAAATAATGACAGATAATGTGTAATCAGATTATGAAGATTGTAGCTGATAAAATTTATTTTTTAACAAGAGGGGAGGGGGGATTGCTTATACTAATTACTGCAATATGTAAGAAAATCACAGACTCCCATGAAGTTTAGCCTTTGGCACAGGAGAGACAAAATAGCAGAGACAGGGGGCCTTCAAATACAAAATGTTTAATGCTCCTAGTCCTAACATAAAGATGTAGTAATCCCTAACTTGTCTGACATCACAATACTTTAATATCATTGCCATGTGGCATATCATCTGACAAATTATGAATTGCTGCATGTGTACAGCAATAGAACCATTCTGAGTACATGAATACAGTGCCAGAAGCACCTACTAGAACACTGCAACAGAATTAACATCAGTACATGAATACCTCACCAGAATAATCATCAGTACATGAATACATCATAAATACCACTATCATGAGTACATTACCACAACCATCATCAAAACATGAATACATCACCAGAACCAACATCAGTACATGAATGCATTACCATAACCACCAACAGTACACAAATAGACCATCAGAACCATCATCAATACAGGAATGTAGAAAAAGAAACACAATTAGCACATTAGTACTTCACTATAACCATAATCAATAAATACATATAACACTAGAACCACTATCAGCACATGGGTACAGAACTAGAATGATTATCAGTACATGTATAAATTACAAGAACCACCATTTATACATAAATACATCACTAGTACCACCATCAGCACATGAGTACATTACAACAACCACCATCAAAACATGAATACATCACTGGAACCAGCATCAGTACATTAGCACATTACCACAACCACAATCTGAACATAAATACACCGCAAAATCCATCATCAGTACAGGAATGCAGCACAATAGCCACAATTAGTATAATACTTTACTATTAAGCTGGAGTCACACACAACTTCTAAAAAATCGGTCCATTTTTGACAGACGAGAATCGCACAAATGTTCTCTGAACAGTGATCCATATGTCATCCGTGTGCAATGCGAGGATGCGATTTCCTCGCATCAAAATATCCGTATGGCATCCGTGCAGGGAGAATCTCGCCGGCTTGCAAAATGACATATAATGGATCCCAATGACAGGTTTTAAGTCACAAACGAAAAAATAGATATATACACATAGAATACATACAGTGCCTACAAGTAGTATTCAACCCCCTGCAGATTTAGCTGGTTGACACATGCGGAATTAACTTGGCATTGTGACATTTGTACTGTAGATCAGCCTGGAAGTGGGAAATGCACTGCAGCAAAAATTTTTGTTTTAATTTTTTTTTTTTAAAAACGTTAAAAGTTAATTCAGAGTGTCATTTATTATTC
>JARQOD010000006.1:297521385-297829430 GCA_033576555.1 Oophaga sylvatica
GCACAGAAATTTTGCCAAAACCTAGAAGTGAATTGCACCCCTCGATCCGAAATAACTTCATCCGGTACTCCATGTAAGCGAAACACATCTTTAATCATCAAATCTGATGTCTGTTTTGCAGTGGGTAAGCCGACACAAGGGATAAAATGAGCTGCCTTTGTTAGACGGTCAACCACCACTAGAATGGTGTTCTTCCCTTGAGAGGTATGTAACTCCACAATGAAGTCCATAGAAATGGATCCCCACGGGCGGGACGGGGTGGGAAGAGGCTGTAACAGACCAGTTGGTGAGGAGCGAGGTGTTTTGCATCTTGCACAGACTTCACATGAAGTGACATAGTTTAAAACATCCTTCCTGCAAGTGGGCCACCAAAAGAAACGAGAGAGAAATTCCTGTGTCTTTAGAATTCCTCTATGCCCAGCTATCTTGGAATCGTGAATGAGTTGCAATACTCTCAGTCTGACTGTTTCAGGAATATACAGGCGTTGTCCCTGAATCCACACACCATTCTTAAAGACAAGACTTACGTCCCTTGGGGGTTGTGCCAAAAAGGAATCCGCATGGTATGCTTCCTTGATGTCCTTAAGTAGGTCTTGATTATGAATTACTCCTAGGAATCTAGAGTCAGGAAGAATAGTCTTAGGAGGAGTAATTGGACGTGTCTCTGCTGAGTAAATCCTAGAGAGTGCATCAGCCTTTCCATTGCGCGATCCTGGTCTATAAGAAATGATAAAATTAAATTGGTTTAAGAAAAGATTCCAGCGAGCCTGGCGAGGAGTCAGGCACTTAGCCGACCTGATAAACTCAAGGTTACGATGGTCTGTCAGGACGACTATTTGCTGTGCAGCTCCCTGAAGAAGGTGTCTCCATTCTTTGAAGGCGGCAATAATGGCCAACAACTCTCTATTGCCCACATCGTAGTTCCTCTCAGCCGAAGACAACTGCTGGGAAAAGAAGGCACAGGGATGCAAGACATTCTTCTCACCTGTTCTTTGAGAGAGTATAGCTCCAACGGCACAGTCTGAAGCATCCACCTCTATTATGAAGGCAAGCTCGGGGTTGGGATGTACTAGGATAGGTGCAGTGGTAAATTTATCTTTTAGACGGGAAAATCCTTCCTGGGCTTGGGGAGTCCAGGAGAACCTAGACTCTTTCCGGGTAAGTTGGGTGATAGGTGACACTACCTCAGAGAAATTTCTAATGAAACGTCTATAGAAGTTGGCAAACCCGATGAAGCGCTGTACCTCCTTCACATTTCTAGGACTTGGCCAATCCTTGATGGCTTGGGTTTTGCTTCCATCCATACTAATTCCTTGTGTAGACAGTACATACCCCAGAAATTGAATTTCGGTCCTATGGAATTCACACTTTTCAAGTTTGATGTAAAGATGATTTTGTCTTAGACGTTCCAAGACCATTCTCACATGTCCATGATGTTCCTCTGTGGAGTTAGAAAAAATTAGAATATCATCCAAATAAATTACCACGAATGTATCTAGGAGATCCCTGAAGATGTCATTCACCAAGTGTTGGAAAGTGGCTGGGGCGGTACTCAGACCAAAAGGCATAACTAGATATTCAAAGTGTCCATAGCGTGACCTGAATGCAGTCTTCCATTCATCCCCAGGTCTAATACGGACTAAGTTATAGGCCCCACGAAGATCTAGTTTAGAGAAAATTTTGGCATGTCGCACTCTCTCCAATAACTCAGGGATTAAAGGCAATGGATAACGGTTTCTAATAGTAACCTTATTGAGTTCCCTATAGTCTACGCATGGTCTCAGAGATCCATCTTTCTTCTTTACAAAGAAGATGGGTGCACCTGCAGGAGATGAAGAGGGGCGTATGAAGCCCTTGGCTAGATTTTCGTCTATGTAATCCTTTAAAGCCTTTAGCTCGGGCCCCGCCAGGGGGTAGATCTTACCAAAAGGTATCTCTGCTCCAGGCAATAATTCAATTGGACAATCATATGGACGGTGAGGAGGAAGCTGGTCAGGTAGTTCAGGGACTGACATGGTTCCTTTAGGAACAGAGCAAGCTGAAACTTTTGGACTCATCTGTTTCTCTGGAAAGTGTAATTCCTTGGTCTCCCAGTTAATGGTAGGATTCTGAGCCTGCAGCCATGGTAGCCCTAGAATAATGGGAAAGTGGGGAGAAGAGATAAGCATAAAGGACAGTTTCTCTTGATGATCTTTACCCATAAGAACCCTCAAAGGCTCTGTTTCCTGATCCACTGGTCCAGAGGTCAGCAGGGAGCCATCCACAGTTTCCATCTGTACTGGAGTAGCCTTCTTCACTGAACGTATCCCCTGTTTCAGAGCAAAGGAGACATCCATAAAATTTCCACTTGACCCTGAGTCGATCATAGCAGAGCTAGACACCCAAGCTGAGTCAACCCAGAGTTTGATGGAAAGAAAGCAATGAGAATTGTTTTTCTTACAACTCAGCTGGGACACCGCTGAGGAAACTTGAAAAATGGCAGCGTTTACACAGTCAACGTCCTCAGAGGTAACGGAGTTTAAGTCCGAGAAATCAAGATCTGTTGCTGCAGATCTCTCTGGAGCCTGAGGCTCGGACCTGACAGATCCCCTCTCGCAACACTCACAATGAATGAGTGCTGCAGTAGTCTTACGAGAACAGCTGGGGCAGTTTATAATGAAGTGCCCTGACTTACCACAATAGAAACATAGATTCTCCTTAAAACGATGTTCCTTGCGTGCATCACTAACCCGTCGTTGTAAAGAGTCTACCTGCATGGGTTCAGGTTCAGGTTCCCGTGTAATCCTACTCAAAGGTTCCTTAGCTGGAGAGGAAGGTAGGAAAAGGTTAGTGCGATTGCTTTCGAACCATCTCTCTTGCCTGCGTTCAGTCAGACGAGTATCAATACGGATGCAGTAGTTAATAAAGTCACCTAACGCAGTGGGAGGATCGGCACGAGCAAGTTCATCCTTAATCAGTGGAGATAACCCCTTTCGAAAAATAGATTTTTTGGCGGAACTGTCCCAGGTGGTATCAAGGGCCCATCTCCTGAAATCCAAGGCATATTCAGCTACCGAGTGCTTACCTTGGCGCAAAGCTAACATGGCTGCTTCAGCTGTTGCACCTCGATTGGGGTCATCAAACACCTGCCCCATGGCTGAAATAAAAGCATCAAGGTGATTCAAACAATCATCCTCAATCTCAATCAGAGGGTTTGCCCACATCAAAGCCTTGTTGGTAAGCAACATAATTATAGTAAGCACCTTAGATCGTTCAGTGGGAAATTGTGAAGCATGTGCAGAAAAAAAAAGATTGCATTGATTAATAAATCCCCTGAATTTCTCACGTTCACCGCCAAAACGAAAAGGGGGCAACTTGGGAATCCCAGAACTCGGGGCTACGGCAGGAGCCTGGACTCGCTCTTCTAGAACCTCAATCCTGCCTCGCAAATCCTGGGCAGTCTGTCCAAACACTTGCAAATTGTGATTAGTGAGGTCCTGTAGGCTTGAAAAACGGGTCTTTATATTCTGCAAATCTGCAAGGATATTATCAGTCACTCCGCAAAGTTCCTTTATGCGGGCCTCCATTTTCCAGATCTTTTAAGACAGGAGTACTGGAAGAAGAGGAGAGGAGAAAAAAAAACAATAGTGTTTACCTGTGGTAACACTGCAGAGAGAAAAAAAAATTAAGGGAACTGCTCACCTGGAATGGTTGTGAGAAGTCACAACCACTATCATCACAGAAAGTTCACCCGGACATCTGATATCCACAGTTACAGCAGACAAAAAAAGAGAAAAGAAAAAAAAAACAATAGTGTTTACTTGTGGTAACACTGCAGAAAAAAAAACACTTAAGGGAATTGCTCACCTGGAATGGTTGTGAGAAGTCACAACCACTGTCATCACAGAAAGTACAACCGGACATCCGATATCCACAGTTACAGCAGACACAGCCTTTCCAGACCCAGCAGACACTAACGTTTTGGCTTCAGAATCTTGTAATGTATGTAGTACAGTTCGTATAACGTCTTGTGCTTGGGTGCGATGAAAATACATGAGACACAGGTTTGATATAGAAAGTCTTGTATTACTTCATACAAGTTGGCAAAAATAGTCACACAGTTTGCAGACACAGAAGCAGGAGACACAGCAGGCCAGAGTAATCTAAGCTCAGCAATCACTCTCCACAACAGGTTCAGGATCTTCTTCTCTGTTACCGTAAGTCCATGCAAACGTGGATCTTTCAAAGAGCAGGGTTCAGAGTCCACAAGTGCTTCAGAGTTCCTCAGTAGGAATAGCTGGAGTACAAGGTCCAAGGCTTTAGGAGTCAGGTCACAGGTTCACTGCAGGCTACATTCTGAAGCACTGATTGCTCAGCTGTGGCTGCTTAAGAAGCAAAAGGAGAGAATCAGGGCGGGAACATGCAAGCTGGAAACTCCATTTTGACTGAGGGCAAGATAGCTGCAGCAAGACAGAAAGTAAAATGGCTGACGAACAAACTGAGTTTCAGGAACATGTACACAGAACCTTACAGGCAACTTTATCTTCCAAAAGGTAGGGGAGAAAACAAGGGGATCTGCTACCTTGGATCTAATCCTTATAAACAGGGAGGAAATGGTTGAGGAGGTAAGAGTGGCTGGGACCCTAGGAGGTAGTGACCATGCTATTTTAGAATTTTGGATAACAAGAGGAGGAAGACCTGTGAAGACTCAGACATCAAGGTTAGATTTCAGAAAGGCAAATTTTAAGGGACTCAGAAAGAGAATTGGAGGGATCCAATGGCTGGATATCCTTAAGGACAAAAATGTCCAGGAAGGATGGGAAATCTAGAAAAATGAGATTCTCAAAGCACAATCGTTAACAATTCCGAAAAGAGGGAAGAATAGGAAGCATTTAAGGAAACCAGGATAGATGAACACAGAACTTAAATACATGCTAAAAAGGAAGAAAGAAATGTTTATCAAATGGAAAGAGAGATGCATATCTAAAGAAGAATGTAATGTTGTTTGCAGAACCTGCAGAGCACAAATCAAATTAGCTAAAGCTGACAATAAATTAAGGCTTGCAAGAGAGGTCAAAAGCAACAAAAAAGGATTTTGGGGATATGTCAAAAAAGTAAAAGAAAAGTCAAAGATGCTATAGGATTTTTACAGGATGAAAATGATGAAATGGTAAGACAGGACGTTGAGAAGGCCGAACTTTTAAATTCCTATTTTGCATCTGTTTTCTCTCAGAAAGGAAATGTAACATCAACTGATCTTCACTGTCCTATTAAGAGAATAGAAGAATCCAGGATATCTATAAACAGAATGACAGTGAGGAAACACTTAACTAACCTAAATGAATTCAAGTCTCCAGGTCCAGATGATTTACACACCAGAGTACCGAAGGAGATAATGACAACAACAGCCAATAGACAGGATCAGCAGAGGTAGAAAGAGGAATTTAAATATCTTCATTATAAATGCTGAACTACAGTATACATGGCAAAAATGGGACAGTCGCACAAAGGTGCGCAAACATTTGAGAAACCTCAAAAAACACGACCATAGAGTCCAAAGATATATCCAAAAAGTTCAAATTTTATGTACCATAATAATATAAAAATCACGGACAAGTCAGAACAGAAATGCAGAGAAGCAGTGGAGTGCAACTAGAACACATCAATGGTACGTCATAGAACTGACCAGTACGTGAACCACTAACTATCTGTATCACAATATACATAGATGGCAGTATAAGTGCAGAAAACAGTAATAGTATATATACCACAGGGAAACAGTCAGTACAATATGTTGTGACCAGTAAAAAAAAACCCAAAAAATTAGAGATTACTAGAACTATCCTACAATTAACTGGACACACAGATTAGATACATATATATGGCCATAAACTATATGTTATTGCTCATAAAGAATAGATAATACAGCACAAGAGCAGAATAAACACCAGGTGAAATGAAAAATCAGCCAAGAAGTATATGTAATAAATATATGGTTGTAAATATGTGGATATATATAATTAAATTGCAGTATATATTTTATAGATAGGGCATATAATGGCAAAAATAGATAGCCTGACAAGCTTATACAATATTTATTACACGCCATATATATAGCAATCAGCAGTGACTGGCATAGATTACCGCAAATTAACGCAGATTAGGCAGGCTAACAAGTTTCTACAATATTCATTACACGCCATATATATAGCAATCAACAGTGACTGGCATAGATAACCGCAAGTTAACGCAGATTAAGCAGGTTGGCCATAATATATCTGTGGTAAGCAGACAGAGTGGAGCAACGCACTGGTCAGACAGGAGGCCCGACGCGCGTTTCGGATGCACGATCCTTCATCGGGGCATATGGAAGCGCAGTGAATACCGGCATAAATACCGTCAGACCGGAAGTAGCTCGACCGGAAGACCGGAAATGATGCATCCGTAACCACAGTGACCGCTATGCTGAATGGCAGCGGCGTCAAATACCAAGGGACGGCATAGCAACCCAGGGTATCTAGAGACGCCGACATGCCATGGAGCAGGGCGGTATGCAGCACGCATGCGTCAAGGCCAGCAGTCGAGTTACAAATGGATATTAATACACTATGCCAAGGGTGTAAATACAACAAAGGAGAAACGCATAATAAACAAAAAAGAAGATTATACAACCACGTAATAAATGTGAGACATTTAAGAGAACATTAATACAAAGAAACATAATATTACAAGAACACATATATATATATATATATAACATATAGTAGGATAGCTAAATATAAAAGACATATGGCATATATGTAGAAATTCTCTTTATATGACGGATCATGCGGGTAAATTCTTCATCCATATTTGTGGAGAAAATGAAAAATAAGGCGGAGAGCCGTGATATCTAAAAGGAGATAAAAAACATATAAAATCAAAATGACGTCCTAAAGAGGCATTACGAGGAGCACATATACAGACAGGCTGGCGATCACAAAAAAGGAATGAAGCTCATATTCTCATTAAGACCTTTTGGTTGAACCATATCCAAAGTCCAAATCCAGCTGCTCTCTAATTGTGCCAATAATTGAGAAGTTTTTCCGCCCCGGATACCCAAATCTAGGGAGTCAATGCCCCTAACTCTCAATCCTCTACCATCGCATTGATGGTGTAACTTAAAGTGACGTGGAAGCGTCTTGAGTGAAGCCACATCCTCCTGTGTGGTTGCTGCCTGAATATCGAGTACATGCTCCCTGACTCTAATTTTTAGTTGGCGTGTGGTAAGGCCAACATAGATCATGGAGCATGGACACATAGCAAAATAAATGACATTTTTAGTATCGCATGATATCAGCCTGCGAATCTCAAATTGCCGTGTACCCGAGGAATTGGTGAAGCTTGTACTACGGTCAATATTAGCACACGCCACACAGTGACCACACGGACTGCAACCATGTCCAGTAGGGCGATAATTTGAAAAGATAGGTTGAGTATCAGGGGCATAATGACTCCGAACTAGATAATCGCGAAGGTTGCGACTCCTGCGATAAGTTATGAGAGGCTTCTTGGGCAAAATCTTTGCCAAAGTAGGATCTGTCATAAGAATAGGCCACGATTTAATCAATGCAGATCTCAGACGATTAGTTTGAGAGTGAAACGTGGTAATAAATCTAACCGGTTGTGGACTATCTGAAATATTGGTATCTTTAGAGAGCAAATCATTACGGATGCTATATTTAGCCTTGTGGTAGGCTCTTTTTATAGTGCGATTACTGTATCCACGGATACGTAAACGATCCTTCAGATCTTTGTAACTCGACTGCTGGCCTTGACGCATGCGTGCTACATACCGCCCTGCTCCATGGCATGTCGGCGTCTCTAGATACCCTGGGTTGCTATGCCGTCCCTTGGTATTTGACGCCGCTGCCATTTCAGCATAGCGGTCACTGTGGTTACGGATGCATCATTTCCGGTCTCGCGGTCGAGCTACTTCGGGTCTGACGGTATTTATGCCGGTATTCACTGCGCTTCCATATGCCCCCGATGAAGGATCGTGCACCCGAAATGCGCGTTGGGCCTCCTGTCTGACCCGTGCGTTGCTCCACTCTGTCTGCTTACCACAGGTATATTATGGCCAACCTGCTTAATCTGCGTTAACTTGCGGTTATCTATGCCAGTCACTGTTGATTGCTATATATATGGCGTGTAATGAATATTGTAGAAACTTGTTAGTGTGTGGCCCAGCTGCGCTTGGTACACATGTTCCCTGGAGGATGCACAGAAAGGTAATGCACAAACAGCTGATATTCATTCACATCTCACAGTTCCCTATAGTTCCACCAGAGGGAGCCTTAGAATATATAAGGGTGTGGGACACGTAGCAGTTAGGTCATTCCAGACTGGAGGCTTATCTAGTCAGGTCTTTGTCTTTCTGTCTTTGGTCTTTGACATTCTGGTGATTCCTGTCAGACGACACAGACATTCGTTCCGTCTTCCTGAGTGATTCTGACTGTTAGTTCCCTATAAACGTGGAAAGTGACTCTCGGAGTGAGCATGAAATCAGTCTGACGGAAGGTCCTGATAGCTACTCTGGACAGAGCCTATGAAGGAGCAGAAGGAAGGGGACTACAGTTATTTGTAACAACGAGTCAACTGAGAAATGGTCAGTGAGCTGTGGACGGAAGGAAGCTGACGACTACACCTACTGTTGCCTGTGCTTATGTTAAGGGTGTGAGTAGGGCGACAGGCGAGTGGTAAAGAAGACGAAAGAGTGACTGAGGTGAAATAGCAACGTTAGCTTAACCTCCACTCTGCACTACCGGACGCCGGGTCCGAAGATTGCTAGTTCCTTCACGGCTAGTGGGAGAAAACCGGTGACCCTGCTGGACTTCAGGTCGCAGAGGGGCCCTTTTGTGCTGATACGTAACCGGGGTCAGGAAGAACAGGAGTCAGGCCTGATCAGCCATATAGACTTAGTTCTATCCACAAGAAGGCTCCACCACAATGTCGGCCGGGCGTAGCTGTTCTATTCAGAGTTTAAACTTCGCTTCATGCAAGTAGGAACTCATACACATTGGAAGTAAGGAGGCCTCAAACCTACTCAGTGACTACCGTATGTGCATCCTCCACCCTGAGCAGCTTCCTGGGACATACCTGCAAATACCACCAGTAAAGGTATGGAAAGAGACTGACTTGTGTGTGTCTGCCTTATTGCCTGCACCCTGCACCGCCATATACCTAGAGGGACCAGTCTTACCTGTGGAAGACTTAACATCTTGCTGCCCAGTAACAACCCTCTGAGGATTCACCCTGCAGCGCTGGTCACTTTGATCAGAAACCACAGGTGGCGTCACGAACATTACTAAATCCCCTGTAAATATTCCCCTTTGAATGAGCGCCCAGGGCAATGGACCGAGCTGTGCTACCCGTGACTTCTTCCCCATTGAAGTGAATGGGCTCGGTGCCGAGTACCCCAAGCCCTGTACGTGCGACTCATCCTTTGGCGTCACGAACAGGATTCGAAGCTTACTAAATGTGAGTCCTGTGTGCCTAGAATTGGACTGTTTTGTGCAAAAGACTGTGTGCAGTTTTTGTGACTTTTGGCGCCATTTTCCGCCATTTTGCCGCCATATTCGCGCCCTGAGGCGCTGGTGAAGAAGGTGGGCGTGCCTTCGTGGGCGTACCCCCCCTGTGGCGCGAAAACTATGGGCGCTCTGTCTAAGTGCTATTACAATGTGAGAGCCTGCCCCACAGCAAGAGAGATCCGCCTTCTCTTCATCCTCTATGCAAGAAGAGAAAGCGAAAGTCCTGCCTCCACGGAAGAGACCAGATTGTTCCAGATGGGAAACACAGTCTGGCCTGGAGTGAGATGGCGGAAGGACAGGAGACGCTGTGTGGAGGAATGGCGGTGCGCAGATCCCGTTCCCCTGAAGAGCTACTGCCTGTGCCTGAGCCATCCCCAGGTTGGGTGGATGACAGAAGAACGCAAAAAGTGGAGGAGGTGGATGCGGTGCTGAGGGACATGGCCCGACACCGCGCTGAAATGGAGGCGATGGAGAAAAGCTGGCGTGCCCTGAAACAGCGGCTGCTGTGGGACGCAACGCTCTTCCCTCCAGAAGCGCAGCTGCCACCGCGCCACCACTGGACCCGGCGGCTGATGAAGAACCGGAGGCCGGCCCCGAAAGGGCTGATCCTGACTCCGCCGAGGACGTGGCGGGAGGGAAGGAGGCTGAGGAGGCCCTGCCAGCACCGGAATGCCAGCCCGGCCTGGAGCCAGAGGCCGCAGCAGAATGCAGTCCCTCAGTAGGGACGACGACGGAGGAGACCCAGCCGTCCATGATGGAGATCGACTGGGAGGAGATGGAGTACCTGGACGACATGGAATATGCCGCCCAGATGGAGAACGAGTGGCGATGCCGTGAGCAGGAGCAGCGGCAGCAGCAGGAGCAGAGAGAGGCGCAGCAGCTTCGCCAGAGGTACCGGGAAAAGGATCTCGCTGACAAGGAGAACGTCAGGAGAGACAAAGGTACGCTCTGGGAACCGCGGCGCCAGGGGGCCATTAGAGACTTCAAACTCCAGGGGGGCTGGGGGTTCATCCACGAACCAGGCCTGTACCAGGAGGCATTCGTCAACCGCAGGGATGTTGAGTCTCACCTGTCAGAGGGGCACCTGGGAAGGGATCTCTTGATAGGGGATATTGTCACCTACACGCCACACTGGGGTCTTAAGGGGTGGTATGCCCTGAATGTCTCCCGAGTCAGCGACGCCGTCCCTGAAGCCGGAAACGTACCCTGTGTCTCAGCGTCCCAAGCCACAGCCCCATCAGCGCCGGGCCGCGCACCTGCATCCTATTCTGCAACGCAACAGGCTAGTGAGTCCCCAACTAAGCCACTGCACACATCTGCGTCATCATTGGAAACACTACGGAGCGCGACGGCTACAGCGATTCAAAATGAGCCAAATCTGTATTCAGAAGAGGCACCTGTAAGGCCTCCAGCAAGTCGCAAAATTGTAAAGAGGACTGTAGCTACCCAGACACAGGTAGCAGGACATGATCTTTTAGTGATGCGTTCCAGAGCGCACCGCGTACTTCCAGCCCCAGGTATGGAAGGTGTCACTGCTATTTGCAAAGAAGAACAGTAGGACCCAGACAGGGTTTACTGCAACTGTACAAAAGTTTGAAGAAGAATTGCACTTTATTAAAAATGTGATGATAATGTTTGCATAAGTTTGATGCGTAGTATACCCCAGTTGGGTAATGTGAAGTATGATGTGAAATGTTCTTATGCCAAGGACTGCGTTCTGAGGACTCTTGCAGCACAGAACTTTAGTTGTAAATAGTTAGCACTTCGGTGCCCCATCTTGGTTTTACGTAAAAGCCATACTACCTCAGAAGCAAAACCCGTATGGTGTGGCCTTGAGTGAGGTTTGCAGCAGAGAAGTCCTGCAGCCCACCCAGGACCCCCGTGGGAGGTTTGGTGCGGGTCCTCCACAAGAATATTGTATTTATTTGCACTGAGAAAGTATTTGATATTTTTGTATTGCAATTTGTACACAATGTAACCTTAAAGTGTCCTTACCTCCCGCAAGGGATGAGTTATGTTGTTGATGTTATTATAAAAATTGTTTTTTCTATTTCAGCCTGGGAGTGCTGAATATAACTAGGGGGGGATGTGTGGCCCAGCTGCGCTTGGTACACATGTTCCCTGGAGGATGCACAGAAAGGTAATGCACAAACAGCTGATATTCATTCACATCTCACACTTCCCTATAGTTCCACCAGAGGGAGCCTTAGAATATATAAGGGTGTGGGAGACGTAGCAGTTAGGTCATTCCAGACTGGAGGCTTATCTAGTCAGGTCTTTGTCTTTCTGTCTTTGGTCTTTGACATTCTGGTGATTCCTGTCAGACGACACAGACATTCGTTCAGTCTTCCTGAGTGATTCTGACTGTTAGTTCCCTATAAACGTGGAAAGTGACTCTCGGAGTGAGCATGAAATCAGTCTGACGGAAGGTCCTGATAGCTACTCTGGACAGAGCCTATGAAGGAGCAGAAGGAAGGGGACTACAGTTATTTGTAACAACGAGTCAACTGAGAAACGGTCAGTGAGCTGTGAACGGAAGGAAGCTGACGACTACACCTACTGTTGCCTGTGCTTATGTTAAGGGTGTGAGTAGGGCGACAGGCGAGTGGTAAAGAAGACGAAAGAGTGACTGAGGTGAAATAGCAACGTTAGCTTAACCTCCACTCTGCACTACCGGACGCCGGGTCCGAAGCTTGCTAGTACCTTCACGGCTAGTGGGAGAAAACCGGTGACCCTGCTGGACTTCAGGTCGCAGAGGGGCTCTTTTGTGCTGATACGTAACCGGGGTCAGGAAGAACAGGAGTCAGGCCTGATCAGCCATATAGACTTAGTTCTGTCCACAAGAAGGCTCCACCACAATGTCGGCCGGGCGTAGCTGTTCTATTCAGAGTTAAACTTCGCTTCATGCAAGTAGGAACTCATACACATTGGAAGTAAGGAGGCCTCAAACCTACTCAGTGACTACCGTATGTGCATCCTCCACCTTGAGCAGCTTCCCGGGACATACCTGCAAATACCACCAGTAAAGGTATGGAAAGAGACTGACTTGTGTGTGTCTGCCTTATTGCCTGCACCCTGCACCGCCATATACCTAGAGGGACCAGTCTTACCTGTGGAAGACTTAACATCTTGCTGCCCAGTAACAACCCCTCTGAGGATTCACCCTGCAGCGCTGGTCACTTTGATCAGAAACCACAGGTGGCGTCACGAACATTACTAAATCCCCTGTAAATATTCCCCTTTGAATGAGCGCCCAGGGCAACGGACCGAGCTGTGCTACCCGTGACTTCTTCCCCATTGAAGTGAATGGGCTCGGTGCCGAGTACCCCAAGCCCTGTACGTGCGACTCATTAGCCTGCCTAATCTGCGTTAATTTGCGGTAATCTATGCCAGTCACTGCTGATTGCTATATATATGGCGTGTAATAAATATTGTATAAGCTTGTCAGGCTATCTATTTTTGCCATTATATGCCCTATCTATAAAATATATACTGCAATTTAATTATATATAGCCATATATTTACAACCATATATTTATTACATATACTTCTTGGCTGATTTTTCATTTCACCTGGCATTTATTCTGCTCTTGTGCTGTATTATCTATTCTTTATGAGCAATAACATATAGTTTATGGCCATATATATGTATCTAATCTGTGTCCAGTTAATTGTAGGATAGTTCTAGTAATCTCTAATTTTTTGGGGGGGTTTTATTGGTCACAACATATTATACTGACTGTTTCCCTGTGGTATATATACTATTACTGTTTTCTATACTTATACTGCCATCTATGTATGTTGTGTTACAGATAGTTAGTGGTTCACGTACTGGTCAGTTCTATGACGTACCATTGATGTGTTCTAGTTGCACTCCACTGCTTCTCTGCATTTCTGTTCTGACTTGTCCGTGATTTTTATATTATTATGGTACATAAAATTTGCACTTTTTGGATATATCTTTGGACTCTATGGTCGTGTTTTTTGAGGTTTCTCAAATGTTTGCGTACCGAAGAAGATAGCAGAAAAAATTCTTGAACCACTCTCTATAATCTTTGAAAATTCTTGGAGAACAGGAGAAGTCCCAGGAGCCTGGAGAAGAGCAAATGTTGTTCCCATCTTCAAAAAGGGGAAGACAGTAGACCCAGGGAACTAAAGGCCAGTGAGTATGACTTCTATACCAGGAAAGATCTTTGAACAAATTATTAAACAATATGTATGAAAGTACCTGGATAAGAATGAAGTAATTAAACAGAGTCAGCATGGGTTTGTAACTAATAAGTCATGTCAGACTAACTTAATTTCCTTCTATGACAGAATCACTGACTGAGTGGATCAGGGATATGCTGTAGACATAGTATATCTTGACTTCAGCAAAGCATTTGACAAAGCATCTCACACAATCCTTATTGAAAAAATAGTAAGTATGGAATGGACAAGACAACTGTTAGGTGGATTCATAACTGGCTTAGTGATCGGCCCCAAAGAGTAGTTGTAAATGGCTGCACATCCAGTTGGAAGAATGTCTCAAGTGGGGTACCAGAGGGCTCTGTCCTGGGCCCTGCATTGTTCAACATCTTTATCAATGATTTAGATGAAGGAATTGAGGGTAAGCTGATTAAATTTGCTGATGACACAAAGCTAGGAGGGGTAGCTAATACTAGAGAAGAGAGAGAGAGGATTCAAAAATATATAAATGAACTGAAGCAGTGGGCAGCAACTAACAGAATGTTTTTTAACAGGGAAAAATGCAAAGTACTACATCTGGGCAATAAAAATGAAAAAAAGCATATACAGAATGGGAGGAATAGGGCTAAACAACAGAACATGTGAAAAAGACTTGTGTATACTAATAGATCACAGACAGAACATGAGTTAACAGTGTGATGCAGCAGCAAAAAAGGCAAATACAATTCTAGGATGTATTAACAGAAGCATACAGTCTATATCACGTGAAGTCATTATTGCCCTTTACTCCTCTTTGGTCAGACCTCATCTGGAATACTGTGTCCAGTTTTGGGCACCACATTTTAAAAAAGACATCAACAAACTGGAGCAAGTTCAGAGAAGAGTGACCAGAATGATAAACGGTCTGCAAACCATGTCCTATGCGGAACGGTTGCAGGATTTGGGAATGTTTAGCTTGCAAAAGAGAAGACTGAGAGGAGACTTAATAGCTGTATACAAATATCTCAAGGGCTGTCATATTGTAGAAGGATCATCTTTATTCTCATTTGCACAAAAAAAGACTAGAAGCAGTGGGATGAAACTGAATGGGAGGAGACACAGATTAGATATTAGAAATTTTTTTTTGACAGTTAGGGTGATCAGTGAGTGGAACAGGCTACCACGAGAGGTGGTGGTGAGTTCTCCTTCAATAAAAGTCTTCAGACAGAGGCTGGACCAATATCTGTCTGGGATGATTTAGTGAATCCTGCTTTGAGCAGGGGGTTGGACCAAATGGCCCAGGAGGTGCCTTCCAACTCTACCATTCTATGATTCTATGATTCTAGAAGCAACCATCTGGATAATACAGAACAGCTGAATCCCGTGATTGTCTGTAGCAGTCAAGGAATTGAAACAATGCATCACCAGAGAATCGTCCAATGACATGCTGCTCAATTCACTTTTTTTCGTCAGTCAATCACAGGTTTAAGTGGTCCTGTGACTTCCAGGTGACATAGTCATGTATCCTGGAGTTGGCACCATCCTACGCGGGTGACAGAAGGCAAATATACTTCCATTTGGATTTACATAAAACAATTTCTATCATTGTGAGACTAACAAAGCATTTTTTTTCGATAACCCTTAAAGGGGTTGTCTGGTTCAAATTGAAAAAGTCTGCAGTCACTCTGTATGACTGTAAACTTAATCCCCCCAGCTCACACACTTTACGCTTCGGGGATTCACAGAGTGACTGCAGAGTTATCCATTTGGACAAGACAACCCCTTTAAGAAAGCGATGAATCTCCTGTGTTCCATATCCAGTCCAATTTGATTTTGGTTGGAGTTATTTGGATTTTTGTGGATGCTGATGATATCAATGTTGAAATGTTCATGATGATGACTATATGTAGTATATGTACTGGTTGGATTGGAAAACCTTTTCCATTGTTATAAAGGCCCCTAAGATGCATTAATCCCTGGAAATGCAGTAGGGGGCTATATGCAGGGATTTGAGGAGTGATGGACTGCAGGAGGGATCTGCTCATAATTGAGAAGAGTGATATACTCTGCTGAAAAAAATAACGGGAACACTTAAACAACAGAATAAAACTCCAAGTAAATCAAACTTCTGTGAAATCAAACTGTCCACTTAGGAAGCAACACTGATTGACAATCAATTTCACATGCTGTTGTGCAAATGGAATAGATAACAGATGGAAATTATTTGCAATTATCAAGACACACTTAATAATGGAGTGGTTGTGCAGGTGGGGACCACAGACCACATCTCAGTATCAAGGCTTTCTGGCTGATGTTTTGGTCACTTTTGAAAGATGGTTGTGCTTTCACACTCGTGGTAGCATGAGACGGACACTACAAACCCACACATGAGGCTCAGGTAGTGCAGCTCATCCAGGATGGCACATCAATGCGAGCTGTGGCAAGAAGGTTTACTGTGTCTGTCAGCGTAGTTACCAGAGGCTGGAGACACTGCCAGGAGACAGGCCAGTACACCAGGAGATGTGGAGGGGGCCGTAGGAGGGCAATAACCCAGCAGCAGGACCGCTACCTCCACCTTTGTGCAAGGAGGAATAGAAGGAGCACTGCCAGAGCCCTGCAAAATGACCTCCAGCAGGCCACAAATGTGCATGTGTCTGCACAAAAGGTTAGAAACCGAATCCATGAGGATGGTCTGAGTGCCCGACGTCCTCAGATGGGGGTTGTGCTCACAGCCCAACACCGTGCAGGTGGTATTTGCCACAGAACACCAGGATTGGCAAATTTACCACTGGCGCTCTGTGCTCCTCACTAATGAAAGCAGGTTCACACTGAGCACATGTGATAGACGTCACAGAATCAGGAGACCCTGTGGAGAGCGATCTCCTGCCTGCAACATCCTTGCAGTGATGGTGTGGGGTGGCATGTCTTTGTAGGGCCACACAGCCCTCCATGTGCTCGCCAGAGGTAGCCTGACTGCCATTAGGTACTGAGATGAGATCCTCAGACCACTTGTGAGACCATATGCTGGTTCGGTTGTGCCTGAGTTCCTCCTAATGCAGGACAATGCCAGACCTCATGTGGCTGGAATGTGTCAGCAGTTCCTGCAAGATGAAGGCATTGAAGCTATGGACTGGCCCGCCCGTTCCCCAGACCTGAATCCGATTGAGCACATCTAGGACATTATGTCTCACTCCATCCACCAACGTTGCACCACAGACTGTCCAGGAGTTGGTCGATGCTTTAGTCCAAGTCTGGGAGGAGAACCCTCAGGAGACCATCCGCCACCTCATCAGGAGCATGCCCAGGCAATGTAGGGAGGTCATGTAGGAACAGGGAGGTCATACAGGCACGTGGATGCCACACACACTACTGAGCATCATTTTGACTTATTTTAAGGACATTACTTTCCAATTTAATTTTGTGGGTGACTCCAAATCCAGGCCTCCATTGGTTAATAAATTTGATTTGTATTGATGATTTTTGTGTTATTTTGTTGTCAACACATTCAACTTTGTACAGAACAGAGTATTCAATGAGAATATTTAATTCATTCAGATCTAGGATGTGTTATTTGAGTGTTCCTTTTATTTTTTTGAGCAGTGAATTAAATGATGGGGCCGAATATAGATGAGAAGAGTAATATATTGCAGGCTGAAGCTGTAAAAAGTTAAGAGTAGTAATGTTCTGCAGGATGGACAGTATATAGATGAGGGGAATGATACTGCAGAATGAAGTTGTATACAAGTGGATGGGGATGATGATACTGCAGGATAAGTCTGTGTCTAGATTAAGGATGGATTATATTTTTCTTAATAATAAAGTCCTTCATTTAAAAACTGCATTTTATGATTACTCGTGTTATCCTTGTCCAATATTTAAATTTGTTTGGTGATCTGTGGTCTAAGGGGTAAGGTCTCTCCTTGTGGAGAGTGACATACCAGCTCTGGCGTGTCGAGGTAAGGAGGCTTATTCGCCGTGCAATGCTCCTCTGGGAAATTTAATATGCAAATTGCCTCTTCAAAAAAAGAAGACTTGTACTCTATAGCGCCACCTATTGGAAGTAGCGATCCTACAAGTCACAATCAACCCTTTAACCAGTCTTGTAATATGACTTAGGATAAAAGCCAAATCAGAATCTCCATTTGCAGACACGGTGTTTTGGACTATTGGTCCTCGTCAGTGCAAAGTAGGAGAGATCTGATTCGGCTAGATGAGAGGCTCTGGACTGAGGTCTAAGGGGTAAGGTCTCTCCTTGTGGAGAGTGACATACCAGCTCTGGCGTGTCGAGGTAAGGAGGCTTATTCGCCGTGCAATGCTCCTCTGGGAAATTTAATATGCAAATTGCCTCTTCAAAAAAAGAGGACTTGTACTCTATAGCGCCACCTATTGGAAGTAGCGATCCTACAAGTCACAATCAACCATTTAACGAGTCTTGTAATATGACTTAGGATAAAAGCCAAATCAGTATCTCCATTTGCAGACACGGTGTTTCGGACTAAGACTCGTTAAAGGGTTGATTGTGACTTGTAGGATCGCTACTTCCAACAGGTGGCGCTATAGAGTACAAGTCCTCTTTTTTTGAAGAGGCAATTTGCATATTAAATTTCCCAGAGGAGCATTGCACGGCGAATAAGCCTCCTTACCTCGACACGCCAGAGCTGGTATATCACTCTCCACAAGGAGAGACCTTACCCCTTAGACCTCAGTCCAGAGCCTCTCATCTAGCCAAATCAGATCTCTCCTACTTTGCACTGACGAGGACCAATAGTCCGAAACACCGTGTCTGCAAATGGAGATACTGATTTGGCTTTTATTCTAAGTCATATTACAAGACTCGTTAAAGGGTTGATTGTGACTTGTAGGATCGCTACTTCCAATAGGTGGCGCTCTAGAGTACAAGTCCTCTTTTTTTGAAGAGGTAATTTGCATATTTGGTGATCTGAAACATTTAAGTGTAACAAGCATGCAAAAGAATAGGAAATCAGGAAAGGGAAAACACTTTCACACAGAGGATAGGAGTGATGTACTACAGAATGGGGCTGTATACAGAAAAGAGAAGTGACATACTGCAGCATGGTGCTGTATATAAATGAATGGGGTGATGTACTGCAGTATGAGGCTGTAAATAGTAGAAAAGAGAAATGTCCTGCTGGATGGGGCTGTAAATAGATGAGAGGAGTGATGTTCTGCAGGATGAAACTGTGTATAGATGAAAAGAGTGATGTTTTTCAAGATGGGGCTGGATATAGAGATAGAGAAGAGGAGTGATTACTGCTGAATGGGGCTGTATACAGGAAAAGGGAGTGATATACTGCATGATGGGGCTGTGTATAGATGGAAAGAGAGATTATCGTACGAATCGGGTTGTATACAGTGCAAAGGAGTAATGTTCTGCAAGATGAGTCTGCAAATAGAGGGCAGGAGTGATATTCTGTAGGAAGAGACTGTTTATAGATGACAGGAGTGATGTTCTGTAAGATGGGGCTGTATATAGTTGAAAGGTGTAATGTTCGGCAAGATGGCATTGTATATAAATGAGAGGAGTGATAAACTGCAGGATGGGGTTGTTTATAGAGGAGAGGCTGTGTGGTTTTTTGGCACCTGGAGGTGGTTGAAGTGAGGGATGGATATGATGTGTATTTACACTGGACTTTGCTCGAGGAGGCTGAAACAAGACTATACTATTAATATGCAACTGTATATTGGAGTGTGTGATGTCGTCTATTTACATGGGACAGTAAGTCTTAGGAAACTGAAGAGGAATAAGTAATGTTATTTTCATGGGGCTGTATGTCTAAGGGTGTTGAAGGAAGAGGGGAGGGATATTCTGCAGGATGAGACAAAATGATAGGCATGAAATTATGACTATAGGGCTAGTAGTGAAAAAGTTTTTTCAGAGACATATCTTAACTCTTCTTCACCTCATGTCCACTATTCAGACTAATAGTCTTCCATAGTGTCTTTTGTGTAGACTGGAAATTGCTTTTTATCAAATCCTCTATATGGATCTCATAGGATTGCAATGAAAAATGTATTTTGGTTCATAGCGAAGATGCTGTGTGATTCTGCTAATCTGAAATGTGGTCTCAAAACACAGAAGAAGACCAGAATAAACCTGATATCAGTAGAAGATGTTGATCGATAAATATATGAATATATGCACATTGTGCAACATGCATAATTTTCATGGAGTGCTTCTTTAAAGGGAGTCTATCAGAGCAGAATGACTGCTCATACCTGATATAGGAAAGATGTGTATCTTCGTACCGTGTTAGCCAGTAGATAGAAAAATAAGAGTCCTCAGTGGTTGATACCTTTTAATGGCTAACTGAAAAGATGGTAACAAATTGCAAGCTTTTGAGACTCTCAAGTCTAAATATTTTGCTCATACCTGTGCAGTTCAGTGGACCTTCCCATCATTTTGTTTTCTTTCAGTCTCCATGTCTCCACAGTCCTCTGAGTCTTGTAAACCTAGAGCTGTCTGTAGTGTTGTTGTGCAGATGAAGGGAACTCCAGAAGGCCACACAGAGATGCTGGATGGTAGGTTTAAACAGCCATACTTTATTTTCCGTTCCTCTCTCCTGCTCCCCTTACCCAGGACTTCCCGCTCCTGCCTTGTCTCCTCCTCCCCATTACATCCTCGTTACTAGGCAGAAACTGAAACAAGGATAACAGCAAACCAATCACAGATATAGTAACAACATCACATCTCTCCTCTTCTCACCAAACAAAACAACATTATAACTGGATAACGGTCCAAAAGTTCACATTAGTACGAAGGTTTTTTTTTTTTTTTCTTTTTACTGCAGAACATAGTCCAAGAGGTGGGCTGGCAGTCTACGATTTGCCCTCGCTGGATAGCGGTGAGACATCACAGTCCCAGATGAACTTTCTGAGTCCCCTGAGGTATCCTCCCTTGGAACTGCTGAGCTCTGGGGATCCGGCAGGACGTCATTGCTATCTGCCTCGTCTGTTTCTGGGACATAGTCGCAAAGTTTTTTAAAATGGGACACGTTCCTTGTGACCTGGCGACCGTGATCTTGAGCAGTAACCATGGTGCCTTTGACTTGTGTGACCTGAAAGGGTTCAGGATAGTATTGTGATGCAAACTTGTCTCTAGGTCTTAGCCTTTTTACCAGGACCCAATCTCCCACCAATACTTCCGGTGGCTTGCAACGATGACTGCTCTTATCTGCATACCTCTTCATCTTCTGTTTGGATATGGCATCCTTAGTAGCAATTGGGGTTTGAACGGGGCTCTGCGGAACGCTCGGGAGTTTGACACGCATAGGCCTGTTGAACAGCGCAGTGGCAGGTGGTATCCCAGTAGTAGAATGGGGTGTAGCTCTGTACTGTCTAAGAAATCTGTGTAACTCTTGCTGTAAATCCTTGTGCTCCATGGTAGCGATCCTCAAAGTTTTGTTGATTGATTGCATGAACCGTTCCACGTCACCATTGGCCTGAGGCCAGTAAGGAGTTATTTTCCTGTGAGTGAAACCAAGATAGGTTGCGAATGATCGAAAGTCTGTGCTATTAAAAGGTGGTCCATTGTCGGACTTCACTGTTTCCGGTATGCCATATGCCGAGAAGATCTTGTCTAATTTTGGTATAACAGCCCTGGCAGAGGTTGTCGAAACATGTTCAATGACTGGGAACCTCGAATAGTCATCCATGACAACCAGCAGATAGGAGTGATCCGGTAAAACACAGAAATCAACACTAACAGCAGACCACGGGCCCTCTGGCAGGGGTGTCATTTGTAAGGGTGCGCGTCTATGGTCAATTGTAGTTGCTTGGCAAGGTATGCAATTTTCGATGAGTGCCTCTACTTTTTTGTCTAGTCCTGGAAACCAGACTTTCTCTCTCAGTAATTGCTTTGTTTTCACCACCCCTTGATGAGCCTCGTGGGCCAGATCCAGTACTCTGCTTTGAAGTTTCTGGGGTATCACCAGCCGATTGTTACGCAACAGAAGATTTGAATCAGACACGGAGAGATCATGTCGTGCATTAAAGAAGGCTGTCAAGTAGGTTGTTTGATCCGGTGTTTGGAGGCGGGCTTCAGCAAGAAAATTGCTCCAATTTTTAGATCGAACAGTCTCTATAACTAACTGAAGTTGGTGATCGGAATCCACCGTTTGTTGTATTTCCTCCATAGTCATAGCTTTTGGCACAGAATGTGCAACAATAAAATTGATATGTTCCTCTGCAAGGATAGTTGCTGGGATGTCGTCCTTGGTAGTTTGTGGTGTTGGGTGTCTCGAAAAGTAGTCAGCCGGATTACCAGCTTCTGCCTCGTATCTCAACCGAAACTGGTAGTTCTGTAGGCGGAGCAACCAGCGTTCAAGTCGTGGGGGAGGCTTTGAAGAATGTTTGTTGAAAAGCGGAATGAGCGGTTTGTGGTCACTTATCACTGTGAATTTATGTCCCATAAGGTACAGATGAAAATGAAGGCATCCCCACACAACCGCAAGAGCTTCCCTTTCAGTTTGCGAATAGCGTTGTTCTGTCTCTGTTAAGGCTTTGCTTGCATAGGAAATGGTAGAAACATTGCCTTCTTTGGACACTTGTGTGAGAATTGCACCCAGGCCCACCGGACTAGCGTCCACGATCAGCTCTGTGGACTTTAGAGGGTCAAAATAGGCCATGACGGTGTCGCCAGTCAGACCGGACTTCATGGAGTCGAATGCTGCTTGGTGTTCAGTAGTCCATGTCCAAGGAGTGTCTTTTTTCGTGAGTAGTCGCAGGGGTTCGGAGATCGTGGCCAGATCAGGCATAAATCGCCCACAGTACGTGACTAGTCCTAGAAAACTGCGAACCTCTGACACATTTTGAGATTGCCTAGCTGACTTTATGGCAGAAACTTTCTGAGGATCTGCTGAAACTCCTTGCTCCGAAAAGATATATCCAAAGAAGCTTAATGACTTTTGGTTAAACTCACATTTTGACGGATTGACAGTTAGATTATAGGCTTGCAGTCTCTGAAACACTTGCTCTAAGTGACTGTCATGCTCCTCTTGGGTTGTACCATATATAAGAATGTCATCACTGACGTTTAGAACTCCTGCTATTCCAGATAGAACCTAACTGATAACGTTCTGAAATATTTCTGCCGCAGATGAGATACCAAAGTTCAACCTCTTGAATCGTCGTAAGCCCACATGGGTACTAAAAGTTGTAATGTACCTGGAATCTGGATGCTACTCAAGTTGATGATAACCTGATTTTAAATCAATTTTAGAAAATACTTTTGCACCATTCAGGTCTGTGATAATGTCATCAATAGTGGGCGTGATGTGCCTTTCTCTTTGAATAGCCAAATTGGCATGCCGCATATCCACACATAGCCGGATTTTACCAGGCTGCTTTGGTTTTGGTGCAACAACAATGGGCGATACCCAAGGAGTCGGGCCTTCAACTCGTTCAACAACATCAGACGCTTCCAGATCCTGCAGTTCTTGCTCCACAAGTTTGCGGACATGAAATGGGATGCGCCTGTGAGGTTGAACAGACGGCTGTATTAACTGGTCAATATGCAATTTTATCTGAACGTCTTTTAGCTTACCGAGACCTTTAAAGAGATTGGGGTATCTCTGCTTGATGTGTTGGGCCGAAGGACCTGTGACGCTATTGACCAGGTTGACCAGACCCAGAGATATAGCACTCCTGCAGCTGAGAAGCGTGTCTGCGGAGCACTCTACTACATATACAGTGTCGGTGATGGACTTCCCGTCAGCTGCAAGTTCTGACTGAAATTTGCCACACAGGGCTAGTGCAGATGCTGAACCATAAGGAAAAATCTTTAGGCTAGTGCTTTGTAGAGCAGGTCTGTTCGGGAGTCGGCTATAGACTGCACGGCTGATGACGTTTACTGATGCCCCCGTGTCTACTAGGGCTTCCACCGGACTACCATTTATCAGGATAAGTCGCCTTGGACTGGTAAGTGCGTGCAGTGTTTGAGATCCCTCTGCAGTCACTGAGAATAGATAAGTACTGTGAGGCTCGTCAGTAAGCTGCAGCGTTTGGATTTTCTGTGACCTGGGTTGTACTGTGGAATGAGGGGATTGTGGTTTGGATCTACACACTTTTGCAAAATGGTTTTGTTTTCCACAATTATGGCAGGTCCCCCCTTTTGCTGGGCATACATTCTGGTGAGGATACGACCCTCCGCAGTTGTAGCAAGTTGCCCCCTGCATACGAGGCACAGGCGGTCTGTGTCAGCTTTGCTATACAAGATGGTGCTTCCGCCTCGCACTCAATGTTCTCTATGAGTTTAGCTTGTTTTTCGGCGGTATCATTTGCACGTGCTGTTTCAAGCAGTTTTGCTAAAGTCATGGTGGGATCTCTGAGTGCTTGTCTCCGTAACTTAGAGGAGATGCAGCCTTGTAAAATCTGCATTTGGATCTCTTTGTCCACATCTGCAAATTCACAGTAAGCTGCAAGGTGCCGTAGTCGGACATGATATTCATCAATGCTTTCTGTTGCTGACTGCTTTAATTGTCTAAACTTGAAGATTTCAAATGCTGCATTTCTGTGTGGGGAGAAATACTTGCTTAATGCTGCCTTACTGAGCTCATAGTCTTTGTCTTCTCCTGTATTAGGCAGAGTAGTGAAGATATCATAGACTTGTTCCCCTGCATAATGTAATAGCATGGCTTTCTTCCTGGTATCATCTGATATGTTCATGGCTTGTAGGAATATATCAAAACGCTTCAGCCATTTCTCCCAACATGCTGCTAGGTTAGCTGGGGACTGATGCACATCAAAAGCAGGGAAGGCAGGTAAACAGGCCATTGTTGTAGAGCTGAAATACCTTTAGCTGATGATGAACTCTTCCTCGTCGCCAGTTGTAGTGTTGTTGTGCAGATGAAGGGAACTCCAGAAGGCCACACAGAGATGCTGGATGGTAGGTTTAAACAGCCATACTTTATTTTCCGTTCCTCTCTCCTGCTCCCCTTACCCAGGACTTCCCGCTCCTGCCTTGTCTCCTCCTCCCCATTACATCCTCGTTACTAGGCAGAAACTGAAACAAGGATAACAGCAAACCAATCACAGATATAGTAACAACATCACACTGTCAGTCAAGGACGAAGAGCTGGCATAGATAGGTATACACCACTGGCGAAAATTATGGAATCACCGGCCTTGGAGGAGGTTCATTCAGTTGTTTAATTTTGCTTTAAAAAAACAGATCACAGACATGGCACAAAACTGAAGTCCTTTCAAATGGCAACTTTCTGGCTTTAAGAAACACTAAAAGAAATCAAGAATAAATAATGTGGTAGTCAGTAATGGTTATTTTTTTTTAACCAAGCATAGGATGATTCCATAATTTTTTTTACCAGGGGTTGTAACATAATGGTAGGCTATGCCAAGGGTTCATTGTCCTCCTGTGCTTGGTTTTATCAGTAATTCTATGCTGATGTACTCCCTTTAATCATTTCATTCTGTAGATACATATGTGTAGCCCAGCTGCGCTTGGTGCCACATGTACCCAGGAGGATGCATGAAAGGTAATTCACAATCACCTGATAAGCACACAACACTTGACATTTTTCCTGGTTCCACCAGAGGGAGCCCTTGAGACAGCAGTGAGATGAAGGCAGTCTAGCTGAACGTTAGCTAGTCGTTGGTGTTACCTCAGAACAGCAGAACATCTCAGAACGCAGTTACCTCAGACGAGCTGTGAGGGAGAGATAAGAACTCCTCAGAACACCGGGGAGAGACTCCTGTCAGATTAGCCTGAGGGCTGAGGAAGTTTGAGTGAGAAGCTGACATCTACTGCTGCCTGTGCTTATCTTAAGTGTGCAAGTAGGACGACAGGCAAGTGGAGAAAGGAAAAGAGAGAGTGACAGAGGCAACCAGCATTGATAGCTAACCTCCACTCTGCACTACCGGACACCGGTCCGAGCTTGCTAGTATCTTCACAGCTAGTGGGAAAAACCGGAGACCCTGGACTTCAAGTCGCAGGGGCCCAGCAGTGCTGATACGTAACTGAGGTTAGGAAGACGGGGGTCTGGCAGGTACCGCCATAGAGACACTGTTCTGTCCACAAGAAGACCTCATCACAAGATCAGCCGGGCGTAGCAAGGAGAAGGAGTTAAACGTTGTTTTATGCAAGTTAGAAACTCACACACATCAAGAAGTAAGGAGGCCTTACACCTACTCAGTGATTACTGGACGTGCATCCTCCACCCTGAGCAGCTTCCCAGGACGTGCCTGCAAATATCACCAGTAAAGGTACGGAAAGAGACTCATTGTGTGTGTCTGCCTTATTGCTTGCATCCCTGCACCGCCATATACCTCGAGGGATCAGTCTTACCTGTGGAAGACTTAACACCTTGCTGCCCAGTAACAACCCCTCAGAGGATTCACCCTGCAGCGCTGGTCACCCTGATCAGAAACCACAGGTGGCGTCACGAACATTTCTAAATCCCCTGTAAATATCCCCCTTGAATGAGCGCCCAGGGCAACGGACCGAGCTGCGCTACCGTGACCTCTCCCCCATTGAAGTGAACGGGCTCGGTGCCGAGTACCCCATAAGCCCTGGTACGTGCGACTCACATACTACTGACTACCTTGCATCAATAAAGTCAGACTGGACTTTAACATCTCCTGTACGTACAAGAGTATCTAATCCTTCACATTACTGAATAAAAAAAACTTCAGATAATTGGAAAAAAGAAATAAATTTGCAAATTAAATGTAAATTAGCATATTATTGTTACACGTAGTAAAAAACTTTCCACATATCACGATGTTAACTGACCATAAGTAAGCTCTGTAAAGCATCTCCATTCTCTTCATTCCTGTAGTGAGACAGCTATAATGAAGTTGCTGTATTGAGGATGGTTTTATAGACACTACTATGTGGGCAAAAATTATGAACCCTCCTCCATACAGCATCTTCGTTGAAAAACATTCCTGTATAAGGAACATCCTTAGTAACATTGCTGCGTACAGAAAACTCATGAATCTCCATACAGCGATTCTATTCCATTCTTTCCTATAGTCAGACAGCCATAATATAGTTGCTGTTTATGGATTTTAGGCAGCCACAGAACATTACAGCCCTAATTCATCATCATGACGCAATATGTATATGTGTGTGGAAGGCAGATCCCATATAAGATCCATAACAAGTGTATTGCATTGGTGGATTCCGAGGGGACAATATAGTTTGGAATATTTTTGGAGGCCACTACCACTGGCATGCAAAAAAAGCAGTACAGGTAGTGTAGCAGACACCACATCGTGTTATTCACTGGTGTTCAGGGTTTCTAGACTACACTGAGCCAAATGTAACCTTACAGACCTTTCCTTTAATTGCTTGTGTTGAAATAATTTATGTGAAGTATGCTGATATTTATTATTGTGTTATGAAGGAAAACAGGAGGCAATAATAAGATTGATTTCCACAAACAGTACGTTCAGAACAGACTACAGTAGAACAATAGTTCTTCAAAAGAACTTTTACTAACGATCTTACTAGCATTTCAGTGAAATATAGTGATTAGAAAAAGTGAGGGCAAATGGAAGTACAATCTTTTTTAATCCCTTAATGACCGCTGATATGCCTTTTAATAGCGACAGTTAAAAGTACTTTTTAATGGCGCTGAAAAATAAGGGTATAGCGCCCCCCAGCATCGGAAAATCTCCAGAGAAAATGATCAGGGCCGGTTTTTACGCTCCCCTGTCACATGATTGCCTTTATTCACCAGGTTCTCAATTCATTTGTCTTTCTTCTGATATGATCTAGCATTTCAGAAGAGAGTGAAATGGGGTCCGCCAAGCTCCCCCAGTACCTGTATCAACCCCGGACGCTCCTGCTCTGTCCCTCGATCCTCCATGTCATCTTCCTGGAAGAAAATGATGGGTGCATGCGCAGTGCGCCTGCTGAGATCTGCCGGCCGGTATCTGGCAACAATAGGAGACTTTTCCTATATGTTCATTTTGATCACTGTATGAGACTTTGTCACAGTGATCAAAACATAAATATAGTAAATCAAACCCCCCTTTGTCACCCCCTTAGTTAGATAAAAATAATAAAATAAAAATTGTTTCTTTGCAGTTAGGGTTAGGGTTAGGTTGAGGTTGGGGGTTGAGGTTTGGACTGGGGTTTGGGTTAAGGCTGGGGTTGGACTTAGGGCTGGGGTTAGGGTTGTGTTAGGGTTCTATTATGGTTGGGGTTAGGGTTGTGTTAGGGTTAAGGTTGGGGTTAGGGTTGGGGTTGTGGTTATGGTTGTGTTATGGTTATGGTTGTGTTAGTGTTGTGTTGGGGTTAGGGTTGTGTTGGGTTTAGGGTTGTGTTAGAGGTAGGGGTTAGGGTTGGGGTTAGGGTTGTGTTGTAGTAAGGATTGTGTTGGGGTTAGTGTTATGGTTATGGTTGGGGTTAGGGTTGGGATTTGGGTTAGGTATGTGTTAGGGTTAGGGTTGTGGATAGGGCTGTGTTAGGATTGGAGTTAGAATTGGGGGTTTTCAAAAGTAAAAAAAAAATTATGACGATATAATGGCTAGTGTTGAGCGCAAATGCTCACTACTCGAGTTTGCATTGGGTGCTCGGGTATGCACCGACTATCGCAGATCCCCGCATGTATTTTTGGGGGTGTCTAATATCCATGAAACATGCACAGCAGGAACTCAGGCATGTCACTCAAGCACCCGCGATATTTGATGCATATCTGAGTACCCGATGCAAACTGCAGTAGCAAGCACTTGCACTCAACACTAATGACAACATCCTCATAAGTAATATGGACACTGCAGATCCTCTCAGTGCGCTTCGACACAGGTCTCCTCTATCATGATTACTGTTGAAGGTCAGGTATTGAACAAAACGTCTCTTAATTTTCTGAAATTTCTACATTCAATAAATAAGTTCTTGAATACATCTATAAGAGTGCCAAGTATTTCTAGATCGCAGTTGATAGATTTGGTTATCCTGCTTGTGCACCACCAGAATTCCAAAAGTGCAGTGTTTTCCTAATTATATTTAATATGACAACCTAATGTTATCAAATTCTGGATAAAATCCTTGAGGGATGTGGTTTCCAAAAATGGTGTCGCTTATGGGGGGTTTTCAATGTTTAGGCACATCAGGGGTTCTCCAAATGTGACATGGTGCCAGCCATCGATTCCAGCCAATTTTGCTTTCAAAAAGTCAAACGGTGCTCCTTCCCTTCTGAGAGCTGCCATCCGCCCAAACACTGGAGTTACCCCACATATCGGGTACTCAGGAGAAATTGCACAAATATTGGGGTTTATTTTCTACTGTTACAATTGTGAAAAAAAAGTTTGGGTCTAAAGTTAATTTTTATGAAAAAAGTTAAATGTTATTTTTTTCTTTCCATATTGCTTAAGTTCTTGTGACGAATGTGAAGGGTTAATAAACTTCTTAAATGTGTTTTTGAGCACCTTGAGGGGTGAAATTTTTAGAATGGTGTCATTTTTGGGTACATTTTTTTTGGTCATATTGACCACTCAATGTGTTAGGGTGTGCGGAACGCACCTAATAAATAATGTAGAGAGGTGCGTTCGCAGCCCGGGGTCCACTGTGCAGGCAGAGCCTGCTGCTAGTAAGATGGCTTAAGTAGCGAACTCTGCTATCCCGCAGAGTCGCTAAAATAAATGCCGTAGTGCGCTGTGGCAGAGAGTGCAAACTCTGTTAATCCATAGAGCCGCTAGCGGGAATGCCGCAGCGCTATATGGCGATAAGTGCAAACTCACTTAACCAGTGAGCCGCAAAGTAAAACGCTAGGGCGCTGACTAGTGTTTTAAAGCGAACCCTGTTGCGTCACAGAGCTGCTGAGAAACCCCACTGTGTCCAGGTACATAGTTGACTGGTAAGCGAACATAGAAAGTGGTCATGCGCTATCTATGGCGTCTGTACGCCAGGCCCTGAATACGGCAACCAAACTCCTCACCGGTTATGCCGGTATTCTAAAGGCATCTAAGACACCGACCCTGACTAGCTAGCATACCAAGCTCCTCACCGCTTAGGTCGGTATTGTAAAGGCGTATTTCAGCCGCCCTAACCACACACATGCATGACCATACTGGCGCAAAGCACATAAAGGTTTGATACTAGCGCACGGCCGTGCGGTCAGGACAACCTTTTATAGCAGCCACGAGTAAAAGACCTTCCAGAAAGAACCAATAGAAAGCTGCTTCAGATCACAAACAGCTACAGGACCTTCCTGGAGGACCAATAGGAGTCGTAGCTGTATCTGAGAATGTGACCCCTGATCTCCAATGGGAGATCTTGCCCTGGGCATGCTCAGAAGAAGAAACAGAGGACTTAGCCCCAAATCTGCCTGCTCCAGCACTGGTTATAACCGAAGATCCAGGAGAGGCAGCAGCAAGTCTCTGCACAGTATTAGACCAGGCAAGATGCTGGGACTGACGTCTCTGCTGAGCACGTTCCACTGCGGCCGGAGACGGATGAGGGACTGCAGCGGGAATGGCTCGAGATTCCCCTTGTGCAGCATTGGGAACTTGAACCCTAACATTACCCCCCCTCCTAGGGCCCCCCTTCTTTGGGCCTTGCTGCGCTCAAAGGCAGCGATGAGCTGCGGAGCATGAATATGCACGGCAGGCTCCCAAGACCTATCCTCAGGCCCATAACCCCTCCAGTCCACCAAATAAAACTTTTTGCCTCTTACTACCTTGCACCCAACAATGGCGTTCACCTCATGATCGTCGGTAGAGCAACCCGACGTCCTGGCAGAGGACTCAGAAAACCGGGAGATGGCCACGGGTTTCAGAAGGGACACTTGAAAGGTGTCGGTGATACCAAGGCGAGGCGGAAGGGCTAAGCAGTAAACTACAGGGTATACCTGCTCAAGAATCTTAAAGGGGCCCAGATAACGAGGTGCCAACTTAGTCGACTCTACTCGCAGCCTGATGTTTTGGGCAGAGAACCACACTAAGTCGCCCGGAGCAAATGTCGGAGCGGGACGCCGATGAGCATCGGCAGAAGACCTTATCCTCTCCTTGGAGGCCTGGATGGCGTCCTGGGTACGGTCCCAAATGTCCCGTGCCTCCACAGCCCACTCTGCCACCCTGGAGTCAGCGGAAGACACAGGAATGGGCACCGGGACCCTCGGATGCTGACCGTAGTTCAAGAGGAATGGGGTCTGTCCAGTGGAGTCAGCCACAGCATTGTTGAGAGCAAACTCCGCCCACGGTAGCAAGGATGCCCAGTCATCCTGCCTGACTGAGACAAAATGTCGCAAATACGTGACCAAGGTCTGGTTGGCCCTCTCTACCAACTCATTTGTCTCGGGATGATACGCAGAGGAGAGGTTTAACTCAATACTGAGTAGCTGGCATAGCTCTCTCCAGAACCAAGACGCAAATTGGGGACCTCGATCACTGACAATTTTTTTCTGGCATACCGTGTAGGCGGAAAATATGCCTGATGAATAATGCTGCCAAGGCCCGTGCAGACGGTAACCGTGGTAATGGCACCAAGTGCACCATTTTGGAGAAATGGTCGGTTATCACCCAGATGATGGTGCAGCCCCGAGACTTGGGTAAGCCCACCACGAAATCCATCCCGACCATCTCCCAGGGCCTGTCTGCCACCGGTAAAGGGAAAAGTAGCCCAGCTGGTCGTTGTCGAGGGGACTTATTCTTGGCGCAGAAGATGCATGCCTGTACATATTCCCTGACATCACGGGCCATATGCGGCGCCCAGTATGTCCTCGCCAGCAACTCAGAAGTCCTTTTTGTCCCAAAATGTCCACCCACCCTGGACGAATGTGCCCATGAGAGTACTTCCGGTTGCAAATTGGTGGGCACAAAAGTCTTGCCCGGAGGCACAGACTCAAGCGAAACCGGTGCCACCGTTCT
Source organism: Oophaga sylvatica (assembly GCA_033576555.1). Classification (NCBI taxonomy): domain Eukaryota; kingdom Metazoa; phylum Chordata; class Amphibia; order Anura; family Dendrobatidae; genus Oophaga; species Oophaga sylvatica. The sequence goes on from JARQOD010000006.1 coordinate 297,552,951, forward strand.
TAGGCTCTCTGTGGGGACAATAAGCCGAGGCTCCTCCTCCACCTCCTCAGAGGACACCACTGAGCGAGATAGAGCATCGGCGCAAATGTTCTTCTCACCGGAGAGGAAATGGAGGGTGAAATGGAACCGGGAGAAGAACAAGGACCATCTGGCCTGACGGGAATTTAGCCGCTGGGCTGTCTGCAAATAAACCAATTTCTTGTGGTCCGTGAATACTTGGAAGGGGAAGCGAGCCCCCTCCAGAAGATGTCTCCACTCGGAGAAGGCCAACTTCATAGCCAGTAACTCCCTGTCCCAGATGGAATAATTCCTCTCTGCTGGTGTAAATGTCTTGGAAAAGAAGAAGCAGGGATGCTTCCGACCCTGGCATCCTTTTGAAAAAGGACTGCTCCAGCACCAACAGAAGAGGCATCCACCTCTAAAATAAATGGCTTATCGACATCGGGGCGATGTAAGATGGGAGCACTGGCAAAAAGCGACATGATGGAGGAGAACGCCTTGGTGACCTCCTCTGACCACAACTTGGGATTAGCTCCCTTCTTGGCGAGGGCTACCAAGGGAGCTACCAAAGTAGAGAAGTAGGGAATGAATTGCCAATAGTAGTTAATGAACCCATAAAGCGCTGCACTGCTTTAAGGGAGTGGGGTTCTTGCCAATCCATTACAGCCTGTAGTTTGGCAGGATCCATAGCCAATCCCTGGGCGGAGATGATATAGCCCAGGAAAGGTAAAGACTCCTGCTCAAACATGCATTTCTCCAACTTCGCATATAGGGAATTTGCTCGCAAGAGGTCGAAAACCTTGCAGACATCTCTCCGGTGGGAGGCCATATCTGGAGAAAAGATGAGAATGTCATCCAGATAGACTACCACCGAGGTGGTCAATATATCCGGGAAGATGTCATTCACAAAGTCTTGGAAGACAGCTGGGGCATTACAGAGCCCAAAGGGCATTGCAAGATATTCGTAATGCCCATCCCTGGTATTAAATGCGGTCTTCCATTCGTCCCCCTCACAGATGCGAATCAGGTTATACGCACCCCTCAGGTCTAGCTTAGTAAATACCATTGCTTCCCGAAGCCTGTCAAAGAGCTCAGAGATTAGCGGCAAAGGGTACTTATTTTTCACGGTGATAGGGTTGAGACCCCTATAATCAATGCACGGACATAACTCTCCGTTCTTCTTCTGCACAAAGAAGAACCCCGCTCCTGCTGGTGACACCGACTTCATAATGAATCCCCTTGCCAAGTTCTCCTGAATATATTGGGACATGGCCTCTGTCTCAGGAAGAGAGAGGGGATAAACCCTTCCCCTAGGAGGCTCAGCTCCAGGAAAGAGGTCAATAGGACAGTCATAGGGGCGATGAGGCGGAAGAGTCTCCGCAGCCTTCTTCGAGAATACATCGGCATAGGACCAATAGACCTTGGGAAGAGGAGAGAGGTCTATGGGTATCTCAGTGGTGGTGACCTGCATGCAATCCCTAATGCATCTGCCTTTACATAAATTACCCCAATCCAAAATTCTCCCTGCAGACCACTCAATATGGGGAGAGTGGGGGCAGAGCCAGGGTAATCCCAACAAAACCTCATCTATACCCTCAGGGAGGATAAAAAATGATATATTCTCCTGATGGGAAGGAGACATAGACAAGGTGAGTGGGACAGACTGATGGGTGATTTGTGTGGGCAGAATTGCTCCGTTCAACACCCGTACCGACACTGGTTCAGCCATCAACACCAAAGGCATGGTGTGGTGAGAAGCAAAGGAGGACGACATAAAATTCCCCTCTGCCCCATAATCCACACACAGCTTGACGGGTAGGGTGGTTGAACCGTGGGTAATTATCCCCTTGAGGAGCACTTTAAGGGCAAAAGTCATGGCATCCAGTGATCCTGTTCCTACGGTTATTGGGCGCGATCATTTATTCAGCCGCTGTGGACATCGGTTGGCAAAATGTCCCTGCTGCTGGCAAATATAACAAATCGGGGATGGACGAGTGGCCCGAGATTTAGATCCCGTAGGAGCAACCTCCTGAAGGTCGGGCACCTGAACGGGCGACTCCAGAGGGGTGGCGAAGGTAGGAGCCAGCCGAACCCTCTGCCTACACTGGGCACGTTCCAGCCTTCACTCGTGGAAACGGAGGTCGACATGGGTGGAAATAGCGATAAGCTTCTCCAGTGTGGCAGGAATCTCAATGGTAGCCAAGGCGTCCTTCACATGACCCGCCAATCCTCTCCAGAACACGGGAATGAGGACTTTATCTGGCCACTCTAATTCCGAGGCCAGAGTCCGAAATTGGACAGCAAAATGGCTGACCAAAGCCGAACCCTGGGTACTTGCCAGCAGGAGCGCTGTATCGTGGGTGACCTGAGGTCCTAGAAAACCTTTTTCAGAGCCTCCAGAAAACGAGGAGCACTCCGCACCACACAGTTGTTGCGCTCCCACAGCGGCGTTGCCCACTCCAACGCTCTGCCCGACAGAAGAGCTATTACAAAGCCCACTTGTGCCCGATCCATGGGGAAACGTGCAGCCAGAAGCTCCAGGTGTATGGAGCACTGACTCACGAATCCCCTATATTGCTTGCTGTCACCAGCAAACTTGTCTGGAAGCGGGAGGTGGGACAATGTAGGGGCAGAGGTGGCACAGGACAAACTGGCTGCAGCTATGCTAGCAGCCTGAACAGCGACTGCGGTAACATCCACAGCTGAGGTTGTGCACTCAAGAGCCGCCAACCTACCCTCCAGCTGCTGGATATACAGCTGTAAACGCTGTTCATCTGCCATCTTACTAGCCAGACCCTGGCGCTAGTATTATGTTAGGGTCTGCGGAACGCACCTAATAAATAATGTAGAGAGGTGCGTTCGCAGCCCGGTGTCCACCGTGCAGGCAGAGCCTGCTGCTAGTAAGATGGCGTAAGTAGCGAACTCTGTTATCCCGCAGAGTCGCTAAAATAAACGCCATAGCGCGCTGTGGCAGAGAGTGCAAACTCTGTTAATCCACAGAGCCGCTAGCGGGAATGCCGCAGCGCTATATGGCACAAAGTAAAACGCTAGGGTGCTGACTAGCGTTTTAAAGCGAACCCTGTTGCGTCACAGAGCCGCTGAAAAACCCCACTGTGTCCAGGTACACAGTTGACTGCTAAGCGAACATAGAAAGTGGTGATGCGCTATCTATGGCTTCTGTACGCCAGGCCCTGAATACGGCAACCAAACTCCTCACCGGTTATGCCGGTATTTTAAAGGCATCTAAGACACCGACCCTGAACAGCTAGCATATCAAGCTCCTCACCGATTAGGTCGGTATTGTGATGGCATATTTCAGCTGCCCTAACCACACACACGCATGACCATACTGGCGCAAAGCACGTAAAGGTTTGATACTAGCGCACGGCCGTGTGGTCAGGACAACCTTTTATAGCAGCCACGAGTAAAAGACCTTCCAGAAAGGACCAATAGAAAGCTGCTTCAGATCACAAACAGCTACAGGACCTTCCTGGAGGACCAATAGGAGTTGTAGCTGTATCTGAGCATGTGACCCCTGATCTCCAATGGGAGATCTTGCCCTGGGCATGCTCAGGAGAAGAAACAGAAGACTTAGTCCCAAATCTGCCTGCTCCAGCACTGGTTATAACCGAAGATCCAGGAGAGGCAGCAGCAAGTCTCTGCACAGTATTAGACCAGGCAAGACGCTGGGACCAACGTCTCTGCTGAGCAGGTACCACTGCGGCCGGAGACGGATGGGGGACCGCAGCGAGAGTGGCTCAAGATTCCCCTTGTGCAGCATTGGGAACTCGAACCCTAACACAATGTCACTTCAAATGTGATGTAGTCCCTAGAAAAATGGTTTTGTAAATTTTGTTGGAAAAATGAAAAATCGCTGGTAAACTTTTAATCCTTACAACGTCCTAACAAAAAAATTATGTTTCAAAAATTGTGCTGATAGAAAGTTGACATGTGGGAAATGTTATTTATTAACTATTTTGTGTGACATAACTCTCTGAATTAAGGGCACAAAAATTATTATTATTATGAAAAAAATTATTATGATTTTTTTTTAGCAAATAAAACGCAAGTCATATTGAAGAAATTTTACCACTAACATGAAGTACAATATGTCACGAAAAAAACATTCTCAGAGTAAGTGGGATCCATTGAAGTGTTCCAGAGTTATAACCACATAAAGTGACACTGGTCAGAATTGTAAAAATTGGCTTGGTCATTAAGGTCAAAATTGGCTCGGTCACTAAGGGGTTAAAAAAATCAGTAATTTGGGCCTTATTCCCATAGCTATGTTATGTGTTGTTCTGATCCATAATATTGGACCCATAACCCTGTCACAGACAATGTTATATTTCCTAGAAGTAGGGATGAGTGGACCCGTGGATGTTCCGGTTTTTAAAAAGTCTGGTTCAGGACCTGAACTTGACACTGAACCCGAAAATCCATAATAGTTAATTGGGACCCAAACTCAGTGCTGTAAAATGGTCAAAGTAAAGGTTAGGGGGCTGCTAAAGAAAGAAAAAAGGGGGTAAGAGCAGGACAATTGCCCAAAAACAAATGTGAATAGGGAAATGACTTAAATGGGTTCTGTCACCATAACAAACATGATAAAATAGGAAGTAAATAAGTAACATCATTTTTACTCAGCCATCACAGAGACTGAGACTTGATTTTGCAAGTCCAGTTAAAAATTTCACCCACAGAGCATGTTTTCACATCTCTCCACAAAATCTAATAGCAAATTACTCCCACAGTGCAAATTTTCACATTTCCTTCACAGAAACCAAAAACAAATTTTACCCACAGAACATGTTTTTACATTTCCTCCACATAAGCAAATAATAAATTTCACCCACAGAGCATATTTCCACATTTCCCCACAGAAACCAAAAACAAATTTCACCTACAGAGCATTTTTTCACATATCCCCCCCTGAAAAGCTGATTAAAAATGTCACACCCAGATAATGGGGCAGAGTACCCCTACAGGCAAGGTTGCAGAGTACACACAGTGGCTTCAAGGCACAGTACTCCCACAGATATGGGTCAAAATATGCACACAGCTGCTTTTGTCACAGTACCTCCAAAGAAGTTGATAACAAATTTCACCCACAGTGCATGTGTCCACATTTCCCCAACAGAAGCTGATAACAAATTTCACTCACAGAGCATGTTTCCACATTTCCCCCACAGAAGGTGATAACAAATTTTACCCACATAGCATGGGGCATAGTATCCCCACAGGCGGAGTTGTAGAGTTCACACAGCAGCTTAAAGTAATAGTTCCCCACAGATATGGGTTAAAGAATACAAACAGCTGCTTTTGGCACAGTACCCCCACAGAAAATGATAACAAATTTCACCCACAGAGCATGTTTTCACATTTCGCGAACAGACGCTGATAACAAACTTGACCCACAGAGCATTGGGTAGAGTACACACAGCGACTTTTGCCACAGTGATCCCACAGGCAGGGTTGCAGAGTACATACAGGTAAAGGAGAATCAGGGTTCTATGACGAAGAGGCATCGTGATAAACGGGTATCACGTCCGAGGGAGGCAGCAGTCAAGCAAATTAACCACTTCTCAATTGAGTCAGCAGTTGATATAGTGAGACAAAATAGACATCCATGACAATTTAGAGGCTATTAGATCATTAGGCCCAGCTACAAAGGTAGAGTAAAACAATTTTTAGGTACATGACTAGTACAGACACAACTCCAGAGTACACAGAGGCTTTTGGGCACAGTAGTCCCCACAGAAGCTGATAACAAATTTCACCCACAGAGCATGAGGCATAGTACACCACTGAAACTGATAACAAATTTAACCCACAGAGCATGTTTTCACATTTCCCCCAGAGAAGCTAATTAAAAATTTCACACCCAGACAATGGGGCACGGTACCCCCACAGTAAAGTTGAACAGTACATACATCTTCTTAAAGGCACGGTACTCCTATAGATGTGGGTTGAAAAATACACACAGTGGCATGGTTGCAAAGCAGAAGAAAAATATGTTTAGACACATATCACTCTCACCGACACAGTTTGAAATTAGAAAAACCTTTGTTTATGCACAGTACTATTACAGACAAGGGTGCAGACTGCAGATATAGAGTGTTTTTCGAAAACTGCGCACATGGAAAACCTAATACCATCCCCACTACAGCTGCGTCCTGTCCCTAAGCAAAGCAGAGCAGAAATTAAAAATAATAATCTTAAATCAGGAGGAACAGGTCCATGTGGAGCAAGATGTGAACGTAGCGGTACAGGTGGAAAAGGCAACTGAATAATCCAACACTGTTTTTTGTTTTTTTTGGTATTTTTTTCACTTTTTTTTTACAAACTGAATTAAAACAAACTAAAATTTCCCAAATTAAAACTGGCAGTTTATAATCAGGAGGCATAGGTCAAAGGCAATCAGGCAGCGTTTAAATTATTATGCCTTTGAGATCGCAGTCTCCACTGAACCAGCAGACAGGGAAGGTTGTGTGCAATAATGGTGCCAACTTGTTGGCAGCCGTACTCCAGGAAACCTGACACATGTGCCTTGCATGTCACACGTCCTAAACTTAGTGGTACAGCAATTTCTCTGCCACTATCCCTACCTGGATGCATTGCTGCAGAAAGCACGGTCACTGTGTGCTCACTTCCGCCATTCGCACCCCACAGGTTATCGACTTGCATTGCTACAGAGGTCTTTCGGCCTACCGGTTAATCGATTGTGCTGACATAATGGAATTCCACTCTGCACATGTTTCAGTGACTGGGGCAGCAGCGATGAGCCCTTGTGCAGCATATCCTTTTGCATATCCTGAGCCAACGCAGTACAGACGTGGTGCAAATCACGCTTGCAGAGTGGGCGCAGATGAAGGACCCCTGCACACTTCTGCACAGTTTTTAAATGGCTACTAAGATGGCTAGCACTGACAATGCCATCATCAGCATCACTATTTCGGTCATCTACATGCTTTTGCACACTTTGAATAGTCTATGTGAGGAGGTGGTGATCCCAGAGGAAAAGGTGGAAGCAGAGGAGGATGCGGTAGGGTTAACAATATCTCTAAGTTCCGAGCAGTCGTCGCACTGGCAGGTGGAATGGGAGGGTGGATTACAGCAATTCAGGGGGGCTCATGATACCAGACAAACTATTACTGAAGGTGCAGTAACCAAAGAACAAATGGAGGAGGACAAGGAGGAAGAGGTGATGGGCATGGCACAGTCAAGAGATAAATAAGATAATGATCACCTCTCTGTTGACCATGGTTGGCAGGAGTGAACGGAGGAAGCAAGCTTGGGTGTTACCCTGCCACCAACACACTATGGACTTGGACCTCATAGAAGCGCCCGACACATGAGTGCCTTTTGCTACACTATCTGCAACATGATGCACATATTGTTAGGTTTAGAAATAGTGCTGACTACTGGGCTGCCACTCTGTTAGATCCACGGTACAAGAGTAAACTTTGCCAGATATTTGTCCTCTGGAAAGTGGCGCACGCGTGCTGTAGTATCAAAACACACTTCAAGACAATCTTAAAAGTGGTTTTCCCCAAGATAGCAGTGAGGCCTACAGTGTACATCGCAGTTATAGACATTCAACCATGGGAACGTCGAGTTGTCAACATAAAAACATTAGCAGCAGCATCAGCGTAAGTGGCAGAAGCAATTTCTGTGAGTTGTTTCACACATTTTTTTATACCAGCCTGTGCACCAGCAGGACAGAGTGCAAGTCTGAAACACTGTGAACGACTTGAGAGGATGGTACCGGAGTATCTCGAGCTCAATATCAATGCCATCAGGTGAAATTTGGACACTTTTGCATTATGATCTTGAAAAATGGAAGAGTGGCATGAGGCCGCCAGTCACGCCTTGGAGGTTTTGTTATGCCTGGCAGCCAGCGTTCTCTCAGAACGTGTCTTCACAGCGCTGCTAGTGGTGTCCTGATGGATAAGTGCAGGATCCTTGAAGAAATGCCTCAACATGACTGGCTTGAGGACAGATACATGGAAGGAGTTGAGCAAATGTAATGAGGCTGGAAGCTTCAACTTCTAAGACACGGCGTTGATTTCCTCGACAACCTTGACTGGACCAATAAAGCAAGTACCCAACTTGTAAGATGGAACCTTGAGATGGATGTATCTAAAGGAGAGCCACACCTTATTCCCTGAATGAAAACATGATGGATCCATGCATTTCTTGTCAGCATGCCTATTTATTTGTTTGAATGACTTCTCAAGAGTGGCTGTAGTGTCCTCCCAGATCTTGGAGAAATCTTTAGTAAGAGCATCTGCTTCAGGGATGCCTAAAGCAACTGACACCAGGTACGGAATACCAGATTGCTGACCATAGACAATGAAGAACTGTGACTTTGCAGAGGCCTCGTTTGCATGAATATTATAGAAGAACCCTGCCCAAGGCAAAAGCTTTACCAAGTCATCATAGTGCACATTTGTGAAATGCAGCAGAAAATTAGACAGAATTTGATTGAACCTCGCCACTTGACCATTGGATTTAGGATAGCATGCAGAAGAGAAGTCCAAGATCACATTCTAAAGTTTAAAAGTGGCTTTCCAGAATTTGTATGTGAACTGGACACCCCTATCAGATATGTGGAGAGGAAACTTGTAAAGGTGGAAGATGTGCTGAATAAACCTCTCAGGCAGCGTTGGAGCAGACAGAACAGGCAATGGGGTAAAGTAAGCCATTTTCAAGAAGCTGTCAACCAGCATCCAGATGACAGAGCATCCAGACTACACAGGAAGATAAGTACCGTAATAAAGTCCATGGCGATGTGATGCTAGGGAGCTGAAGGCACAAATAGTTGTAAAAGTTGCCTGGACAGAAGGTACTTTGGAGTTGGAGTTCCTCCTCTTGGTCAGTGGGTGGAAAGGACCTAGAAAGAGCATCTGCCTTGATTTTCTTGTCCGCTGCCTGAAAGTGAAGTGCAAATTCTGAATGAGCAAGATCAGTGACCACTTAGCTTGGCATGGATGCAGCCTTTGTGTGAACTACAGATAAACCAAGTTCTTATGGTTGGTGTATATGATGACAGGGTGATTTGCCCCTTTGCGTAGGTAACGCCACTCCTCTAACACCATCTTAATCACCAATAACTCACGATCGCCAATCAAGTAATTATGTTCAGAATCAGAGAAGGCCTTGGAGAAGAAACTGCAAGAAGACTTCTGTGTGAGAACAGCCCCTGTCCCAGAAGATGAAGCATTAACTTTCAGGAAGAATTGCTTGTTCATCTCAAAATATTTAGACTTGAGAGTCCTCAGTGGTTGTTTCTCTCATTGTTCATCTCAGGAATATGTAGTGCAGGAGCAGGGGAAAAGACTTGTTTTAGGAAAAGAAATACATTCTCAGCCTCTAGAGTCCAAATCTTTGCATTGGCGCTATTGCAACTTCTTGCGCTCATCGCTGAAATGAAGGCAGTCCGAGACTAGAAGTGAGGTATAAACCAGTGGTAATAGTTGGCAAACCCTAAAAATTGCTGAATTGCCTTGTTGTGGTCATAATTGAAGACACCCTCTCGGGATCCATTTTCAAACGTGTCCGAGATGATATATCCTAAAAAAAGGCAAAGAGGATTTTTCAAAGATGCTTGTCTCAAATTTAGCATACAGGCAATTGTCCCTAAGTCTTTTAAAGGCCTGACTAACATTCCTCCTATGAGAGGGCAGATCTGGTAAGACTAGAATAAACCACTGCTCAAAAGTAAAGGAGATCTCAGAAGATGTCATTCACTAACTCTTGGAAGACAGCTGGGGTATTACTGAGCCCAAATGACATAACACGGTACTTATAGTGTCCGTCCCGGTTGTTGAAAGCAGTCTTCCACTCATCTCTTTGGCGTAAGCAGATTAGGTTGCATGTTCCTCTCAGATCGAGCTTGGTGAAGATCCTGGCACCCATAAGACGATTCAACATTTCTGGGCTTAGTTTCAATGGATATTTGTTTTTGTTGAGACATCTATAGGGATGTTGCCACCATTAAAGGTAATGTGCCCACATGCTTTTCCTAAAGGTCCTCTCTATAACTGGCTGTTTAGGCATTTTTACTGCTGATATTTTTTCATCATATGAGCATACAGATATCAATACTGTTGACACTATGCACCTTATTAGAAGCAATCTGCTCATATGTACCTTTTTTCTTTTTCTCCTATTGTTACATCCATGCCAGTATATTTGGACTATCATTTTCTTTGGAAATATCATGCAGACCTATCTACTATAGTGTATATTTTTGGTTGATTATACTCATTATAGGGATTTTACCTGTAATTCCTTTTTCATTTTTTCAGACCTTAAAATAATATTTAGTGAATGTGGCATTTCTTTGATTTTTGCATAACGCATGACTATTAATGAGTGGCCCATTTTGCATATGTTGTCCCTACCTTATATTAATTTTTAGTTGTTTTTAAATTCTATTGTTTCAATAAAATTCTGTTTTTATGGCAGATACCTTCTCTCCTCCTGTTTGATTTACATTGATATTTGTTTTTAATTGTGATCTTGTTGAGACATCTATAATCTATGCAAGGCCAGAGAGTAACATTCTTCTTTTTGAGAAAGAAGAAATCAACTCTTCCTGGAAAAGAAGACTTCTCAATGAATTCCCTTGTAAGACTCTCCTTAATGCCTTAATGTAACACAGGTCTACAAAAAAAAATATGTTTTGAAATCATCGCAGGTGACTTTGTACTGTTCTGAATCATCTTTTTGTCCTGATTTCAAAAATGTATATACCGTATATACTCATGTATAAGCCGACCTGTGTATAAGCCGACCCCCTAATTTTGCCACAAAAAACTTGGAAAACTTATTGACTCGCGTATAAGCCGGTTGTATAAGTTGCCGTCTTGCTCTGTGCGCCCCCATTCTCCTCTGTGCTCCCCTCCTCCTGTTCCATTATCCTGTCCTGCTGGTGCTTTCCATCCTCCCCTGTCCTGCTCCGTACTCCCCCATCCAGTTCTGCACTCCCCCATTCTCCTCTGTGCACACCCCGTCCTGCTCCATGCTCTCTGTCCTCCCCCAGTTCTGCTCCATGCTCTCTGTCCTCCCCCAGTTCTGCTCCGTGCTCTCCGTCCTCCCCCCGTTCTGCTCTGCGCTCTCCGTCCTCCCCCCTTCTGCTCCGTGCTCTCCGTCCTCCCCCCAGTCCTGCGCCGTGCTCTCCGTCCTCCCCCGTTCTGCTCCGTGCTCTCCGTCCTCCCCCCCGTCCTGCTCCGTGCTCTCCGTCCTCCTCCATGCTCCCCCATCCTCCTCCATCATACTCACCCTCCCCGTGCCATCGCTGAACGTCCCGGCCGGCAATCCTGCGTTCTCCCCGGTTTCCTGCAGCTCTCCAGCGCTGAGCGGTGACGTAATACCGCTCATTAAGGCCATGAATATGGAGGCGACGCCCATGGGAGTGGCGTCGCGTCCATATTACATGACCTTAATGAGCGGGTATTACGTCACCGCTCAGCGCTGGAGAGCTGCAGGAAGCCGGGGAGAACGCAGGATTGCAGGGACGTTCAGCGATGGCACGGGGAGGGTGAGTATGATGTCCCAGCCACCGGCTCCTGCCCCCGCATCCCCTCCCCCGCTGGTTTCTGCCATATGACTCATGTATAAGCCGAGGGGGCATTTTCAGCACAAAAAAAGGTGCTGAAAATCTCGGCTTATACATGAGTATATACGGTAGTTTTTTTGCAGCATGTATAGTTTCCATGGAGTAGCATCATTATTATAAGGTATAGGAGATATATTGGCGACATTAAGAAAACAGTAATCTACATATCAGAAAAAATGCTTCACCTTACAAAACAGTTTTTATTGAACCAAAATAATTTCACATGCAAAATACAAGACTCGTTAAAGGGTTGATTGTGACTAGAGTTGAGCGATACTTTCCGATATCCAAAAGTATCGGTATCGGAATGGTATCGCCGATATCCAAAAAATATCGGCGATACCCGATACCGATACCGGAAATCCAATGTAAGTCTATGGGACAGAAATATCGTAACTAAAAAAACCTCTTTCTTTCCTTGTAAACACTAAATATACACACATAGAAGACATATATATACATATATTTATAGTTTATACACTTCTACATAGTAAAATAGCCTCTGATTCAATTGCCGGGTAAAGCCGGCTTTTGTGAAAAGACAGAAGCACCCGACATGAAATGACACTTGGTTTACATAGAGTTAACCATGTCTTTTCATGTAGTTTGATATCTGATTTGCACAAACAATTACATGAGTGGCTGTGTGCAAAATTTCACACCTGTAGGGGTTAATTAAAGGTGTAAATTCGTTGTAAAAAAACGGACTTTTTTGCTACGAATTTAAACCTTTAATTAACCCCCACAGGTGTGAAATGTTGCACACAACCACTCATGTAATTGTTAGTGAAAACAATAGATCAAACAACTTGAAATGACATGGTTAACTCTATGTAAACCATGTGTCATTTCATGTCGGGTTCTGCATTTTCACAAAAGCCGGCAATTGAATTAGCGGCTATTATACTATGTAGAAGTGTATGAACTATAAATATAAATATATATATATATATGTGTCACAAATTCAATGACATGTATATATATATATGAGGTGTAAAATTGTTGAAAAAAAATGCGTGGGCTCCCGCCCTATTTTCGCAACCAGACAGACAAAGCCAGCGAGTGGGGGCAGATAATAATAGCCCAGAGAGGGACCATTATTTTTGCCCCCCCTGGCTACTAACATCTGCCCCCAGACACCCCAGAAAAGACAAATCTATAATTAGATTCGCCCTTTCTGGCACTTTGCCCGTCTATTCCCATTGCCCTGTAGCGGTGGCGAATGGGTTAATATGGGGTTAAAGCCACCTTGCTATTGAAAGGTGACCTTAAGCCAGGTTAATAATTGAGAGCTGTCAATTAGACAACTATCAATTATTAATCCTATTGCATGAAATAAAAATAAAACACACACACTTTCATTAAAAATCATTTTAATGAAATAAAGACACATGTTTTTGACCATCTTTTATTTGACTGCAAAAACCATTTCCTGTAATAAAAATAAAATAAAAAAGCAAAATTATTCTTACCTATCCCATGCACAGTCAGGTCCCACGGTGTAATCCTTCAGAAAGGGTTAATGTTTACTGCAGGGACCGCAGCTAATGCTGCAGCCTCACATTAAACCCCCAAATGAATGAGTTCCTCTCCTGGCTGACAGGAGAGGAAGTGGAAAGCTTAATTGATTGCTTTCCACTTTCACTTCAGGTCAGCCAGGGACACAATCAGTGACGTCAGAGGGAACTGATCAACAAAAATAGGGGTTCCCTTCGAAAAAAAAATGGCGTGGGGTCCCCCCTATTTTTGTTAACCAGCCTGATGAAGCAGACTGCTGAGCAGTTGCGTACCGTGAATGAAGCAGACCATGCAGCTGCTATGGGGCCCGGACAGGTGAGGGGGCCCGTGACGGTCGGGTAGCTGTGCTGACACAGTACTACTAGGGGGTCGGCGGGGGAGGGGGAGCGCAGCTCTTCTATATACTCACCCTTCCGCCGGCGCGGTCTCTGCAGTCCCTGCTCTTCTCCCACGGTCTCCGACGCCTGTGTTCAGCGGTCAGGTGGTACCGCTCATTACAGTCATGAATATGCACATATTCATGACTTTAATGAGCTGTCCCGCGTGACCGCTGAACACTGGCGGTGGAGACCGCGGGAGAAGAGCAGGGGCTGCAGAGACCGCGCCGGCGGAAGGGTGAGTATAAGGGATATTTACCTGTCCCGTTCCACCCTTGCTCGCGTCTTCTTGCTGCAATGTTCAGGTCAGAGGGCGAGATGACGTCGTTAGTGCGCGCCGCGCCCTCTGCCTGATCATTCACTGCTGGAGGACCCCGAAGACAGCGGCACTCAGCAGTGGAAAGAGGACAGGTAAATATCTCAGGTGCCGGGGCCCTGAGCGAGCGGTGACATCGGCACCTGGTGTCACCCCCTGCTCAGGACACCGGCACCTGGCCCCCAGCGACGAGAGGTGAGTATGTCTTTTTTTTTTTATTGGTTGCAGCAGCTGCGGCAGCATAAGGGCCTATACTATGGAGCATCTATGGGGGCACAATCTATGGGGGCACAATCTATGGGGGCATGATCTATGGAGCATCTATGGGGGCACAATCTATGGGGGCATAATACATTTTTTTGTTTAATGTGTCCCCTCACTGTGCTGGCACTTTACATTTACAATGGCTCTGGTTTTTTTTTTTTTTGGGGGGGGCCCATTCAGACTTTTGCTATGGGGCCCCATGATTTCTATGTACGCCCCTGCTGCTGAGGCATGGTATTTAAGGCTGTTAAGGAGCCAATATCCATGGACCTTGCCAGCAGCGTCGGACTGGAGTAACTTGGGCCCACCAGAGAAAAATTATTCTTGGGGCCCACCATCATACTTCCCAACCTTTGAAGAAGGGAAAGAGGGACAAAGGCTGTGGCACGCTGTGCCTGCTGCAGCAAATTTTAGGCCATGCCACGTTGCACCACAGACTGTCCAGGAGTTGGTGGATGCTTTAGTCCAGGTGTGAGAGGAGATCCCTCAGGAGACCATCCGTCGTGCTCATCAGGAGCATGCCCAGAAGTTGTAGGGAGGTCATACAGCTTACCTCCCAAGTTTTGAAGACAGGAAAGAGGGTTAAAGGCTGCGCGCTGCAAATTTTAGGCCACGCCCCGACCACACCCATTTCACAGCTAATCACACCCATATCCTCGCCCCAAGCGTACCCATTTAGCACTGCTGATCACACTGACTGGTAATGAGGGCACAGTGGCTGGTACTGAGGAAAAGAAAGAAAGAGCAGCGAGAGAGAAAGAACAAACAGAGAAAGAAAGAGAGGAAAGAAAGAAAAGAGAGAGAGAAAGAAAGAACAGAGAGAAAAAAGAACAGAGAGCGAGAAAGAAAGAACAGAGAGCGAGAAAGACTAGAGAGAGAAAGAAAGACTAGAGAGAGAGCCAGAGGCGTAGCTAGGGTTTTGGTTTAGTGGGGGCGAAACTTCTGAGTGGGCCCCTAATCAGAGAACCTCAGCAAATGACCGCGCTGTTGCCAAAAATAATCTATATATAAAAAGACCAATATTGATATTACCGCCATATGGTCTGTGGTAAATAATACCAGTCCTACAGAACATATAATAGATTACAGCACAGGTACAGATAATGACTTACCGCTGATGTTCTTTCTAATGGAATTGTTCACTTTTCATGTCTTTTCCATCTGGCCCAGACCGACATGACAACTTCTCCAGCCAGGACTCAACTGCAGAGATTACAACAAAGACACATTTCACTTCTCATATTTTTAGCACTGTCACGGTCACCAATTGGACTATTCTCAACCTGCACAAACTCCTCATCCTGCTGATACCCCAATACTGAGCCGCTGCTGCCATATGTGTCCCTATTTCTGCACCTGATACCCCAATACTGAGCCGCTGCTGCCGTATGTGTCCCTATTACTGCACCTGATACCCCAATACTGAGCTGCTGCTGCCGTATGTGTCCCTATTACTGCACCTGCTGTGTGGTTCTGTGTGACCTCTAAATTTTAAAGCACCCCTCTAGAATATAGTAATGCCGGTGTGCAAGTGCCCTAGAAAACAGTGCCCACATTTTGTCCCCTAGACTGTAATAATGCCCTGTGTGCCCCTTTGACAGTCACAGTAACCTGAGTTCCCCTATAACAATAAGTGTCCACTTTACATTTAATAATGTCCCAAGTCTCCCCCTGTACATCTCCCCTATACACAGAATAATGCCCCCTCACTGGATATATACTGACCCCTTAATGTCCCCAAACTATTTAATGGGTCCAACACTGTATGATGGCCCCTAGATAGCATCCATACAGCATAATACACCAGATAGTCCTCAATATAGTATAATGCACCCCCATAGGCAGCCTCTATATTATAATAAATCCCCATAGGCAGAGTCTATAATATAATACACCACCATAGGCAGCCGCTATATTATAATGCACCCCCATAGGCAGCCTCTGTAGTATAATGCATCCCCATAGGGAGTCTCTGTAGTATGATGCACCCCAATATGGAGCCTCTGTAGTATAATGCAGCCCCCATATACAGCCTCTGTAGTATAATGCACCCCCCATATACAGCCTCTGTAGTATAATGCACCCCCATTAAATAAAAAAAAAAAAAACAATACTCACCTCCTGGCTCCTGTGCTGCTCACTGTTCTCCCTCTCAGTGTCTGACAGCGGGCGCCGGCAGGTGATGTCATCGCGCCCGCTGTCAGACGCTGAGAGGGGGATTATGGGAGAGAAGGAGCGCTCGCTCCTTCTCTCTATGCGGTCAGCTGTATCGGCTGGATGCCGATACAGCTGACCCTCCGATGACGGGTGGGGGGCCCACTGCTGGCACAGGGCCCCCCCACCGCCTGTTCAGGCCCCATAGCTTCCGGGCGGCAGAGCAGGGAGAGCGATTCTCCCTGCTCTGCCGCAGAATGTAACTGTATCGGCGTGCTGTGCGACCTATCCTTTCAAATCAGGGCCCACCACGCAGGAGCTGGGGCCCACCGGAGGTTTCTCCGGTGTCCCGGTGGCTCAGTCCGACCCTGCTTGCCAGCCTGATAATACCAGGCCACAGCAGTCTGCTTATCTTTGCTGGTTAACAAAAATAGGGGATCCCATCGAAAAAAATTGGCGTGGGGTCCCCCCTATTTTTGTTAACCAGCCAGATGAAGCAGACTGCTGAGGCCTGGTTTTTCAGGCTGTTAAGGAGCCAAGATCCATGTACCTTGCCAGCCTGATAATACCAGGCCACAGCAGTCTGCATATCTTGGCTGGTTAACTAAAATAGGGGATCCCCTCGAAAAAAATTGGCGTGGGGTCCCCCCAATTTTTGTTAACCAGCCAGATGAAGCAGACTGCTGAGGCCTGGTTTTTCAGGCTGTTAAGGAGCCAAGATCCATGTACCTTGCCAGCCTGATAATACCAGGCCACAGCAGTCTGCATATCTTGGCTGGTTAACAAAAATAGGAGATCCCCTCGAAAAAAAATTGGCGTGGGGTCCCCCCTATTTTTGTTAACCAGCCAGATGAAGCAGACTGCTGAGGCCTGGTTTTTCAGGCTGGTAAGGATCCAATATCCATGGACCTTGCCAGCCTGATAATACCAGGCCACAGCAGTCTGTTTAGCTTGGCTGGTTAACAAAAATAGGGGATCCCCTCGAAAAAATAAAACGGCGTAGGGGTCCCCCTATTTTTGTTAACCAGCCAAGTAAAATGCAGACTGCTGTGGCCTGGTATTAAAAGACTGTCAAGGCCCATGGATTTTGGCCCTCAACAGCCTGATAATACCAGGCTACAGCAGCCCCACATTTGGCGCATCAAAAGATGTGCCAATTGTGGCACTTTACCCGGCTCTTCCCACTTGCCCTGTAGCGGTGGCAAGCGGGGTAATAAGGGGTTAATGTCACCGTTGATTGCACGGTGACAATAAGCCCGGTTAATAATGGAGAGTCGTCAATAAGACACCGATCCATTATTAATCCCAAAGTTTTTAAATGTTTAAAAAAAAGACACAGCCAGAAAAAAGTATTTTAATGAAATAAAAGAGACAACACAGTTTTCATTAATTTTATTACTCTCTCATTCCTGCGACGCCATCGATCTCCTGTAAAAAAAGAAAAAAAAACAACAGTATACCACCTGTCCGAAGCAGTCCATAGTAACGAGTGTCCCACGACGATCCAGCTCTGCTACATCGCAATGCCAGGCAGAGCCTGACATCCCGACGCAGCACAGCTGATTACCTGCTTCCCCGGCGGTGACGTCATCGGACTGCTTTACGGCCGCGATTACCCAGCAGTCACTGCAGTTATCGCGAGAAACTGCATGTGACCGCCAGGGAGAAGATGATGGCGGCCATCAAGCAGTCCAGGACGTGACCGCCGGAGATCTTCTGCCGTGTAAGTGCCGCTGACTCCTGACAGACCCGACCGACGGACACTGACAGTGACAGTGACATTCCGATTCCGCTATCCGATATGACGAAAATATCGGTACTCGGAATAGGAAGTCCGATACAGCTAATATCGGCCGATACCCGATATTTGCAGTATCGGAATGCTCAACCCTAATTGTGACTTGTAGGATTGCTACTTCCAATAGGTGGCGCTATAGAGTTCAAGTCCTCTTTTTCTCTTAAGAGGCAATTTGCATATTAAATTTCCCAGAGGAGCATTGCATGGCGAATAAGCCTCCTTACTTTGACAAGCCAGAGCTGGTATGTCACTCTCCACAAGGAGAAACCTTACCCCTTTGACCCTAGTCCAGAGCCTCTGACCTTGCCAAATCAGATCTCATACTTTGCACTGACGAGGACAAATAGTCCGAAACACCGTGTCTGCAAATTGAGATACTGATTTGGCTTTTATCCTAAGTCATATTACAAGACTCGTTAAAGAGTTGATTGTGACTTGTAGGATTGCTACTTCCAATAGGTGGCGCTATAGAGTTCAAGTCCTCTTTTTCTCTTAAGAGCCAATTTGCACATGCAAAATAGAAACCAAAATATGAGCAGAAATTAAAAGTGCTTGACATTAGACTCTAGTTGATATGATGTTTCAGGGTAGTCCCTATATAACACCCAACAGTAACCTTCCATTATTGAGTTATTCCAAAAACCCTTGTAGCGGTGTTCCATTACTTTAATGCCCTGGTGAAACAGCTTGTCTTGTTCATCGCTTACATCCCCAAGATTTTGAGGGGAGAAATCTAAATGTGAATGCAAAAAGTGCATTTTCAGAGACATGTGACATCCAAGACACTGGTATGCATTTAGCAGTTCCTCAACATCTTTAACATATTTTGGAGATTTTTGTTTTCCTAAGAAGTTTTCACAGATCCACTTGAAGCTTTTCCAATATCTCAATTCCTTATCATTTAGAGTTCCTTCAAACCTATCATCTCTCATAAACTCTCTAATCCATCATCTCTCATAAGTTCTCTAATCTGAGGACCAACAAGTACCCCTTCCTTCAGTTTTGCTGGTGAAATGCTGAAGAATTTCTATGAAATGTACTGGAACCCTTGTGAATTTGTCTTTGCCATGGCTTTCACAAAATTTTTAATCAATCCCAACATTGTATGTAGTGGAGGAAGAAAGATTTTTGTTGGC
This sequence comes from Oophaga sylvatica, assembly GCA_033576555.1. Lineage (NCBI taxonomy): Eukaryota > Metazoa > Chordata > Amphibia > Anura > Dendrobatidae > Oophaga > Oophaga sylvatica. The sequence goes on from JARQOD010000006.1 coordinate 297,572,137, forward strand.
GCAACTAAAGATTAGGCTGAACATTGTCTCTACCTGGAGCATAGATGTTTCTCTGTCCCCAATCATGACGAATATAATTCTCTACTGTATTTCTTCTGTCCTATAAACACAAGAAGCCACAATATTTTGTGAAACCTCCTTGCATTCCCATTAGCAGATCAATCACTTTCAAATCCCCACAGATATTCCATTGATGATACTTATATTGTATAGCATCCAAAATAACTGACAGATTTTCATAACTTTTCTTTCGATGACATGAGTGAGCAATATGTAATAAAAAGGAGGGAAAGGGAGAAAGCGCACTGATCTAAATGTAGAAGTAAAATAAAATCATAGGTGAATGAGATAATACTCACCTTGTAAATGTCTAGAATACTTGCATATAGGTCACTATAGGACCATTAGATGTTCAGAAGCGAGTTTCTTCTGTTATCGGTATGCTGCAAGTCCCTGGTAGCTAGTGCATGGCTAAAACCAAGCAACCATAGGAATACTAATGAAATGAACTTGATACCAGGCTGTTTGCTCTCGCGTTGTAGTACAGTCCAGAAATTCTAGAATCCAGATAATCTAAAGAGAGGATTTCTATTATATATCAAAAATAAAGTCCATACAACGCGTTTCGACAATATAGAATGTCTTCCTCAGGTATGTATCTTTTTTTCTCCACATTTTTGGAACATTCATTATAACATACCTGAGGAAGACATTCTATATTGTCGAAACGCGTTGTATGGACTTTGTTTTTGATATATAATAAAAATCCTCTCTTTGGATTCTCAGGATTTTAAGAATTTCTGGACTCTACTACAACAGGAGCGCAAACAGCCTAGAATCAAGTTCATTTCATGAGTGAGCAATAGGGATTGATGGTTTCATATTTCCATTGTGAAGCAACACTGCTTTTAAACTTCTCTGAGATGAGTCAATAAACAATCACCAATCTGCAACAAAATATTCGATTCAGTTCTTCAAAGAGGCCATTCACATTGTTACCATAGACCATTGGTATATCAACTGTGAAAAATTGTGTTAAAGTGTTACTTCTGTTTCGGTAATATCACACTTTGACATCATCATGAAGAAGACTCTTCTGTTTCAACATAGATGCAAGAAATTCAGCTTTATCTTTTGACAAAGAAAGGTTTCTGATGAGATTTTTTAATTCTTGTTGAGTAAAGCTTTCTGGCTGCTCGGCTGCTCCATCAGGTATATACTCATCTTGACGTGAGGTCTCCATGTCAGTAGCTTCAGCTCCATAGTCTTCATATTCTACTTCATTTTCATCCAATCCAGACAACAGTGGTACAGGAACTGGCAAGGTACCATCATGTAGAAGTGGCCTAATCGCAGATTCAAGTTCAGGGTAATTAATCTTATGCTTGTTCTTTGTAGAAAAGCCCTTCAGTTTGACAAAACAAATATAGTATTCATCACTATGATTTTTGGGTTCTCTCCAACTTATGGGAACAGCAAATGGCATAGCCACTTTCCTCATATTCAACCAGTCACGAAGACCACTTGAACAGCTTGAGCATATCACATGAGGGGCCCAGCTTTTGTCTTGATCACCAAGTGGACACTTAAAGTACATTTGGTACATGTTTTTAATATCATGAGCGATTGAACATACTTGGCCTTTTGGTGTAAAAGAACCACACACATAGCAGAATCTGTTCGGATGATTGATACACTGTCTGGGCATTTTTCTCCTTTAACCCCTTAACCCCCAAGGGTTGTTTGCACGTTAATGACCAGGCCAATTTTTACAATTCTGACCACTGTCTCTTTATGAGGCTATAACTCTGGAACGCTTCAACGGATCTTCGCGATTCTGAGACTGTTTTCTCGTGACATATTGTACTTCACGTTAGTGGTAAAATGTCTTCATATAACTTGCTTTTATTTTTGAAAAAAATGCAAATATGGCGAAAATTTTGAAAATTTTGCAATTTTAAAACTTTGAATTCTTAATCCCTTAAAACAGAGAAATATGTCACACAAAATAGTTAAGAAATAACATTTCCCACATGTCTACTTTACATCAGCACAATTTTGGAACCAAATTTTTTTTTTCTTAGGAAATTATAAGTGTTAAAATTTGACCAGCGATTTCTTATTTTTACAACAAAATTTACAAAGCCATTTTTTTTAGGGACCACCTCATATTTGAAGTCACTTTGAGGGGTCTATATGGCAGAAAATACCCAAAAGTGACACCATTCTAAAAACTGCACCCCTCAAGGTACTCAAAACCACATTCAAGAAGTTTATTAACCCTTTAGGTGCTTCACAGGAGCTGAAGCATTGTGGAAGGAAAAAATGAATATTTAACTTTTTAGCCACAAAAATGATCTATTACAAACTTTTTTTTTATTTTCACAAGGGTAAAAGAAGCAAATGGACAGATAAAGTTGTTGTGCAATTTATCCTGAGTACGCCAATAGTCAATATGTGGAGGAAAACCACTGTTTGGCAACACGGCAGAGCTCATAAGGGAAGGAGCGCCGTTTGACTTTTTCAAACTAAAATTGGCAAGAAAAGAGATTGGACGCCATGTCGTGTTTGGAGAGCCCCTGATGCGCCTAAACAGTGGAAACCCCCCACAAGTGACACCATTTTGGAAACTAGACCCCCTAAGGAACTTATCTAGATCTGTTGTGAGCACTTTGAACCCCAAAGTGTTTCACAAAAGTTTATAATGCCTGGGTCTGAAAAATAAAAAAAACAATTTTCCACAAAATGATTTTTTAGTCCCAAATTTTTGATTTTTCCCAGGGAAATTGGACCCCAAAAGTTGTTGTCCAATTTGTCCTGAGTATTCTGATACCCCATATGTGGAGGGGGAAACAGTTTGGGCGCACGACAGGGCTTGGAAAGGAAGTAGTAACGTTTGGAATGCAGACGTTGATGGGGGTCATGTTCCATTTGCAGTGCCCCAGATGTGCCTAAACAGTGGAAACCCCCCACAAGTGACCCCATTTTGGAAACTAGACCCCCTAAGGAGCTTATCTAGATCTTTGGTGAGCACTTTGAACCCCCAAGTGCTTCACACAAGTTTATAATGCCCGAGCATGAAAATAAAAAATCCTATTTTTTTTCCCACAAAAATTATCTTTTAGTCACTAATTTTTTATTTTCCCAAGGGTAACAGGAGAAATTGGACCACAAAAGTTGATGTCCAATTTGTCCTGAGTACGCTGATACCCCATATGTGGGGGAACCACTGTTTGGGCGCACGGCAGAGCTCGGAATGGAAGGAGCGCCATTTGACTTTTTCCAAACAAAATTGGCTGGAATTGAGATTGGATGCCATGTTGCATTTGGAGAGCCCCTGATGTGCCTAAACAGTGGAAACCCGCCACAAGTGACCCCATTTTGGAAACTAGACCCCCTAACGAACTTATCTAGATCTTTGGTGAGCAATTTGAACCCCAAAGTGCTTCACACAAGTTTATAACGTAGAGCCGTAAAATTAAAAAATCATATTTTTTCCACAAAAATGATCTTTTCACCCCAATTTTTATTTTCCCAAGGGTAACAAGACTCCAAAAGTTATTTTGCAATTTTCCCTGAGTATGCTGATACCCCTTATGTGGGGGAAAACCACTGTTTAGGTGCATGGCAGAGTTTGGAAGGGAAGGAGCGCCGTTCGACTTTTTCAACACAGAATTGGCTGGATGCCATGTCGTGTTTGGAGAGCTCCTGATCTGCCTAAACAGTGGAAACCCCCAACAAATGACACCATTTTGGAAACTAGACCCCTCAAGGAACTTTTCTAGATGTGTGGTGAGCACTTTGAACCCCGAAGTGCTTCACAGAAGTTTATAACGTACAGCTGTAAAATAAAAATCTTTTTTTTTTTTTTACAAAAATGATTTTTTCGTCCCCAATATTTATTTTCACAAGGGTAACAGGAGAAATTGGACCCCAAAAGTTGTTGTCCAATTTGTCCTGAGTACGCTGATACCCAATATGTGGGAGTAAACTACTGTATGGGCGCACGCCGGGGCTCGGAAGGGAAGTAGTGACGTTTTGGATTGCAGACTTTGATGGAATGGTCTGGGGGCGTCATGTCGCATTTGGAGAGCCCCTGATGCGCCTATACAGTGGAAACCCCCCACAAGTGACCCCATTTTGGAAAATAGACCCCACAAGGAACTTATCTAGATGTGTGGTGAGCACTTTGAACCCCGAAGTGCTTCACAGAAGTTTATAACGTACAGCCGTAAAAATAAAAATCCTTTTTTTTTTTACAAAAATGATTTTTTTCGCCCCCAATATTTTATTTTACTAAGGGTAACAGGAGAAATTGGACCCCAAAAGTTGTTGTCCAATTTGTCATGAGTACGCTGATACCCAATATGTGGGAGAAAACTACTGTATGGGTACATGTTGGGGCTCGGAAGGGAAGTAGTGACGTTTTGGATTGCAGACTTTGATGGAATGGTCTGGGGGCGTCATGTCGCATTTGGAGAGCCCCTGATGCGCCTAAACAGTGGAAACACCCCCACAAGTGACCCCATTTTGGAAAATAGACCCCACAATGAACTTATCTAGATGTGTGGTGAGCGCTATGAAGCCCCAAGTGCTTCACAGAAGTTTATAACGTACAGTCGTAAAAACAAAAAAAATCATTTTTTTTTTTAAAAAAATGATATTTTTACCCCCAGTTTTTTATTTTCCCAAGGGTAACAGAAGAAATAGGACAATTTGCACAATAACTCTTGGGGTCCAGAGTACGCTGATACCCCATATGCGGGGGTAAACTACTGTTTGGGCGCATGGCAGAGCTCAGAAGTGAAGAAGCAGCGTTTGACTTTTTCAATGCAGAATTGGCTGGAATTGAGATCAGACGCCATGTCACATTTGGAGAGCCCCTGATGTGCCTAAACAGCGGAAACCCCCCAATTCTAATTCCAACCCTAACCCCAACACACCCCTAACCCTAGTCCCAACCCTAACCACAAACCTAACCCTAACACACCCATAACCCTAATCCCAACCCTAACCCTAATCCTAACTTTAGCGCCATCCCTAACCCTAACTTTAGCAGCAACCCTAACCCCACGGGAAAATGGAAATAAATACTTTTTTTTATTTTATTATTTTTCCCTAACTAAGGGGGTGATAAAGGGGGGTTTGATTTACTATTTATAGCGGGTTTTTATGATTGGCAGCTGTCACGCTAAAAGACGCATTTTATTGCAAAAATAGTTTTTGCATCACCACATTTTGAGAGCTATAATTTTTGTATATTTTGGCCCACAGAGTCATGTGAGGTCTTATTTTTTGCGGGACGAGGTGACGTTTTTATTGTTACCATTTTTGAGCATGTGACTTTTTTGATCGCATTTTATTTCGATTTTTGGGTGGTTAGAATGAACAAAAATCAGCAATTCATGAATTTCTTTTGGGGGAGGCGTTTATACCGTTCCGTGTGTGGTAAAATTGATAAAGCAGTTTTATTCTTCGGGTCAGTATGATTACTGCGATACCTCATTTATATCATTTTTTTATGTTTTGTCGCTTTTATAGAATAAAGCCAATTTTATATAAAAAATTATTATTTTGCATCGCTTTATTCTGCGAGCTATAACTTTTTAATTTTTTCGCTGATGATGCTGTATGGTGGCTCGTTTTTTGTGAGATAAGATGATGTTTTCATCGGTACCATGTTTATTTATATCCGTCTTTTTGATCGCGTGTTATTCCACTTTTTGTTCGGCAGTATGATGATAAAGCATTGATTTTTTGCTTTTTTTTTTTTTTTAAGGGGTTCACTAAAGGGGTTAACTAGTGGGACAGTTTTATAGGGGGGGTTGTTACGGACGCGGCGATACCAAATATGTGTACTTTTATTGTTTTGGTTTTTTTATTTACAGGAAAAAATGAATTTATTGGGGAATATTCTTTTTTTTTTTTATGATTTTTTTAAACAATTTTTATTTTTTTAACTTTTTTACTTTGTCCCAGGGTGGGACATCACTGTATAGGGTCAGATCGCTGGTGTGACAGTGTGCACAGCACACTGTCACACCAGCGATCGCTCTGGCATCTCTGCAGGCTGAGAGCAGGCACTGAGGAAGCCGCCTCCCTGCAGGACCCGGATGGACCCCGGCACCATCTTGGATCCGGGGTCCTGCAGGGAGGAAGGACCCTCGGAACAGCGCGACACATCGCGCTGCTCTGAGGGACTCAGGGGAGCGCGCAGGGAGCCCCCTCCCTGTACGATCCTCCCCTGTGCCCCCTGTACACCGCGATCATGTTTGATAGCGGTGTGCCAGGGGTTAATGTGCCGGGAGCGGTCCGTGACCGCTCCTGACACATAGTGCCGGGTGTCAGCTGTGATAATCAGCTGACACCCAGCCGCGATCGGCTGCGCTCCCCCTGGGAGCGCGTCCGATCGCTGGGACGTACTATCCCGTCCATGGTCATACGGGCCCAGGTAGCATGGATGGTATAGTACCTCGGATGGCAGTAAGGGGTTAAATCAAATCAAACAGTAGAGTAAGTTCAGTTCAATGGTAGTGACAAACTCAAAAAAAATGCGATGAGCCGACCGACTATATGTAGAAATTTCCCCAAAAATGACAGAGGCAGCTAATATTTAGAACTAATTTTACTGGAAGGAAATCAGGTAGATAACTATATACAGTTGTGAGGTAAATGGGTCAGCCTGTTCCTTACAGATGAACATTTGCAGACAGGCAGTTTCTCAGTGTGATATGGGCTGCTTTCAGGTTCTCTGTCTGTGGAGATCCTCACTCAGTTACACCTCAGTGGCTGAGCTGTTTTCTTCCCTCTGAAGCGACTTGCTCTCCCAAAAATGTAGTGAAAATCCTCTCACAATGGCGGCTGTCCGCTGCCTTCCTTTCTATCTCCCTGTGGCAGGGCTCAGATCCCTGTAGAGCCCTGTCTCCTGTCAGAGTCCTTGCTGCCATCCCCATCCTTTTCTGACTAACTCAAATCTTACCGACTCATAACAGTTAGCTCCTCCCAATAACATGTGACTTTCCGAGAAGCAGTCATTAGTTGACTGCACTGTCAATACTCCTTCCTATAAAACTCACTAAAACCTTTACTGATGTTGTCCCTGTAAGAAAAGTTACAATTAAGTAAGACAAGCAAAGAAATGGGAATAACATAGGAAAAAACACAGGCATTGAAAATGCAGAAATAACGTAATAACAAAAATACTTCTATCTTAGAAACTTTATGTGATAGGGCAAAACTAAGCTTATTTTTGGAATCAGCACATCAAATTCCATAAAACAGACATATTACCTTTTCTGATGATTTGTTTGTGTTGACCAGTGAAGACACGGCTAGGGTCTTGGCCTGAGACCGAGGATAGATATGACCTTGAGGAGGTGAAGATCCCAGGAGAAGATCAATGACACATGGAGGTAACGTCTCCACTTCCATCTTTTCAAAGACATTAGCTTGTGACCGATAAGCAGGTGGCAGACCCGGCAGAGTAGATTGTGTCACCAACTGCCGAACTGGGTGTATAGTGACAAGACAACTTTCGTGGCAAGACTGTCCCCAAAAACTCACCTCACTTAATCTCCAGTCTTGGACATGCTTGACAGGCCCAGCAGAAGTGGATGTCACAGGCTAGTTAGCACATAAAAGACGATCTTCTCCGTATGCATAATTCCTACCCATAGCGCCACCTGTTCAGTAACAAAAAAAATGACTTCAGATAGGGTCCTTTCATCAACAAACAACACCATCAAAGGACTCTGAAGGAGTCAGATAGGATTCTGGTATTGATCTACCACAGCTCGCTGCATGAAGTTTTCATCCAAACCCGGAACTCAATGGACTGTGTAGCTCCACATGATACGGATATGGTCAGGTTCAATGGTAGAGAGAAATTACTCTTACCCAGGGTAGCCTCTCATACAGACCCTAAGCTTGGGAGTTAACCGAATTCTCGGGGCAAAAGTGGATAAGATTTTCCATGCTACCACATTAGCAGCACAATCCCTAAGCACAACTGTATTCCTGCCATTGCTCAACCAGCTTAATGCTGTCAACTGGCATAGTTTCATGGGAGACTACTGCCATGGAAGGCTGAAGAATTACAAGTCTCTGGAAGGACAGAGTGTCACAATCCACATTTGGATCTGTGGCAGATCTCTCGCTGCATGTTGAAACCTTGTTCCTGTCTGGCCAGCGGGGCTTAATCTCAGTCTTTGCCCCCAGTGGCCACTGGTGGAATTGCATGCCTGATTACTTGTCAGGAGCAGGTGGCTACCACTCCCACTTCCTTTATAAGGTCTCCTGAGTTATCAGCTGGTGTTGGTAATATTGCTTCCTCTGGAAACCAACCAAGCTGAGCCTGGAGCTGCTGAGAGCAGTTGTCCTTCAGTTGCTGCCCTCATCTGAGGCCTTACTCTGCTGTGCGGAGCTTAACAGCAGAGAAAGCTAAGCGTCTATTGTTTAGTTGAATTAACCCTTTGGTGTCTGTCTTTCCTTTGAGTTGTTTTGGTGTAATTTACATTATTCCCTGTCTCACCTGCTGGGAGGGGGTTGGTGGGTTTAGCTCAGGGCTAAACAGGAGACAGGAACAGGTCGGGGACTTGGGCCTCGCTACCTTTAAGCGTATCCCCAAATTAAGGAAAGACAGGTCCTCCCTTAGCTTTAGGGGCAGTTCAGGGGCCCAGGTTCCTTATACCCTGCATTTCTACAACTGCCCCGTGATACAGAGTCTGCCTCATCAGTTTCCTCTCACATGGCAGCTCTCTGGAATGCTCCTGAAACCTGAGATTTATCCAGAAAACCAGAGAAATTAGACCATCTAATGTAGCGGGAATGTCTCGGACAGCCAATTTGTCCTTAATCCTTCCAGACAAACTCTCACAGAAGGCGGCCCACAGTGCCTTGCTGTGTATAGCAGGTGACGGGATGCAATGCACAGATGGCATGAGGTGGAAGCAGACAAAAACTATTTATTTCTTCTATGATGGGACATTGCAGTAGTTGAGAAACAGTTAATCAATATGAAACAACGCAGGCACAAGTAACTTATAGAATACAAAATATAAAATAAGTCTTGGAGTTCTATTTAAGGAACAGAGAAGTCTCTTAGAGATTATAAATGTGTCTCACTGACGAGGCAGCTGTTAAGCCAACTCCTCCCAAAGCAATGGCTCTAATGTAGGTTACTTTGTTTTCCCTTTAGGCCACAAGTCCTCCTAACGAAGCCAGGAATTTTGGGCCTCCTTTGCTCCAACCAACCCCTAACTGTTGTCTTGACCCAGGCTGAACCCTGTACCGTACGCTTTTGCCTGAAGAAACGTGTTTTCCTCATGAATCTTCAGTGTTTGACCGATGGTGGGTGTCTCCAGGGTAGGAGGAAAAGAGGGCTGGGCTCTGGAACTTGACTTCTTACCAAAGAAATTTTACCACTATCATGAAGTACAATGTGTCATGAAAAAACAGTCTCAGAATCACGAGGATCTGATGAAGCGTTCCAGATTTATAACCTCATAAATCGACAGTGGTCAGAATTGCAAAAATGGAACCGGTCATTAACGTGCAAACCACCCTCGGGGGTAAAGGGGCTAAATTACATAGAGAATTACAGTATGCAAAAGCTGATTTTAAAAATGCATTGTTATGGATTACATATGCATGTTATACAGATTCTAGGCGAGGAAAAAATTGCACACTCCTATAGCACACGCATGACATAAGTTGAACCAAACGGATTCCACTTTTACAACTTTTCAAGAGCAACACTGGAGCTATTTTTATACACTAATGTGAGCGAGTCCTGAAACACTATCTTCTGTGAAATTTTTGTATACTGTATATACCATATTTTTCAGATTATAATATGCACTTTCCTCCCCAAGAAAAAGTGTGGGGGGAGCGTGGAGGTGCATCTTATAATCTGAATGTAGCTTACTGGGGAGGAGGGGTGGCTGTGGCGGAGCAAGGTCCCATGAGGCAGGGGCAGTGCTGCAGAAGTGAGTCGATGCTTTGGGCCCTGGGTGGCGAGGAAGGGGTGTTCGGCAGTGCAAGGCTGTACAGGCTCTGGATTTTCAGAACATATCAGGTGTCCCTGCACTTCCCATCCTTTTCACTGAAGTGAAATTTGGGGAAATGGCTGCAGGATGCGCAAAATGAGATCTCAACCCCTGAGATCACGGATCCCGAGATCTGAATCTGTGCATGCTCTGCTTTCGGCGGCTATTTTCCGGAAATACACCGTAGTGAAAAGGATGGGAAGTGCGGAGACTCCCAACATTATCTGCAAGTCTAGAGCCCATTCAGCCTTGCATCACTGAACAGTCCGGTGCCCGGAGCATCACACCACTCAACAGCACCTGCGTTCCCCACCCAGAAAGCTACTGCAAAAACGGACTACAAGATGCACAACCATTTTATGATATAAAAGAAATCCAATTTTCCTGGTGTGCGTCTTATGGTATTATGGTCAGGTGGATAGACAGCTGATAGTCCTACTGAATAGACTGTTAGAATTTGTATTATGGCAAGAAAAAAGCAGCTAAATAAAGAAAAACGAGTGGCCATCATTTCTTTAAGAAATGAAGGTCAGTCAGTTAAAAAAATTGGGAAAACTTTGAAAGTGTCCCCAAGTGCAGTTGCAAGAACCATTAAGCGCTACAAAGAAACTGGCTCACATGAGGACCGCCCCAGGAAAGGAAGACCAAGAGTCACCTCTGCTTCTGAGGATAAGTTTATCCAAGTCACCAGCCTCAGAAATCGCAGGTTTACAGCAGCTCAGATTAGAGACAAGGTCAATGTCACACAGAGTTCTAGCAGCAGACACATCTCTACAACAATTGTTAAGAGGAGACTTTGTGCAGCAGGCCTTCAAGGTAAAATAGCTGCTAGGAAACCACTGCTAAGGACAGGCAACAAGCAGAAGAGACTTGTTTGGGCTAAAGAACACAAGGAATGGACATTAGACCAGTGGAAATCTGTGCTTTGGTCTGATGAGCCAAATTTGAGATCTTTGGTTCCAACCACCGTGTCTTTGTGCGACGCAGAAAAGCTGAACGAATGGACTCTACATGACTGGTTCCCACGGTGAAGCATGGAGGAGGAGGTGTGATGGTGTGGGGGTGATTTGCTGGTAACACTGTTGGGGATTTATTCAAAATTGATGGCATACTGAACCAGCATGACTACCACAGCATCTTGCAGTGGCATGCTATTCCATCCGGTTTGCGTTTAGTTGGACCATCATTTATTTTTCAACAGGATAATGACCCCAAACACACCTCCAGGCTGTGTAAGGGCTATTTGACCAAGAAGGAGAGTGATGGGGTGCTACGCCAGAGGACCTGGCCTCCACAGTCACCAGACCTGAACCCAATCGAGATGGTTTGAGGTGAGCTGGACCGGAGAGTGAAGGCAAATGGGCCAACAAGTGCTAAGCATCTTTGGGAACTCCTTCAAGACTGTTGGAAGACCATTTCCTGTGACTACCTCTTGAAGCTCATCAAGAAAATGCCAAGAGTGTGCAAAGCAGTCATCAAAGCAAAAGATGGCTACTTTGAAGAACCTAGAATATAAGACATATTTTCAGTTGTTTCACACTTTTTTGTTAGGTATATAATTCCACGTGTTAATTCATAGTTATGATGCCTAGAATGAATGTACAATTTTCATAGTCATGAAAATACAGAAAAATCTTTAAATGAGAAGGGGTGTCCAAATTTTTGGTCTGTACTGTATTCTACACACACACATATATTTATATATATATATATATATATATATATATATATATATATATCATCAGATTGTCCAGGACAATCTTATGATAAATGGGCTACTGGAACAAACCATTCATGGACAAGGCAAGAGGACCTGGATCCGATGAAATGCTACTAAAACGGCAGACCAAATGAGAAAGGATATATGAAGCGTATGAGGAAACTCTGGATGGATACGAGACCTGCATGTCCGCTAACTGAGAAACAACTAGTCACCCAATGTTTACATATCATATAGAGAAAGTTATTATCACTAGTGTTGGGCAATACTTCCCGATATCCAGAAATATCGGATCGGATTGGATCGGCCCGATACTCAAAAAGTATCGGGTATCGCCGATTCCGATACCGGAAACCCAATGCAAGTCAATGGGACAGAAATATCGTAATTAAAAAAAAAACTTTCTTTCCTTGTAAACACTAGATATACACACATAGAATACATATATATATATATATATATACATGTCATTGTGACATGTATATATATATACAGTTATATGAAAAAGTTTGGGCACCCCTATTAATCTTAAGCTTAATGTTTTATAAAAATTGGTGTTTTTGCAACAGCTATTTCAGTTTGATATATCTAATAACTATTGGACACAGTAATGTTTCTGCCTTGAAATGAGGTTTATTGTACTAACAGAAAATGTGCAATCTGCATCCAAACAAAATTTGACAGGTGCATAAGTATGGGCACCCTTATCATTTTCTTGTTTTAAATACTCCTACCTACTTTTTACTGACTTAATAAAGCATTTTTTTTTTTAGTTTTGTAACCTCATTGAGCTTTGAACTTCATAGCCAGGTGTATGCAATCATGAGAAAAGCTACTTAAAGTGGCCACTTGCAAGTTGTTCTCCTGTTTGAATCTCCTCTGAAGAGTGGCATCATGGGTTCCTCAAAACAACTGTCAAATGATCTGAAAACAAAGATTATTCAACATAGTTGTTCAGGGGAAGGATACAAAAAGCTGTCTCAGAGATTTAACCTGTCAGTTTCCACTGTGAGGAACATAGTAAGGAAATGGAAGAACACAGGGACAGTTCTTGTTAAGGCCAGAAGTGGCAGGCCAAGAAAAACATCAGAAAGGCAGAGAAGAAGAATGATGAGATCAGTCAAGGACAATCCTCAGACCACCTCCAGAGAGCTGCAGCATCAACTTGCTGCAGATGGTGTCACTGTGCATCGGTCAACTATACAACACACTTTGCACAAGGAGAAGCTGTATGGGAGAGTGATGCGAAAGAAGCCGTTTCTGCAAGCACGCCACAAACAGAGTCGGCTGAGGTATGCAAAAGCACATTTGGAGAAGCCAATTTCTTTTTGGAAGAAGGTCCTGTGGACTGATGAAACCCAGATTGAGTTGTTTGGTCATACAAAAAGGCGTTATGCATGGCGTCAAAAAAACACAGCATTCCAAAAAAAAACACTTGCTACCCACAGTAAAATTTGGTGGAGGTTCCATCATGCTTTGGGGCTGTGTGGCCAATGCCGGCAGCGGGAATCTTGTTAAAGTTGAGGGACGCATGGATTCCACTCAGTATCAGCAGATTCTTGACAATAATGTTCAAGAATCAGTGACAAAGTTGAAGTTACGCAGGGGATGAATCTTTCAGCAAGACAATGATCCAAAACACCACTCCACATCTAGTCAGACATTCATGCAGAGGAACAATTACAATGTTCTGGAATGGCCATCCCAGTCCCCAAACCGGAATATCATTGAACATCTGTGGGATCATTTGAAGAGGGCTGTCCATGCTCAGTGACCATCAAACTTAACTGAACTGGAATTGTTTTGTAAAGAGGAATGGTCAAAAATACCTTCATCCAGGATCCAGGAACTCATTAAAAGCTACAGGAAGAGACTAGAGGCTGTTATTTTTGCAAAAGGAGGATCTACTAAATATTAATGTCAAATTTTGTTTGGATGCAGATTGCACATTTTCTGTTAGTACAATAAACCGCATTTCAAGTCAGAAACATTACTGTGTCCAATAGATATTAGATATATCAAACTGAAATAGCTGTTGCAAAAACACCAATTTTTATAAAACATTAAGCTTAAGATTAATAGGGGTGCCCAAACTTTTTCATATAACTGTATACATATATATACATGTCACAATTGCCGGCTTTTGTGAAATTACAGAACCACCCAACATGAAATGACACATGGTTTACATAGATTTAACCATGTCATTTCATGTAGTTTGATATATGGTTTTCACTAACAATTACATGAGTGTATGTGTGCAAAATTTCACACATGTAGGGGTTAATTAAAGGTGTAAATTCGTTGTAAAAAAAAACGCATTTTTTTGCTACGAATTTACACCTTTAATTAACCCCTACATGTGTGAAATTTTGCACATATACGCTCATGTAATTGTTAGTGAAAACCATATATCAAACTACATGAAATGACATGGTTAACTCTATGTAAACCATGTGTCATTTCATGTCGGGTCTGTAATTTCACAAAAGCCGGCAATTGAATTAGCTGCTATTATACTATGTAGAATTTTATGTACTATAAATATATATATATATATATATATATATATGTGTGTCACAATGACGTATATATATGTATATATATATATATATATATATATGAGGTGTAAAATTGTTGAAAAAAAATGCGTGGGCTCCCGCCCTATTTTCTCAACCAGACAGACAAAGCCAGCGAGTGGGGGTAGATAATAATAGCCCAGAGAGGGACCATTATTTTTGGCCCCCCCTGGCTACTAACATCTGCACCCAGACACCCCAGAAAAGGCAAATCTATAATTAGATTCGCCCTTTCTGGCACTTAGCCCGTCTATTCCCATTGCCCTGTAGCGGTGGCGAATGGGTTAATAATGGGTTAAAGTCACCTTGCTATTGAAAGGTGACAGCCAGATTAATAATTGAGAGCTGTCAATTAGACAACTATCAATTATTAATCCTATTGAAGTAAATAAAAAAACACACACACATTAAGAATAAATAATTTTAATGAAATAAAAACACATTTTTTTACCATCTTTTATTGTACAGCTAATCCTCGATTCCCTTGTTCTCATGAAATAAAAATAAAATAATAAAGTAACATTATTCTTACCTATCCGACGCACAGTCAGGTCCCCGATGTAATCCTTCTGAAAGGGTTAACGTTTACTGCAGGGACCGCAGCTAATGCTGACAGCCTCGCAGTAAACCCCCGAATGAATCATCTCCTCTCCTGGCTGACAGGAGAGGAAGTGGTTAGCATAATTGATTGCTTCCCACTTTCACTTCAGGTCAGCCAGGGACACCGCACAGCATCAGTGACGTCAGAGGGAATCCCGGCTGACCTGAAGTGAACTGATTAACAAAAATAGGGGATCCCCTCGAAAAAAAAAATGGCGTGGGGTCCCCCTATTTTTGTTAACCAGCCTGATGAAGCAGACTACTGAGGCCTGGTTTTTCAGGCTGTTAAGGAGCCAATATCCATGGACCTTGCAAGCCTGATAATACCAGGCCACAGCAGTCTGCTTATCTTGGCTGGTTAACAAAAATAGGGGATCCCCTCGAAAAAAAATGGCATGGGGTCCCCCCTATTTTTGTTAACCAGCCAGATGAAGCAGACTGCTGAGGCCTGGTTTTTCAGGCTGGTAAGGATCCAAGATCCATGAACCTTGCAAGCCTGATAATACCAGGTCACAGCAGTCTGCTTAGCTTGACTGGTTAACAAAAATAGGGGATCCCCTCGAAAAAAAATGGCTTGGGGGTCACCCTATTTTTGTTACCAGTCAAGCTAAGCAGACTGCTGTGACCTGGTATTATGCTGTAGCACATATTTTCTCACTTAATCAATACCAGCTTATATATTTCCTCCATTTCTATCACTATATAACATAGCACTTACTTATACTTTTTTATTAATATTATCACTGGTTCTCCCTTTGCGGCTGAGCACATGCGTGGGTTGCCGCGCACCAGGGATTTCCCGATCCGTCCAATGAAGGCGTCATCGTTCCCTGCTGCTTAGCAGCGGAGGGAGGATGTACGCCCCACGGGCGCTGAAGGAAGTCCCCCATATGGTCTGACGTAACCTGCGCATGCGCAATACAACTGCCCATTAGGGATGTAACCTGGCTTCCGATTGGTCATGGATAAGCGCCCTCAATCAACTTTGGTTAACATCGAACCTTTATCACCATTGGTTCAAATATGACTTACCCCCCCTTGTGGTGGTGACGTAAAATACGCGCCTGGTATCTGATTGGCTGCTATCATCCATGTTATACTATATACCCGGAAGTAAAGCACACGCCATTTCGGCATTTGTTATAGTTTCACCTGTTTTTGGCACTATATAATGGGGCATAGACCTGACCTTAGCCACGCCTCCTGACGAAGAAACGGCGAAATGCGCGTTGGGGCGGCAGGCTGCGGTCAGGACTTTCTCCCACATGTAAGTTAAAAACCGGTACAATTTAACCATTTGACTTTTTTCATTTGCACTATCCCATTGTTATTTAACAAATTGATTATAGTTGCAATTTATGCGCTTTACGGTATGCACGTGCACTGGATCTTTAATATAAGGTCCTCTTACTTCATTTTGTACATGATGTGGTTTAGTGTGTTACATGGTGGGGGAAAAATTGTCCTTTCCTCATGACCTGTTTTTTGTGATACTCTGCAATAATTTTTTATTATTGTTATTTATTAATAAAATATTTTCGTACAAATAGCTCTGATTCTGGCCTCATATGTGGGGAAGGAGTTATGTTATATATCGTTTTATGAGCTTGATTAATCTACTTAATTCCAATTGGGATTTTCCTAGTATTAACAGTCAAGTAAAAAGCAGACTGCTGCGGCCTGGTATTAAAAGACTGTCAAGGCCCATGGATTTTGGCCCTCAACAGCCTAAAAATACCAGGGTGCAGCAGCCCCACAATTGGCACATCCAAAGATGCGCCAATTGTGGCACTTTACCCGGCTCTTCCCGCTTGCCCTGTAGTGGTGGCAAGCAGGGTAATAAGGGGTTAATGTCACCTTTGATTGAACGGTGACAATAAGCCTGGTTAATAATGGAGAGGCGTCAATAAGACACCGTTCCATTATTAATCATAAAGTTTGTAAATTTTTTAAAAAATACACAGCCAGAAAAAAAGTATTTTAATGAAATAAAACACAAACACAGTTTTCATTATTTTTATTTCACGCTCATCCTGCGCGTGACGCCATCGATCTCCTGTAAAAAAAACAAAAATAACAAACCAACACAAATACTCCCTGTCCGACGCAGTCCAAAATCACGAGTGTCCCACGACGAGTCCAGACACAGCAGAGCTGCTTACCGGTGGAGATTCCCGACGGTGACGTCATCCGGACTGCTGTACTCTCGCGACAGCTGGCCGAGATTACCCAGTACCCGGCAGCACGTGCAGAAGCTGCACGTGACTGCCAGGGAGAGGGTAATGGCGGCCATCCAGGAGTCCAGGACGTGACCACCGGGGATCTTCTGCCAGGTAAGTGCTGCTGACTCCTGACAGACCCGACCGACACTGACAGTGACACTTTCGGGAAGTTCCTGTGTCACGTACTTCGTTCTGTGACACAGGAACTCCCCATATACTTTACTGCCAATGTCCGATTCCGGTATCCGATATGCAAAAAATATCGGATCTCAGAATCGGAATTCCGATACAGCGAATATCGGCCGATACCCGATATTTGCAGTATCGGAATGCTCAACACTAATTATCCCAACATGAGCTGGATCAACTGTACTGCAGATCCACCCCTCATGAAGACCTGGAAGAACAACATGTGCAACTCCCTGAAGATCCTTATTAGTGATGGCCGAGTAGCATCGTTGCTCGGGTCTCTTCGAGCATGCTCAGTTGATCTCCGAGTATTTTGGCGTGCTCAGAGATTTAGTTTTCATCGTCTCAGCTGCATGATTTGCAGCTGCTAGACAAGCTGAATACATGTGGGAATTCCGTAACAAACAGGCATTCCACACATGTAATCAGCCTGTCTAGCAGTCACAAATCATGCAGCTGAGACGACGAAAACGAAATCTCCAAGCACGCCAAAATACTCGGAGACCACCCGAGCATGCTCGGGGAAACCTGAGCAACGAGTATACTCGCTCATCACTAATCCTGATCCAATCCTGCAACTAAAGAGCTCTGCAGCTGATTTGAAACAGAAAATCTCAGATAAACTAAATAGCATCAATACCAGAGATCGACTGCCAAGGCTCAACAAAGAAACACCAGCAGACAGTATGATAGAAGATGCTAAAAGAGCACTTGCATCAATATCTACCACCACCATAAATGAAACTAATGAACTGATCTATCCTACTGCCTCAGCAATCATGGAAATGCTTGGCTATACAACCATCAAGAACAACAGAAGTACATGATGTGATGATCCAGTCCAGGGTTTGTTTGCTGCTATCTTCTCTCTGGACTGGTCATGTGGGGGTTAATCCCCTCTGCCTCGTCTTGGAGCTGGCTGGGCAATTTCAGTCCTCTGCAGACTGTGGGCCAGTGTCAGCTATAGTTCATGCTTCCAAGCTAGAGCATCTGACACATATACTCTTGTGATCCTTCTGCCTCTGATGTCCCGTACTGTGTATGACTCGGCCGGATCTCTGTACCCCATCTCTTGTTTTCCGTTCTTGATACCGTGTTCCCGGAATGGTTTTGACTCTCTTACTTGTACCCCAACTACAACTTACAGCTCACGTTTTGGATACCACGTTCCCATTAGGCTCTAATTTCTGGCTTGTCTCTGACTTCTTGCTTTGCTGTGACCTTTGGTATTTCTGCTCCTGACAGTGTATGACTCGGCTTGTTTTACCACTATTTCATTACCTGTTACACTTGTGCTGTTGCGCAGTGTTGCTACGCTGTGTTTGTGCAACCTTTCTTCCCTCACCAGCACCCTCTGGTGGAAGTTGCGCTATACTGCACGGCAGTAGCATTACACGTGCCACCCCTTGAAAAAGAAGAATGGAGACCAAGATCAAGGTGACACGAAGGGAAGTCAGCCAACTAACAGAAATACAGAAAGGTGTAAAGATCAAGAATAGGACCAAGTTGGACAAGTATAAAGCCCTGACCCCAACTGAAGTCTTAGAGACTGCTAAACAAAGGCTCACAGCACTTTCTAGGGAGATTCACTAGAGAAGTTGAGGCCAAGAAGATAAATGCCCTGTTCTCCAGAGAACCATCCAAGGTGTACTTCCAACTACAGAGTAACAGCACAAAGGCTGCAACTCCACCAATTACAAACACTGAACAGTACTGGAGTAACATTAGGGAGAAGGAAAAAAACACACAAAACCAGTGCAATGTGGCTGCAAAATCTAAGAATGAAACACAGCAACCACCTGAAGCATTAACCCGTCACCATTACAGAAGCAGGCATCTAACAGCAGGTCAAGAACATGAAGAGCTGGACAGCACCTGCCCAGACATGATCCACACCTACTGGCTAAAGAAATTAACAGTAGCACATGAACATATGCAAAGCAGATGAACCAATTGCTGGAAGCAGGCCACCACCCAGCCTAGCGAACACAAGGAAGAACAGTGCTGATCAGGAAGGATCCTCACAAAGGAACAGTTCCATCCAACTACTGCCTGGTAACCTGCCTTAAAAGAACATGGAAACTCCTGTCAGGCATCATAGCCACCAAGCTGCAGAACTATATGAATCAGTACATGAATCCAGCTCAGAAACGCATTGGAACCGACACCAGAGGCTCTAAGCACTAGCTCTTAGTAGATAGAGCAGTCGCTCAAGACTCATGATCCAGATAGACCAATCTCAGCACAGCCTGGATTGACTACAGGAAAGCCTATGACTCAATGCCACACACATGTATATGTGAATGCTTGGCTCTCTACAATGTCAACAGGAAATTAAGAACCTTCCTCAGAAACACAATGGGCTATGGAGAACAACATTGGAAGTCAACTCAAGACAAATAGCACAAGTGACCATCAAATGCGGCATATATATAAGGTGATGCACTGTCCCCATTGCTGTTCTCCATAGGCTTGCATACCCTCAGTCAGATAATTTCAGAGTCTTGCTATGAATACAAGTTCAAGAGCGGAAGCACCATCAAAAACCTCCTCTACATGGATGACATCAAGCTGTATGCGAAAAACGAACGAGACATCAATTCACTGATCCAACTTACAAGGATCTACAGTGAAGACATTGTGATGTTCATCGGACTGGAGTAGTGCGGCCAGTTGGTAATAAAGACAGGCAAGGTAGTCAAGACTGATGGAGTAGAATTACCAGCAAGGCACATGACAAATGTACAGACATGCTACAAGTACCTCGGCATCCCACAGGGATATGGTAACCATGATGAGGAGGCAAGGAAAGCAGCAACATCCAAATACCATCAAAGGGTAAGACAGGTCCTGAAGAGCCAGCTCAATGGGAAGAATAAAATCCGTGCCATCAATACATATGCCCTACCAATTATCAGATACCCTGCTGGCATTGTGTGCTGGCGAAAAGAAGAGATGCAAGCTGCAGATGTGAAGACACCAAAGCTTATCACAATGCATGGAGTTCTCCATCCTAAGTCTAACACCCAAAGATTGTATATCAACAGAAAGGAGGGTGGTCGAGGCTTGATATGCATCCAAGCCACCATGACAGATGAAACAAGGAGTATCCAGGAATACATCAAAAAAATGGCACCAAACGATGAGATGCAGAGAGAAAGCCTAAGGCAGCAACAACAACAGATCTAGAAGGAAGAAAAGGAACATGAAGCGCCATGGCAAGACAAGCCACTGCATGGGATGTACCATGACAGATAATGGAAGTGTCAGACATGGAGAAATCCTACCAATGGCTGGAGAAAGCTGGACTCCGAGACAGCACAGAGGCCCTAAACATAGTGGCACAAGAGCAAGCTCTAAGTACCAGATCCATAGAATCAGGAATCTACCACACAAGACAAGACCCAAGGTGCAGACTATGCAAATAAACCGTCCAACACATAGTGAGTGACAGGATGCAAAATGCAAGCAGGAACAGTGTATACCGAAAGACACAACCAAGTAGCGGGAATTGTATACAGGAATATCTGCACAGCATATGGGCTAAGTCCCCCTAAGTCTAGATGGGAGACCCCAGAGAAAGTGGTGGAGAATGAAAGGGCAAAAATCCTCTGGGACTTCAAGATTCAGATCGATTAGCAGGTGTTGGCTAACCAACCAGACATTGTGATAGTAGACAAGGATCAGAAGACATCAATGATAATAGATGTGGCAGTGCCAAGCAACAGCAACATCAGAAAGAAGGAATATGAGAAGCTGGAGAAATACCAAGGCCCTAAAGAAGAACTGGAGAAGATGTGGAAGGTGAAGGCATCAGTGATTCCAGTGGTGATAGGAGCACTTGGAGCTTTGACCCCTAAGTTGGAAGAATGGCTATAACAGATCCCAGGAGCAACATCTGAGCTCTCTGTCTATAAAAGTGCAATACTCTGAACAAATAAGATCCTGCGCAGAACCCTCAAACTCCCAGGCCTTTGGCACTGGACCCAAAAATGAGAAAGGAAAACAAAGACCACCCCCGGTGGGGGTGAGAAGGAAGTTTTGTTTGTTATATATGTAATGAAATTCTTGACTGTATTAAAAAGTGTGTTTGTGTTTAACTATGATTTTTAATATACCGTATATACTCATGTATAAGCCGTCCCGTGTATAAGCCGACCCCCCTAATTTTGCCACAAAAAACTTGGAAAACTTATTGACTCGCGTATAAGCCGGGTGTATATGTTGCCGTCCTGCTCTGTGCTCCCCCATCCAGCTCTGTGCACCCCCATTCTCCTCTGTGCTCCCCTCCTCCTGCTCCATTATCCTGTCCTGCTCCGTGCTTTCCATCCTCCCCCGTCCTGCTCCGTGGTCCCCCATCCAGCTCTGCACTCCCCCATTCTCCTCTGTGCCCACCCCGTCCTGCTCCGTGCTCTCCGTCCTCCCCCCGTTCTGCTCCGTGCTCTCCGTCCTCCCCGTTCTGCTCCGTGCTCTCCGTCCTCCCCCCGTTCTGCTTCGTGCTCTCCGTCCTCCCCCCGTTCTGCTACGTGCTCCATCCTCCCCCCCGTCCTGCTCCGTGCTCTCCGTCCTTCCCCGTTCTGCTCCGTGCTCTCTGTCCTCCCCCCCGTCCTGCTCTGTGCTCCTTGTCCTCCTCCATGCTCCCCCCATCCTCCTACATCATACTCACCCTCCCCGTGCCATCGCTGAACGTCCCGGCCGGCAATCCTGCGTTCTCCCCGGCTTCCTGCAGCTCTCCAGCGCTGAGCGGTGACGTAATACCGCTCATTAAGGCCATGAATATGGAGGCCACGCCCATGGGAGTGGCGTCGTGTCCATATTACATGACCTTAATGAGCGGGTATTACGTCACCGCTCAGCGCTGGAGAGCTGCAGGAAGCCGGGGAGAACGCAGGATTGCAGGGACGTTCAGCGATGGCACGGGGAGGGTGAGTATGATGTCCCAGCCACCGGCTCCTGCCGCCGCATCCCCTCCCCCGCTGGTTTCTGCCCTATGACTCGTGTATAAGCCGAGGGGGCATTTTCAGCACAAAAAAAGGTGCTGAAAATCTTGGCTTATACACGAGTATATACAGTAGTTGCATATCAAAATGTACAGTACTTTTTTTTTTTTATGCATAGACACAGTGAAAATGTCTTTGGCCATATATTTGGCAGATGCATTCAAGTGGTTTTGCTAATCAAAGGTCTGGGACAGAGCGTTTTGGTGACTGAAATAGAAGAAGAAAATTGCACCCCCTTTTCTGCCCTATTATAAATTCAATTCATCATTATACTAATTGGGCAATTGGTAGTGGAGAGTTTGATGGAACATATCACTGGTGCACTATAGTTTATGTAAGTGACTTTCTTATTGGGCACAGAGCAGAGAGAAATAGTGTACCATCTGTGTGTCCTTCTAGTTTAATTACTATACACAGTAGTGCTAAAGTGAAAAGTTAGTCAGAAGCTAGCTAAAACTTTTAAATCGCCTCCACAAAACAGCAATCAGAATAGAACAAAACTTTGACCTCTCGATGAATCATTATTTAGTTTGCTTTCAACCTAATGGCCATCTGTTGCGTGGGTTGAAAGTATTTTTAAGATAATTAGATATATTTGCAGTACAAATAGTTTTCAGAGATGATGCTATTTTTGCAAATCCTACATTCATCTTCAGATTTTCTAGCCTGGTGACTGTACTGGCCTCAAGGAAACAATTGGAGTTTATTGCAAGAATGTGCTTTCTATCTTTTCTTTTCCTCTACAGTCCAATCATTTGGATTTTTTTTTAGTAATGACCAAATCTCTCATTAGCTATTTGAGAAATTCTTTACAATTAAAATTCAGTTGGCTATCTAGTCTCAGGGTTGTCATTGACATTTTTTCATTGAGGAGAAATATCTGATCTTAAATCATCCACTTAAGCAGATGGCTGTAAAGAGGGTGCCCAAAATCTTTCTCCAGAATGTAAGTATGCAAAGGATTAGTACTTTAATCTAACTTCTTCAGGATTAACAAGAAAATAATCATGATCATTTTATCCTCTGAATAATGGATTTGCTTAATCTGATTTTAAAAGTGGATGCTGGAGATGCCTGAGTAGTGTTTTTACATGTGGAAAAATGGTGTGTTAGATAAGGTTCTTGTCAATCCTTATTTTATTGTGCAATTCCGAGTCTATGGATATAAAACAAGTGTTGTGAATCTTTTTTTGAGAGCAATTTAACTACTGACAATTAGAAATAAAATGTCTTTTTACGAGGTGAAAACAGACTTAAAGCCAATACTTGTTAAATTTGTTCTTTAAAAAAATAAATACAAAAATACTCAGCAAAATAGCAAGTTTAGAAACCATGATTATGAACCATATGAAGCACTAGAGTATGATGAAGATCTACTTGCATTGAACTCTAAAGGTACTGCCACACTAAACAATCCCGCTAGCGATCACAATAACGATGCATACTAATGCGATCGCTAGCGGGATTGTTTCTATATCGCTAAATGCGGCCACATTTAGCGATATAGTTAACGACGCTATCGCCGTTAGCGATCTTCTTAACGACTTTAGCGGTACAAAAGTACCGCTAAATCGCTAAGAAAAGGTGCCACACAGCGATTAGATACTTACCCAGCGGAAGCGCCGACGAGAAAATAGGGTCCGGAGCGATTCCAGCGACGAGCGAGATCACAGCAGGAAGCTCGTCGCTGGAAGCTGCCGCACTGAACAACATCGCTAACAGGATCGCTAAATAGTGACGTTTTTTAGCGATCCCGTTAGCGATATTGTTTAGTGTGGCATACCTTTAAATGATTGCTATGTACAGTGCCTACAAGTAGTATTCAACCCCCTGCAGATTTAGCTGGTTTGATAAGATGCAAATAAGTTAGAGCCTTCAAACTGCAAACGAGAATAGGATTTATTAACAGAAGCATAAATCTTACAAAACAAAAAGTTATGTTGCTCAGTTGAATTTTAATAAATTTTAAACATAAAAGTGTGGGTCAATTATTATACAACCCCTATGTTTAATATTTCGTGGAATAACCCTTGTTTGCAATTACAGCTAATAATCGTCTTTTATAAGACCTGATCAGGCCGGCACAGGTCTGTGGAGTTATCTTGGCCCACTCCTCCATGCAGATCTTCTCCAAGTTATCTAGGTTCTTTGGGTGTCTCATGTGGACTTTATATAAAGAAGAACTTGGCACTCAACTTAAGTAAAGAAAAGAATTTATTGCAGTCAATAACCAACGTTTCGGTCCTTTTAGGACCTTTGTCAAAGTACTGCAGAGAATAGAAATAAATGTGGACTTTAATCTTGAGCTCCTTCCACAAGTTTTCAATTGGGTTAAGGTCAGGAGACTGACTAGGCCACTCCAACACCTTGAATTTTTCCCTCTTGAACCAGGCCTTGGTTTTCTTGGCTGTGTGCTTTGGGTCGTTGTCTTGTTGGAAGATGAAATTACGACCCATCTTAAGATCCTTGATGGAGGAGCGGAGGTTCTTGGTCAAAATCTCCAGGTAGGCCGTGCTATCCATCCTCCCATGAATGCGGACCAGATGGCCAGGCCCCTTGGCTGAGAAACAGCCCCACAGCATGATGCTGCCACCACCATGCTTGACTGTAGGGATGGTATTCTTGGGGTCGTATGCAGTGCCATCCAGTCTCCAAACGTCACATGTGTGGTTGGCACCAAAGATCTCGATCTTGGTCTCATCAGACCATAGAACCTTGAACCAGTCTGTCTCAGAGTCCTCCAAGTGATCATGAGCAAACTGTAGACGAGCCTTGACATGACGCTTTGAAAGTAAAGGTACCTTACGGGCTCGTCTGGAACGGAGACCATTGCTGTGGAGTACGTTACTTATGGTATTGACTGAAACCAATGTCCCCACTGCCATGAGATCTTCCCGGAGCTCCTTCCTTGTTGTCCTTGGGTTAGCCTTGACTCTTCGGACAAGCCTGGCCTCGGCACGGGATGAAACTTTCAAAGGCTGTCTAGGCCGTGGAAGGCTAACAGTAGTTCCATAAGCCTTCCACTTACGGATGATGCTCCCAACAGTGGAGACAGGTAGGGCCAACTCCTTGGAAAGGGTTTTGTACCCCTTGCCAGCCTTGTGACCCTCCACGATCTTGTCTCTGATGGCCTTGGAATGCTCCTTTGTCTTTCCCATGTTGACCATGTATGAGTGCTGTTCACAAGTTTGGGGAGGGTCTTAAATAGTCAGAAAAGGCTGGCAAAAGAGATCATTAATCCACACATGTGAAGCTCATTATTCTTGGTGCCTGAACTACTTCTTAATACTTTAGGGGGACCAAACAGAATTCTTGTGGTTTGAGGGGTTGAATAATAAATGACACTCTGAATTAACTTTTAACGTTTTTAAAAAAAAAAAAATTAAAACAAAAACTTTTGCTGCAGTGCATTTCTCACTTCCAGGCTGATCTACAGTACAAATGTCACAATGCCAAGTTAATTCCGCATGTGTCAACCAGCTAAATCTGCAGGGGGTTGAATACTACTTGTAGGCACTGTACATGCCGAAACTCCTATGAGCTATGCACAATATAATCAGACAAAAAATCAAAAAGCACATTGACCAAAAGCCTTCAACACATTCAGAATTGGATCACGTAATGCACACTGCTGACATTGAAATAGATGTCCCAGAATACTCTACTGGATATGTACAAGAGAACACACAAGACTAGCAGCACAATGACCGCTGACTAAAGGAAGTGAACCATAAATAAATTCAAATGTGAACGGTGCACATGCGCATGCCGTCACTTCCCCATACACTTCCGACAGCGTCTTCTTTTTGGGCTGCATGCTTTCCACCATGCGGTCTACTAGACGCATGTCCGGAAGTGCATTAAGATTTGTAGGAAGTAAGACGGCCGCATGCGCCGGGGAGTCCTTTCTCGGCAACACTCGGCAACACCTCAAGGTCATTAGCACGTTTATTGGCTGAGGATTACAATAAAAAGACCCGCCAAACTCTTATGGTCACGCCCCTGGAAGAAGCAAGAGTGTGAAACGCGCGTCGAGGCGAGGGGGGATACTGGCAGACCACCTACATTTCTTTACCACGCTATATGAGACAAGGTAATATTATTGTTACTATCTATATTTTATTAGTGATTACATTCAGGTGGACATATATAACATTTTGAATAAGCAAAACCAGAAAATTAGTATTGTGGATGTTCTCAGCACCAGTGTAACCCTTTCTGGATTTTTTTGCTTGTTTTTTTTTATCCTTATCCCATTTTTTCTCATTTTATGCCTTAAACTTGTTTTCATATTTATACTTATGTTAAGGGCCTGCGGAACGCACCTAATATATATTAAGTAGAGGTGCGTTCGCAGCCCGGGGTCCACCATGCAGGCAGAGCCTGCTGCTAGTAAGATGGCGCAAATAGGCAGTATGAATGAACTCTGTTATCCCGCAGAGTCGCAGATGTAAACGCCGTAGCACTATATGGTGGTATGGGCGAACTCTGTTATTCCACAGAGTCGCTAACTATAATGCTGTAGCGCTATATGGCAATATAAGCGTACTCTGTTAATTCACAGAGCCGCTGTGACAAAGACTGTGTACTGTTAGACTCACAGGGGACACAGATGACTGCTAAGCGGATTGCAGTCTGTGGTCATGCAATCAGAAAACAAGCAATAATCTCCTCACCGGAGTAGCCGGTATTCTAATGGTGTTTTCAGCCGAGCCCTGAACATGTGCTTACAAAACTCCTCACCGGAGGTGCTGGTATTCTAGGGGCTTATTTCAGCCGTACCTAACCACATGCATACATGACCACACTGGCGCAAGCGCATAACAGATTTGATACTAGCGCGTGGCCGTGCGGTTATGCCACCTTTTTATAGTAGCAGCTACAGGACCACCAGAAAAGGACCAATGAGAAACTGCTCCAGAACACAAGCACTTTCAGGACCTTCCTGGCTGACCAATGGGAGTCGCTGCTGTAACCGAGCATGTGACCCCTGATCTCCAATGGGAGATCTTGCCCTGGGCATGCTCAGATGGAGAAAGCGAGGACTTTGTCCCAGGACTGCCTGCTCCAGCACTGGTTATTATACAGGAACCAGGAGAGGCAGCAACAATCCTCTACACAGCATTAGACCGAGCGAGACGCTGGGACCGACATCTCTGCTGAGCAGGCTCAACTGCGGCCGAAGATGGATGGGGGACCGCAGCGGGACTGGTTCGAGATTCCCCTTGTGCAGCAGCGGGAACTCGATCCCTAACAACTTACTGTGTCTCCCTTTTGGATATAACAATTGTGTCATTCCCTGGTATTGATTGATGGTTCCCCCCGGGTTATATTTTGTTCAATATGAAATGTGGCTCTTTTATTGAATTTTTAATATTTCTAAGAAATTTAAAATTTTAATTTAACTATGGTTCGCTTCCTTTAGTCAGCGGTCATTGTGCTGCTGGTCTTGTGTGTTTGTATTGCTTTGATGTGACATTGTGATATTTTTGGACAAACGCTATTGAAAAATTCTGGATATGTACAAGGCAATAATAGACAACCAATAACTATTTCCGTACTCAACACTGCTAGAGACAGATGGACTTAAAATGTCTTTGCTATGGACCTTGCTAAAAGTAACTAGATGTCATTTTAACCCCTTAGTGACAGAGTCATTTTGCAGCTTAATGACCGGGCCAATTTTTACAATTCTGACCACTGTCACTTTATGAGGTTATAACTCTGGAACGCTTAAATGAATCCCGCTGATTCTGAGACTGTTTTTTTCGTGACATATTGCACTTCATGTTAGTGGTAAAATTTCTTTGATATGACTTGTGTTTATTTATGAAAAAAACGGAAATATGGCGAAAATTTTGAAAATTTAGCAATTTTCAAATTTTAAATTTTTATGCCCTTAAATCAGAGAGATATGTCACACAAATTTCTTAATAAATAACATTTACCACATGTCTACTTTACATCAGCACAATTTTGGGAACAAAATTTTCTTTTGTTACGAAGTTATAAGGGTTAAAATTTGACCAGCGATTTCTCATTTTTACAACACCATTTTTTTTTAGGGACCACATCACATTTGAAGTCACTTTGAGGGGTCTATATGATAGAAAATACCCAAAAGTGACACCATTCTAAAAACTGCACCCCTCACGGTGCTCAAAACCACATTCAAGAAGTTTATTAACCCTTCAGGTGCTTCACATTAGCTGAAGCAATGTGGAAGGAAAAAATTGACATTTAACTTTTTTTGCAAAAGCTTTACTTCGGAACCAATTTTTTTTTTTCACAAGTGTTAAAAGAGAAAATGAACCACAAAATTTGTTGTGCAATTTCTTCTGAATACGCCGATACCCCATATGTAGGGGGTAAACCACTTTTTGGGCGCATGGCAGAGGTCGCAAGGGAAGGAGCGCCGTTTGACTTTTTCAACGCAGAATTGGCTAAATGCCATGTCGCGTTTAGATAGCCCCTGATGTGCCTAAACAGTGGAAACACCCCACAAGTGACACCATTTTGGAAACAAGACCCCTTAAGGAACTTATCTAGATCTGTGGTGAGCACTTTGAACCTCCAAGTGCTTCACACAATATTATAATGTAGAGCCGTGAAAAAAAAAATCATTTTTTTTCCACAAAAATGATCTTTTCACCCCAATTTTTAATTTCCCAAGGGTAAACAAGACCGCAAAAGTTTTTGTGCAATTTGTCCTGAGCATGCTGATACCCCATATGTGGGGGTAAACCACTTTTTGGGCGCACGGCAGAGGTCGCAAGGGAAGGAGCGCTGTTTGACTTTTTCAACGCAGAATTGGCTGGATGCCATGTCGCGTTTAGAGAGCCCCTGATTTGCCTAAACAGTGGAAACCACCAACAAGTGACCCCATTTTGGAAACTAGACCCCTTAAGGAACTTATCTAGATGTGTGGTGAGCACTTTGAACCTCCAAGTGATTCACACAAGTTTATAACGTAGAGCCGTGAAAATAAAAATCATATTTTTTCCACAAAAATTATCTTTTCACCCCAATTTTTATTTTCCCAAGGGTAACAAGACCCCAAAAGTTTTTGTGCAATTTGTCCTGAGCATGCTGATACCCCATATGTTGGGGTAAACCACTTTTTGGGCGCACGGCAGAGGTCGCAAGGGAAGGAGCTCCGTTTGACTTTTTCAACGCGGAATTGGCTGGACGCCATGTCGCATTTGTAGAGGCCCTGATGTGTCTAAACAGTGGAAACCCCCCACAAGTGACCCCATTTTGGAAACTAGACCCCCTAAGGAACTTATCTAGATGTTGTGTGAGCACTTTGAACCCCAAAGTGCTTCACAGAAGGTTATAACGCAGAGCAGTAAAATTAACAAAATCATATCTTTTCCACAAAAATGATCTTTCCACCCCCAATTGTTATTTTCCAAAGGGTAACAGGACCCCAAAAGTTATTGTGCAATTTGTCCTGAGTACGCTGATACCCCATATGTGGGGGTAAACCACTATTTTGACGCATGGGCGTGAAAATAAAAAATCATATTTTTTCCACAAACCTGATCGTTTAGTCCCCAATTTTTTATTTTCCCAAGGGTAACAGGAGAAATTAGACCACAATAGTTGTTGTCCAATTTGTCCTGAGTATGCTGATACCCCATATATGGGGGGGGGCACTGTTTGGGCGCACAGCAGGGCTTGGAATGAAAGCAGCGCTGTTTGACTTTTTCAAACCAAAATTGGCTGGAATTGAGATTGGACACCATGTCGCGTTTGGTGAGCCCCTGATGCGCCTAATCAGTGGAATCCCCCCACAAGTAACACCATTTTTGAAACTAGACCCCCTATGAAACTAATCTAGATCTGTTGTGAGCACTTTGAACCCCCAAGTGTTTCACAAAAGTTTATAATGCCTGGGTGTGAAAAAAAACCAAAAACAATTTTCCACAAAAATGATTTTTTAGTCCCAAATTTTTTATTTTTCACAAGGAAATTGCACCCTAATAGTTGTTGTCCAATTTTTCCTGAGTACGCTGATGCCAAATATGTGGGGGGGGGGAAACTTTGGGCGCACGGCAGGGCTTGGAAAGGAAGTAATAAAGTTTTGGAATACAGACGTTGATGGGGTCATGTTCCGTTTGCAGTGCCCCAGATGAGCCTAAACAGTGGAAAACCCCCACAAGTGACCCCATTTTGGAAACTAGACCCCCTAAGTAACTTATCTAGATCTGTGGTGAGCACTTTGAACCCCCAAGTGTTTCACAAAAGTTTATAATGCCTGGGTGTGAAAAAAAAAATCAATTTTCCACAAAAATGATTTTTTAGTCCCAAATTTTTGATTTTTCACAAGGAAATTGGACCCCAAAAGTTGTTGTCCAATTTGTCCTGAGTACGCTGATACCAAATATGTGGGGGGGAAACTGTTTTGGCGCACAGCAGGGCTTGGAAAGGAAGTAATAACGTTTTGGAATGCAGACGTTGATGGGGGTCATGTTCCGTTTGCAGTGCCCCAGATGTGCCTAAACAGTGAAAAACCCCCACAAGTGACCCCATTTTGGAAACTAGACCCCTTAAGGAACTTATCTAGATCTGTGGTGAGCACTTTGAACCCCAAAGTGCTTCACAGAAATTTATAAACGCAGAGCCGTGAAAATAAAAAAAAAATGAGCACTTTGAACCCCCAAGTGTTTCACAAAGGTTTATAATGCCTGGGTGTGAAAAAAAAAAAAAAAAAACAATTTTCCACAAAAATGATTTTTTAGTCCCAAATTTTTGATTTTTCACAAGGAAATTGGACCCCAAAAGTTGTTGTCCAATTTGTCCTGAGTACGCTGATACCAAATATGTGGGGGGGGGAACTGTTTGGGCGCACAGCAGGGCTTGGAAAGGAAGTAGTAACGTTTTGGAATGCAGACGTTGATGGGTGTCATGTTCCGTTTGCAGTGCCCCAGATGTGCCTAAACAGTGGAAAACCCCCACAAGTGACCCCATTTTGGAAACTAGACACCCTAAGGAACTTATCTAGATGTGTGGTGAGCACTTTGAACCCCAAAGTGCTTCACAGAAATTTATAAACGCAGAGCCGTGAAAATAAAAAAAATTTTTTCCTCAAAAATTATTTTTTTAGCCAGCTATTTTTTATTTTCCCAAGGGTAACAAGAGAAATTAGAACCCCAAAATTGTGGGCAATTTGTCCTGAGTGCGCTGATACCCCATATGTTGGGGTAAACCATTGTTTGGGCGCACGGCAGGGCTCGGAAGGGAGGGAGCGCCATCTGACTTTTTGAACGCCACATCATGTTTGGAGACCCCCTGATGTGCCTAAATAGTGGAAACCCCTCAATTCTAGCTCCAACCCTAACCCCAACACACCCCTAATCCCAACCCTAACCCTAATCCTAACCCTAGTCCCATCCCATTCCAACCCTAATTATAACCCTAACCCTAATTGTAACCCTAACCCTAATTGTAGCCCTAACCCTAATTGTAACCCTAAGCCTAATTGTAACCCTAGCCCTAATTATAACCCTAACCCTAAGGCTCGGTTCATTTTGAGTTTTACCAGCCCGTTCAACACATATCATTGACGGGCTGGTAACGGTATAGCATAACGCGATCGCGTTATGCTATACCAGCTAGCGCAGAGGAATCAGCAGATGATTCATCTGCGCTAGCGGTGACGGAGCCCAGACGCTGCAGCCCGCGTCCGTGGCTCCGTCACTGAATGATGGCACGTCGCGAACGCATACCGCTTTACGGCATTCGTCGCGATGCGCCCTCAAATGGGGGTGAATGGCAGCGTTAACGGACTGCGTTACACCGCGTTATACCGCGGTGTAACGCAGTCCGTCTAACGGACTGCCATAATGCAGTATGAACCCAGCCTAACCCTAACCCTAATTATAACCCTAACCCTAGCCTTAACCCTAACCCTAACAGAAAAATGAAAAAAAATAATTTCTATATTTTATTATATGTCCCTAACTAAGGGGGTGATAAAGGGGGGGTTATGTACTGTTTTTTTTTATTTTGATCACTGTGATAGTTTATCACAGTGATCAAAATGCACTTTCTGGAGAATGAATGAAATTTTTTTTGAATCTGCCGCCATTTTTTTTTGTACAGGAAGAAGACGCCGGGTTCCTGGGGCCTCGAGGAGGACGGAGGACACCGGTAAGTATAGGGGGGGGCGATCGCGGGACCTGGGGACCCTCATTCTCTCCCCTCTGATGTGCGATTACATCAGAGGGGAGAGAAATCATTTTTTTTTTTTTTGCGGTCGGCGGTATACTTAGTATAACTGCGATCGCGACATCGGGGTCGGTAACATGTTCTCTGGGGTCTCAGCTACCCTCGGCCCCCCCCCCGGCAGAACGCGGCGGGCACACTGAGCATGTGCCCGCCATTCAAGATGGCGGCGCCCACCGGAGGAAGCAGGTGGGCCCGCGGGCCACAAAGGGCACATTGGGGGACACAATGGGGGTCCCGGGGTCCCTTTTTCTCTGTCTTCTGATGTCCGATGACATCAGAGGACAGAGAAATGAAACGGCACATCAGATTTTTTTTTTTTTGTTGCGGTCGCCGTTATAGGGTTAATAATTCATGTTCTCTGGGGGGCGCTGTTCACTTTTTCCACAGCGCCGTTAATTAACGGCGCTGTGGTTTAAGTACCCTTAATGACCGCCGTTAAAAGGCGTATCGGCGGTCGTTAAGGGGTTAAGAAAAAAGCTGGAGCAGCATAGAAACAAACATATATTGGGTGAAAATCCTCTTCAGCAATATTCCAATA
Organism: Oophaga sylvatica; assembly: GCA_033576555.1. Classification (NCBI taxonomy): domain Eukaryota; kingdom Metazoa; phylum Chordata; class Amphibia; order Anura; family Dendrobatidae; genus Oophaga; species Oophaga sylvatica. The sequence continues at coordinate 297,605,264 of JARQOD010000006.1, forward strand.
CTTGCCAACTTAATATTCCAAAAAAACAGGCAGCACTATACAGGTTGATAGGAAAAAATGGATATTTTATTATACCCACATGTGACAGCAACGTTTCGGCTCCATGAGCCTTCCTCAAGCCTTCCTGCTTGAGGAAGGCTCATGGAGCCGAAACATTGCTGTCACATGTGGGTATAATAAAATATCCATTTTTTCCTATCAACCTGTGGAGTGCTGCCTGTTTTTTGGAATATTAGATGTCATTTTAGGCAAGGATTGTTTTATCTACACAAGTTAGACAAAATAATTGGTGCCCACCTCTTAATCATTGAATTCTGTTATTTTTATTTAGTTCCATTGTAAGTGGTGTATAAATCCGAGCCACCAAGCTATGCAGCCCACCATTAGTAACTTTTGCAGAAGGATGGGTCTTTCTAAAGGGCAGACTGAATTTGAATGTGTTATGGTAATAGAATGGCACCATTGTATCAAGTCAGTTTGTGAAATTCCTTGTCTCCTAAAAATTCAACAATCAATTAAGAATGATATTATTGAATAGTGGAAGTGTTTACAAACCACAGCAACTCAACCATGAAGTGGCATACTATGTAAAGTTAAAAAGTAAAAAAAAAAATGAGTGAGGTTGCCGAATGCTGAAATGCATAGTGCATAAAAGTTACAAATGCTCTGCTCAATAACTGCAGAGTTCCAATCCTCCTCTGTCATTAACATAAGCGTAAAAGAGGCATCAAGAGTAATATATCATGGATTTCCTTTGTCAATCAGTTGTACAGCAACGTTACATCACCAAGCACAATACCTAAGTCCAACACTGGACTCTAAAGCAGTTGATCCATGATCTATGGAATAACAAATCTCACTTCTCATTCTGTCAGTTTTGTAAATGAGTCTGGATTTAGCGAATGCCAGGAGAACATTATATGCCTGAAGGATTTGAAAGAGCTGTAAAGATTAGTACAGAAGGTATAATGCAACAAGGGTGTTTTTCATCAGTTCGCCTAGACTTTTTACATTCAGTTAAGAGAAAACTTAATGCTTCAGTTTATCAAGACATTTTGGACAATTGTATGCTTTCAACTTTGCAAAAACTGTTTGGAGAAACAACTTTTCTGTTCCATCATGACTGTGTATCAGAGTCTCCCAAAATTTCATAAAAACATGGTTGAGCAATTATTATATGAAAAAAAAACAGGACGGATTGCACAAAGCCCTGACCACAACTGTACTGAACACCTTTGGTATGAACTAGTATGAAGATTGTGAGCCAAGACGTCTCATCCAACATCAGTGTCTGACCACAAAGGCTTTTTTTTTAGATGAATGGGCAAAACTTCCCATAGACATACTCCAAAATCACATTGAAAGGCTTTAAGGCTCCCTAAAAGTGCAGAGTAGAGATGAGCGAACCTTTCAAGGTTAGGTTCAGATGTGCGAATTTCCCGATGTTCACCGAACAGTTTGTTGAACATAACCGAACCCCATTGAATTCAATGGGAGGCAAACCCAAATGCATAGAAAACTCCTTCAGGGGGGCCCAAAAGCTGCCAAAACAGCTCAAATTAGGGGCAAACGCAGGAAAAATTGGCATCCATTGACCCACAGTAGAAATTTTATAACGTTACAGCAGCAGTGAGGCATGGGCCATGTATGAGACAAGAAGTGATGAGCGAACGTGCTCGCCACTACTTGTTACTCACACGAGTATCACAGTACTCGGTGTACTCAGCGAGAACAGAGCATTTCTGGGATTACTCGGTAGGTACTCGGGTCTCCACCCAGCATTTTTGGTGGACTTTACAGACCCAATCATGATGCAGGGATTGTCTGCCAGGCAATGAAACGCCGCAGCCATCTTTGTTGAGGTCCTGCAGTGATTGGCTGGATGCAGAGCATCATCAGGGGTATAAGAGACCAGATGCTGCCCTGCTGGGTGCATTCAGCTCCGGATTGAGATACTGTAGGGAGAGCTGCTGCCGAAATAGGGTCAGATTTGGGGATTTCTTAGTCAGCGTGGGGTCTACCATCCTAAACTACTCAAATCCAGCTAAACCAACAGTCCTTCTAAGGACTAATTCCAGAGTATATAGGTTCCAGTGTTAGGGGGGTAGGGTAGTGTATGTCGCTCTATACACATCAGTGCAAGGCCTGCAGGCACAGTATGTGTGTATATAGATCATTTCATACATCAAGAGGGTCCTTTCCCTTCCTGTGTTCTGGTGCTGCTGCTGCTACCTGTAGGATATATTGGCCATATATAGCTAGCCCCAGATGTAATTGTAATGCAGGCCACACATTTTTTGGTGTGGTTTCCGTGCCAGCTCATATCTGTGCGTACTCAAAGTTTGCCCAGTTTACGGCGATTTCCATTTTTTGTCTTGGGTGTCACTGTATTTATATACAGCAGTATTTACCCCCCCCAAAAAAAGATAAAAAACACACATTTGTCATAGTGGTATCGCTGTGCCAGCTGATATCTGTGCGTGCTCAAAGTTGGGCCAGTGTAGGCCGTTTTCCTAATTTTGTCCTGGGTGCCACAGTACTGATATACAGCACTAGTTAGCCCAAAAATAAAAAAAACAGGGCACACATTTGTTGTAGTGGTATTGCCGTGCCAGCTGATATCTGTGTGTGCTCAAAGTTTGGCCAGTTTACAGCAGTTTTCTTTTTTTGTCCTGGTGTCACTGTACTTACATACAGCAGTATTTTGCAAAAAAATAAAAAAATACGGGCCACACATTTGTCGTACTGGTATCTCCGTGGCAGCTCATATCTGTGTGTGCTCAAAGTTTGGTCAGTTTATGTCAGTTTTCTCTTTTTTGTCCTGGGTGGGTGTCACTGTACTGATATACAGCACTAGTTAGCCCAAAAATAATAAAAAAACAGAGCACACATATGTTGTAGTGGTATCTCGTGGCTGCTCATATCTGTGTGTGCTCAAAGTTTTGCCAGTTTAAGGCGGTTTTCTTTTTTTGGTCCTGGATGTCACTGTACTGATATACAGCACTAGTTAGCCAAAAAATAAAAAAACAAGGCACACATTTGTCGTGCTTCTGATTCAGTGATCACCTGAACCAAATCTTATTTAACGAAGGAAAGTATAAAAAAACACTGCTGTGGTGTTTACAATCCTCCTGCAATAGGACAAGCTGGATGGCAAAACAAGTGCTAGCAACATCCCAAAAATAATAGGAATGAAAAAATAACTTTTAACCATGCCAAAGGAGTTGAAAAGAAAAGTCTTGAGTGAGGAGAAGAAGGGCTCAATTTTGGCTTTACTAGCAGAGCGATACAGTGAGCATCATGTTGCCTCCATCCTTAAAATTTCTAAGATGGCAGTCCATTACAACTGAGTCAAGCAGCAGACATTGGGGACAACAAAGCTACAGACCGGCAGAGGGCGAAAACGACTCTCCACTAACCGGGATGACCGTCATCTTATTCAAATGTTACTCAACAACCGCAGGATGACATCAAGTGACCTACAAATAGAATGGCAAATGGCAGCTGGTGTGAAGTGCACGGTAAGAACAGTTCATAACAGGCTCCTAGAGGCAGGGCTCAAGTCATGTACAGCTAGAAAAAAGCCTTTCATCAATGAGAAGCAAAGGAGAGCCAGGCTGAATCGGTGGATCGGAGGATCGGTGATGATCTGGGGATGCTTCAGCAAGGCTGGAACTGAGCAGGTTAATCTTTGCGAAAGACGCAAAGATTGTATGAGTCAAGCCGCATACAAGGTTTTCTTGGAAAAACAGTTGATTCTTTCTGCTCAAGCAATGTTTCCCAACTCTGAGGACTGGTTTTTCTAGCAGGACAATGCGCCATGCCACACAGCCAGGTCAATCAATGTGTGGATGAAGGACCACCACATCAAATCCCTGTCATGGCCAGCCCAATCTCCAGACCTAAATCCCATTGAAAACCTCTGGAATGTAATCAAGAGGAAGATGGATAGTCAAAAGCCATCAAACAAAGAATAACTGCTTAAATATTTGTACCAGGAGTGGCATAAGGTTGCCCAAAAGCAGTGTGAAAGACTGGTGGAAAGCATGCCAATACGCATGAAAGATGGGATTAAAAATCACGGTTATTACACAAAATGTTGATTTCTGAACTCTTCCTGAGTTAAAACATTGGGTCCTGACTAGAGATGAGTGAATATGTTCGAGATAGTGTGGTCACACCACAGATTTTGCACAACAGATTTTGATGCTGAAATGTGGACTGGTGTCTGTAACACACAAGTAGCACAAAGGACTTAGATGCTGAAATGTGGATTGGTGTCTGCACCATACAATTAACACAAAGGATTGATATGTTGGAAGGTCGATTTTACACAGGATCCTATCTATTTGAATTAGCTGATAATAAACCACTTAGCTATCTCACTACTTGCAGCAGCTGCCTCACTATGCTGTTACACTGACAAAATGGCGCTGAAGCCACATGTCTGCTTTCTATATGGAGAGGGACATGTGACTTCGGCAGCCAATGACACAAACCCTTGTGTCTGGATATTGTGAATGGTTTCTGCTCCCTGATTGGCTGCTGGAATCTCCACACATTAAGTTAATAATAATAAAAAAAAAAGAATAACAGTTCGCTGCTCTTTTGACCGCTCCACTCCCCTCATCAAACACATGTTTTCTGCTCATCATACAGCACCACTATCCTAGCCAAAGTCCTAACAAAAGCTTTAGTGGAAACTCGATCATTTACAGAACTTAGGCCAAATTTTGCTTATTTTGAGGAAAATTCTAGGAAATCCAAACAAGAATTCAAATGTGCAACGTTCGTGCCAAATTTGAGATTGGCTAAAGTTTTCTAAGCAAGTTCGCTAATCTCTGGTACAGACCTGCTGCCGCAGCTCAGCATTAATGCCAATTGTTAGAATACCTCTAGATTTAATGCGTAGGTGACCTAATATTTTTGTCTATATAGTGTATTTAAATCAAATAAACAAAAGAATGCAGAGTAAAACCTGGAACAAGACATTGATGTGAAGATGCCCCATTTATTACTTGTTCTCATATATATTTATATTGTATACAGTATTTTTTGCTTATTTTTCTAGTTTATAATCTACTGATTGATTGTAGAATAACACTAGTACCTCTCAAGAATTGCAGGCAATACAGTATTTTTCAAGAAGATTCTTAACCCCTTCCCGACCTGTGACACCACGTAGGCGTCATGAAAGTCAGTGCCAATCCGACCCATGACGCCTATGTGGCGTCATGAAAGGATCGCGTTCCTGCAGGTCGGGTGACCGGGGTCACTGAAAGGTCACCCGACCCGCAGGCACAAGACCCTTTGTGCTTCACCACAGGGGGGTTGGCTTAACCCCCCCGTGGCCACGATCGCTCTGATTGGCTGTTAAAAGTGAAACAGCCAATCAGAGCAATCTGTAATATTTCACCAATGAAATTGGTGAAATATTACAATCCAGCCATGGCCGATGCTGCAATAGCATCTGCCATGGCTGGAGACCGAGAACCAACCCCCCCCCACACCATGTCACGGCGGTGATCGGCCGCCGCCACCGAAAGATGGCGGTGAACGGTCACCGCCGTCACTAACAGCTCCCCTCGTCCTGGCCTCCGCTGCCCCCACCTTCCGATCCCCCCCTCACCTTCCGATCCCCATACTCACCTCTCCCGGTCCACCAATGTCCCTGGATCCGTCCCGGCGGCTACCCGGGATTTTTCATGGGCGCCGCCATCTTGGAAAATGGCGGGCGCATGTGCAGTGCGCCCGCCGGACGGCGCATGCGCAGTGCGCCCTGAAGACTCCAGAAATTTATTTTGATCACTGTGATAAACTGTCACAGTGATCAAAATAAAAAAAAAGTAAGTGAACCCCCCCCCTGTCATAGGTAGGGTCAAATAATAAAATAAAGAATTTTTTTTTTTCCTATTAGGCCCTGTACACACGCAGCGGATTTTGCAGCGGATCAGCAGCGGATTTTGCTGCGGATCCGCAGCGGATTTCGCGCTGCGGATCCACAGCAGATCCAGAAACCATGTACAGTACAATGCAAATAAATGGTAAAAAAACGCTGTGCACATGCTGCAGATTTTTTAGCTCGGATTTGCTGCGGTTTTAAATCCGCAGCATGTCAATTCTTTGTGCGGATTCCGCAGCGATTTTACACCTATTCCATTATAGGTGTAAAACCTCAGGGAAAAACCGCACCAAAACCATAGTAAATCATCGCTAGATACGCAGGTAAAACGCAGGTCATTTTACCTGCGGATTTTAGAAAAATCCTCAAGTGAATCCGCAACGTGTGCACGGGGCCTCAGGGTTAGGCTGGGTTCATATTGCATTATGGCAGTCCGTTAACGCTGCCATTCACCCCATTTGTGTGCGCATTGCAACGCATGCCGTGAAGCGGCATGCGTTCGCGACGTGTCGTCATTCAGTGACGGGACCTCGGACGTGGGCTGCAGCGTCTGGGCTCCGTCACCGCTAGCACAGATGAATCATCGCTGATTCCTCTGCACTAGCGGGTATAGCATAACACGATCACGTTATGCTATACCGTTACCAGCCCGTCAACGCTACGTGTTGAACGGGCTGGTAAAACGCAATATGAACCCAGCCTTAAGGTTAGGGTTAGAACTAGGGTTAGGGTTAGAACTAGGGTAAGGGTTGGAATTAGGGTTAGGGTTGGAATTATGGCTAGTGTTGGAATTAGGGTTAGGGTTGGGATTAGGGTTAGGTTTGTGGTTAGGGTTAGAGTTAGGATAAGTGTTAGGGATGTTTTGGGGTTAGGGTTGGGATTAGGGTTAGGCTTGTGGTTAGGTTTATGGTTAGAGTTGGGATTAGGGTTAGGGGTGTGTTGGGGTTAGAGTTATGGTTAGGGTTTGTATTAGGGTTAGGGTGTGTAGCAGTTAGGGTTGGGGTTAGGGGTGTGTTGGGGTTAGGGTTGTAGTTAGAATTGAGGGTTTCCACTATTTATGCACATCAGGGGCTCCATACGCGACATGGCGCCACCATTGATTCCTGCAAATTTTGCGTTCAAAAAGTCAAACAGTGCTCCCTTTATTCCAAACCCCGATGTGTGCCCAAACAGTGTTTTACCCCCACATATGGGTATCAGCGTACTCGGGAAAAATTGCACAACAACTTTGGGGGTCTAATTTCTCCTGTTACTGTTGTGAAAAAAAATTGGGGACTAAAAATGTTATTTTTGTGGAAAAAAAATGATTTTTTATTTTCACGGCTCTGCGTTATAAACTTCTGTGAAGAACTTGGAGATTCAAAGTGCTCACCACACATCTAGAGGAGTTCCTTTGGGGATCTAGTTTCCAAAATGGGGTCACTTGGGGGTTTCTACTGTTTAGGCACATCATGGGCTCTGCAAACGTAACATGACACTCGCAGACCATTCCATCAAGTCGGCATTTCAAAACGTCACTACTTCCTTTCTGAGCCTCGACGTGTGCCCATACAGTAGTTTTCTCCCACATATGGGATATCAGTGTACTCAGGACAAATTGGACAACAACTTTGGGTCTAATTTCCCCTGTTACCCTTGGGAAAATAAAAAAATTGGGGACTAAAAGATCATGTTTGTGGAAAAAATATGATTTTTTATTTTCATGCCCCGGCGTTATAAACTTCTGTGTAGCCCTTGGGGGTTCAAAGTGCTCACTACACATCTAGATAAGCTCCTTGAGGGGTCTAGTTTCAAAAATAGGGTCACTTGTGGGGGTTTCTACAGTTTAGGCACATCAGGGGCTCTCCAAGCGCGACATGACACCCGCAGACCATTCCATCAAACTCTGCATTTAAAAACGGTGCTCCTTCCCTTCCGATCTCTGCCATGCATCAAAATAGTGGTTCCCCCCCACATATGGGATATCAGCGTACTCGGGAAAAATTGCACAACAACTTTGGGGTCTAATTTCTCCTGTTACTGTTGTGAAAAAAAAATTGGGGACTAAAAATGTTATTTTTGTGGAAAAAAAAATGATTTTTCATTTTCACGGCTCTGCGTTATAAACTTCTGTGAAGAACTTGGAGATTCAAAGTGCTCACCACACATCTAGAGGAGTTCCTTTGGGGATCTAGTTTCCAAAATGGGGTCACTTGGGGGTGTCTACTGTTTAGGCACATCATGGGCTCTGCAAACGTAACATGACACTCGCAGACCATTCCATCAAGTCGGCATTTCAAAACGTCACTACTTCCTTTCTGAGCCTCGACGTGTGCCCATACAGTAGTTTTCTCCCACATATGGGATATCAGTGTACTCAGGACAAATTGGACAACAACTTTTGGGTCTAATTTCCCCTGTTACCCTTGGGAAAATAAAAAATTGGGGACTAAAAGATCATGTTTGTGGAAAAAATATGATTTTTTATTTTCATGCCCCGGCGTTATAAACTTCTGTGTAGCCCTTGGGGGTTCAAAGTGCTCACTACACATCTAGATAAGCTCCTTGAGGGTCTAGTTTGCAAAATAGGGTCACTTGTGGGGGGTTTCTACTGTTTAGGCACATTAGGGGCTCTGCAAACACAACATGACGCCCGCAGAACATTCCATCAAGTCTGCATTCCAAAATGGCGCTCCTTCCCTTCTGAGCTCTCCCATGCGCCAAAACAGTGGTTCCCCCCCACATATGGGGTACCAGTGTACTCAGGACAAACTGTACAACAACTTTTGTGTCCAATTTCTCCTGTTACCCTTGTGAAAATAAAAAATTGCGGGTTAAAAAAATCAGTTTTTGAGGAAAAAATGATTTTTTATTTTCACGGCTCTGCATTACAAACTTCTGTGAAGCACGTGGGGTTCAAGGTGCTCACAACACATCTAGATAAGTTCCTTGAGGGGTCTAGTTTACAAAATGTGGTCACTTGTGGGGGTTTCTACTGTTTAGGCACATCAGGGGCTCTGCCCGCCCGCAGACCATTCCATCAAGTCGGCATTTCAAAGCGTCACTACATCCCTTCCGAGCCCTGACGTGTGCCCAAACAGTGGTTCCCCCCCACATGTGAGGTACTAGCGTACTTAGGACAAATTGTACAACAACTTTTGGGGTCCAATTTCTCCTGTAACCATTGTGAAAATAAAAAATAGTGGGCTAAATAATCATTTTTTGAGAAAAAAAAATGATTTTATTATTTTCACGGCTCTGCGTTATAAACTTCTGTGAAGCACATGGGGGTTCAAAGTGCTCACTGTGCATCTAGATAAGTTCCTTAGGGGGTCTAGTTTTCAAAATGGGGTCATTTGTGGGGGAGCTCCCAAGTTTAGGCATAGAGGGGCTCTCCAAACATGACATGGTGTCCCCTAACAATTGGAGCTAATTTTCCATTCAAAAAGTCAAATGGCGCTCCTTCCCTTCTGAGCCCTGCCGTGCGCCCAAACAGTGGTTCCCCCCCACATATGGGGCACCAGCGTACTCAGGAAAAACTGGACAACAACTTTTGGGGTCCAATTTATCCTGTTACCCTTGGGAAAATAAAAAATAGTGGGCTAAAAAATGATTTTTGAGAAACAAAAATGATTTTTTTATTTTCACTGCTCTGCATTTATAAACTCCTGTGAAGCACTTGGGGGTTCAAAGTGCTCACTACTCATCGAGATAAGCTCCTTGGGGGGTCTAGTTTCCAAAATGGTGTCACATGTGTTTTTTTTTTCACTGTTTAGGCACACAGGGGCTCTCTAAAAGCGTCATGGTGTCCGCTAAGAATTGGAGCCAATTTTCCATTCAAAAAGTCAAATGGCGCTCCTTCCCTTCTTTGCCCAGCCGTACGCCCAAACAGTGGTTTATGACCACATATTAGGTATCCGTGTACTCAGGAGAAATTGCCCAACAAATTTTAGGATCCATTTTATCCTGTTGTCCATGTGAAAATGAAAAAACTGAGGCTAAAAGAAAATTTTTGTGAAAAAAAAAGTACTTTCTTTTTTTTACGGATCAATTTGTGAAGGACCTGGGGTTTCAAAGTGCTCACTATGCATCTAGAGAAGTTCCTTGGGGGGTCTAGTTTCCAAAATGGGGTCACTTGTGGGGAGCTCCAATGTTTAGGCACACAGGGACTCTCCAAATGCGACATGGCAACCGCTAAATATTCCAGCATATTTTCCATTCAAAAAGTCAAATGGCGCTCCTTCCCTTCTGAGCCCTGCCGTGCGCCCAAACAGTGGTTTATGACCACATATGAGGTATCTGTGTACTCAGGAGAAATTGCCCAACAAATTTTAGGATCCATTTTATCCTGTTGTCCATGCGAAAATGAAAAAACTGAGGCTAAAAGAAAATTTTTGTGAAAAAAAAGTACTTTCTTTTTTTTACGGATCAATTTGTGAAGCACCTGGGGATCAAAGTGCTCACTCTGCATCTAGATAAGTTCCTTGTGGGGTCTAGTTTCCAAAATGGGGTCACTTGTGGGGGAGCTCCAATGTTTAGGCACACAGGGACTCTCCAAATGCGACATGGCAACCGCTAAATATTCCAGCATATTTTCCATTCAATAATAATAATAATCTTTATTCAAAAAGTCAAATGGGGCTCCTTCCCTTCTGAGCCCTGCTGTGCGCCCAAACAGTGGTTTATGACCACATATGAGGTATCTGTGTACTCAGGAGAAATTGCACAACAAATTTTAGGGTCCATTTTATCCTGTTGCCCATGCAAAAATTAAAAAATTGATGCTAAAAGGAAAATTTTGTTGGAAAAATTAAAATGTCCATTTTTTCCTTCCACGTTGCTTTAGTTCCTGTGAAGCACCTGAAGGGTTAATAATCTTCTTGAATTTAGTTTTGAGTAGCTTGAGGGGTGCAGTTTTTATAATGGTGTCACTTTTGGGTATTTTCTGCCATATAGACCCCTCAAAGTGTCTTCAAATGTGAGGTGGTCCCTAAAAAAAATGGTTTTGTAAATTTTGCTGTAAAAATGAGAAATCGCTGGTCAACTTTTAACCCTTATAACTTCCTAACAAAAAAAAATGTTGTTCCCAAAATTGTGCTGATGTAAAGAAGACATGTGGGAAATGTTATTTATTAACTATTTTGTGTCACATAACTCTCTGGTTTAACAGAATAAAAATTCAAAATTTGAAAATTGCGAAATTTTCAAAATTTTGGCCAAAGTTCCATTTTTTTTCACAAATAAACGCAAAAATTATTGACATAAATTTACCACTAACATGAAGCCCAATATGTCACGACAAAACAATCTCAGAATCACTATGATCCGTTGAAGCGTTCCTGAGTTATTACCTCATAAAAGGACACTGGTCAGAATTGCAAAAAATGGCCATGTCATTTAGGTCAAAATAGGCGGGGTCATGAAGGGTTAAGAATAAATTTGGGAAAATACAGCATTCATGACTTATGCATTCAGAAAGTGCTTAATATTTTTTCAGAAAATATATTTCAGTATCTCGGTGTTACTGCTCTGATGACTTAGTTTGTTAGCAGTCCAATAATAGTACAATACTGCAGCAATACAGTTCCACATGGATTGATTTTTATTAAAAAATAATCCTTCTATTTGCTCTCTTGGATCAAGGATTATTTCTGATCTGTGAACCATACGCTTTTAAAATTGCTTTAGATATATTTTTTAATTTTCCTTACAGATCAAGATCTTCTAATAACCAATCTAATATTATGTAAACTACAGTATATATCTAATACTCCCCCCAAAATAATGCTGCAATTAGCTGTATTATTTCAGTTTTCAAATACATATTTAATACTCCTTTTAATCCCTTTTTGACATCAGACATAATTATCCGTCCGTGGTCAAATGGGCCCAGGTCACACCGACGGATTATTATGTCTGCGCGATCGCCAGCACACACAGGTGGTGTGTGGGCAATCGCCGCTGGGTGTCAGCTGATTCTGACAGCTGACACCTGGCACTAAGTTCCTGGAGTGGTCACAGACTGCTCCCAGCACTTTATCCCCTGAAATGCTGCGATTGAACATGATCATAACATTCTGGCTGCCGACAGAAGGCTGACAGACCCTCTGCCTTTGGATCGGAGACCCCGCAACGTGATGCGGGGTGCCTGTTTTTGCCATCGTGACTTGATGTTGTTATGACGACATCCAGGTCACCAGAGCTAGGAAACATGCTGAAACATGTGCAGTGCATGATCAGCAACTGTCTCTGTCAGTGCAGAGCTGACAGTTTTCTACAGCATGAGGATGCTGCTGCATCTCCATGCTGTAGAAGCGATCAGCCTGCAAAAAATGATAGTCCCATAGTGGGACAAAGTAAAAAAGTAAAAAAGTAAAAAAGTCAAAAGAAATGTTTTAAATTATTGTAAAAATATTAAAAAAATAAAAAATAATAATAAAAAATCAAAAGATATTGTATCTACAAATAAATATTTGAATGAAAAAAAATCTAAGCAATAAAAGTACACATATTTGGTATCGTCACATCTGCGACATAAATGAGGTATCACTGTAATCGTTCTGACACGAGTAATAAAACTGCCTAATCAATTTTACCACACACGGAATGGCATAACCACCCCCCCAAAAAAAAGAAACAGCGTACTTGTCACTACTGCGGCAGTTTGCAATTTTCACTTGACAACATTCCTTGCTTCCTTTTTCTGGTACATACCCATGGAGTCGAAATCAGCACTACACCTGTAGATAAATTTGCAAAGGGGTATAATTTCCAAAATGGGGACACTTGAGGGGGGATTCTGCTCTTCTGATAATTAGGGGCTCTGTATATGGAGTCCACAAACTCTTCTAGGAAAATCTGCGCTCCATTCCTCCCGTGTCTCTCCGTATAGCTAAGTAGTAGAGGTGAGCGATACTTTCCGATATCCAAAAATATCGGATCGGAATTGTATCGCCGATATCACTAAAATATCGGCGATACCCGATACCGATACCAGAAGTCCCATGTAAGTCTATGGGAACAAAATATCGCAACTAAAAAAACACTTTCTTTCCTTGTAAACACAAAATATACACACATAGAATACATATATATATATATATATACATGTCATTGTGACATATATATATACATATATTTATAGGTTATTCACTTCTACATAGTAAAATAGCCTCTGATTCAATTGCCGGGTAAAGCCGGCATTTGTGAAAAGACAGAAGCACCCGAGGGTCCAGTCGCCACAGAGATGTTGCATCGCACCCAGCGGTGTGACAACTTACTCTCAGGTAAGGAGGAAACACCCCATTGACTCCAACCACTGCATTCAACAGTACACTATGCCAGCTGAGTGTAGGCGGACCCAATGGATGGTCTAGCTCAGGCTGGTTAGAACAGGGTGTAGCTAGTTGGATGGGAGGGGTTGAGGCACCCTTATGCTGCATGTCTTTGTAGTAAGAATTGTTTCCTTTCCTGCGTTCTTACTACGTCGCATACTCCACTCTGCTACATCACTCTGCACCATTGCTCTATCTCACATCTATCTGCCCTGGAAGGATACCGTCTTACCTGTAGAAGACTTATCACCTAGCTGCACTACACCATCCCTGCCAGAGGACCTGCACAGCAGCGCTGGTCACCCTGACCAGGTACTACAGGTGGCGTCACGACAAACTACACAAACATTCTATCATCCCCTGGAAATATCCCACATTCCAGTGATCGCCCAGGTCACGGACCGAGCTGTGCTACTCGTGACATCCCCCATAGAAGTCGACGTGATCGGTGCCGAGTACCCCCAAAACCCCTGTCTCTGTGCGACTCAAATTCCCTCACTGTGCTGGCACTTTACATTTACAATGCCTCTGGGTTTTTTTTTTGGGGGGGTGGGGAACATTCAGACTTTTGCTATGGTGCCCCATGATTTATATGTACGCCCCTGCTGCTGAGGCATGGTATTTAAGGCTGTTAAGGAGCCAACATACATGGACCTTGCCAGCAGCGTCGGACTGGAGTACCTTGGGCCCACCAGAGAAAATATATTCTTGCGGCCCAACATCATACTTCCCAACCTTTGAATAAGGGAAAGAGGGACAAAGGCTGTGGCACGCTGTGCATGCTGCAGAAAATTTTAGGCCACGCCCCGACAACACCCATTTCACAGCTAATCACACCCATATCCTCGCCCCAAGCGTAACCATTTAGCACTGCTGATCACACTGACTGGTAATGAGGGCACAGTGGCTGGTACTGAGGAAAAGAAAGAAAGAGCAGCGAGAGAGAAAGAACAAACAGAGAAAGAAAGGGAGGAAAGAAAGAAAAGAGAGAAAGAAAGAACAGAGAAAAAAGAACAGAGAGCGAGAAGGAAAGAACAGAGAGCGAGAAAGAAAGACTAGAGACAGAGCCATAGGCGTAGCTAGGGTTTTGGTTTAGTGGGGGCAAAACTTCTGAGTGGGCCCATCATCAGAGAACCTCAGCAAATGACCGCGCTGTTGGCCAAAATAATCTATATATAAAAAGACCAATATTGATATTACCGCCATATGGTCTGTGTTAAATAATACCAGTCCTACAGAACATATAGATTACAGCACAGGTACAGATAATGACTTACCGCTGATGTTCTTTCTAATGGAATTGTTCACTTTTCATGTCTTTTCCATCTGGCCCACACCGACATGACGACTTCTCCAGCCAGGACTCGACTGCACCCCCATTAAAAAAAAAATAAAAAAAATACTCACCTCCCGGCTCCTGTGCTGCTCACTGTTCTCCCTCTCAGCGTCTGACAGCGGGCGCCGGCAGGTGATGTTATTGCGCCCGCTGTCATACGCTGAGAGGGGGATTATGGGAGAGAAGGAGCGCTCGCTCCTTCTCTCTCTATGCGGTCAGCTTTATCGGCTGGATGCCGATACAGCTGACCCTCCGATGACGGGTGGGGGGCCCACTGCTGGCACCGGGCCCCCCCAACGCCTGTTCAGGCCCCATAGCTTCCGGGCGGCAGAACAGTGAGAGCGATTCTCCCTGCTCTGCCGCAGAATGTAACTGTATCGTAGCTCCGGGTGGGCCCCCTCAGAGCGCGGGCCCCGGGGCTACCGCCCCCTCTGCCCCGCGACCTATCCTTTCAAATCAGGGCCCACCACGCAGGAGCTGGGGCCCACCGTAGGTTTCTCCGGTGTCCCGGTGCCTCAGTCCGGCCCTGCTTGCCAGCCTGATAATACCAGGCCACAGCAGTCTGCTTATCTTTGCTGGTTAACAAAAATAGGGGATCCCCTCGAAAAAAAATTGGCGTGGGGTCCACCCTATTTTTGTTAACCAGCCAGATGAAGCAGACTGCTGAGGCCTGGTTTTTTAGGCTGGTAATGAGCCAATATCCATGGACCTTGCCAGCCTGATAATACCAGGCCACAGCAGTCTGTTTAGCTTGGCTGGTTAACAAAAATAGGGGATCCCCTCGAAAAAAAAAACGGCGTAGGGGTCCCCTATTTTTGTTAACCAGCCAAGTAAAATGCAGACTGCTGCGGCCTGGTATTAAAAGACTGTCAAGGCCCATGGATTTTGGCCCTCAACAGCCTGATAATACCAGGCTACAGCAGCCCCACATTTGGCGCATCAAAAGATGTGCCAATTGTGGCACTTTACCCGGCTCTTCCCACTGCCCTGTAGCGGTGGCAAGTGGGGTAATAAGGGGTTAATGTCACCGTTGATTGCACGGTGACAATAAGCCCGTTAATAATGGAGAGGTGTCAATAAGACACCGATCCATTATTAATCCCAAAGTTTTTAAATGTATAAAAAAAAGCAAGACACAGCAAGAAAAAGTATTTTAATGAAATAAAAGAGACAACACAGTTTTCATTTCTTTTATTATACTCTCATTCCTGCGACGCCATCGATCTCCTGTAAAAAAAGGAAAAAAACAAACCAACAGTATACCACCTGTCCGACGCAGTCCATAGTAACGACTGTCCCACGACGATCCAGCTCTGCTACATCGGAATGACAGGCAGAGCCTGTTATCTCTACGCAGCACAGCTGATTACCTGCTTCCCCGGCGGTGACGTCATCGGACTGACTGCTTTATGGCCGGGATTACCCAGCAGTCACTGCAGTTATCGCGAGAAACTGCATGTGACCGCCGGGGAAAGATGATGGCGGCCATCAACCAGTCCAGGCCGTGACCACCGGAGATCTTCTGCTAGGTAAGTGCCGCTGACTCCTGACAGACCCGACCGACGGACACTCACAGTGACAGTGACAATTCCGATTCCGGTATACGATATATGGGAAATATCGAAAGTCAATATCGAAAGTCCGATACAGCTAATATCGGCCGATACCCGATACTTGCGGTATCGTATCGCTCAACACTACTAAGTAGTATTATACAGCCATATATGGGGTATTGCTTCATTCAGTAGCAATTGTGGGACAAATTTTGGTGTCATTTTTACCCATTTCTTGTGTGAAAATGTAAAATCTAGGGCAAAAACTAAATTTTGATGGTAAAAATGTACTTATTTTGTCTTCACTGCTCAATGGTATAAAATTCTGTGACACACCAGTGGTGTCAATATAATCACTGCCCCTTAGATGAATTCATTGAGAGGTGTAGTTTGTAAAATGGGGTCACTTATGGGGGTACTGCTGTTTTGGCACCTCATTGGCTTTCCTATTGGGTCATGGTACCTGCAAACCATAACAGTAAAATCTGGTGCTTGTTGCCTTCTGAGCTTTGCCTTGTGCCTGAAAAATATTTACCAATTACATGTAGGGTATTGGAATACTCAGAAAAAAATGGACCTCAGTTTGTTGTAAAAAAATTCCCATTAGCCCTTAGAAAAATTAAAAACTTGGGGCTAAAACAAATGTTTATTTTTTTCCAAAAATTCCTTTGAAGCACCTAAAGGGTTAATAGACTTCTTGAATGTGGTTTTGAGCACATTGAGGGGTGCAGTTTTTAGAATTGTGTCACTTTTTGGTATCTTCTTTCACATAGACCCCTCAAAGTGACTTCAAATGTGATGTAGTCCCTAAAAAATGTTTTTGTAAATATTGTTGGAAAAATTAAAAATCACTGGTCAACTTTTAACCCTTATAACTTCCTAACAAAAAATATTTTGGCTCTATATTTGTGCTGATGTAAAGTAGACATGTGGGAAATGTTATTTATTAACTATTTTGTATGACATATCTCTGTGATTTAAGGGCATGAAAATTCAAAGTTTGAAAATTGCAAAATTTTCAAAATTTTTGCCAAATTTCCATTTTTTTCACAATCTAATATAAGCAAAACCGAAGAACTTTTACCACTATCATGAAGTACAATATGTCATGAAAAAAACAATCTCAGAATCACCAGGATTTGTAGAAGCGTTCCAGAGTTATAACCTCATAAAGCGACAGTGGTCAGAATTGCAAAAATTGGCCCGGTCATTAAAGTGCAAACTACCCTCAGGGGCAAAGGGGTTAAATAACTTAAGAATGTACACAGAACAATGAAAATCCTGTGAAATTAACCACACAATGTAAAAGTGTTTCCGCATCTCCAATACTTGAAATTAGATGATGCACTCCACTGGAGACAAAGACTGTTTTCAATCATTAGTTTCAGGGTGATGCTATAAGTGAATAGAAAGAAATATATGTGAAAAATGTAAACAAACCAAATGCAAATTAGGCCTCGTGCACACGACTAATTATATCAGGCAAGTGCTAGTCGTGGTTTTCACTGAAAGCACTTCAACCCATGATATTCCATGAGACAGTGCACATATCTGATTTTGATCCAAGTGTCCCAATGCAATGAGAATCAATAGGTCCATGAAAAATATCCGACTGTACTCGGAATGACATCCAAGTATGGTCTGATTTTCAGAGACTAACAGAATGGAGATGGTGGAGAAACTGCAGATTTCTGCTGCCATGAGCTAGCGTTCACAGGAGTAATATAATGACAGGCACAGGGGTACTTGTGCAGACCACTGTCTTGCATGACAACGCATGGGCGCCCTGCGGTCAACTGACAGGGGCACGATAGGCGGGACTTGTGACACGCTTCTGGCCGACATGCTTCTGGCCGGCCAAGATCTTAGATCCACCCACATCTGTTAGAGTCACTTGATGGCTGATTAAATCAACTGTCAAGTGCAGAGAAAGATCTGAGCCTGCATCAAAAGCAGAGACATGGCCGATGACATAAATATACGTCATCGTTCGTGAAGGAGTTAAAAAAGTAATTGACACCTAAAATGTTATTCTTGGTTGAACTATATAAAACAAATACTTCCTACAATTTGAGATATATGTTTTTACACAGGTGACTACTTTTCACCCTTAACCCCTTCACCATCTCGGGTTTTTCCGTTTTTGAGATTCCATTTTCTGCTCCTCTTCTTCTCAGAGCCATAACTTTTTAATCGTTCCATCAATATGACCCTGTGAGGTATTATTTTTTGTGCGATGAGTTGTACTTTTGAATGACACTATTGGTTTTACCATATTGTGTACTGGAAAATGGGAAAAAAAATACAAAGTGCGGTG
This sequence comes from Oophaga sylvatica, assembly GCA_033576555.1. NCBI lineage: Eukaryota > Metazoa > Chordata > Amphibia > Anura > Dendrobatidae > Oophaga > Oophaga sylvatica. Next base: position 297,623,685 of record JARQOD010000006.1, read on the forward strand.
AAATTGCAAAAAAAAGTGCAATTCCACAATTGTTATTTGTATTTTTTTTTTACCATGTTCACTAAATGCTAAAACTGACCCGCCATTATGATTCTCCAGGTCATTACGAGTTCATAGACACCAAACATGTTTAGCTTCTTTTTTATTTAAGTGGTGAAAAAAAATTCCAAAGTTTGTAAAAAAAAAAAAAGTCACCATTTTCCGAGACACATAGTATCTCAGTTTTTCTGGGCTGGGTGAGGATTAAATTTTTGCAAGCTGAGCTGACATTTTTATTTATACCATTTTTTGGTGTGGATAGAATGTTTTGACTGACCATTATTGCATTTTAATGCAATGTTTCGTGACCAAAATAACGTAACTCTCCTCTGCATTCTCCCCAGCACAGGAACATTTTTTTAAACACATCCAATTGTTGAGTTTATTTTTATTCCAAGATCTGTTGATTAAAATATACTTTTATTCGTGACACAACCCCGTTAAAAAGACTGACTGACTGATTACAAGTTTGTAGATATCTGTGATGCTAATAACAGAACACACCTAAGTTTAATATGTCCCTATAGACAAATTATTTCAATCTTTTCTAGAGGCACCATCATTTTTGGACGATTACAGTGATACCACATTTATAAAGCTTTATAGGTTTTGCTGCTTTACACAATAAAAACAATATTATAGAAGAAAATAGTTTTAGAACTTCCATATTCTGAGAGATACAACTTTTTTATTTTTGTGCTGACAAAGCTTATTGGAGATTTGTTTCTGTGGGACAAGATGACGTTTCCAGGCATACCATTTTTACTTACATTTGACTTTTTTTCGATTTTAATATGATAAAACATCATTTTTGCCAAATATTTTTTTATGGTGATCACTGTAGCAGTTAAATATTGTGACAGTTGTATAGATCAGGTCTTGATGATACTAAATATGTGTTGTTCACATGTATTGTTATGCATTAGATCTGTCAGTTCTACATTGGCAGAACACCTTTTAGACTCTTACAGGTCACCTTTACTTGGCATACCCAGAGGCTATTCAATATTGAATAAAGAAAACAGCACTCACCATTGCTTCTTAAAAAAGGTTAATGTCCTTTATTCTATGTGGTGAGACAATCCTTTAACATGCAGGGGAGCGGGGAAGTGAAGGAGGACAACAGCTGTTTCGCGCCTATCCCAGTGCTTCTGTGGGTCCAGAGGTTATTATTTGACCTTCAGCTGCCATGACCTTCAGCCGTTCCCTATTGTAGTGTTGTAGGGGGTACCAATGGGGTGAGATATGGTTCTATGATTGTTATTGATTGCAGTAATCAGAGGAATAAACAGCCTTGGGAACTTCTATAGGAGAAGCTCAGCTATCAGTTAAAGGGGTATTCCCATCTACTAGATCCTATCCCAATATGTAGTAGGTGTAATAATAATAATATTAGAAAATGTAGAAATGTAGTATAGCTTTTCTGATTTGCTATGTCTCTTTCCTCATGTGCAGGCATTGCAGAACATTGGGTATCCATGGTTATGACCACCTCCAACAAGTTACTAATTGTCACTATATCAGTGGTCATAAGACTAACTGTCTTGAACTAAATATAAAGAAAACCAAGGAGATGGTGGTGAGTTATAGAAGGAAAAAGGAGGATTACTTACCAATCAATATTGCTGGCCAGGAGGTTGAGATTGTTGAGAGCTACAAATATTTGGGGGTTCACCTTGACAGCAAACTCGATTGGAGGTGTCATACAGAAAAGGTTTACAAGAAGGAAATGAGCAGACTGTACTTTCTGCAGACGCTCAGGTCGTTCAATGTGTCCAGTAAAATGCTGGAGATGTTCTACCAGTCCGTTGTAGCAAGCGCCATTTTTTTTTGCTATCATTTGCTGGGGCAGTAGTGTGCGAGTAGATGACGCTAATAAACTCAACAAACTTATCAAGAAGGCAAGTGCGGCTGTTGGCCTCCATCTGGACAGGGGGTATTGGAGGAAAGAATTCAGAATAAGTATAGGGCTTTAATAAACAATAATACACACCCACTATATGAGCTGTTCTTGAAGCAGAAGAGCACATTCAGCAGCCGCCTAATCCTACTAAGGTGCAAGAAGGAGAAATTCAGGAAATCGTTTGTACCTACTGCTATGGGGATGTATAATAATTTCCTAAGGGTGGTAGAAAATAATGACTGATGGCTGGTGTACTAATGTCAATTAACAGTGACTTGTATACACCTGAACAACCCACTTTTATTTATTATGTAATGTTGGTATACCTGTGCAAAATTTGTGTCCTAATATTTTATGTACTGCTGTTTGTATTGCTGCTGTAATACTGTAATTTCCCCCCAGGATCAATAAAGTGTATCGTATCGTATCGTATCATATAACCATGGATACCTAAGATCCTACAAGACCCTGCACATGAAGTAAGCAACACAGTGAATCAGAAGAACTATACTACATTTCTTATTGGAGGTATTTGCTAATATTATTAATATTACATCTACTATATAATTGGGATAGGATCTTAGAGATGGGAATACCCCTTTAAGCTGAGTTCCCAGCAGCAATTGGGTGGCACATTTCCTGTGCCCGCATAATCACCTGGACTTGCTGGTACGTTCATTTGCGTAAATGCACTGCAAAATAGAATCTACTGATATGTCCAATTTCGGGAAGGAGTTAAAAACAGCCTTGAACTTATTCAGCCAATTTAGAGACAATTACTTAACCCCAAGTGTAAACTTCAAAATAATGAAATTGACAAGCATGTCCTGCTAAAATTCAATAAATCTAAATGTGAATTTTGGTGCAATCTTAAAGCCTGGGGGCATTTTTTAAAGGTGGCATTCTGTATGTTAATATTTTTTTCTTCTATATTTGTTTGCTTTTTATTGGACTTCAAATAAGAGAAAAAAAATGTTAAAAATAGAAAAATGACAACACGTGTACAAAATATATAATGCCGTTAAAATTCTTGAAACAAGTTATTTTTACGATGGTTTTTAAATGTATGCGTGAAAAAGCTCTATCAGTTTACAGTGCAGGTAAGCTATGTAGAGGTTACGCATTTGGAATTGGAAAGTATGAGTGGCCCAGTTGTGCATTAACTAGCATTTTCTTTTCCCATCCATTATGTATCTATCATTTATTAACATAATGGTGTCTACTAGTTTTGATTAGTGTTGAGCGATACGATACTGCAAATATCGGGTATCGGCCGATATTAGCTGTATCGGGCTTTCGATTCCGAGTACCGATATTTTCGTCATATCGGATACCGGAATCGGGATTGTCACTGTCACTGTCTGTGTCCGTCGGTCGGGTCTGTCACTGTCAGTGTCCGTCGGTCGGGTCTGTCAGGAGTCAGCGGCACTTAACTGGCAGAAGATCTCCGGCGGTCACGGCCTGGACTGCTTCATGGCCGCCATCATCTTTCCCCGGCGGTCACATGCAGTTTCTCGCGATAACTGCAGTGACTGCTGGGTAATCCCGGCCGTAAAGCAGTCAGTCCGATGACGTCACCGCCGGGGAAGCAGGTAATCAGCTGTGCTGCGTCGCGATGACAGACTCTGCCTGTCATTGCGATGTAGCAGAGCTGGATCGTCGTGGGACAGTCGTTACTATGGACTGCGTCGGACAGGTGGTATACTGTTGGTTTGTTTTTTTTCTTTTTTTACAGGAGATCGATGGCGTCGCAGGAATGAGAGTACAATAAAAGAAATGAAAACTGCGTTGTCTCTTTATTTCATTAAAATACTTTTTTCTTGCTTTGTCTTTTTTTTATGCATTTAATAACTTTGGGATTAATAATGGATCGGTGTCTTATTGACGCCTCTCCATTATTAACCGGGCTTATTGTCACCGTGCAATCAACGGTGACATTAACCCCTTATTACCCCGCTTGCCACCGCTACAGGGCAAGTGGGAAGAGCCGGGTAAAGTGCCACAATTGGCACATCTTTTGATGCGCCAAATGTGGGGCTGCTGTAGCCTGGTATTATCAGGCTGTTGAGAGCCAAAATCCATGGGCCTTGACAGTCTTTTAATACCAGGCCGCAGCAGTCTGCATTTTACTTGGCTGGTTAACAAAAATAGGGGGACCCCTACGCCGTTTTTTTTTCGAGGGGATCCCCTATTTTTGTTAACCAGCCAAGCTAAGCAGACTGCTGTGGCCTGGTATTATCAGGCTTGCAAGGTCCATGGATATTGGATCCTTACCAGCCTGAAAAACCAGGCCTCAGCGGTCTGCTTCATCTGGCTGGTTAACAAAAATAGAGGGGACCCCACGCCAATTTTTTTCGAGGGGATCCCCTATTTTTGTTAATCAGCCAAGATATGCAGACTGCTGTGGCCTGGTATTATCAGGCTGGCAAGGTCCATGGATCTTGGCTCCTTAACAGCCTGAAAATCCAGGCCTCAGCGGTCTGCTTCATCTGGCTGGTTAACAAAAATAGGGGGACCCCACGCCATTTTTTATTCGAAGGGAACCCCTATTTTTGTTAATCAGTTCCCTCTGACGTCACTGATTGTGTCCCTGGCTGACCTGAAGTGAAAGTGGAAAGCAATCAATTAAGCTTTCCACTTCCTCTCCTGTCAGCCAGGAGAGGAACTTATTCATTTGGGGGTTTACTGTGAGGCTGCAGCATTAGCTGCGGTCCCTGCAGTAAACATTAACCCTTTCTGAAGGATTGCACCGTGGGACCTGACTGTGCATGGGATAGGTAAGAATAATTTTGCTTTTTTATTTTATTTTTATTACAGGAAATGGTTTTTGCAGTCAAATAAAAGATGGTCAAAAACATGTGTCTTTATTTCATTAAAATGATTTTTAATTAAAGTGTGTGTGTTTTATTTTTATTTCATGCAATAGGATTAATAATTGATAGTTGTCTAATTGACAGCTCTCAATTATTAACCTGGCTTAAGGTCACCTTTCAATTGCAATGTGGCTTTAACCCCATATTAACCCATTCGCCACCGCTACAGGGCAATGGGAATAGACGGGCAAAGTGCCAGAAAGGGCGAATCTAATTATAGATTTGTCTTTTCTGAGGTGTCTGGGGGCAGATGTTAGTAGCCAGGGGGGGCCAAAAATAATGGTCCCTCTCTGGGCTATTATTATCTGCCCCCATTCGCTGGCTTTGTCTGTCTGGTTGCGAAAATAGGGCGGGAGCCCACGCATTTTTTTAAAACAATTTTACACCTCATATATATATATATACATGACATTGAATTTGTGACACATATATATATATTTATATTTATAGTTCATACACTTCTACATATATAATAGCCGCTAATTCAATTGCAGGCTTTTGTGAAAATGCAGAACCCGACATGAAATGACACTTGGTGTACATAGGGTTAACCATGTCTTTTCATGTCCTTTGCTATCTGATTTGCACAAACAATTACATCAGTCTATGTATGCAAAATTTCACACCTGTAGGGGTTAATTAAAGGTGTAAATTCGTAGCAAAAAAGTCCGTTTTTTTTACAACGAATTTACACCCTTAATTAACCCCTACAGGTGTGAAATTTTGCACACATAGACTGATGTAATTGTTTGTGCAAATCAGATAGCAAAGGACATGAAAAGACATGGTTAACCCTATGTACACCAAGTGTCATTTCATGTCGGGTGCTTCTGTCTTTTCACAGAAGCCGGCTTTACCCGGCAATTGAATCAGAGGATATTTTACTATGTAGAAGTGTATAAACTATACATATATGTATATATATATATGTCACAATGACATGTATATTATATATATATATATATGTATTCTATGTGTGTATATTTAGTGTTTACAAGGAAATAAAGGTTTTTTTAGTTGCGATATTTTGTTCCCATAGACTTACATGGGACTTCCGGTATCGGAATCGGATATCGACGATATTTAGTGATATCGGCGATACCATTCCGATCCGATATTTTTAGATATCGAGCAGTATCGCTCAACACTAGTTTTGATAATAACGTCCATAATTTCATGGAAAGTCTGTAAAAATGTTTACGTATTTGTTTTAGTATACCCAACAAATATTGCTTACAATAGCGCTTTAAAGTTTGTGAACCCTTCATAACTGTCCTTTATTTTTTTGCAAAAAATTGAATTAAAACTAATCAGATTTTCACAAGTCTTAAAAGTAGATAAAGAAATCGAAATCAAAGAAATGAGTCAAAAATATTAGACTTTCTAGTTTTTTATTGAAAAATATTATTCATGTCATGTCGGTGAGTAGCAAACATAGTTGAACGTTTGCTTTCAAAATCTTCTATGACACCCGTAAAGAAGCACTTCCATCAAACTTTTTATCCTTGTACAATCATCATATTATAAAGCACTGTGTGTTAGGGGTCGAGTTCTCGCTTCTGCACAAGGGGAATCTTGAGCCATTCCGGCTGCAGGCTCCCATTTGTCTCCAGCCGCAGTGGACTCTGCTCAGCTTAGACGTCGGTCCCAGCATCTCGCCCAGTCTAACAGTGTGCAGAGGATTACTGCTGCTCCTCCAGGCTCTGCTATTGTGGCCAGTACTAATTAGCGGTGAGCAGACGTCTTTAGGACAAAGTCCTTGTTTTCCCTTTCTGAGCATGCCCAGGGTGAGATCTCTCATTGGAGATCAGGGGTCACATGCTCAGGTACTGCAGCAGCTCCTATTGGTCCGCCAGGAAGGTCCTGTGACTACTGGTGTTCAGGAACAAGTTTCATTGGTCCTTGTTTCTGGCAGGTCCTGTAGCTGTTACATGGTGGCATGGCTAGGCCGCCATGCGCTAATATCATTTGCATTATGTGCTATTGCGCCAGTGTGATCATGCATGCATGTGTTTAGGGCCCGGCTGAAATAAGCCCCTAGAATACCGGCACCTCCAGTGAGGAGATTTGAGTGCAAGTGTTTAGGGACCCGGCTGAAATAAGCCCCTAGAATACTGCACAGCAGTTATCTGTGTATCCCTGTGGTGTTAACAGGACACAGTCTGTTTCTCAGCGGCTCTGTGACGCTACAGGGTTCGCTTTATAACGCTGGTTCAGCGCCCTAGCGTTTTACTTTGCGGCTCACTGAAGCTAAGTGAGTTCGTACTTATCGCCATATAGCGCTGTGGCATTCCCGTTAGCGGCTCTGGGGATTAACAGAGTTCGCACTAACTGCCACAGCGTACTACGGCGTTTATTTTAGCGACTCTGCGGGATAACAGAGTTCGCTACCTTCGCCATCTTGCTAGCAGCGGGCTTCGCCTGCACGGTGGACCCCAGGCTGCGAACGCACCTCTTACAATATCTATTAGGTGCGGTCCGCAGACCCTAACATAATATTAGCTCCAGGGTCTGGCTACTAAAATGGCGGACGACCAGCGTCTACAGCAGTACATCCAGCAGCTGGAGGGTAGGTTGGCGGCTCTAGAGCGCACAACCTCAGCTGTGGATGTTTCCGCTGTCTCTGTTCAGGCTGCTAGCGTGGCTGCAGCCAGTTTGTCCTCTGCCACCCCTGCTCCGACTTTATCCCGTCTCCCGCTTCCAGACAAGTTTGCTGGTGACAGCAAGCAATGTCGGGGATTCGCGAGTCAGTGCTCCATTCATTTTGAGCTTCTGGCTGCACGTTTTCCCACAGAACGGGCGAAGGTGGGTTTTGTCTTATCCCTCCTGTCGGGCAGGGCTTGGGGTGGGCAATGCCACTGTGGGAGCACGACGATCTTGTGGTACAGAGTGCTCCTCTCTTCCTGTAGGCTCTGAGACAGGTCTTCTTAGGACCTCGCGTCACCCACGATACGTCGCTCCAACTACTGGCAATATCACAGGGTTCATCCATGGTCAGCCAGTTCGCCGTCCAATTTCGGACTCTGGTCTCTGAGCTAGAGTGGCCGGATAAAGTCCTCATTCCGGTGTACTGGAGAGGACTGGCGGATCATGTGAAGGATGCTTTGGCCACCAGGGAGATTCCCGCCACACTGGAGGAACTCATTTCCCTATCCACCCGCATTGATCTCCGTTTTAACGAGCGGAGGTTAGAGCGGACCCAGTGCAGGCAGAGGTTTCGGTTGGCTCCCACCTTCGCCAAACCTCTGGAATCTTCCTTTCAGGTGTCCGATTCCTCCGAAGCCATGGAGGTTTCTCGAGCGGGACCTAAGTCCCGGACGGCTAGAGCAACGGTGGTCTGTAATTTTTGCCAACAGGCAGGACACTATAATAACAGATGTACACAGCGATCGCAGAGGCGATCGCGTCTAGTGACCCTGGGAGGAGGCTCACTAGAGACAGCTGCATTTTCCTCCAAGATGACACTTAAAGGGACAATCACTGTAGGCACTTCCACTCTCACAGCCGATCTTTGCGTGGACTCAGGATCAGAGGGGAACTTCATGTCCTCTAACTTTGCTCACCGTCACGCAATACCTCTGGTGGCGCTTGACAAATCAGTGACTGTCCGGGTAGTGAATGGGTCGACATTGCCCTCACAAATTACACACCAGACTGTTCCTCTTGCTTTGTTTGTATCCCCTTCCCATCAGGAGCTTATTTCCCTACTCGTCCTTCCCGAGGGAATAGACGAGATCCTACTAGGTATACCTTGGCTCCGTTTCCACTCCCCACATATAGAGTGGACTTCGGGTAGGATACTGGGTTGGAGTGATGCATGTAGAGGCAGATGTGTCAGGAGTTGAGTTCAGGTTACCACTACTGAGTTACCTACAGATCTTACTCCACTTCCCAAGTGCTATTGGTCATATGCAGACGTCTTCTCCAAGAAGGCTGCCGAGACTCTTCCGCCTCATCGCCCCTATGACTGTCCTATTGACCTCTTGCCTGGCGCAGAACCTCCTCGGGGAAGGGTCTATCCCCTCTCTCTTCCTGAGACAGAGGCCATGACGCAATATATTCAGGAGAACCTGACAAGAGGGTTCATTAGGAAGTCGGTGTCACCGGCAGGGGTGGGATTCTTCTTCGTGCAGAAGAAGAACGGAGAATTACGTCCGTGTATTGATTACAGGGGTCTTGACGCCATCACCTTTAAGAACAAGTACCCGTTGCCCCTGATTTCTGAGCTCTTTGATAGGCTTCGGGGAGCAAGGGTATTCTCAAAACTAGATCTGCGCGGTGCTTATAACCTGATTTGCATCCGTGAGGCGGACGAATGGAAGACGGCTTTTAATACCAGGGATGGGCATTACGAATATCTGGTGATGCCCTTTGGGCTCTGTAATGCCCCAGCCGTTTTCCAAGACTTTGTCAATGACATCTTCCGGGATATGCTCTCCACCTCGGTCGTAGTCTATCTGGATGATATACTCATCTTCTCTCCAGATATTGACTCCCACCGGAGAGATGTCTGCAGAGTCTTCTACACTCTTATGGGCAAATTCCCTTTATGCTAAGTTAGAGAAATGTATGTTTGAGCTGTAGTCTTTAACTTTCCTTGGTTATATCATCTCAACCCAGGGATTGGCTATGGATCCGGCCAAATTACAGGCTGTGATGGACTGGCAAGAACCCCACTCTCTTAAAGCAGTGCAGCGCTTTATGGGGTTCATTAATTACTATCGCCAGTTCATTCCCCATTTCTCTACCTTGGTAGCTCCCTTGGTAGCCCTCACCAAGAAGGGAGCAAATCCCAAATTGTGGTCGGAAGAGGTCTCCAAGGCTTTCACTTCTAGTAAGTCTCATTTTGCTAGCGCCCCCATCCTACATCGCCCCGATGTTGATAAGCCATTTTTATTGGAGGTGGATGCCTCATCCGTTGGTGCTGGAGCAGTCCTTTTCCAAAAGGATGCTCAAGGTCGGAAGCATCCTTGCTTCTTCTTCTCTAAGACCTTCACATCAGCGGAGAGGAATTATTCCATCGGGGATAGGGAGTTGCTAGCCATGAAGTTGGCCTTCTCTGAGTGGAGACATCTGTTGGAGGGGGCCCGCTTTCCCTTCCAAGTCTTCACCGACCACAAAAATTTGGTGTATCTTCAGACAGCCCAGGTGCTTAACTCTCGCCAGGCCAGATGGTCCTTGTTCTTCTCCCGGTTTCATTTCACCATACATTTTCTCTCGGGAGAGAAGAAAATCCGTGCCAACGCTCTCTCTCGCTCTGTGGTGTCTTCTGAGGAGGAAGAGGAGGAGCCTCGTCTTATTGTCCCCACAGAGAGCCTGAGAACTGTGGCCCCAGTTTCGCTAGAGTCTGTGCCTCCGGGCAAGACTTTTGTGCCTACCAATTTGCGACCGGAGGTACTCTCTTGGGCACACTCGTCCAGGGAGGGTGGACACTTTGGGGCAAAGAGGACATCTGAGTTGCTGGCGAGGACATACTGGTGGCCGCATATGGTCCGTGACGTTGGGGACTATGTTCGGGCATGTGTCTTCTGCGCCAAGAATAAGTCTTCTCGACAACGGCCAGCTGGGTTACTGTACCCTTTGCCGGTGGCAGATAGGCCCTGGGAGATGGTCGGGATGGACTTTGTGGTGGGCTTACCGAAGTCTCGGGGCTGCACCATCATTTGGGTAATCACCGATCATTTTTCCAAAATGGTGCACCTGGTGCCGTTACCACGGTTACCTTCTGCACGGGCCCAGCCAGCGTTGTTTATTAGGCACATTTTCCATCTACATGGCATGCCGGACAAAATTGTCAGTGACAGAGGGCCCCAGTTTGCGTCTCGGTTCTGGAGAGAGCTTTGTCGTCTACTCAGTATTGAGTTAAATCTCTCTTCAGCATACCATCCCGAGACGAATGGGTTAGTAGAGAGGTCCAACCAGACCATGGTCACCTATCTACGACATTTTGTTTCAGCCAGGCAGGATGACTGGGCATCCTTGCTACCGTGGGCTGAGTTTACACTGAACAATGCTGTGGCTGACTCCAACGGACAGACTCCTTTCCTCCTAAACTACGGTCAGCATCCGCGGGTTCCAGTGCCCATGCCCATGTCTTCTTCCGACTCCAGGGTGGCAGACTGGGCTGTGGAGGCACGGGACATTTGGGACCATACCCAGGATGCCATTCAGGCGTCCAAGGAGAGGATGAGGTCCTCCGCCGACGCACATCGGCGCCCCGCACCGACATTTGCTCCTGGGGACTTGGTGTGGCTCTCCACCCGTAACATCAGGCTGCGAGTTGAGTCCACTAAATTGGCACCCCGCTACCTGGGTCCTTTTAAAGTCCTCGAGCAGGTTAACCCTGTGGTATACCGTTTGGCTCTTCCTCCACGCCTTGGTTTCTCCGACACCTTTCACGAATCCCTCCTGAAACCCGTGCTCATGTCCCTGTTTTCCGAGTCATCTGCCGGGACATCGGGTTCATCTATGGACGACCATGAGGTGAACGCCATCGTAGGGTGTAAGGTGGTACGTGGCAAAAGATTTTATTTGGTGGATTGGAGGGTTTATGGGCCTGAGGATAGGTCCTGGGAGCCTGCCGAGCACGTTCACGCTCCGCAGCTCATCACTGCTTTTGAATGCAGCGAGGCCCAAAGAAGGGGGCCCTAGGAAGGGGGGTAATGTTAGGAGTCGAGTTCCCGCTTCTGCACAAGGGGAATCTCAAGCCATTCCGGCTGCTGTCTCCCATTCGTCTCCGGCCGCAGTGGACTCTACTCAGCTTAGACGTCGGTCCCAGCGTCTCGCCCAGTCTAACAGTGTGCAGAGGATTACTGCTGCTCCTCCAGGCTCTGCTATTGTGGCCAGTACTGATTAGTGGCGAGCAGACGTCTTTAGGACAAAGTCCTTGTTTTCCCTTTCTGAGCATGCCCAGTGTGAGATCTCTCATTGGAGATCAGGGGTCACATGCTCAGGTACTGCAGCAGCTCCTATTGGTCCGCCAGGAAGTTCCTGTGACTACTTGTGTTCTGGAACAAGTTTCATTGGTCCTTGTTTCTGGCAGGTCCTGTAGCTGTTACTATAAAAGGGTGGCATGGCTGGGCCGCCATGCGCTAATATCATTTGCATTATGTGCTATTGCGCCAGTGAGATAATGCATGCATGTGTTTAGGGACCCGGCTGAAATAAGCCCCTAGAATACCGACACCTCCGGTGAGGAGATTTGAGTGCAAGTGTTTAGGGACCCGGCTGAAATAAGCCCCTAGAATACTGGCTTCTCCGGTGAGGAGATTGTTTGCTTGTGTTGCTGTCTTCATGATCACGGACTGCTATCCGCACAGCAGTTATCTGTGTATCCCTGTGGTGTTAACAAGACACAGTCTGTTTCTCAGCGGCTCTGTGACACAACAGGGTTCTCTTTATAATGCTGGTTCAGCGCCCTAGCGTTTTACTTTGCGGCTCACTGAAGCTAAGTGAGTTCGTACTTATCGCCATATAGCACTGTGGCATTCCCTTTAGCGGCTCTGGGGATTAACAGAGTTTGCACTAACTGCCACAGCATACTACGGCATTTATTTTAGCGACTCTGCGGGATAACAGATTTCGCTACCTTCGTCATCTTGCTAGCAGCGGGCTTCGCCTGCATGGTGGACCCCGGGCTGCGAATGTACCTCTCTACAATATCTATTAGGTGCGTTCCGCAGACCCTAACACTGTGTACTTACAATTTCTCATTTTGCCTTTCTACCCAGCAAATTCTTCACTTTTCTTTGCACTATGTAGAAACAGGAAGTTTCCCTGCAGAAATTATTCCTCTCTTCAACTCCTGACCCAGATGCTCCGCCCCTCCCCTTCCATTGACTTTTGCAGTGACTGATGACTCATAAAGGGAATGGTAGTGTTAAGGTGGGTGGTACTTATCCATTTGATGACCAGATATGATGCCGCATCGCCTCAATGCTTTTTGCTATTCAGCTCATCAGGAGGCTTGATGGAGTAACAGGAGTATACTGCTGTATTAATGGCATTTCCCAGGACTCACACGCCATGTTTATATATCCCTGGTGTGATAATGGTAACCGATAGTACGGCTGCACAGAACTGTCTGCGGCAGGGACACAAAACTATTTATCAAGGGCAATATTCCTTGTCACAAGAGAATCTATGGGTAGTTTTGAAGGCGGTTTTGGTTCTTATTAAATTTATGGATTTTATCTTTTTTGCTACCTCCCTACGATTGTGACCCTGAAGCGTTCCATTCAACAGCCTACTGTCACATGTTTTTTTTTATTATTGATATACCAGTTTATCATTGTGGTTAGTTTTCCTGTTATAATTGTTGGTTTTGTATCATGTAGTTTCTTGGTTGTTTACTGTAGTGTCTATGTGAGGGCATTGCAGGGACAATAGGGGCAGCCGCCGATGAGCGGGGACGCCAACATCGCTCTCCCTAGGGTGCCAACCTACGCTGTTAGGTAGGGAACAGTGGAGAGTTTTGAGCAGGGTAATGATAGCTGCTCGCACACTGTAGCCAACCAACACTATTGCCTATGCACTTACTAGCATCAGCTGTTCCCTGCATGTGTATATGGTCCCTCTTAGTTACTAGTTCTCGATGGTTACCACATCCTTTGCACATATTGTCAGTGTACCATTACCAGTTAGGCTGTTGAGATGACAATTTCATCTCTTTATTCACTTTTTACCTGGATCTGTGTACACTTACATGTTCCTCTCTATATCAAGGATCATCTGGGTTTAACAGGGACAGCCGCCGAGGAGCGGGGTCCCCACTATCAAACCCCCTTAGGGTGCAACCTCCGCTGGTAGGCAGGCTACAGAACAGATATTAGGATAGTGTGTAGGTAGCAACTACCTTTATTTATATCGTTATCTATATTTCAGTATTATACGTACCTCTTTTTGTATGTATGTCTGTTATTGGATGTTATCCATCGTTTTAATGCATATCTAATAAAAAACATTTTTTTAATGTCTTTTTTCAATGATAACTTACTTTATAGAGACTGCACGTTTTTGATTTTTTTGAGTTATTGCTTAGTCATTATAAAACTTTATTCTTGTTTAACCATTCGTGTGTAGAACAACTTGTGTGTGCATTGGTAGTTTGTTTTGCTGCACTGCCCACGTTTTGTACTTTTGTACAAACATTTTATGTGCTAACTGCGCGTCTTCGGCGTGCTCGAAAAATATGTATAAGTCCCCATGCCTGCTTGTCTCCCGGCTGTTAGACAGCCACAACACATGCAGGGATTGCCTGTTTTGTTTGTTAGGCAATCCCTGCATGTGTTGCGGCTGTCTAACAGCTGCGAGACAAGCAGGCACGGGGACTCATACATATTTTTCGAGCACGCCGAAGACGCACAGTTAGCACATAAAATGTGTCCTGTCGGCTTCTTATGCTCGTGGTGCGGAGTGATCGCCGTAAGTGAAGTGAAATCTCGGGTTGAGGTCGTAAACCGGTGCCGACGTCACGCGCATGCGCATAGGTATCCAATGTGAACTTAGTGCAGCAGAGGTAATCCACTGCGCCAGTGATATGAAACGAGATCGTACTCGTGCGGGACAGTGATGGGAAATGCCCGACTCTCTAAGACATCTGAAAAAAGGAAAGGAAAATACAACAAATTAATCGGATATTTCATAATAACGATCCTATCGACTTGCAGAGAATCTAAGAGAAAACCTCGTATTCTCTATTTAAGCCCATGGGTTCCAATGTTTTTAATGTAAAAATCCAGAAGGCTTCCCTGGTTTTTAGCTGCTTAACCCTGTCTCCCCCTCTGCGCGAAACAGGTATATGGTCTATCACCTGGTATTTCAGCTGGGAAACATTATGTCCCATGGCAGCAAAATGTGCTGGTATTGGTAACATTAGCTTATTACACCTAATAGTGGATTTGTGCTGTGAAATGCGGTCTCGGATATGTTGGGTGGTCTCACCCACATATCCGAGACCGCATGGGCACTTAATTAAATAAATCACATATGTGGAATCACATGTGAAAACATCATTGATCTGGTAAATGTTTCCCAGCTGAAATACCAGGTGATAGACCATATACCTGTTTCGCGCAGAGGGGGAGACAGGGTTAAGCAGCTAAAAACCAGGGAAGCCTTCTGGATTTTTACATTAAAAAACATTGGAACCCATGGGCTTAAATAGAGAATACGAGGTTTTCTCTTAGATTCTCTGCAAGTCGATAGGATCGTTATTATGAAATATCCGATTAATTTGTTGTATTTTCCTTTCCTTTTTTCAGATGTCTTAGAGAGTCGGGCATTTCCCATCACTGTCCCGCACGAGTACGATCTCGTTTCATATGACTGGCGCAGTGGATTACCTCTGCTGCACTAAGTTCACATTGGATACCTATGCGCATGCGCGTGACGTCGGCACCGGTTTACGACCTCAACCCGAGATTTCACTTCACTTACGGCGATCACTCCGCACCACGAGCATAAGAAGCCGACAGGGCACAGTCGGTACAGAGCTCCACCGGACCGCACCACGTACGTCGCTCACGCCATCACAGGTAACATGCATCTGTGGCTTGTACTGTGCTTTGAACATCCTGGTATCGCAATTGTAGCAGCGTTAACACTCAGAGTCTGGAACTCGGTACCTGATTGCCTGGAACCACTTTTGCCATGATGTATATATGCTATATAAGTTCTTGTTTTCGTTTTCATACGGCTGTTTCTTTTCTTGAAATATTTGTGCATCACAGGCATTCCTGTGGAACAACCGAACCATGCAGGATTGATCGCATCAACTGTTTATGATCTATGTCCCACATATTAAGAAAATCCCCCTAGATGAAGGCCGGGCAGGCCGAAACGTTGGGGCTTTGTTTTTTCTGATTCTTTGTTTGTTGGAGCCTCATCGGAATGCCGAAATAAAAATCACAAATCAACATAATCTTTCTGGACTAATTTTTTCAGTGTGCTCGGGGTGTCCATTATAACTACTGCCATACTGCCACTGTGTTTCAAAAATGGTATGAGGTTTTATGCTGTAATGCATTGATTTTTTTTTCTACCAACAAAATACTTCTCATTTTAAAAAAAAAGCTTTATTTTGATTACAAATGTTCACAAACCATTCTACCATGTAATCCTTATTCTTTGCAATGAATAAGGAATAAATTCCGAAAAGTGTATGCTAGGTTTTCACATTTTTTCTGTCCATGTACACTGGTGCAACTTTTTAATTCTTCAATAAAGACTTCTGAATTTTATTTAATACACTGGATCTTTTTCTATTCCTTGAAATCCCATCCACTTTGCTTTAACATTTGGACACTGCGCAAGTACGCAGCGTCCAACCCACTGCATTTACTGGCCGTGTGCACCTACCCTCAGTTAACATGAGAGAGACCTTTAATTGCTTAGAAATTACCTTGACTGCCTTTGTGACATTGCAAATTATTATATGCTCTGTTTTTGGAGTGCTCCTTGTTACTCAATCACTTGTGGGGATAGTAATAATGCATTGTATTTCCTCCATTTGCACAAAATCTATATAACTGTGGATTGGTATAGTTAATGTGTCTACTAAATGTTTTGTAACCTTTTCCAAACTAATGAGCATCAGTAACTCTTCTTTTAAGGTTATTAGAAATCTCCTGTAACATTTGTTTGTGAACACGCTACTGTGAATATAGTGAATGATATTATAAATCAAAACTTTTTGAGACTGCTTACGTCTCTTCATCAGGCTGGTATATAACAAAATATTTGAAGAAACCCAATTGTATACAGTGAAAAGCACAGGCATGGTGTGATACATGGACATTTAGATAAACAAACACTGAGCTTAAAGAGAGAATCCTTAATTAGGTAAGATCTTCTTATTAACAAGATGCAAGAAGGAACTATCTTACCTAATTAAGGATTCTCTCTTTAAGCTCAGTGTTTGTTTATTTAAATGTCCATGTATCACACCATGCCTATGCTTTTCACTGTATACAATTGGGTTTCTTCAAATATTTTGTTATACTATACCAGCCTGATGAAGAGACGTAAGCAGTCTCAAAAGTTTGCTTTGTAATATCATTCACTATATTTTGTTAGCCATTAAAAGGTATCATACCCACAAGATTCCTATTTTGCTTCTCACACTGAGAGCACTCTATATGTTTTTTTTCTACTGGCTAACACGGTACCAAACCAATTTTTTTCGTACTGCTACTTCTGCCATGATTACTAGGCAGCAGTTCAGTTAAATCTTAGGACTGCTGGAACTTTGGCCTTTCAGCATGTGTCTTCCCTTTTGTTCTGGTAGCTCTTTAGTTAATTGTAATTAGTTCTCTGCTGAAGACAGGGGCAGGGTTCCTTGCTATTTAACCCCTTAACGACCAAGCCATTTTGTAGGTTAAATACCAGGCCAATTTTTACAATTCTGACCACTGTCTCTTTACGAGGTTATAACTCTGGAACGCTTCTACGGATCTTGGCGATTCTGAGACTGTTTTCTCGTGACATATTATACTTCATGATAGTGGTAAAATTTCTTCAATATAACTTGCGTTTATTTATGAAAAAAATGGAAATATGGCAAAAATTTTGAAAATTTTGCAATTTTCAAACTTTTAATTTTTATGCCATTAAATCAGAGAGATATGTCACAAAAATTAGTTAGTAAATAACATTTCCCACATGTCTACTTTACATCAGCACAATTTTGGAACCAAAATTTTTTTTGTTAGGAAGTTATAAGTGTTAAAAGTTGACCAGCAATTTCTCATTTTTCCAAAAAATTTACAAAACCATTTTTTTTAGGGGCCACCTCACATTTGAAGTGAATTTGAGGGGTCAATATGACAGAAAATACCCAAAAGTGACACCATTCTAAAAACTGCACCCCTCAACGTGTTCAAAGCCACATTCAAGAAGTTTATTAACCCTTTAGGTACTTCACAAGAATTGAAGCAATGTGGAAGGAAAAAATGAACATTTAACTTTTTTTCCCAAAATTTTTCTTTCGACACAATTTTTTAAAATTTTGTCAAGGGTATCAGGAGAAAATGAACCACAATATTTGTTGTACAATTTCTCCAGAGTACACCGATACCCCATGTGTGGGGGTAAACCACTATTTGGGCGCCATGGCAGAGCTCGGAAGGGAAGCAGCGCCATTTGACTTTTTTGGCTGGAATTGAGATTGGACGCCATGTCGCATTTGGAGAGTCCCTGTGTGCCTAAACAGTGGAAACCCCCCACAAGTGACCCCATTTTGGAAACTGGACCCCCCAAGGAACGTATCTAAATGTGTTGTGAGAGCTTTGAACCCCCAAGGGCTTCACAGAAGGTTATAACGTAGAGCCGTAAAATTAAAAAATCATATTTTTTCCACAAAAATGATCTTTTCATCCCAATTTTTATTTTCCAAAGGATAAAAGGACCCCAAAAGTTATTGTGCAATTAGTCCTGAGTACGCTGATACCCCATATGTGGGGGTAAACCACTATTTGGGTGCATGGCAGAGCTCAGAAGGGAAGCAGCGCCATTTGACTTTTTTTGGCTGGAATTGAGATTGGACGCCATGTCGCATTTGGAGAGTCCCTGTGTGCCTAAACAGTGGAAACCCCCCACAAGTGACCCCATTTTGGAAACTAGACCCCCCAAGGAACATATCTAAATGTGTTGTGAGAGCTTTTAACCCCCAAGGGCTTCACAGAAGGTTATAACGTAGAGCCGTAAAATTAAAAAATCGTATTTTTTCCACAAAAATGATCTTTTCATCCCAATTTTTATTTTCAAAAGGATAAAAGGACCCAAAAGATATTGTGCAATTAGTCCTGAGTACGCTGATACCCCATATGTAGGGGTAAACCAATATTTGGGCGCATGGCAGAGCTCGGAAGAGAAGCAGCGCAATTTGACTTTTTTGGCTGGAATTGAGATTGGACGCCATGTCGTATTTGGAGAGCCCCTGTGTGCCTAAACAGTGGAAACCCCCCACAAGTGACCCCATTTTGGAAACTGGACCCCCAAGGAACTTATCTAAATGTGTTGTGAGAGCTTTGAACCCCCAAGGGCTTCACAGAAGGTTATAACGTAGAGCCGTAAAATTAAAAAATCATATTTTTTCCACAAAAATGATCTTTTCATCCCAATTTTTATTTTCCAAAGGATAAAAGGACCCCAAAAGTTATTGTGCAATTAGTCCTGAGTACGCTGATACCCCATATGTGGGGGTAAACCACTATTTGGGTGCATGGCAGAGCTCAGAAGGGAAGCAGCGCCATTTGACTTTTTTTGGCTGGAATTGAGATTGGACGCCATGTCGCATTTGGAGAGTCCCTGTGTGCCTAAACAGTGGAAACCCCCCACAAGTGACCCCATTTTGGAAACTAGACCCCCCAAGGAACATATCTAAATGTGTTGTGAGAGCTTTTAACCCCCAAGGGCTTCACAGAAGGTTATAACGTAGAGCCGTAAAATTAAAAAATCGTATTTTTTTCCACAAAAATGATCTTTTCATCCCAATTTTTATTTTCAAAAGGATAAAAGGACCCAAAAGATATTGTGCAATTAGTCCTGAGTACGCTGATACCCCATATGTAGGGGTAAACCAATATTTGGGCGCATGGCAGAGCTCGGAAGAGAAGCAGCGCAATTTGACTTTTTTGGCTGGAATTGAGATTGGACGCCATGTCGTATTTGGAGAGCCCCTGTGTGCCTAAACAGTGGAAACCCCCCACAAGTGACCCCATTTTGGAAACTAGACCCCCCAAGGAACTTATCTAGATGTGTGGTGAGAGCTTTGAACCCCCAAGGGCTTCACAGAAGGTTATAACGCAGAGCAGTAAAATTAAAAAATCATATCTTTTCCACAAAAATGATCTTTCCACCCCCAATTGTTATTTTCCAAAGGGTAACAGGACCACAAAAGTTATTGTGCAATTTGTCCTGAGTACGCTGATACCCCATATGTGGGGGTAAACCACTATTTTGACGCATGGCAGAGCTCGAAAGGGAAGGAGCGCCTTTTTCAAATGCAGACTTTGATGGAATGGTCTGCGGGTGTCATGTCACGTTTGGAGAGCCTCTGATGTGCCTAAACAGTAGAAACCCCCCACAAGTGACTCCATTTTGGAAACTAGACCCCCCAAGGAACTTATCTAGATGTGTGGTGAGCACTTTGAACCCCCAAGTGCTTCACAGAAGTTTATAACGTAGAGCCGTGAAAATAAAAAAATCATATTTTTTTCCACAAAAATAATCTTTTTGCCCCCAAATTTTTATTTTTATAAGGGTAACAGGAGAAATAGGACCCCAAAAGCTATTGTGCAATTTGTGCTGAGTACGCTGATATCCCATATGTGGGGGGAACCACTATTTTGATGCATGGCAGAGATCGGAAGGGAAGGAGCACCGTTTTTAAATGCAGAGTTTGATGGAATGGTCTGCGGGTGTCATGTCGCGCTTGGAGAGCCCCTGATGTGCCTAAACAGTAGAAACCCCCCACAAATGACCCCATTTTGCAAACTAGACCCCCCAAGGAACTTATCTAGATATGTGGTCAGCACTTTGAACCCCCAAGGGCTTCACAGAAGTTTATAACGTAGAGCCGTGAAAATAAAAAAATCATATTTTTTTCCACAAAAATGACCTTTTTGCCCCCAAATTTTTATTTTTCTAAGGGTAACAGGAGAAATAGGACCCCAAAGCTATTGTGCATTTTGTCCTGAGTACGCTGATACCCCATATGTGGGGGGGAACCACTGTGATCGCCTTACTGCGATCTTTGGGGGGCACAATGAACAAATCCACAAAAGGTGAAGAATTGGTTTTCTTTTTTGCGCCGTTCCTCGTGCGGTATTAGTGATTAGGCGACTTTATTCTTCGGATCGGTGCGATTACAGCGATACCAGATTTATACCCTTTTTTCATGTTTAGCTTCTGTCACACACTAAAAGATGGTTTTTTTTGGAATAATTTTTTGTAAGAAATTTTTGCATCGCCGTATTTTGAGAGCTATAATTTTTCCATATTACGGCCGACAGAGTTATCTTTGGGCTTATTTTTTGCGGGACGAGCTGACGTTTTTATTGGTACCATATTCGGGCACATAACGTTTTTTGATCGCTTCCTATTCCGATTTTTGTGGAAGCAGAATGAACAAAACCCAGCAATTCAGGAAATGTTTTTTTGTTTTTTTTTCCTCCGTTCCGTGTGTGGTAAAATTGATAAAGCAGCTTTATTCTTCGGGTTACTACGATTACAGCGATACCTCATTTATATTTTTTTTTATGTTTTGGCGTTTTTTACACAATAAAAAATTTTATAGAAAAAATAATTATTTTTGCATCAGTTTATTCCGCGATCTATAACTTTTTTACTTTTTTGCTGATGATGCTGTATAGCGGCTTGTTTTTTGCGGGACAAGATGACGTTTTCAGCGGTACAATGATTATTTATATCTGTCTTTTTGATCGCGTGTTATTGCACTTTTTCCAAGCGGTATGATGATACCGCTTGGAAAAAGTATAATTTACTACTTTTTTTTTTTTTACGGCTTTCACTGAAGGGGTTAACTATGGTTATGCTTTTATAGATGGGATTTTTATGGACGTGGCGATACCAAACATGTGTATTTTTTTTGTTTTTTATTTTTTTTATTACATAAAAATGTGTATTTTTTAGGGGATTTTTTTTTAATTATTTTTTAATATTTTTTTTACAATTTTTTTAAAAAAATGATTTTTTTTAACTTGTCCCTTTATGGGACTTTCACTTCTTTTACTTTTTATTGCAGTTACAATGCATTGCAATGCTCCAGCATTGCAATGCATTGTACCTATGGGGAAAGCTGCTGTGAGCATGATCACAGCAGCTTTCCGTAGCTAGATGACCCGAAGGTTGTCATCAAGGCAGAGATCGGGCCCTGCAAATACAATGCCAAGAGTGTGCAAAGCAGTCATCAAAGCAAAAGGTGGCTACTTTGAAGAACCTAGAATATAAGACATCTTTTCAGTTGTTTCACACGTTTTTGTTAAGTATATAATTCCACATGTGTTAATTCATAGTTTTGATGCCTTCAGTGTGAATGTACAATATTCATAGTCATGAAAATATAGAAAAATCTTTAAATGAGAAGTTGTGTCCAAACTTTTGGTCTGTACTGTATATATATACAGTGCCTACAAGTAGTATTCAACCCCCTGCAGATTTAGCTGGTTGACACATGCGGAATTAACTTGGCATTGTGACATTTGTACTGTAGATCAGCCTGGAAGTGGGAAATGCACTGCAGCAAAAATTTTTGTTTTAATTTTTTATTTTTTTTTAAAAAAACGTTAAAAGTTAATTCAGAGTGTCATTTATTATTCAACCCCTCAAACCACAAGAATTCTGTTTGGTCCCCCTAAAGTATTAAGAAGTAGTTCAGGCACCAAGAATAATGAGCTTCACATGTGTGGATTAATGATCTCTTTTGCCAGCCTTTTCTGACTATTTAAGACCCTCCCCAAACTTGTGAACAGCACTCATACATGGTCAACATGGGAAAGACAAAGGAGCATTCCAAGGCCATCAGAGACAAGATCGTGGAGGGTCACAAGGCTGGCAAGGGGTACAAAACCCTTTCCAAGGAGTTGGGCCTACCTGTCTCCATTGTTGGGAGCATCATCCGTAAGTGGAAGGCTTATGGAACTACTGTTAGCCTTCCACGGCCTGGACAGCCTTTGAAAGTTTCCTCCCGTGCCGAGGCCAGGCTTGTCCGAAGAGTCAAGGCTAACCCAAGGACAACAAGGAAGGAGCTCCGGGAAGATCTCATGGCAGTGAGGACATTGGTTTCAGTCAATACCATAAGTAACGTACTCCACCGCAATGGTCTCCGTTCCAGACGAGCCCGTAAGGTACCTTTACTTTCAAAGCGTCATGTCAAGGCTCGTCTACAGTTTACTCATGATCACTTGGAGGACTCTGAGACAGACTGGTTCAAGGTTCTATGGTCTGATGAGACCAAGATCGAGATCTTTGGTGCCAACCACACACGTGACGTTTGGAGACTGGATGGCACTGCATACGACCCCAAGAATACCATCCCTACAGTCAAGCATGGTGGTGGCAGCATCATGCTGTGGGGCTGTTTCTCAGCCAAGGGGCCTGGCCATCTGGTCCGCATCCATGGGAGGATGGATAGCACGGCCTACCTGGAGATTTTGACCAAGAACCTCTGCTCCTCCATCAAGGATCTTAAGATGGGTCGTAATTTCATCTTCCAACAAGACAACGACCCAAAGCACACAGCTAGTGTTGAGCGATACGATACCGCAAGTATCGGGTATCGGCCGATTTTAGCTCTATCGGCCTTTCGATACTTAGTTTCGATATTTTCCATATATCGTATACCGGAATCGGAAGTTCCCATAATTCTTTGAGAGGCAATGTGATTTTAGTCAGCCAATGAGGAATCCTAAGAAGTGTGGGCACATCCTGTACTGCTGCGGTCATGTTAACTAATGGCATGGCTGTGATTGGATGCTGAAATGATGTCAGAATGCACTATAAAAGGCGCCGCCGCCATTTTAGCGTCACTGTGCTGTGAATTCAGTAAGGGATAGAACGCTGCTGTGCTGACTCTGAGGGACAGTTAGAGATTGCGATTTAGTGTACTGTGCTGTAGGCAGGCTAGCACCAACCGCTGTGTAAAGCTTCCTTTTGCCTGCAGTGTTGTTTTAACAGCTCTGCAAGGTGTGTGTGAGTGCAGGTGACGCTGCAGTTTGCTCTGCATGCAACGCTGTCTGTAGGCATCTGCACGTGTCACTCACAGACTCTTTTTTTTTTCTTCAGTGTAATTCTTGCAGCTCCATGCAATTTAACTATTAGTGTGAGGCGCTTCCATCCGTATCCAATACATTGGTTGCAAACACTATAGAAGTAGACAAAGGAGTAGCCTTTCACAGATTGTGAACAGTTGTGTTTCAGTGTTCACTTCAGTCTGTGTTTTTTATTTTTTGAGTGCACATCACGCTCCAGTTACTTGTTCAAGCACTGCTGCTTGTACTCTGCTGAGCGTGTCTCAGTGCCTCATCCTTTTCATTTATCTCCAATTGGTTCTGCTCCATTCCATTTAAAATATAATCTATTAGTGTGACGCGCTTCCATCCGTATCCAATACATTGGTTGCAAACACTATAGAAGTAGACAAAGGAGTAGCCTTTCACAGATTGTGAACAGTTGTGTTTCAGTGTTCACTTCAGTCTCTGCGTAATAACCACACTTAGGCCTTATAACTTTTCTGACTTTCTTTATCAATCTACCAAGATGAAGAAGTCAGTGAGTAAGGCACGTGGTCGTGGCCGTGGAGTTTCAGCAGGGAGAGGACGTGGGGATTCTGTGGCTGCTGCCGCCCTCAGTGACACAGCATCCACCAGTTTTACTCATGAGCGTTCCTTTATGCGCACTTTGGTAGGAGCTCGGCGTGCCCCCCTGCTGCGGGAAAAACAAATTGAAGCCGTTGTTGGTTGGATGGCAGCCAATGCATCGACTTCAATTCCTTCCACCTCCTCTCAGGAACACAACACTGTTGAGCAACCATCTGTCTGTTCACCGCCTGTCAAATTGCCCAGGCAGTCAGAGAGTTCTGTACAGGAGCCAGCTGAGTCTCTGCTTCTGTTCTCAGAATCTGTTGGCTCGCAAACACGGGCACAGGCAAGCAGCATTCTGCAATTTGAAGAAGAGGGAGTATGCAGTGATGCGCAACAGCTGTGTCTCTCTCAATCTGAAGAGGCGGGTGAGCCAGTGCCGATGGACAGCACACCGCAGAACGCATCTTATGATGATAAT
This sequence comes from Oophaga sylvatica, assembly GCA_033576555.1. NCBI lineage: Eukaryota > Metazoa > Chordata > Amphibia > Anura > Dendrobatidae > Oophaga > Oophaga sylvatica. The sequence continues at coordinate 297,648,300 of JARQOD010000006.1, forward strand.
GAGACTCAGGTGCCAGGTTTTGTGGAGCATGGTGCTGCCCAGACCATCCAACAGCAGCAGGTGTTGGAAGAGGGTAGTGGAGATGATGAAGTCCGAGACCTAACATGGCGTGAGCAACAGGAAGGTGGTGGGAGCAGCTCTGAGGAAGAGATTGTCCCAACGGTACAAAGAGGAGGGAGAGGTAGGCTGCAGACTCGCTTGCCTGTAGCCTCCAGTTTGGCACCTGTTGGGAGCAGTTCTCTTAGAAATGTCAAAATTGGCGCTCCCATGACTTGCACTGCATGGTCCTTTTTTGACAGACTTGTAGATGATATTTGCTATGTTCAATGCAAGCTGCGTAAGCAAAAAGTTAAAAGAGGTAAAAATATCAGTAACCTGAATACCACAAATATGTGGAAACATGTATGGACAAAGCACGTAGCTGAGTTACAAAGACACACTGGAGATGTAGGCCAACCTACAGCAGCACCTACATCTTCAGGTCGTGTTCGAGCCTCTACCTCCAGCTCACACACACCTGGTTCGGCTTCCTCACAGGATCTCCATGGAAGAACCTCGGTCACTGTTGTCCATAGACAAACTGTTATTCCACCCACGGCAGCAAGTTCACAGTCATCGTCACACTCCCAGAACAAAAAACAGCCATCGGTACCACAGGCATGGGATAAAAGACGGCCATACTCGGCAAACCATCCACGAGCACAGGCTCTGAATGCTGGCATTGCAAAACTCCTGTCCCTTGAAATGCTGTCATTCAGGCTGGTGGAGACTGACAGTTTCAGGAACTTTATGGCATTGGCAGTCCCACAATATAATGTGCCAAGCCGATTTAATTTCAGCAGGCAAGCTGTCCCTGCTCTGCAAAAACATGTCGAGGGAAACATTAAACATGCGCTACTAAACGCCGTCAGTAGCAGGGTCCACCTGACCACCGATGTGTGGACCAGTACCCATGGCCAGGGACGATACCTCTCCCTCACTGCCCATTGGGTCAATGTTGTGGAGCCGGGTACAGATCTTGCCAGTGGCGCTGTACATGTTCTGCCAACTCCAAGGATTGCAGGAATCCAGTCTGTACACATTGATTCCTCCTCCTACTCCAGTTCCTCAGAATCATCGCTGCACGAGCCGTCACGGTATACCTCCACATGGACCCGTGAACGCTTACCTGTTGCGACCGATATGAGCACAGCCGTGGCCAAACGTCAACAGGCCGTCCTGAAATTAATTTCCATGGGGAATCGAAGCCACACAGCGCAGGAGCTCTGGGATGCCATCAAGCAGGAGAGCGACGTGTGGTTTTTGTCAGCTAATCTCCAGCCAGGCTTGGTAGTGTGTGACAATGGCCGAAATCTGGTGGCAGCTCTGGGCCTTGGCAACCTCACTCACATACCATGTCTGGCACATGTGCTCAACTTGGTCGTGCAGAGTTCTTTGAGGGACTATCCGGATCTTGATGCACTGCTGCACAAGGTCCGCCTAGAGTGCGCTCACTTGCGACGTTCCAGCATGGCCAGATCACGCATTGCAGCTCTGCAAGTCAGATTTCGCCTTCCTGAACATCGCATCATATGTGACGTACCCACCAGGTGGAATTCCACGTTACATATGTTGGAGCGGTTGTGTGAGCAGCAGCCAGCAGTAATGGAGTATCAGCTGCAACAGGCGCAATCAACTCGCAATTTGCGCCGTTCACACTTCACCACTACTGAGTGGGCCTCTATGAAGGACATCTGCGACGTTTTGCGTGCGTTTGATGTCTCAACGCGGATGGCGAGTGCAGATGATGCACTAGTCAGCATGACTGTCCCCCTTATCTGCCTGCTTCAGAAATCACTGAAAGCACTAAAGGAAGAGGTTTTGGAAGAGGTGGAGGATGAGGAGTCACAAATTCAATTACCTTCAGGACAGTCAGCGCAACGTGGTTCCTCACAAAGGGCTGGGCAGGGCTCACTTTGTGAGGAGGATGAGGAGGAGGAGGAGTCAATGGAGGAGGAAGAAATCCCTACAGAGGGAGGTACACAACGCTCTAGTCAGTATGTAGAGCGAGGGTGGGGTGATGCAGAGGAGGCAGAGATGACGCCTCTTCCAGAGGACAGCCTTTGTTGGCCAGTTGGGAGTCTGCAGCACATGGTTGATTTCATGCTTCAGTGCCTGAGAAACGACCGCCGCATCGCCCACATTCTCACCATATCAGATTATTGGGTGTACACCCTCCTAGACCCTCGCTACCGGGACAACTTACAAACCCTCATCACACTGGTGAACCGGGACCGTAAAATGCAGGAGTACCAAGACACACTGGTGCAATCCATACTGTTGTACATTCCAGCCGAGAGAGCTGCTGCTGCTGCTACTGCTTTACAAAGCAGCTCTGTGCGTCGAGGCAGTGTAGACACCTCTACAACAAGAGGGAGCAGAAGCAGCGCCTCTGCACAGGGCAAGAGCTGTATGTTACAAATGTGGCAAAGTTTTGTGACAGCGCCAGCAAGGTCTACACCATCCGAGACGGCTCCAGTCACCAGGAAGAAATGTTTCCGTAAGATGGTGACAGACTACTTGGCTTTCCCTCTAAGTGTACTCCCATATGCCTCTTCCCCTTTCAAATTTTGGGTCTCTAAGTTGGATACATGGCCAGAGCTTAGCCAGTATGCATTGGAGGTGCTGGCTTGCCCTGCTGCCAGTGTATTATCTGAGCGTGTCTTTAGTGCTGCAGGTGGTGTAGTAACAGACCGTCGCATGCGACTATCCTCAGAGAATGTAGACTGGCTTACTTTTCTGAAAATGAACAAGGCATGGATCTCACCTGAATTTGCCTGTCCGTTTTCAGATTAAATAACTGTTTGGCAACGTTTTCCATGTCTCCTGTTATGTTCATCTTTCTACCACCTGAACTCTACTCCCTGGGCTACAACACCGCCATTTGTTGCTCGTAAGTAATTGGCAGGGGTACTGACTCATGGCCAGCCTGGTTACAGCACGACAGCTGTTTCCTGGCAGTGTGAACGTCAATTATCCTCCAATAAGTTGTGCTGTCGTGTTGCATTCGGGTTAGCCGACTCTATGGTGCCTGCAGTTTAGGTGATTCCTATGTGTGCTGTGGGATATGTAAATAAAGGCGGTTTCCATTGTGACAATAGGACAAGCACCCACTGTAGGACTGTGTGATTCGGTAACTGCGGACGGCTTGCGTCCTGTCAACTTACATTTTCATGGGTGCGTTCTTCTACCCGTCCGGGGTCCAGTACCGTCAACTGGTTCTCCCCAGTGCCTTTGGCCTAGGTGCCTCCATCTCCGTATCCGAGTTCCACCAACGTCTGCTGGTCCTTGGTAGTGCTTTGGAGCACAGGTACCTTCTGCTTAGTAACCGTGTCACAGTAACGTCAGCTGGTACTCAGTTGTGACATTGCCTCTTTTCCTTCTGCTACCCGTCCGGGGTCCAGTACCGTCAACTGGTTCTCCCCAGTGCCTTTGGCCTAGGTGCCTCCATCTCCGTATCCGAGTTCCACCAACGTCTGCTGGTCCTTGGTAGTGCTTTGGAGCACAGGTACCTCCTGCTTAGTAACCGTGTCACAGTAACGTCAGTTGGTACTCGGTTGTGACATTGCCTCTTTTCCTTCTGCTACCCGTCCGGTTCCAGCACAGTCAGCTGGTCCTCGTTACTTCCATTGTCTCTTGCTCCATCTGATACCCGTCAGGGTTCCAGTAACGTCAGCTGTTTCTCGGAAATTAGACGACCTTAAAGACCACCCAGAAGAAGATGACGACAACAAGGACGACGAGCATGAAGCCAACCAGCCTGAACACCATCACAAAGAAAAAATAAAAGATTACCCAGAAGAAGATCACCAACAGGACAAAGAAGCTTAAGACAAACTACAAGATACAGAACAAGAAACAGAAGAACAATAAGCAGAAGATCAAAAAGCAGAAGAACATGAAGTATAAGACCAAAATGAAGAGCAAAATATATGCTCTAAATTCTAAGCAGAAGAAGACTAAGCAGTGTATGGGGGTGAGTCCGTTCCTCCTCGTGGTGCCCCTGGAAAATGCCTGCTGCTGCAGGCTAAACTGAACACGGACAAATACTGTTGTAATTTAAATCTTTTGTGACAGCAAGAACGGAAGGATGAACAATTCATACTTTTACAGATTACAAGTACAGGAATCTCTGTCACAAATAAGAATATGATGAAGAAGATGAAGAGGAAGAAGATGAAGAATTTGAATATAGAGAAGATTAATTAGTTTAATAATAACAATATGAGTAATGTAAACAAAAACATGAATAGCAAGAAGTTTAAGAAGATTAAGAAGGTGAAGATGAAGAATAATTTGATGAGAAAGATGATGCTGCTGCTGAAGATTATGAAGGAGAAAGTGTGGCACTGGCAAAAGTTAAAAAGGTGAAGAGCATGGAAGTTGTGAAACATACATATTTGCCAAAATAGAAAAAAGGTTAACAACATTGTCAATTTGTTAGTCAATCCAAACGTATTTCCAAAAAAAATATATATTAATGCTATTCCAATGCATTGGGTTAAACATGTATGCCTTTATTGTCTCCTCAACCTCCCCCAATACATTCTACATTAGTCTTTGTTGTTTTCCTTCATGTACAATTAACCAACAAGGCAAGAATGGTTTTTTTTAATGTCGATATTTGGTTCCCATAGACATACATTGGACTTCCGGTATCGGAATCGGATATCGACGATATTTAGTGATATCGGCGATACCATTCCGATCCGATATTTTTAGATATCGAGCAGTATCGCTCAACACTACACACAGCCAAGAAAACCAAGGCCTGGTTCAAGAGGGAAAAAGTCAAGGTGTTGGAGTGGCCTAGTCAGTCTCCTGACCTTAACCCAATTGAAAACTTGTGGAAGGAGCTCAAGATTAAAGTTCACATGAGACACCCAAAGAACCTAGATAACTTGGAGAAGATCTGCATGGAGGAGTGGGCCAAGATAACTCCACAGACCTGTGCCGGCCTGATCAGGTCTTATAAAAGACGATTATTAGCTGTAATTGCAAACAAGGGTTATTCCACGAAATATTAAACATAGGGGTTGTATAATAATTGACCCACACTTTTATGTTTAAAATTTATTAAAATTCAACTGAGTAACATTACTTTTTGTTTTGTAAGATTTATGCTTCTGTTAATAAATCCTACTCTCGTTTGCAGTTTGAAGGCTCTAACTTATTTGCATCTTATCAAACCAGCTAAATCTGCAGGGGGTTGAATACTACTTGTAGGCACTGTATATACTCCTCAAAAAAAATAAAGAGAACAGTCAAATAACACATCCTAGATCTAAATGAATGAAATATTCTCATTGAATACTTTGTTCTGTACAAAGTTTAATGTGTTGACAATAAAATCACACAAAAATCATCAATGGAAATCAAATTTTTGAACCAATGGAGGCCTGGATTTGGAGAGACCCCCAAAATGAAAGTGGAAACAAGTCAAAATGAAAATCAAAACAAGACAAAAACGGATGTTCTTCTGAGGGATCTCCTTCCAGACCTGGATTAACCCCTTCACCCCCAAGGGTGGTTTGCACGTTAATGACCGGGCCAATTTTTACAATTCTGACCACTGTCTCTTTATGAGGTTATAACTCTGGAACGCTTCAACGGATCTTCGCGATTCTGAGATTGTTTTCTCGTGACATATTGTACTTCACGTTAGAAGTAAAATTTCTTCGATATAACTTGCGTTTATTTTTGAAAAAAACGCAAATATGGCGAAAATTTTTAAAATTTTGCAATTTTCAAACTTTGAATTTTTATTCCCTTAAAACAGAGAAATATGTCGCACAAAATAGTTAATAAATAACATTTCCCACATGTCTACTTTACATCAGCACAATTTTGGAACCAAAATTTCATTTTGTTAGGAAGTTATAAGGGTTAAAATTTGACCAGCGATTTCTCATTTTTACAACAAAATTTACAAAGCCATTTTTTTTAGGGACCACCTCTCATTTGAAGTCACTTTGAGGGGTCTATATGGCAGAAAATACCCAAAAGTGACACCATTCTAAAAACTGCACCCCTCAAGGTACTCAAAACCACATTCAAGAAGATTATTAACCCTTCAGGTGCTTCACAGGAACTAAAGCAACGTGGAAGGAAAAAATGAATATTTAACTTTTTAGCCACAAAAATGATCTTTTACAAACTTTTTTTTTATTTTCACAAGGGTAAAAGGAGAAAATGGGCAGATAAGGTTGTTATGCAATTTCTCATGAGTACGCCAATACCCAATATGTGGGGGAAAACCACTGTTTGGGCACACGGCAGAGCTCGTAAGGGAAGGAGCGCCGTTTGACTTTTTCAAACTAAAATTGGCTGGAATTGAGATTGGACGCCATGTCGTGTTTGGAGAGCCCCTGATGCGCCTAAACAGTGGAAACCCCCACAAGTGACACCATTTTGGAAACTAGACCCCCTAAGGTACTTATCTAGATCTGTTGTGAGCACTTTGAACTCCCAAGTGTTTCACAAAAGCTTATAATGCCTGGGTGTGAAAAAAAAAAAAAAACAATTTTCCACAAAAATGATTTTTTAGTCCCAAATTTTTGAATTTTCCCAAGGAAATTGGACCCCAAAAGTTGTTGTCCAATTTGTCCTGAGTACGCTGATACCCCATATGTGGGGGGTGAACTGTTTGGGTGCATGGCAGGGCTTGGAAAGGAAGTAGTAACGTTTTGGAATGCAGACGTTGATGGGGGTCATGTTCCGTTTGCAGTGCCCCAGATGAGCCTAAACAGTGGAAACCCCCCACAAATGACCCCATTTTGGAAACTATACCCCCTAAGGAACTTATCTAGATCTTTGGTGAGCACTTTGAACCCCCAAGTGCTTCACACAAGTTTATAATGCCCGGGCATGAAAATAAAAAATCCTATTTTTTTCCCACAAAAATTATATTTTAGTCACTAATTTTTTATTTTCTCAAGGGTAACAGGAGAAATTGGACCACATAAGTTGTTGTCCAATTTGTCCTGAGTACGCTGATACCCCATATGTGGGTGGTAACCACTGTTTGGGCGCACGGCAGAGCTCGGAATGGAAGGAGCACCATTTGACTTTTTCCAACCAAAATTGGCTGAAATTGAGATTGGATGCCATGTTGCATTTGAAGAGCCCCTGATGTGCCTAAACAGTGGAAACCCCCACAAATGACCCCATTTTGGAAACTAGACCCCCTAAGGAACTTTTCTAGATCTTTGGTGAGCAATTTGAACCCCCAAGTGCTTCACACAAGTTTATAACGTAGAGCCGTAAAATTTAAAAATCATATTTTTTCCACAAAAATGATCTTTTCACCCGAATTTTTATTTTTCCAAGGGTAACAAGACTCCAAAAGTTATTGTGCAATTTGTCCTGAGTGCGCTGATACCCCATATGTGGGGGTAAACCACTGTTTGGGTGCATGGCAGAGTTTGGAAGGGAAGGAGCGCCGTCTGACTTTTTCAACGCAGAATTGGCTGGACGCCATGTCGTGTTTGGAGAGCTCCTGATCTGCCTAAACAGTGGAAACCCCCATAAATGATGCCATTTTGGAAACTAGACCCCTCAAGGAACTTATCTAGATGTGTGGTGAGAACTTTTAACCCCCAGGTGTTTCACTAAAGTTTATAACGTACAGCCGTAAAATAAAAATCTTTTTTTTTTTTTACAAAAATGATTTTTTCGTCCCCAATATTTTATTTTCACAAGGGTAACAGAAGAAATTGGAACCCAAAAGTTGTTGTCCAATTTGTCCTGAGTACGCTGATACCCAATATGTGGGAGAAAACTACTGTATGGGCGCACGTCAGGGCTCGGAAGGGAAGTAGTGACGTTTTGGATTGCAGACTTTGATGGAATGGTCTGGGGGCGTCATGTCACATTTGGAGAGCCCCTGATGCACCTATACAGTGGAAACCCCCCACAAGTGACCCCATTTTGGCAAATAGACCCCACAAGGAACTTATCTAGATGTGTGGTGAGCACTTTGAACCCCGAAGTGCTTCACAGAAGTTTATAACGTACAGCCGTAAAAATAAAAAATCTTTTTTTTTTTTTTACAAAAATGATTTTTTTCGCCCCCAATATTTTATTTTCACAAGGGTAACAGAAGAAATTGGAACCCAAAAGTTGTTGTCCAATTTGTCCTGAGTACGCTGATACCCAATATGTGGGAGAAAACTACTGTATGGGCGCACGTCAGAGCTCGGAAGGGAAGTAGTGACGTTTTGGATTGCAGACTTTGATGGAATGGTCTGGGGGCGTCATGTCGCATTTGGAGAGCCCCTGATACGCCTAAACAGTGGAAACCCCCCACAAGTGACCCCATTTTGGAAAGTAGACCCCACAAGGAACTTGTCTAGATGTGTGGTGAGCACTTTGAACCCTGAAGTGCTTCACAGAAGTTTATAACGCACAGCCGTAAAAATAAAAAATCCTTTTTTTTTTGTTGCAAAAATGATTTTTTTGCCCCAATATTTTATTTTTACAAGGGTAACAGGAGAAATTGGACCCCAAAAGTTGTTGTCCAATTTGTCCTGAGTACGCTGATATCCAATATGTGGGAGAAAACTACTGTATGGGTACACGTCGGGGCTCGGAAGGGAAGTAGTGACGTTTTGGATTGCAGACTTTGATGGAATGGTCTGGGGGCGTCATGTCGCATTTGAGAGCCCCTGATGCGCCTAAACAGTGGAAATCCCCAACAAGTGACCCCATTTTGGAAAATAGACCCCACAAGGAACTTATCTAGATGTGTGGTGAGCGCTATGAAGCCCCAAGTGCTTCACAGAAGTTTATAATGTACAGCCGTAAAAACAAAAAAATATTTTTTTTTGTACAAAAATGATATTTTCGCCCCCAGTTTTTTATTTTCCCAAGGGTAGCAGAAGAAATAGGACAAATTGCACAATAACTCTTGGGGTCCAGAGTACGCTGATACCCCATATGTGGGGATAAACTACTGTTTGGACGCATGGCAGAGCTGAGAAGTGAAGGAGCACCGTTTGACTTTTTCAACGCAGAATTGGCTGGAATTGAGATCAGACGCCATGTCACATTTGGAGAGCCCCTGATGTGCCTAAACAGCGGAAACCCCCCAATTCTAACTCCAACCCTAACCCCAACACACCCCTAACCCTAGTCCCAACCCTAACCACAAACCTAACCCTAACACACCCCTAATCCCAACCCTAACCCTAATCCTAACTTTAGCGCCAACCCTAACCCTAACTTTAGCCGCAACCCTAACCCTAACCCTAATGGGAAAATGGAAATAAATATTTTTTTTTAATTTTATTATTTTTCCCTTACTAAGGGGGTGATAAAGGGGGGTTTGATTTACTATTTATAGCGGGTTTTTATGATTGGCAGCTGTCACGCTAAAAGACGCTTTTTATTGCAAAAATAGTTTTTGCATCATCACATTTTGAGAGCTATAATTTTTGCATATTTTGGCCCACAGAGTCATGTGAGGTCTTATTTTTTGCGGGACGAGTTGACATTTTTATTGGTACCATTTTTGAGCACGTGACTTTTTTTGATCGCTTTTTATTTCGATTTTTGGGAGGTTAGAATGAACAAAAATCAGCAATTCATGAATTTCTTTTGGGGGAGGCGTTTATACCGTTCCGCGTGTGGTAAAATTGATAAAGCAGTTTTATTCTTCGGGTCAGTACGATTATGGCGATACCTCATTTATATCATTTTTTCATGTTTTGGCGCTTTTATAGAATAAAAACAATTTTATATAAAAAATAATTATTTTTGCATCGCTTTATTCTGCGAGCTATAACTTTTTTATTTTTTCGCTGATGATGCTTTTTGATGGCTCGTTTTTTGCGGGACAAGATGACGTTTTCAGCGGTACCATGTTTTTTTATATCGGTCTTTTTGATCGCGCGTTATTCCACTTTTTGTTCGGCGGTATGATGATAAAGCATTGATTTTTTGCTTCGTTTTTTTTTTTTTTTTAAGGGGTTCACTAAAGGGGTTAACTAGTGGGACAATTTTATAGGGGGGGTCGTTACGGACGCGGCGATACCAAATATGTGTACTTTTATTGTTTTGTTTTTTTTTTTGCAGGAAGAAATGAATTTATTGGGGAATATTTTTTTTTTTTTTTATCTATTTTGGATTTTTTTTTTACACATGTTTATTTTTACTTTTTTAACTTTTTTACTTTGTCCCAGGGTGGGACATCACAGTATTTTATCAGATCGCTGGTGTGACAGTGTGCACAGCACTCTGTCACACCAGCGATCGCACAGGCATAGATGCATGCTTCTCAGTGCCTGCTCTCGGCAGGCACTGAGGTAGCCGCCTCCCTCCAGGACCCCGGCGCCATCTTGGATCCGGGTCCTGGGAGGGAGGAAGCCCTCAGAACAGCGCGATCACATCGCGCTGCTCTGAGGGTCTCAGGGGGGCGCGCAGGGAGCCCCCACCCTGCGCGATCCTCCCCTGTGCCCCCAGTACACCGCGATCATGTTTGATCGCGGTGTGCAAGGGGTTAATGTGCCGGGAGCGGTCCGTGACCGCTCCTGACACACAGTCATGGGTGTCAGCTGTGATAATCAGCTGACACCCGGCGGCGATTAGCTGCGCTCCCCTCAGGAGCGCAGCTGATCGCCTATGACGTACTATCCCGTCCCCGGTCATACGGGCCCAGGTACCATGGACGGGATAGTACGTCCGATGGCAGTAAGGGGTTAAAGCATTCGTCAACTCCTGGACAGTCAGTGGTGCAACGTGATTTTGGTGGATGGAGTGAGACATTCATTCATTTAGATCTAGGATGTGTTATTTGAGTGTTCCCTTTATTTTTTTGAGCAGTGTGCATATATATATATATATATATATATATATATATATATATATATATATGTATACAAACAAACCATTGCATTTTGCCAAGCAGACAAAATCCTCAAGCTAAGACCTTACAACCCCCATCCCTACCCAAAATCCAACATTTCCCTTTCTGGTGTACAACCTAATATTATATCTATTATTATATTATATTAATAAGTTAAATGATACTTCACTTTTCAACTATCTAATCCAGTTGCCCCATTGTTTACCAAATTTAGCTATTGTTCCAACGACCTATTATTTCATATATCAATGGAGGATCATTTGCTACCTACTGCTTGGCTATGACTTTACTGGCGTGGTAAAATATTTATATTATGACCAGCAGGATTGGACCCTGACCTACCCTGGCAATACCAAGACATATGCATTAAGTCCACTCCTTTCTTGCATCTCGACAAATAATGTCTCCCATACGGACCACAATTCTGTGGGGTGTCCTATAGACTCTGTGAGCCAGAAATAATTGAGACCTCCTCTGGACCATATTAATCAATATCTTCCCTGTCAATTCAAGGACATCCTTCCATTCCTCCTTAGAAATGTTTCTCTCATCTATCTTTAAGCAAGGCTATGGGATCTTCCAAAGTTTTCTTCAATAGAGAATTATATAATAGTGAACTCAATCCCTTAGTAGCTTTAGCACATACCATATAATCAATTATTTCATTGAGTGAGACGGTGAGATCTAAGATAGTTTCCACCATTCTAAAAGCTTGCCTTAGTTGTAAATATTTGAAAAACTCTGAATTATTCAGGTTAAACTCTTGTTTAAAATATTCAGATGAGCAGAAAAAACCCTCTGCACTAGAGATGAGCGACTTTGGCTCCGGGAGGGTCGAGTCAGGTTTCGGACCACCCGACTTTCTCAAAAGTCGAGTCGAACGAAGTCGGCCGACTAACGGAAAAGGTCGAGTCGGAGCCGAAAATCCGACCCCAATGCAAATCAATAGGGAATAAAATTCGGCAGTGAGTGGAGGACAGTAAACACACCTACAGTGCCAATTTCAATGCCAATGACATCAATTCTTATTTCTTAAGCTTGTCAACCTTAATTTACTTTATAATAATAGTAATGCATTAAAAACTGGGGGTTGTTTGGCTAAAGTTGTGGGGGGGGGCAGGGCTGGCTCCAGGTTTTCGTGGGCAAAGGGCCAAAGAGTCTCAGTGGGCCCCTTTAACACATACCACAATTCATGATGCTCCGATACGGCACAGAAATATAGGTATAATACAATGCCAAATACTTCCCTTCTTACATGAGTGATATCTATTGTAAATTCTATAATAGCTCAGAAACCGGACAGTATAGTCCTCCATACAGTATTATGGGCACCACAGAGTGCACCATACAGAATGGGCTTCATATAATGCTCCATACAGAATAGGCCCCATATGTGCTCCATATGATGCTCCATATATAAAGGGCCCTATATGATGCCCCATAAATAATGAACCCCATATGATGCTCTAGTATATGATGGGCCCCATATAAAATTCTCCAGTGTATAATGCTCCCCATATATAGCTCCAAACATTAAAAAAAATGAAATACCTCTCCTCGCTGGACACAGCTCTACTCTGGACTCCTCAGCGTCGCCATCTTCCAGCTCTCTGCACTGTGACTGTTCAGGCAGAGGGAAAACAGACGTGATGTCATCGCGCTCTCTGATCTGAATGTCACTGTCAGGAAACGCGGAAGACGTCACAGCGGTGGAGCAGGGAGAGGTAAGTATTGCAATTGCTGGGGCCCTGAGCAAGCAGGGGGGCCCACTCATGGGCGCTGGCACTAGCACAGGGCCCCTCATAGTACGCCGGTGTCTCTGATGGCGAGTGGGACCCCCCACCTGCTCAGGGCCCCGGAACTTGCCCGGGTGCGCCAGGTGCTGACGCCCCATGTAATGCTCCGAATATAATGGTCCCCATATATAATGCTCCATATATAATGGTCTCCATGTGATGCTACATACTGTATATAATGGGCCCATATGATGCTCCAGTATATGATGTGCTCCATGGATGATGCTCCAGTGTATGATGGGTCTATATAATGCTCCATATATAATGGGCTCCATATGATGCTCCAGTGTATGATGGGCCCCATATATAATGCTCCAGTGTATAATGGGCCCTATCTATGAAGCTCAAGTGTATGAAGGGCCCCATATATAATTCTCCAGTGTATAATGCTCCCCATATATTGCTCCAAACATTAAAAAAAAATGAAATACCTCTCCTCGCTAGGCACTGCTCTACTCTGGACTCCTCAGCGTCGCCATCTTCCAGCTCTCTGCAAAGTGACTGTTCAGGCAGAGGGCGCACAGACGTGACATCATCGCGCTCTCTGACCTGAATTTCATTATCAGGAAAAGCGGAAGACGTCACAGCGGTGGAGCAGGGAGAGGTAAGTATTGCAAGTGCTGGGGCCCTGAGCAAGCGGGGGGGCACACTCGTGGGCACTGGGTACTGGTTCAGGACCCCTCATAGTACGCCGGTGTCTATGATGGTGAGTGGGCCCCCCACCTGCTCAGGGTCCCGGTACTTGCCCTGGTGCGTCAGGTGCTGACGCAGGCTCTGGGGAGTACAGCCCAGTTAGGGAGGTGGAAAAACTGGCATATGTTGAGTTGTAGGCTGGACGTTCAGCAGCTGCAAATGGAGGAATTGGAGAAGTCAGAGGAAGAGGAGGACAAAGCGAGCCATTTTGCTGGCAACCTATGTGTCATCAGGGGAAGGTGGTACAAATTCCTTTGAAACCCATGCATGGTTCATTTTAATGAAGGTGAGATCACCTTCAAGCGAGCTCCTGTAAGGCATATTGTGCCAATTCAGGCCAGGTGTCCAGTTTACAGGCCCAGTAGTCAAAGGGGAATGAACTGTGAGGGAGAACATCAACAGGGGAGGAGAGGTAATTTTGAACCATAGTTGACAACTGCTGTCTCCTGTCTGTTGCAATCGATTCAGTATTACCAGTTGTGTGAGCGTTACTCAAGAAATCAGACCACAACATGGTCATGAAACCCCTGTCTCCAACGCCACTTCGGCTGTGTGCACCACGAACACCTCTTCCATTTGGCCCAGTATGGTTCGTGGTAGAACCTGCACCGCTGCTGTGTGCTGGGAATGCCTCTAACAAACGGTTTACAAGAGTTGCTTGTTTGTTCGCCAATATTAGCTCTAGGTTCTCCTGTGGCATGATGTTCTGTAATTTGCCTTTATAGCGTGGATCAAGGATGCTGCTAAACCAGTAGTCGTCATCCTTCATAATTTTGGATCCGCAAGACATAATCACACATGTGGGCCAATGTTCCAGGTGTCAATGATGCACTGCCAGTGGTGGGTAGAGGAGCATTTTCTGCCAAATCCACATACCTCCAGTCACGCACAAACCCTGTACCTGACCTTGGCAAGCCAACATTTTCTCTTGCCCCCTGAGAAGCATCCTCCTCCCCAAAATAATCATCCCCCTCATCCTCCTCCTCCTCTTCCTCTTCTTCCTCCACCTCATCCAGGACAGTTCCCTGAAAAGACAATGCCTAACTGTCCAGAAGGCTTCCCTCCTCCTCCACTACAGAAGCCTGATCCTTAATGTGCGTCAAAGTTTGCATGAGCAGACGCATAAGTGGGATGCTCATGCTTATGATGGCGTCGTCTGCACTTACCAGTCGTGAGCATTCCTCAAAACACTGAAGGACTTTACAGAGGTCTTTCAGCTTTGACCACTGCACACCCGACAACTCGATGTCTGACCTCAAACTGCCTGCCCGTGTATCCTCCCACAAATGAATTACAGCCTGCCTCTGTTCACACAGCCTCTCAACCATGTGCATGGTGGAGTTCCACCTTGTTGCAACGTCTATGATTAGGCGGTGCTTGGGTAGGTGGAGCGACCGCTGCAGCATCTGCATACGACTGGAGTCTACGTGCGAGCTACGGATGTGCGAGCACAGTCTTCGCACCTAATGAGCAGGGCTGGTAAATCCGGATAATTATTTATGAAGCACTCCACCACCAGGTTCAAAGTGTGAGCCAGGCAAGGTACGTGTCTGAGTTTTGCCAGGGCTATGGCCGCCACAAAACTACGGCCGTTATCACTGACTACCTTTCCTGGCTCAAGATGTAGACTGCCCAGCCATGACCCAGTTTCTCGCTGCAAGTAGTCGGCCAGTACCTCCTCCGTGTGTCTGTTGTCGCCCAAAGACATCATCTTTAAAACAGCCTGCTGACGCTTACCACTAGCTGTTCGATAGTGAGACACCTCGTGTGCAACACTGGCAGCTGCGGATGGAGTGCTCATGCGACTGCGCTCTGTCGACGAGCTTTTGCTTCTGGAGGAGGAGGAGTAGGGTCGAACGCCTACAGCCAACTATTGCCTATACCGTGGGCTAGGCAGCACTGTCCCACCGCCACTGTCCCCTGTGGACCCTGCATCCACCATATTAACCCAGTGCGCAGTGATGGACATGTATCGGCCCTGGCCATGCCTACTGGACCATGCATCTGTTGTAAGGTGCACCTTTCCACTCACTGATTGTTTGAGTGCATGGACAATGCGGTCTTTCACATGCAGGTGTAGGGCAGGGCAGGGATGGCTTTTCTAGAAAAGAAGTGCCGACTGGGTAGGTCATAGTGTGGAATAGCATAGGCCATGAGCTTTCGGAATGCTGCGCTTTCAACCAAACGGAAGGGCATCATCTCTAATGAGATCAGCATGGCAATGTAGGCGTTCAAAGCCAGTGAGGTTTTGTAGTCCGTCCACGCTTGCAAGTGCATGATGTTTAAATGTCTAAGCATGCAACTGGTTTTCCATTTTCGGAGATTTTGCCCTCGGCTAAAGGTCCTTCCCTACTTCTTAAAGATAACCTTTGCCTCATCAATAGGTTTTTGGTCAAAAAAGTGCCTCAGTGCACTCTTCCTACTATGGGATAAACTTTCTGGGCTTGCACGCTGTGCTAATTTGACCGTCTGGCCAAGCTGTCCTGCAACTCTGTTTGTTTTTTTAACAAGTTTTTGGTCTGCTATGGGCCTGCCAGATAACCGCAGCTGCGATGTCGATGCCTGCTGTGGATCCTCCTCCTCTTCTGAGCTATTACCAGTGGCACCCTCTTCCCCCAATGGTTGCCAATTCAGGTCAACAACTGGGTCATCCATCACCTCCTCTTCAATTTCATCTGCACCTTCCTCTGTGTCACCGTGTAAGGTGTTATAGTATGCGGGAAGGGGCACCTGAGTTTCATCAGGGTCAGATTCTGGCTCAGTAGACTGCGAGGGCAATGCAGTGCTCTGGGTGAATGTACCAGCAGAATCAGATAGCAGTGGCTGTGCATCAGTGCACTCCATGTCATATTCATCTTGGACTGGGGAATTCTGGATTTCTCTTGATAACCCAGGCATGGTATGTGAAAAGAGCTCCAGGGAGTAATCTGAAGTGTGGCCTGCGGCATCTTTCACTGTGGTGGGGGTGAAGGACTCAAGGAAAGGTGTTTTTCCTGACCAGGAGCCTGCACTGACGACTCAGTGCTTGCTTTTTTTGAAACTTCAGAAGAGGAGGCGATAGAGCTGGAGGCTGTTTGGGCAATGTAAATCAAAACCTGTCCCTGATGCTCTGACTTTAAAAGCGGTTTACCTACTCCCAGAAAAGGGAGCCTTCCAGGCTTTCTGGAGCCAGACGATGACGCAGGCTCAACACCTCCTGCCTTCAGTGCTATTGTGCTTTTGACACTACCAGCAGATGCACCACCACCATCAGTCCCAGCTGGCCCCCCTCACCCACGTCCGCGGCCTCTTCCACCATACTTCCTCATGTTTGGGAAAATGTACCAAAAATACCAGCAGATATATGGTACTGTATGAGGAGCATACAGCTGTATACGGTGTAGGGGAAAATTTCAATCTCCGTATATATTTCCGGAGTCAGCAGGTATTTGTCCGTGATACCAGCCGGTATAACAAACTCAAAATTGCACCCAAATGTTTCCACCAATATGATAGTATAATAATATAAATCAATCCAGTGATCTTAATAAGTGGAATATGGTTAAACACCTGGCGCAAGCAAAGTAGTCCTTAATAGGGCAAGATATACCAAAAGCAGGTAACCATGACCCAACCAGTGCATGTATATTCTTAAATAAACAGATCTTTTCAGTTAGCCATTAAAAGGTATCAACCACTGAGGACTCTCAAGTCTAAATATTTTTAAATAAACAAAGTAAGTCATCAGCATATAGAGCAATCTTTTTACCCTACCCAATGTTAAAGCAAAAAGTAATTGTGACAGCAGACATCCCTGCCTAGTCGCCTAGTCCCCCTATGCAGTTCCAGACGATATTTGTGTTAGCCCTTATTCTAGCGGTCAGGGCCGTATTGAGTAACATTACCCAATTAATGAAATTAAGACCAAAGCTCAACTCTTTTAGAACAGTCCATAAATATCCCCACTCCACACTATCAAAGGTCTAGGTGGCATTTAGGGTAAGACTAGCTCTAGTTCTCGAATCTGCTTGCTGGATCTCTATAAGATAACAATTATTTAAAGAATTGTGGCATTATAAAAGCATTTGTAGAAAATTTTGATGAAACAATAGGAATACACTTGTTTGAAGTGTAAGTGCAGGGGCAAAGGCGGTTCGAGATCTCTTCCAGGTGTCGGCATCTTGCAGCCCCCTAGGAGTTAAATGGAAAAAACTTGGAAATCACGCGCTCTGCTGTAACAATAACGATCCAGGCAAATAGATGATGAACGATGGTTATTAGTGTTGAGCGATACTGCTCGATATCTAAAAATATCGGATCGGAATGGTATTGCCAATATCACTAAATATCGTCGATATCCGATTCCGATACCGGAAGTCCAATGTAAGTCTATGGGAACAAAATATCGACATTAAAAAAAAACATTCTTGCCTTGTTGGTTAATTGTACTTGAAGGAAAACAACAAAGACTAATGTAGAATGTATTGGGGAAGTTGAGGAGACAATAAAGGCATACATGTTTAACCCAATGCATTGGAATAGCATTAATATATATTTTTTTGGAAATACGTTTGGATTGACTAACAAATTGACAATGTTGTTAACCTTTTTTCTATTTTGGCAAATATGTATGTTTCACAACTTCCATGCTCTTCACCTTTTTAACTTTTGCCAGTGCCACACTTTCTCCTTCATAATCTTCAGCAGCAGCATCATCTTTCTCATCAAATTATTCTTCATCTTCACCTTCTTAATCTTCTTCTTAAACTTCTTGCTATTCATGTTTTTGTTTACATTACTCATATTGTTATTATTAAACTAATTAATCTTCTTCATATTCAAATTCTTCATCTTCTTCCTCTTCATCTTCTTCATCATATTCTTATTTGTGACAGAGATTCCTGTACTTGTAATCTGTAAAAGTATGAATTGTTCATCCTTCCGTTCTTGCTGTCACAAAAGATTTAAATTACAACAGTATTTGTCCGTGTTCAGTTTAGCCTGCAGCAGCAGGCATTTTCCAGGGGCACCACGAGGAGGAACGGACTCACCCCCATACACTGCTTAGTCTTCTTCTGCTTAGAATTTAGAGCATATATTTTGCTCTTCATTTTGGTCTTATACTTCATGTTCTTCTGCTTTTTGATCTTCTGCTTATTGTTCTTCTGTCTCTTGTTCTGTATCTTGTAGTTTGTCTTAACCTTCTTTGTCCTGTTGGTGATCTTCTTCTGGGTAATCTTTTATTTTTTCTTTGTGATGGTGTTCAGGCTGGTTGGCTTCATGCTCGTCGTCCTTGTTGTCGTCATCTTCTTCTGGGTGGTCTTTAAGGTCGTCTAATTTCCGAGAAACAGCTGACGTTACTGGAACCCTGACGGGTATCAGATGGAGCAAGAGACAATGGAAGTAACGAGGACCAGCTGACTGTGCTGGAACCCGGACGGGTAGCAGAAGGAAAAGAGGCAATGTCACAACCGAGTACCAACTGACGTTACTGTGACACGGTTACTAAGCAGGAGGTACCTGTGCTCCAAAGCACTACCAAGGACCAGCAGACGTTGGTGGAACTCGGATACGGAGATGGAGGCACCTAGGCCAAAGGCACTGGGGAGAACCAGTTGACGGTACTGGACCCCGGACGGGTAGCAGAAGGAAAAGAGGCAATGTCACAACCGAGTACCAGCTGACGTTACTGTGACACGGTTACTAAGCAGGAGGTACCTGTGCTCCAAAGCACTACCAAGGACCAGCAGACGTTGGTGGAACTCGGATACGGAGATGGAGGCACCTAGGCCAAAGGCACTGGGGAGAACCAGTTGACGGTACTGGACCCCGGACGGGTAGCAGAAGGAAAAGAGGCAATGTCACAACCGAGTACCAGCTGACGTTACTGTGACACGGTTACTAAGCAGGAGGTACCTGTGCTCCAAAGCACTACCAAGGACCAGCAGACATTGGTGGAACTCGGATACGGAGATGGAGGCACCTAGGCCAAAGGCACTGGGGAGAACCAGTTGACGGTACTGGACCCCGGACGGGTAGCAGAAGGAAAAGAGGCAATGTCACAACCGAGTACCAGCTGACGTTACTGTGACACGGTTACTAAGCAGGAGGTACCTGTGCTCCAAAGCACTACCAAGGACCAGCAGACGTTGGTGGAACTCGGATACGGAGATGGATGCACCTAGGCCAAAGGCACTGGGGAGAACCAGTTGACGGTACTGGACCCCGGACGGGTAGCAGAACGCACCCATGAAAATGTAAGTTGACAGGACGCAAGCCGTCCGCATTTACCGAATCACACAGTCCTACAGTGGGTGCTTGTCCTATTGTCACAATGGAAACAGCCTTTATTTACATATCCCACAGCACACATAGGAATCACCTAAACTGCAGGCACCATAGAATCGGCTAACCCGAATGCAACACGACAGCACAACTTATTGGAGGATAATTGACGTTCACACTGCCAGGAAACAGCTGTCGTGCTGTAACCAGGCTGGCCATGAGTCAGTACCCCTGCCAATTACTTACGAGCAACAAATGGCGGTGTTGTAGCCCAGGGAGTAGAGTTCAGGTGGTAGAAAGATGAACATAACAGGAGACATGGAAAACGTTGCCAAACAGTTATTTAATCTGAAAACGGACAGGCAAATTCAGGTGAGATCCATGCCTTGTTCATTTTCAGAAAAGTAAGCCGGTCTACATTCTCTGAGGATAGTCGCATGCGACGGTCTGTTACTACACCACCTGCAGCACTAAAGACGCGCTCAGATAATACACTGGCAGCAGGGCAAGCCAGCACCTTCAATGCATACTGGCTAAGCTCTGGCCATGTATCCAACTTAGAGACCCAAAATTTGAAAGGGGAAGAGGCATCTGGGAGTACACTTAGAGGGAAAGCCAAGTAGTCTGTCACCATCTTACGGAAACGTTTCTTCCTGGTGACTGGAGCCGTCTCGGATGGTGTAGACCTTGCTGGCGCTGTCACAAAACTTTGCCACATTTGTAACATACAGTTCTTGCCCTGTGCAGAGGTGCTGCTTCTGCTCCCTCTTGTTGTAGAGGTGTCTACACTGCCTCGACGCATAGAGCTGCTTTGTAAAGCAGTAGCAGCAGCAGCAGCTCTCTCGGCTGGAATGTACAACAGTATGGATTGCACCAGTGTGTCTTGGTACTCCTGCATTTTACGGTCCCGGTTCACCGGTGTGATGAGGGTTTGTAAGTTGTCCCGGTAGCGAGGGTCTAGGAGGGTGTACACCCAATAATCTGACGTGGTGAGAATGTGGGCGATGCGGCGGTCGTTTCTCAGGCACTGAAGCATGAAATCAACCATGTGCTGCAGACTCCCAACTGGCCAACAAAGGCTGTCCTCTGGAAGAGGCGTCATCTCTGCCTCCTCTGCATCACCCCACCCTCGCTCTACATACTGACTAGAGCGTTGTGTACCTCCCTCTGTAGGGATTTCTTCCTCCTCCATTGACTCCTCCTCCTCCTCATCCTCCTCACAAAGTGAGCCCTGCCCAGCCCTTTGTGAGGAACCACGTTGCGCTGACTGTCCTGAAGGTAATTGAATTTGTGACTCCTCATCCTCCACCTCTTCCAAAACCTCTTCCTTTAGTGCTTTCAGTGATTTCTGAAGCAGGCAGATAAGGGGGACAGTCATGCTGACTAGTGCATCATCTGCACTCGCCATCCGCGTTGAGACATCAAACGCACGCAAAACGTCGCAGATGTCCTTCATAGAGGCCCACTCAGTAGTGGTGAAGTGTGAACGGCGCAAATTGCGAGTTGATTGCGCCTGTTGCAGCTGATACTCCATTACTGCTGGCTGCTGCTCACACAACGGCTCCAACATATGTAACGTGGAATTCCACCTGGTGGGTACGTCACATATGATGCGATGTTCAGGAAGGCGAAATCTGACTTGCAGAGCTGCAATGCGCGATCTGGCAATGCTGGAACGTCGCAAGTGAGCGCACTCTAGGCGGACCTTGTGCAGCAGTGCATCAAGATCCGGATAGTCCCTCAAAAAACTCTGCACGACCAAGTTGAGCACATGTGCCAGACATGGTATGTGAGTGAGGTTGCCAAGGCCCACAGCTGCCACCAGATTTCGGCCATTGTCACACACTACCAAGCCTGGCTGGAGATTAGCTGACAAAAACCACACGTCGCTCTCCTGCTTGATGGCATCCCAGAGCTCCTGCGCTGTGTGGCTTCGATTCCCCATGGAAATTAATTTCATAACGGCCTGTTGACGTTTGGCCACGGCTGTGCTCATATCGGTCGCAACAGGTAAGCGTTCACGGGTCCATGTGGAGGTATACCGTGACGGCTCGTGCAGCGATGATTCTGAGGAACTGGAGTAGGAGGAGGAATCAATGTGTACAGACTGGATTCCTGCAATCCTTGGAGTTGGCAGAACACGTACACCGCCACTGGCAAGATCTGTACCAGGCTCCACAACATTGACCCAATGGGCAGTGAGGGAAAGGTATCGTCCCTGGCCATGGGTACTGGTCCACGCATCGGTGGTCAGGTGGACCCTGCTACTGACGGCGTTTAGTATCGCATGTTTAATGTTTCCCTCGACATGTTTTTGCAGAGCAGGGACGGCTTGCCTGCTGAAATAAAATTGGCTTGGCACATTATATTGTGGGACTGCCAATGCCATAAAGTTCCTGAAACTGTCAGTCTCCACCAGCCTGAATGACAGCATTTCAAGGGACAGGAGTTTTGCAATGCCAGCATTCAGAGCCTGTGCTCGTGGATGGTTTGCCGAGTATGGCCGTCTTTTATCCCATGCCTGTTGTACCGATGGCTGTTTTTTGCTCTGGGAGTGTGACGATGACTGTGAACTTGCTGCTGTGGGTGGAATAACAGTTTGTCTATGGACAACAGTGACCGAGGTTCTTCCATGGAGATCCTGTGAGGAAGCCGAACCAGGTGTGTGTGAGCTGGAGGTAGAGGCTCGAACACGACCTGAAGATGTAGGTGCTGCTGTAGGTTGGCCTACATCTCCAGTGTGTCTTTGTAACTCAGCTACGTGCTTTGTCCATACATGTTTCCACATATTTGTGGTATTCAGGTTACTGATATTTTTACCTCTTTTAACTTTTTGCTTACACAGCTTGCATTGAACATAGCAAATATCATCTACAAGTCTGTCAAAAAAGGACCATGCAGTGCAAGTCATGGGAGCGCCAATTTTGACATTTCTAAGAGAACTGCTCCCAACAGGTGCCAAACTGGAGGCTACAGGCAAGCGAGTCTGCAGCCTACCTCTCCCTCCTCTTTGTACAGTTGGGACAATCTCTTCCTCAGAGCTGCTCCCACCACCTTCCTGTTGCTCACGCCATGTTGGGTCTCGGACTTCATCATCTCCACTACCCTCTTCCAACACCTGCTGCTGTTGGATGGTCTGGGCAGCACCATGCTCCACATAACCTGGCACCTGAGTCTCATCATCATCATAAGATGCGTTCTGCGGTGTGCTGTCCATCGGCACTGGCTCACCCGCCTCTTCAGATTGAGAGAGACACAGCTGTTGCGCA
This sequence comes from Oophaga sylvatica, assembly GCA_033576555.1. Classification (NCBI taxonomy): domain Eukaryota; kingdom Metazoa; phylum Chordata; class Amphibia; order Anura; family Dendrobatidae; genus Oophaga; species Oophaga sylvatica. Next base: position 297,671,225 of record JARQOD010000006.1, read on the forward strand.
TCACTGCATACTCCCTCTTCTTCAAATTGCAGAATTCTGCTTGCCTGTACCCGTGTTTGCGAGCCAACAGATTCTGAGAACAGAAGCAGAGACTCAGCTGGCTCCTGTACAGAACTCTCTGACTGCCTGGGCAATTTGACAGGCGGTGAACAGACAGATGGTTGCTCAACAGTGTTGTGTTCCTGAGAGGAGGTGGAAGGAATTGAAGTCGATGCATTGGCTGCCATCCAACCAACAACGGCTTCAATTTGTTCTTCCCGCAGCAGGGGGGCACGCCGAGCTCCTACCAAAGTGCGCATAAAGGAACGCTCACGGGGACAAATGGTGGATGCTGTGTCACTGAGGGCGGCAGCAGCCACAGAATCCCCACGTCCCTCCCTGCTGAAACTCCACGGCCACGACCACGTGCCTTACTCACTGACTTCTTCATCTTGGTAGATTGATAAAGAAAGTCAGAAAAGTTATAAGGCCTAAGTGTGGTTATTACGCAGAGACTGAAGTGAACACTGAAACACAACTGTTCACAATCTGTGAAAGGCTACTCCTTTGTCTACTTCTATAGTGTTTGCAACCAATGTATTGGATACGGATGGAAGCGCGTCACACTAATAGATTATATTTTAAATGGAATGGAGCAGAACCAATTGGAGATAAATGAAAAGGATGAGCCACTGAGACACGCTCAGCAGAGTACAAGCAGCAGTGCTTGAACAAGTAACTGGAGCGTGATGTGCACTCAAAAAATAAAAAACACAGACTGAAGTGAACACTGAAACACAACTGTTCACAATCTGTGAAAGGCTACTCCTTTGTCTACTTCTATAGTGTTTGCAACCAATGTATTGGATACGGATGGAAGCGCGTCACACTAATAGTTAAATTGCATGGAGCTGCAAGAATTACACTGAAGAAAAAAAAGAGTCTGTGAGTGACACGTGCAGATGCCTACAGACAGCGTTGCATGCAGAGCAAACTGCAGCGTCACCTGCACTCACACACACCTTGCAGAGCTGTTAAAACAACACTGCAGGCAAAAGGAAGCTTTACACAGCGGTTGGTGCTAGCCTGCCTACAGCACAGTACACTAAATCGCAATCTCTAACTGTCCCTCAGAGTCAGCACAGCAGCGTTCTGTCCCTTACTGAATTCACAGCACAGTGACGCTAAAATGGCGGCGGCGCCTTTTATAGTGCATTCTGACATCATTTCAGCATCCAATCACAGCTATGCCATTAGTTAACATGACCGCAACAGTACAGGATGTGCCCACACTTCTTAGGATTCCTCATTGGCTGACTAAAATCACATTGCCTCTCAAAGAATTATGGGAACTTCCGATTCCGGTATACGATATATGGAAAATATCGAAATTAAGTATCGAAAGGCCGATAGAGCTAATATCGGCCGATACCCGATACTTACGGTATCGTATCGCTCAACACTAATGGTTATTTATTTCTCATTTCTCAATGCGTTTCGAAGTCAGAGCAACTTCTTCCTCAGGAGATGTACACAAGGAGTGGGAGTCACCCATTTGCAGAGCTGGTTGTTAAACTGACAGCCAACAAGGAGATCATGAACATTGCTGAATCCCTGCACTCAATTATGCATGTGTCTTTCAGGCCCGAGTACAATTAAAGCCATGACCACTGACAATTTTGGGTTCAAAACAATGTGAGCAGTATGATCAGTTAACATGATCACGTGATCATGCCTCTGACTTCCCTTTTGTGCAGCAGATGCTTATGAAGCTGTTGAGCTAGGATCAGGTGACCTGATACTAGTATACATTGCAATCCATATTCGGAGTCTGAAACACCAATGTGTGAAGCCAGTCTTAGTGTGTAATAATTGTCTGTGCATCTACAGTTACATTATCAAATCATCAACAGCCAGCTGTTGGCAGGCTTGTGCCAAAACCAAAATTCAAAAACCATAGGTCAGCATACCTGTTAGTATACGTTTTATATGTAGGTGCGGAAGCATACTGTGGCCAATAACAGACAAATATAACCTTGAATAAAAACAAAGCATAGTAAGAAACCCTACAAAAAGTTTATAGTAACACGTAAAAATCATAAGGTATTCAGTTAAAAAAAATTTTGCCAAAAAAACTTAAAAGCCTTCCCACCACGACAAGGTCAGGATGGTCCCTACTGTATAAATTGAAAAGAAACATGGATGTGTGAATCTGGAATTAGAGTATAATGATCATTTGTGCGCCTACAGCGACATCATTGTCAGTCATCTATTGGTAGACTTGTACTAAGTCAAATTTAACAAAAATATTACCATTTGCTAATATACAAATTTATTTGACTGACAACAGCAATCTGACATGAATTTTCTTGTAGCGCCTTGCTAATTGTGAACTTATAATAAGGACTTACCATTTTCTGAGTTCATCATTTGGCTTGGGAATAATAGGCAAGGCCCACAAAGGGACTTGATAAAATTTGTCTCCAGTGACACAATCTTAATATGCTTCCATGACATTTACATTGGTGGAAAATAGCATTTATAACATGGCACTGATCTTGTTCGGGATTTCCAGTCAATTCTAAAATATTTTTTCTTATCATGTAGAGCAAGTATATTGCATTGGCCAAAGTTTTAAAGCCCCATACACAGTGAGGTCATAAGCCAATGGTAGAAGTTTCTAGCAGCAACTCTCTCATAGAGAATACACTAATGAGGCAAATGAGCCCAAATGCTGTCTGTAGTGTGTGGTATCTTTAACTTTTTAATTTCCAGAGTGCACAGCTTAGAGGGAAACACGTCGTGTAGTGGTATGAAATCAATATTTTATTAATCCATCTGAGGTTCGTGCAATCGTATTACTCCCAACAATTCCTTCATCATTGCCAACATGTTATGTTTTGACATTTCTAATAAAGCTGTAGATTATCAGATGACAGCATATCTTCTTTTTTTACCAGGTCTTCAAACTGGGGAGTGTGTATAAATACCACAAGTTTATACAGTGTCTTAAAAAAGTATTCATACCACGTGAACTTTTCCATATTTTGTAGGTTACACCCACAAACTTAAATGTTTTTTAATTGGGATTTTATGTTATATACCAACACTAAATAGCAAGTATTTGTGAAGTGTATAGGAAATGATACATGGATTTCTAAGTATTTTAAAAATATAAGTCTGAAAATTGTGATGTGCATAAGTATTCAGCTCCCTTGAGTCAATAGTTTGAATGACCACCTTTCTCTGCAATTATGGCTTCAAATCTTTTGGGGTATGTCTCTACCAGCTTTGCACATCTAGAGGCTAAAATTTTTGCCCATTCTTCTTTGCAAGCTAGCTCTATCTCAGTTAGATTGGATGGAGAGTGTCTGTGAGAAGCAATTTTCAAGTCTTGCCATAGGTTCTCAATGGGATTTTGGTCTGGACTTTTACTGGGCCATTCAAATACAAGAATATGTGTTGATCTAAACCAGTGTTTCCCAAACTCCAGTCCTCATGGCCCCCAAAAGATCATGATTTCAGCATCTCCTCAATATTACACAGGTAAGATAATTTGTATCAATTTCTGATGCCTGGATAACAAATCTATCATCTGCGCAATACTATGAAAATCCTGAAAACGTGATTTGTTGGGGGCCGTGAGAACTGGAGTTTGGGAAACACTAATCTATGCTTAGGGTCCTTGTCCTGCTGGAAGGTGAATCAACACCCAGTCTCAAGTTTTTTGCAGCCTCTAGCAGGTTTTCCTCCAGGTTTGCCCTGTACTTAGCTGCATCTACTTTACCATCAACTAGAATAGCTTCCCTGTCCCTACTGAAGAAAATCATCCCCACAGCATGATGCTGCTACCACCATGTTTGACTGTGGGTATGGTGTTTTCAAGGTGATGTGTAGTATTTTGTTTTCTGGTACACACAGAATTGTGCATTTAGCCTAAAAAGTCCTGTAGACAGAGTCTCCCACCTGAGCTGTGAATCTCTGCAGATCCTCCAGAGTAACCATGGGCCTCTTGAGTGCTTCTCTAATTAGTGTTCTCCTTGCTTCATATATCAGTTTGGGTTGACAGCCTTGATTTGGTAAGTTTGCAATTGTGCCATACTCCTTCCATTTTTGGATGATTGATTGAACAGTGCTTGTTTGAGATGTTCAGAGTTTGGCCTATTTTTTTTTATAAGCTAACTCTGCCTTATTCTTCTTCCCAACTTTTTCCCTGACTTCTCTGGTGTGTTCCTTGGTTTTCATAATGCTGTTAAATTCCTATTGTTCTCTCAAAAAACTTCTGAGACCTTCACAGAACAACTGTAGTTATACTGAGCATGAATTACATGAAGGTGATCTCAATTTACTAATTATGTGATTTCTGGAGGCAATTGGTCAGTAAAGATTTTACTTAGGGGCATCAGACTACAGGGGGCTGAATACAAATTGACGTTACAATTTTCACATCTACATGTTTAAAATAATTTAAAAACTATGTATAATTTCCTTTACATTTCACAAATGCTACTTTAATAATAATAATCTTTATATAGCGCTAACATATTTTGCATGGCTTTACCGTTTGCACACATTATCATCGCTGTCCCCGATGGGGCTCACAATCTAAATTCCCTATTAGTACGTCTTTGGAATGTGGGAGAAAACCGGAGAACCTGGAGGAAACCCAAGCAAACACGGGAAGAACATAGAAACTCCTTGCAACTGCTGTCCTTGGTGGGATTTGAACCCAGCACTCCAGCACTGCAGTGCTAACCACTGAGTCACTGTGCTACCGTACTTTGTGTTGGTATATCACATAAAATCCCAACAAAATACAATTAAGTTTTTGGGTAAAACGGGAAAAAATGTGGAAAAGTTCACAGGGTATGAATACATTTTCAAAACATCTCATATTTGAGAAAAAAGATCATATAATTAAATGATATTGCTGTTAAGAAACCCCAGTGTCACCCTCTAGTGACACTAAACAATTATTCAATATATATAACTATCAGAAAAAAAGTCCCCGGAACAGGTTTATATATTAAAGTATGCAGTTTTCTAAACATCATCGCATTATATACAACACTCAGTGCCCTAGACGTAAGGCATATTTATACCACCCTCCTTAATTGTGTCATAAATTACACTAATTAAAATGACAAAAAAGCAAAATATAATCAAACATGGCCAGTAAAAACTTTGACCTCCACAGTAGTGTAATTCAAATCAAATATACAAATAAAAATATCACAGCTATAAAGTTGTCAATCTTATACTTACATCAGCATTTTAAAGAGGTAAATATTTAGCAGTTTATTATAATTGCATTTACTACAGGTACTGTACAAACCGCAATGTGGGTTATGATATCTCTATGTAGAAGGTCAATTCTGAAGTATAAATCAATTCCTGTTGGACTAAGTAATTCACTGTCTACTTATACAGTGACTTGTCACCTTTAGAAAATCACAATTTTTCTTCCCAACCTTCAAATCTAGTGGATGCCCTCATCAGATTTATCACGGCAATGCAGTTCACCTAGTAAGTAATGTGTCAAGCCTTTGGCAATTATATGTCATCAGAGACACTTTTTCAGACAGGATAAATAAGATTACAAAACATCTTTATGCTGGTATGAGACAGATGATTCTTTATCAATGGTGTACCAGTACTTGCACACCAAGTTAGGTGTTAGGTGTAGGTCATTTATCAAAGGCAATAAAGAAAAATGCATTGAAAAATGGATAATGTACAAAATGATGCCTAACCCTGCTGTTCTGTTCATATTGGCTATACACTTGTACTGTTCTGGTCATTATGACCCAACCTATTAAATTCTGTTAATTTTGACTTTCAATACCAGTTGCATTATCTAACTGTATGTGAACATGGCTGGACAAAAACAAATAAAACATGAAAATTAAAACTTCAGTTTGCTCTATTTTCTTTAGAAAAGGTTATACATATTCCCTTATTGCCATATTCAGGCATTCTTACATTCTGCACAGAAATTACTCACATGTGCTTGTACTACAACTAGAACACGTAATAATGTTGAGCATGCTACTGGATACAGTTTACTATGGCTGCTGCTCCTTCACTTCGGGTTTTTACTTTACTTCCTAAAATAGATGCCATAACAAGTAACTTTCCTAATTTTTCCAGAAAGAGTCTTTGTTTATGCAGTTTATTGTCATTCCAATCGGGGTTTATTTCAAACCATAAAACAAATGCATTGTAAGCAGATGCATCAACAATGTTATAAAATAAAACCATTGGCCAATGATTGGTTTTGCATTTGCTTGTGAATGTACAGTAGCTATTAGTTGATCTTGTGTTAACTGCCCCCTTGGTGAAATTAAAATCTAATATCATCTGCGGCTATTTGTCATCTCGACTACTTACTGCAATGTTATATGCATCATGCTCATCGGAATGACTGGTTTGTTTTTTCTGGGAATGTAAGAAACCACTGTTGTATCTCCAGTAAAGTAAAACATTGAACTATTAACATCTCTTTTACCAAGGCTACCTGACTTTTTCTTACAGTGCCCACCATTGTAAGTTTTCATTTTAGAAACAACTGCTTAGTTGGTGCGATGTAGAAAAGTTGTCACATGTCACATTTTGTCCTCTTAGTCCATACATCAAATCTGAAACAACTCACATTCTCTAATTCTTTTCAGGTTTTTCTCTCCAGGCTTCTTTCCTGTATATTCCTGAATGTTTAGAGCGTAAGAACTTCTGCTGTCACAAAGTGTCCATATCTTGATGCCATACTTTGCTGGCTGACACGGTATATATTGTATGAACAGGCACCTACCTCGGAATGACACAAGTTGTTCATCTACAGTGGCATTTTCTTCAGTATTGTATAATTTTGGAAGAATCTCTATCCTTTTATTGATATAGGAAAGATGTGTATCTTCGTACCGTGTTAGCCAGTAGATAGAAAAATATTTAGACTTGAGAGTCCTCAGTGGTTGATACCTTTTAATGGCTAACTGAAAAGATGGTAATAAATTGCAAGCTTTCGAGACTACTCCGGTCTCTTCATCAGGCAAAGACTAAAACAAAAACTGAAGAGGGTAATAAAACTCTCTCCTTATCTATGATCTGTTCCAATATTTATGTTCATTCCTCTGCCATAATGACAGTTCTGCTTCACGTCACTTGTCTTACCTATTGCACTATTCCTGTGTCCTCTTGTGTATATATATATATGTGATTCTTCAGTTTTTGTTTTAGTCTTTGCCTGATGAAGAGACCGGAGTAGTCTCGAAAGCTTGCAATTTATTACCATCTTTTCAGTTAGCCATTAAAAGGTATCAACCACTGAGGACTCTCAAGTCTAAATATTTTTCTATCCTTTTATTGAAAACTTCTCTAATAGCAGCTAGTTATTAGAGAATTATCTGCTGTTACAGGAAAATTTTCCTGCCTGGGAAGAAGTTCCAAATTACATTTTTGTTTTTAGACTACATTGCTTTAATCGGACTAGTTGTCTGGGTATCGTACGTCATCAGATTAAACTTCAGAATCAGAATTCTCATAATCTCTTTTCCCACTACTTATGTTTTCCTCATCTTTGGACACTTTCTCTAGTTGGATATCTTCTTGAGAATCTGAGACATTGGCAAGCTTTTCCAATTCAGCTTCACTCAATGGACGTCTTCGCCATATTTTTATCCAACTTTCCAAATAATGGACAGTCACGACTTTTACGTGGTAAAATCAGCATTGTGGAATGTAAAAGCACTGTATAAACAAACAACAATAATAATTATAAAATGGCAGCAAACACTAACCAGTTTTGCAATAATAGGAGCTTATATTCTACAGGGAAACAGACTTGCACAGACCTGTACTCAAAGCCCATCCATATGCAGTAACTTGCACGGACCTGCAGGAACAAGAGAAAGCCATAAACAATAGTAGATGCAATAGATAATCCATAATGATACTATAAATCATTTATAAATAAAATGGCAAAACTGGATAGACATGCATTTATAGCAAAATATCTGTTGTAATTCTAAAAACAACCTTGTAGAGAGGGGCGAGGGAATGATCAAAACTTTATCACCATCCGAAGGGGTAAGACCAATAGCCTGTGGTGGAATTCCCTCTCTTGCAAAACAAAAAGAAATTGGATCAAAGGTCATAATAAAGACAAAGAGAACCATTATTTTACCATTAAGTTCCCCTTCTATGTATGCCATTGGGTGAACATGCACAATAATTGATATTTCTGATTAAACCCTTATCGACCTTGGACGTACTCAGCACGTATTGGTCAGCTGGTACTTACTGACCTTAGATGGACTGACTATGTCCAGTCAATTTTGCATGCACAGAGGCTGTGAGAGAGCGATCACTCCCTGCTGTCAGCTAATTCTGACAGCTGACACCTGGCACTCAGTGCTGGAGCCCGCACTGCTGCCAGCACTTAAACCCTTTAGACCCCTAGCGATCTCAGCATTTACCAGGCATATAGAGGGAGGGAGCCCCCTCTGCACTCCGATCGGCGCCCCGATGACTTTATCATGGGGGCCCAATCATTGCCATGGTAAAATGATTTCATCATGATGACATCCAGTTCACCAGGTTTCAGCAAGCCCTTGAGACCACGAGCAGAGATTGTTTTTTCCATAAAATTGTTTTTACTTTGTAAAAGCACCAAAACATAAAAAAAACTATATAAATGTGATATCGCTGTAATTGTTCGGACCTGAAGAATAAAGATGCCTTGTTAATTTTAACAAATGAAGAGCATCATAAAACCTCCCAAAAAACAATTCCTGAATTGAGAGATTTTGCTCATTCTGTCTTTGAATAATCAGAATAGAAAGCAATCAAAAATGTTATGTGACCAAAAATGGTACCAATAAAAGCATCAACTCATCTCACAAAAAACAAGCCATTACACGACTGTTAGACAAAATGTGGAAAAACTATAGCTCTCAAAACATGGCAATGCAAAAACTTTTTGCAATAAAAAGTGTCTTGTAGTGTGTGACAGCAGCCAAACATAAAAAACCAACTTAAAACTGGTATCACCGTAGTCACATCGACCTGAAGAATAAAGTTGCCCAATCATTTATACTGCATGAGGAATGGCATAAAAAATAAATAAAGCCAATTTTTCACCTGCTGTTGATGTTTTCATTCTGCCTCCCAAATATCTCACTAAGGCTCGGCTCACATTTATCCTGCCGTCTGCGCAGAGTGCTTACACCAGAATTTCTGTGTAATTCTCTGAAATATGTGCTTCAGATGGAAGATTCCCTAGAATGAGGCAGATGGAGGCACTGTGGACCCTGTCTTGCCTATGATCTGGCGGTGTAAGTCTTTTTAGGATGTGTTTAAAAACATGGTCCACCAAAGTTTTGTGCACTTCTGAAAAGAAGGAAACCACTGAACAGAGTCTAGATGGAGTCCAGAGTAACCCTGCTGCCTCATTAGAGTGAGTTGTTCCCTCGGGGCTTTAATCTGAATCACGTCAGTTGGCGATTTAGATGGAAACCCCAAAGTAAGTGCTTAGCGTAGAGAGCAGGATAAATGTGATCCCAAACGTCTTGTAAAATGTTTCAAATAAAGGCTTCAACTCAATTGACAAAAATATAAAGTCCCCACTCAGGTCCCTTACCTTTCAATGGAAATATAGGGGGTTTACACGTTACTCGTAACACAAAGCTTATGGGAAAGCGCTATGGCTCCTCGCATCCCAAAAGAAATACTGTGCTCCCAAAATCCAAATGACCCTCTCCTTTCTAAGCCCCACAATGTGCCTCAGCAACATTTAGTGTGAATATGTTTGGCATTTCTGTAACGATGACAGCCCGCCTAATTTACAACAGCGTGTCTCCAGAAGCAAGGGCTGGGCACCACAAGATACTGGTCACTGAACGTACTGATCACTACAGCATACTGGTCACTATAACATACTGGTCACTACAATGGCAGTTTTCAATTTATTGAGTAACATCCACTGCTGCTTGTTTCTGGAAAACACCCATGGAGTCAAAATCATCACTACACCTGTAGATAAATTGCAAAGGGGTATAATTTCCAAAATGGGGTCACTTGAGAGGGGATTCTGCTCTTCTAGTATCTAGGGGCTCTGTACATGAAGTGTGCAAACTATTCTAGGCAAATCTGCACTGCAGGAAGGAACTAGCTCTCCATCCCCCCTGAATATTTTCATATGACTAAGCAGCTCTGTACAGCCATATATGGAGTATTTCTACATTCATCAGAAATTATGAGATATATTTTGGTGACATTTTTACCGATTTCTCCCCATGAAAATAAAAATCTGGGGCTAAAACAAATTTTTTGTGGAAAAAATTTAATTATTTTTTCTTTACAGCCCATTGGTATAAAATTCTGTGATACATCTGTGGTGTCAATATGATCACCGCAACCCTAGATTAATTCATCAAGAGGTGTATTTTGTAAAATAAGGTCACTCGTGAGGAGTTATGCTCTTCTGGTACTGCAGGGGCTCTCCTGGTAAAATCTACAATATTGCGCTCCTAAAAAAATGATGTTTAAAAAATTGTGCTGATGTAAAGTAGACATGTGGGAAATGTTGTGTATTAACTATTTTGTGTGACATTACTCTGATTTAAGGGCATACAAATTAAATGTTTAAAAATTGATACACTTTCTAAATTTTCCCCAAATTTCCATTTTTTCACAAACAAACGCAAGTCTTATCAAAGACATTTTACCACTATCATGAAGTACAATATGTCAAGAAAAAACACTCTCAGAATCGGTGGGATCCGTTGAAGCGCTCCAGAGTTATAACCTCATAAATTGACACTGGTCAAATTTGTAAAATTTGACCTGATCAGTAAGGTGCAAACAGGGTTTTTCTAATGTAAAAGGTTGAAGACCACAAAGATGAAAAAACAAACAAGAGAAAAGAGAGTGGTAAAGCTAGCATGTAGTTTATGAAGTTTTCTTCTAAGAATTTTATATTATCTTTATACAGCTTACGTTAAAATGGTATCGCACTTGGGAGTAAGAATAAAACACTGTCAATAAAATGCAAGCTGTAATAAAATTTATATTTTTATTCATGCATTGAAAGTTGGAGCACAGTTTATGAAAACCATTTAAACTGCATGCATTAGTTTCAAGCTAGCACCAGCAGCTAATAAATCTCTCCTTTATGCATCCATCAGGAACTAAGCTTGAAAAGGACCTAGAGATTAAGAAGCCGAGTCCAAGAACACAAACTGAATGTTGGTTACCTGCCAATCAAATAAATGTTTATCATGTTATTGAGTAAAGGATTGTTATCTGTTAATGAGTAAGTAATCAAAAAGCCTATTTGTGAGTGAAATAATGCAATGAGTGCCTGTGTGAATATATATATATATATATATATATATATACTATGTGTTTATGTATATGTTTATATATTTATATAGAGTGGCATGTAGAAGTTTGGGCACCCCTGGTCAAAATTGCTGTTGTTATGAACAGTTAAGCACGCTGAAGATGAAATTATCTCTAAAGGCATAAAGTTAAAGATGACACATATCCTTTGTATTTTAGGCAGAAAAAAAGTCACTTCTTTTTCATTTTAAAAATTACAAAATGGGAAATGGGCCAATGCAAAAGATTGCGCACCAATTCAGGTTTGTGTGCTCAGATAACTTTGATCAAGGTTTTAGACTTTAATTAGCCTGTCAGAGTTATAGCTGAAGTTGAAAAGAGTATGGCTTTTACAAATGGATAATGATCCTAAACGCACGTCAATATCCACAATAAGCTACCTCAAAAGGGCAAGCTGAAGGTTTTACAATGGCCTTCACAGTTCCCTGATCTGATCATCATTGAAAATCTGTGGCTAGTAGAGATGAGCGACTTTGCCTTTTTTCGGGTTGAGTCAGGTTTCGGACCACCTGACTTTCGCAAAAGTCGAGTCAAACGAGATCGGCCGACTAGCTCGCGGCAAAAGTCTGAGGTCGACAAAAAAACGAAACCCGACCCCAATGCAAGTCAATGGGGAATAACAGCTGGCCCCTCCCACCCACGTCCTCTTCCACCATACTTCCTCATGTTTGGGAATGTACCCAAAATACCAGCAGATATATGGTACTGTATCAGTAGCGTTCAGCTGTATACAGTGTTGGGGTAATTTTAAATCTCTGTATATATTTCCGGAGTAACACACAGACGCTCACTCAGTATGGATTTGACCAGAATACAAAAAGCAGAAAAAGGGTACTGTATCAGAAGCAAAAAGTCACACACAGATAGTCAGCATGTATTTGTCCGTGAGACCAGCCGGTACACGGTAATGTGTGAAGAGCGTACAGCTCTATACGGTGTGGGAAAAAAAGAACGCTCTGTAACTGTGCAGAAAAAAAGAATAAAAGTATTAGTGCTGTGTAAAAAGCAGTCTGCACAGCAGTGTACACACAGCAATACAGCTAGCAGGCAGCCTAATAACCAGAGCTGCTGCACACAAGAAAATCCTCCCCTGTCACTGCACACTAACTGTACAGCACAATTGCTATCAGCACAAGCACAGAAGAACTTCTATTTACAGCCCTAACGCTCTCCCTACTGATAAACAGCGTCAGCAACCTGTCCATACTGTTAAGATCAGCAGAAGTAAAATGGAGGTTGGCGCTCAGGGCTTTTATAGACACTATGACGCCCCCCAAAGCAAGCCAATCACTGCAATGCCCTTCTCTAAGATAGTGGTGGACGCTGCCCATGTCATCTCGTTGCCCACAGTGTACCTCCTTGCTCATTGGCTGAAAAAAGGCACCTGAAAGCATTCTGGGAAACTCTACTTTGGCGCTCGTTTTGACGACCGCATGGCCGACCTCACGCTATGGTCGTGTTTCAGCCAACGAAACCCGACTTTGGTGAAAGTCGGCAACTTTTGAATTTGACCGACCTGTTTCACTCAACTCTTGTGGCTAGACCTCAAAAAAGCAATGCATACAAGACGACACAGGAATCTCACAGAACTGGAAGAATTTTTCAAGGAAGAATGGATGAAAATCCCTCAAACAAGAATTGACTCTTATGTGGCTACTAAAAGCGTTTACAAGATGTGATACTTTCTAAAAGAGGTGCTTCTAGGTACTAACCATGCAGGGTGCCCAAATTTGTGCATTGGCCCTTTTTCTTTTTTGTATTTTTAAAATGTAAAATATGAAAATGTATATATTTTTTTTACCTAAAATACAAATGCAATGTGTTATCTTTAATTTTAGGCCTTTTAGAGATCATTTCATGTTCAACTTGATTAATTGTTCACAATAACAGTAATTTTCATCAGGAGTGCCCAAACTTTTACATGCCGATGTACATATATATATATATAGAAAGAGAGTATTGTGCAAAAAGTGTAAGTCTAGTTTTGGCAAAACACTGCAAAGTAAGAATGTTGTAAAAAATATAAGTACTATCAGTTTATTTTTATTAATTAACAAAATGTAGTGAGTGAACAAGAGAAGTTAAAATCAAAGCAATCTGACCATCTTTTCCTTTGAAAACTGTAATAACTCTTTGAAGTACACTTGCAATCAGTTTTTGAAAGAGCTTGGAAGGGAGAATGTCCCGAGCATTTTGGAGAACTCACCACAGATCTTCTATAGATATAAGCTTGCAGCAAATCCTTTTGTCTTTTCACATAATCCCAGTCTGACTCAGTGATGTTGAGATCATGGCTCTGTAGGGAGGGGGTATTGTCACTTCAAGGACTTTAATTCTTCTTCACACTAAAGATAGTTTTTAATGATACTGGTTGTATGTTTGAGGTATTACACTGCATCAGATTAAATTTTGAGCCAAGTAGACATCTCCAGATGGTACTGAATGATGGATAAGTATCTGCCTATATTTCTTAGCATTGAGAACAATGCAATCCAAAACTTACAAAGAACCTCCACCATGCTTCACTGTTGCCTGCAGGCAATCGTTCCTGTACTGCTCTCCATCCCTTCAGCTCAGAAATTGCCTCTTGTTATTTTGACATAGGTTCAGATCACATGCTGACATTTCTCATTATCCCAGTTGCTACACTTTTGTGCATAGTCATTTTTCCTTTTATTTCATGTTGAAGTTATGACTTTTTGGCTACAATTTTTCCATAAAGACATCTTGCCAGACTTCACTGAACAGTATATGGGTGTCCCACTATGTCCCACTTTTGTTCTCAGTTCTCAGTTTTGTAATTTCAAAGAGAAGTAAGCATGATATTTTTTTCATCTGCTGCACTAAATTTCCTTGGATGAGCACTGAGAAATCGCTAGTCAAATTTTAACCCTAATAACTTCCTAACAAACACAAATTATGTTTCAAAATTGATGCAAAGAAGATATGTGGAAACTGTTATTTATTTACTACTTTGTGTGACATAGCTCTCTGATTTAAGGGCATAAAAATTAAAAGTTTGAAAATTTCAAAATTTTTGCCAATTTTTTTCACATGTAAATGCAAGACATATAGAAGAAATTTTACCACTATCATGAAGTACAACATGTCACAAAAAAACATTCTCAGTATTAGTGGGATCCGTTGAAGCATTCCAGAGTTACCACATAAAGTGACACTGGTCAGAATTAAAAAAATTGACTTGGTCATGAAGGTGCAAACAGCCAGGGGGATAAAGGGGTAACAGTGGAGTTCTGAAGGCGCATCAATAGCTTCTGTTAGAGGCGGACGTTAGATATATATTATAGCTGGCATCTGCTATTAGGCCTGCTCCAATGTCCCTGACATTTCCATGACATAATGACCCATCCTGGACAGTTAATCCCTTAACAACCGCCGATATGCCTTTTAAAGGTGGCAGTTAACGGCGCTGAGAAATATGTATATAGCGCCCCCCAGTGTCAGAAAATCTCCAGGTTCTCGGCTACCAGGGGTAGCATGATTCAGGTCAGTTTTTAATGTCCCTAATCTTGTGATTGCAAAAAGAGTCTTATTTTCAATTCATTTCTCTCTCCTCTGATATGATCTAGCACATCAGAAGAAGGAGAAATGGGGACCCTTCAGGCCCCCCGGTACCTGCGCCAATCCAGGACCCTCCTGCTCCGTCTCCCAGCCCTCTGCATCATCTTCTTTGAAGAAAAAGGTGGGCGCATGCGCAGTGCGCCCGCTGAGATCTGCCGGCCGCTACCCGGCAATAGTAGATTCTTCCTATTGGTTCATTTTGACCACTGTGATAGACACTATCACAGTGATCAAAATTAAAAATAGCAAATCAAACCTCCCTTTGTCAGCCCCTTATTTAAGTAAAAATAATAAAATAAAAAAATGTATTTTTATCCATTCTTTGCAGTTAAGGTTAGGGTTAGGGCAAAGGTTAAGGTTAGAGTTGGGGCTAGGGTTAGGGTTGGGGCTAGGGCTAGGGTTGGGCTGTGGCTAGGTTAGGGTTGGGTCTGGGCTAGGGTTGTGTTGGGGTTAGGGTTGTGTTGGGGCTATAGTTGGGGTTACGGTTGCGGTGTTGGGGTTAGGGTGGTGTTGGGGTTGTGGCTAGGGTTATGGCTGTGGTTAGGGTCGGGATTAGGGTTAGGGGTGTGTTGGGGTTAGGGTTCGGGTTAGGGCTGTGTTATGGTTGGAGAATTGGGAGATTTCCACTGCTTAGGCACATCAGAGGGTCTCCAAGTGCAACATGGTGCTCGTCATCGATTGCAGCCAATTTGGAGTTCAAAAAGTCAAACGGTGCTCCCTCCCTTCTTAGCCCTGCCATGCGCCCAAACAGTGGTACCCATTAGAAATTTCATAACAAATTTTGTGGTCCATTTTCTCCTGATACCCTTGTGAAAATAAAAAAGTTTGGGTCTAAAGTAAATTTTTTTGTGAAAAATGTTATTTTTTTCCTTCCACATTGCTTTAGTTCTCGTGAACCATCTGAAGGGTTAATAAAGTTCTTGAATATGGTTTTGCTCATCTTGAAAGGTGCTTATTTTAGAATGGTGTCACTTTTGGGTATTTTCTGTGATATAGACCCCCCAAAGTCACTTCACATGTGATGTAGTCCCTAAAAAAAATGTTTTTGTCAATTTTGTTGGAAAAATGATAAATCACTGGTCAACTTTTAATCATTATAACTTCCCAACAAAAAAAAGTGTCCCAAAATTGTGCCAATGTAAAATTGACATGTGTGAAATGTTATTTATTTACTATTTTGTGTGACACGACTCTCTGATGTAAGGGCACAAAAATTAAAAGTTTGAAAATTGCAAAAATTTCAAAATTTTTGCAAATTTCCATTTTTTTCATAAATAAACGCAAGTCATATCGAAGAAGTTTTACCACTATCATGAAATACAATATGTCATGAAAGACTAATCTCAGAATCAGTGGAATTCATTGAAATGTTCCAGAGTTATGAATTAATAAAGTGACAGTGGTCAGAATTTAAAAATTGGCTAGGTCATTAAAGGCAAATTTGGTTCAGTCACTAAGTAGTTAAACTGCTGCCAATTGGTAAATGTTTATATTATTTAAATATATGGGTAAAAATTTAAATTTAGTCGATAAATATAAATGGATCTTCAGAAAGGTGGCAGAGAATAGCTACTGCATGGAGAATTAAATTATTTGCTAAAAAAGACATGTTAAGATAATTCCATGGACTGACTTGCTGTCCTGCAGATTTACCAAGCATTATGTTTACTGTACAGACAGTGAGTTATGCTATTTGCATTGCAGTCTGTTCTAATACACTTATCATTCAAACTGTAAGCTACACAAATGGTATACCACAACCTGATGTGTTGCTGAAGTAGAGTTTTGTTAAGGAAGAATTTTCTACATCCATATCTAAAATCACTATAAACAGAAAGCAATATATTATCTTGAGTTGTAGCAGAGCTGAGTATGTCATTTGGTATCTTTATGCTAAAGCTATTTGTTTTCTTTGACAAAAAAACTAATAGAGTGCATTTCATTTTCCTTTACCTTTTCAAAAATCCTTTAAGAAATAACTCATTATACCTAGAATTGCTGAACATGTCAAGTTGATGAATGTTGTTTTGTATATGAGATGTTTCTTATTTTCACCTTGGTTTATACAAAGGTAAAATAAGAATATCACACTTAAGTATAAATATATAAAAGTTATTTTCATCGAACTGGGAGGTGTTATATTAAAGTATAAAGTCTAAAACAGTGGAGCTGACGCAACGCACCATAATAAATAAAAGCTTCTGACATATATATTGATCATGCTGTCTATTTTAGCTCAGGGCAACCTGGCATGCACCTAGGTCAGTGTAAGTGCCTTCCCATTGTCACACTTTCAGCTTCAGGCCGGGATCACACATGCTATGAAGTCGTCCGACACTCGCCTGTGAAATCCCAGCTCTGGCGCCGGCACTTGGGAGTGGAGCGAGCGGCTGCATAGAACTACATGCAGCCGCGCACTCCACTCCCGAGTGCCTGCGCCAGGGCTGGGATTTCACATGCGAGTGTCGGACGACTTTGTCGCATGTGTGATCCCGGCCTCATGGTAAGTGCAGCATAATGTACAATTTGTAAATGTGCAAAAAGAATTATAAGAGTCCACAATATAGAGGAATGTTATGAGGCTCCCCCAATGAAGGATAATTAATATATATTCTTCTAGATTAAACGCAAAATTCCTTTAGCACACCACTCCAGCATTTTTTTAGTGCTGGAATAGTGCTACTAAACTATGTTCCCTGCCCCTAGTATTTTACTTACAAGTTGCCATCTTCATCTGTTCCTGCCGATGCCGGTGTCCAGTAGTTTGTGATGTGCATGTCCATTTCAGTGTTTGTTGGTAGAGATGAGCGGTGTTCGAAGCGAACTGTTTGCCAATCTCAAATTCGAGCTGTTTTGGGCGGTGTTCGAGTCGTTCGACGAACTCGAACGATTTAAAAAAATTTGAGTGTCCAGCGTGGCGGGGGAGGGGCATGGGATGGATCCCTGCAGAGTAGAGTTGAGCGATACTTTCCGATATCCAAAAGTATCGGAATCGGAATGGTATCGCCGATACCCCAAAAATATCGGCGATACCCGATACCGATACCGGAAATCCAATGTAAGTCTATGGGAACAAAATATCGGAATTAAAAAAAGCCCATTCTTGCCTTGTTGGTTAATTGTACATGAAGGAAAACAACAAAGAGTAATGTAGAATGTATTGGGGAGGTTGAGGAGACATTAAAGGCATAGATGTTTAACCCAATCAAATGGAATAGCATTAATATTTTTTTTTTTAAAGATGTTCGGATTGACGAAGAAATTGACAATGTTGTTAACGTTTTTTCTATTTTGGCAAATAAGTAAGTTTCACAACTTCCATGCTCTTCACCTTTTTAACTTTTGACACACTTTCTCCTTCATAATCTTCAGCAGCATCATCTTTTTCATCAAATTATTCTTCATCTTCACCTTCTTTATCTTCTTCTTAAACTTCTTGCTATTCATCTTTTTGTTAACATTACTCATATTGTTCTTATTCAACTATTATTCTTCTTCATATTCTACTTCATCTTCATCTTCTTCATCATATTCTTATTTTGGACAGAGATTCCTGTACTTGTAATCTGTAAAAGTATGAATTTTTAATCCTTGGGTTCTTGCTGTCACAAAAGTTTTAAATTACAACAGTATTTGTCCGTGTTGAGTTTAGCCTGCAGCACCAGTCATTTTCCAGGGGCATGTCTGGTTGCGCAAGGCTTTATCCGGCAACACTACCTTCCTTGTGTCACGGGTAGGGTAGCGTGTGTCTATTATATGACTCTCTCTAAAATGTGACGTTACGCAGCCTTATTCTGCCCTAGGGACGCCAAAAATACGACAGCAGTAATCATTTACTGTATAAAACTCCACCTATGAGCAACAAAACAAGCACGTTCCCTCTTCTGTTTCCTGCGCTGACATGTGAGGAGGGAGTTTGGAGATGCTCCTGAATTCCTCCCAGGTATTCAAGCATATCGGGCCCATAGGAGAGCAGTAAAACCACCCCCGGGAACACTGACACCTTTTACATTCGTGGGGACATAATTTATGGAGCGCTACTTGCTACGGAGTTCACAACAGACCCCGAACGGTTTACCTATCCAACTGAAGCAGAAGGACAAGATGGCGCATGGAGGAGACAAAGAGGAAAGAGACGCGATGCTGAGTGCTGCCATAGATATGCAGCAAGAGCTATTATCAGAAGCACCATGTGACCTGAGAGTTCCTCAGGAATTTGATTCGCAGAAAATGGCTGAAGAGAGGTCAAAGCCCTTCTCTTACCAGACATTCAGAAGCTGCTGGAGTCGGCATTGCAATCGTCATTGTCTTCCATACAAAAGTCTGTACACCTGAATACCATTGCAATTACCAAGCTGCAACAGGATGTGGCGCTGCTACAACAGGAGAAGCAACTTGGCCAAGACAGAGAACAGAACCTTCAGCAGAAGTTACAAAATTTGATAGACAAATCAGAGGACTTGGAAAATCGCTCGAGACAAAGCAATTTACGTCTCGTCGGACTGCCTGAATCGTTTAAATCAGCAGACTTACAATCCATCTGTGAGAATGATCTACCGAAAATATTGTGACTAGTGTTGAGCATTCCGATACCGCAAGTATCGGGTATCGGCCGATATTAGCTGTATCGGAATTCCGATACTTAGTTCCGATATTTTTCATATATCGTATACCGGAATCGGAAGTTCCCATAATTCTTTGAGAGGCAATGTGATTATAGTCAGCCAATGAGGAATCCTAAGAAGTGTGGGCACATCCTGTACTGCTGCGGTCATCTTAAGTAATGGCATGGCTGTGATTGGCTGCTGAAATGATGTCAGAATGCACTATAAAAGGCGCCGCCGCCATTTTAGCGTCACTGTGCTGTGAACTCAGTTAGGGACAGAACGCTGCTCTGCTGACTCTGAGGGACAGTTAGAGATTGCGATTTTGTGTACTGTGCTTTAGGCAGGCTATTTTACCAACCGCTGTGTAAAGCTTCCTTTTGCCTTGCAGTGTTGTTTTAACAGCGCTGTGCAAGGTGTGTGTGTGAGAGTGCAGGTGACGCTGCAGTTTGCTCTGCATCCACCGCTGTTTGTAGGCATCTGCACGTGTCACTCACTGACTCTTTTTTTTTATTATTTTGTGGAATTGGTGCAGCTCCATTCAATTGAAATTAACAGTGATCTATTAGTGTGACGCGCTTCCATCCGTATACAATACATTGGTTGCAAACACTATAGAAGTACAGAAAGGAGCCTTTCACAGCTAGTGAACAGTTGTGTTTCAGTGTTCACTGTAGTCTGTGAGCTTTTCATTTTTTGAGTGCAGATTACGCTCCAGTTAGTTCTTCAACCACTGCTGGTTGTAGTCTGCTGAGCGTGTGTCACTGCCTCATTCTTCAAATTTTTCTCTAATTGGTGCTGCTCCATTATATTTTAAAAAAATCTAATCTATTAGTGTGACGCGCTTCCATCCGTATACAATACATTGGTTGCAAACACTATAGAAGTACACAAAGGGGCCTTTTACAGCTAGTGAACAGTTGTGTTTCAGTGTTCACTGTAGTCTGTGAGCTTTTCATTTTTTGAGTGCAGATTACGCTCCAGTTAGTTCTTCAACCACTGCTGGTTGTAGTCTGCTGAGCGTGTGTCACTGCCTCATCCTTCAAATTTTTCTCTAATTGGTGCTGCTCCATTATATTTTAAAAAAATCTAATCTATTAGTGTGACGCGCTTCCATCCGAATACAATACATTGGTTGCAAACACTATAGAAGTACACAAAGGGGCCTTTTACAGCTAGTGAACAGTTGTGTTTCAGTGTTCACTGTAGTCTGTGAGCTTTTCATTTTTTGAGTGCAGATTACGCTCCAGTTAGTTCTTCAACCACTGCTGGTTGTAGTCTGCTGAGCGTGTGTCACTGCCTCATCCTTCAAATTTTTCTCTAATTGGTGCTGCTCCATTATATTTTAAAAAAATCTAATCTATTAGTGTGACGCGCTTCCATCCGTATACAATACATTGGTTGCAAACACTATAGAAGTACACAAAGGGGCCTTTTACAGCTAGTGAACAGTTGTGTTTCAGTGTTCACTGTAGTCTGTGAGCTTTTCATTTTTTGAGTGCAGATTACTGTCACGCTGTATAGCAGATATATATATGAGATGTCTGTAATCTATATCAAAAAGGGCAACATACTATATAACATGCGCATAGATATATTATAACATGGATTTACCTGACAGAATGTCCACTGGGTCAAAACGGAATCCGTTATACGCTGTCTCCGGCTAGAGGGTGACCGGGGTCTAAGCTGACCCTGAACTGGGGTCCTAACTAATCCCTCAACCTGGAGGTACTGTTAAAGGTACAGAGGTCCAGGCCACCAGCGTAAACCCTGTCTCCTATCAATCCCTGCCAACTGTAATCTAGTCCTAAGAAGGACCCTGAATACCACCAAAGGGAATGAACAGGTAACGGATAATGAACAGAAAGACAAACAACAAAGACAAGAAATAAAGTAAATAAAGTCTTACATACAACACTCACACACAGTAGGAACACCTAAGGTCTCAGAGATTTAACTATAAGCTATAAGAGTAAAAACACCTAATGAACTCTTAGCTTAAATATTTCTCAGAACCGATCCAGTCTGCTGAACTACATGAATGCTTTCACCGGCGTCTAACACCCAGACTGGCAGAAATATAAAGGAAACTAATTAGAACATAAACAAAAGCAGCCGGGCGAGGCTGCACCTAGCCTTAGCAAAGAGCTAGGAAAAATTAACTCTCACATCACCAAAAAACAAAGAAACAGAAGCTCAGCTGTGAGAAGTCAGAATGTGCAATCGCGACGATCTTCGTGGCGATGCACCCATGACAGTACCCCCCCTTCTACGAGGGGCCTCCGGACCCTCATGACCAGGTCTGTCCGGGTGAGTTGTGTGAAAGGTCCGTCCACGTTATCATTGACCACCACTGAAGGAGGTAGAGGTGACGGTATGACTGGTGCCACATACTTTTTAAGTAATGACTTGTGAAACACATTATGAATTTTAAACGTAGGAGGGAGGTCCAGACGAAATGCCACAGGATTAATTATGGAGCTGATCCTGTACGGCCCGATGAATCTGGGACCCAACCTCCAGGAGGAAACTTTAAGTTTAATATTCCTGGTAGACAACCACACCAGATCATTCACCTTCAGATCTCGACCAGAAACTCTCCCCCTATCAGCCATCCGTTTGTAACGGTTCTCCGTAACCTTCAGTCTTAACTGATCTGGAACTATCAGTCTCCCTGGAAGTCCCACAGGGGCGTCCCCCTGAGCCCCCAATACCTCCCCCTCAAGCTCAGAGCATACAGCTGACACTACAACTCCCTCCTGAGGAATAGGAACCGGATCATCCATCCTCCCGGTCCCTGGGAAAGTACGAGATAAGGCATCAGGAAGCAACTTTATTGAGCAGTCATATGCGCGATGAGGAGGTAACTCTTTACACGCCTCCTCTGAGAACATCTCCCCAAAGTCCTCCAGAAAAGGAGGCAAAGTCCTAGGTACAACCGCACCGATGACCGTGCTCATGCAGTTATTCTTGCAAAATTCACCCCACTGGCTAATCTTTCTGGATTGCCAATCAATCACTGGGTTATGTTTAGCCAACCAAGGAAGTCCCAACACAATAGGAGTAGGTAGACCCTCCAACACATAACAAGACAATTGCTCTTTATGTATTGCCCCTACTCGAAGATCTATGTTATGAACAGCTTGAACCAAGCTACCTTGACCAAGAGGTCTAGAATCAATAGAGAGTATAGGGACCGGTTTGGCCAATACACTCAGTTGCATACCATGCACCTGGGCAAACCGAGCGTCCACAAGATTAGCCCCGGACCCACTATCAAGAAAAACAGAAATCCTCTCAGTTCTAGTACCAATCACCACCTCCGCAGGCACGAGAAACTGAGAGGGATTTGGGGACGAAATACAGACTCCCAGGTTAACTCCTTGGGTCAAAGAGGTCCGGGATGGACAACCCCCAACAAAATGTCCCTCTCTCCCGCAAAAGAAACACCTTCTAGTCTTGCGGCGCACCGCCGATTCCCTCCTACAAAATGATGTCCCTCCCAACTGCATGGGTTCCTCAGAACAGACCAGGGGAACCTCAGTATAAGGGACTTTAGTAGTAGGTGGAGTCATCACGGGGGGCGGAGTTACCTCGCGTCTTCCCCGAAGTCGTCTATCAATGCGAATAGCGAGGGCCATAGCAGCCTCCAGTGATGGAGGAGAATCATACTGAGCCAACACATCTTTTAATTTGTCAGACAACCCTTGACAAAACTGGCTCCTAAGAGCTGGGTCATTCCACTGAGTATCTGTTGCCCATCTACGGAACTCAGAAGAATATTCCTCCGCTG
The DNA here is from genome assembly GCA_033576555.1 of Oophaga sylvatica. Classification (NCBI taxonomy): domain Eukaryota; kingdom Metazoa; phylum Chordata; class Amphibia; order Anura; family Dendrobatidae; genus Oophaga; species Oophaga sylvatica. The sequence goes on from JARQOD010000006.1 coordinate 297,694,583, forward strand.
GACGATTTCCTTGCCGTATTTTACGTAACTTTGTTTCAGCAAGGGAAACTCGATCCGGATCATCATATACCAGACCCAGGGCAGTAAAAAATCGATCCACTGACTGGAGATCTGGGGAGCCTGGAGGAATAGAGAACGCCCAAGATTGAGGGTCCCCTTGTAAGAGCGAGATAACAATTCCCACCCTCTGCTCTTCACTCCCAGATGACCGAGGCCGCAGCCGAAAGTACAATTTACATGCCTCCCGGAAAGTAAAAAATTTGTCCCGCCCACCAGTGAACCTGTCCGGGAGAGCAACCTTAGGTTCAGATCTGGCTTGCTCTGGGAGGGACAAAACCTTGGACTTAATGTCTGCAAATTCCATGGACAACCCCTGCAACTGCCGGGCCAGCTGGGCTACTGGATCCATGACAGCTGGGGAGAATCTTTAGTTTGGGCCGGTGAAAATGTCACGCTGTATAGCAGATATATATATGAGATGTCTGTAATCTATATCAAAAAGGGCAACATACTATATAACATGCGCATAGATATATTATAACATGGATTTACCTGACAGAATGTCCACTGGGTCAAAACGGAATCCGTTATACGCTGTCTCCGGCTAGAGGGTGACCGGGGTCTAAGCTGACCCTGAACTGGGGTCCTAACTAATCCCTCAACCTGGAGGTACTGTTAAAGGTACAGAGGTCCAGGCCACCAGCGTAAACCCTGTCTCCTATCAATCCCTGCCAACTGTAATCTAGTCCTAAGAAGGACCCTGAATACCACCAAAGGGAATGAACAGGTAACGGATAATGAACAGAAAGACAAACAACAAAGACAAGAAATAAAGTAAATAAAGTCTTACATACAACACTCACACACAGTAGGAACACCTAAGGTCTCAGAGATTTAACTATAAGCTATAAGAGTAAAAACACCTAATGAACTCTTAGCTTAAATATTCTCAGAACCGATCCAGTCTGCTGAACTACATGAATGCTTTCACCGGCGTCTAACACCCAGACTGGCAGAAATATAAAGGAAACTAATTAGAACATAAACAAAAGCAGCCGGGCGAGGCTGCACCTAGCCTTAGCAAAGAGCTAGGAAAAATTAACTCTCACATCACCAAAAAACAAAGAAACAGAAGCTCAGCTGTGAGAAGTCAGAATGTGCAATCGCGACGATCTTCGTGGCGATGCACCCATGACAATTACGCTCCAGTTAGTTCTTCAACCACTGCTGGTTGTAGTCTGCTGAGCGTGTGTCACTGCCTCATCCTTCAAATTTTTCTCTAATTGGTGCTGCTCCATTATATTTTAAAAAAATCTAATCTATTAGTGTGACGCGCTTCCATCCGTATACAATACATTGGTTGCAAACACTATAGAAGTACACAAAGGGGCCTTTTACAGCTAGTGAACAGTTGTGTTTCAGTGTTCACTGTAGTCTGTGAGCTTTTCATTTTTTGAGTGCAGATTACGCTCCAGTTAGTTCTTCAACCACTGCTGGTTGTAGTCTGCTGAGCGTGTGTCACTGCCTCATCCTTCAATATTTTTCTTAATTGGTGCTGCTCCATTATATTTTAAAAAAATCTAATCTATTAGTGTGACGCGCTTCCATCCGTATACAATACATTGGTTGCAAACACTATAGAAGTACACAAAGGGGCCTTTTACAGCTAGTGAACAGTTGTGTTTCAGTGTTCACTGTAGTCTGTGAGCTTTTCATTTTTTGAGTGCAGATTATGTTCCAGTTAGTTCTTCAACCACTGCTGGTTATAGTCTGCTGAGCGTGTGTCACTGCCTCATCCTTCAAATTTTTCTCTAATTGGTGCTACTCCATTATATTTAAAAAAAATCTAATCTATTAGTGTGACGCGCTTCCATCCGTATACAATACATTGGTTGCAAACACTATAGAAGTACACAAAGGGGCCTTTTACAGCTAGTGAACAGTTGTGTTTCAGTGTTCACTGTAGTCTGTAAGCTTTTCATTTTTTGAGTGCAGATTACGCTCCAGTTAGTTCTTCAACCACTGCTGGTTGTAGTCTGCTGAGCGTGTGTCACTGCCTCATCCTTCAAATTTTTCTCTAATTGGTGCTGCTCCATTATATTTTAAAAAAATCTAATCTATTAGTGTGACACGCTTCCATCCGTATACAATACATTGGTTGCAAACACTATAGAAGTGCACAAAGGGGCCTTTTACAGCTAGAGAACAGTGTGTTTCAGTGTTCACTGTAGTCTGTGAGCTTTTCATTTTTTGAGTGCAGATTACGCTCCAGTTAGTTCTTCAACCACTGCTGGTTGTAGTCTGCTGAGCGTGTGTCACTGCCTCATCCTTCAAATTTTTCTCTAATTGGTGCTGCTCCATTATATTTTAAAAAAATCTAATCTATTAGTGTGACGCGCTTCCATCCGTATACAATACATTGGTTGCAAACACTATAGAAGTACACAAAGGGGCCTTTTACAGCTAGTGAACAGTTGTGTTTCAGTGTTCACTGTAGTCTGTGAGCTTTTCATTTTTTGAGTGCAGATTACGCTCCAGTTAGTTCTTCAACCACTGCTGGTTGTAGTCTGCTGAGCGTGTGTCACTGCCTCATCCTTCAAATTTTTCTCTAATTGGTGCTGCTCCATTATATTTTAAAAAATCTAATCTATTAGTGTGACGCGCTTCCATCCGTATACAATACATTGGTTGCAAACACTATAGAAGTACACAAAGGGGCCTTTTACAGCTAGTGAACAGTTGTGTTTCAGTGTTCACTGTAGTCTGTGAGCTTTTCATTTTTTGAGTGCAGATTACGCTCCAGTTAGTTCTTCAACCACTGCTGGTTGTAGTCTGCTGAGCGTGTGTCACTGCCTCATCCTTCAAATTTTTCTCTAATTGGTGCTGCTCCATTATATTTTAAAAAAATCTAATCTATTAGTGTGACGCGCTTCCATCCGTATACAATACATTGGTTGCAAACACTATAGAAGTACACAAAGGGGCCTTTTACAGCTAGTGAACAGTTGTGTTTCAGTGTTCACTGTAGTCTGTGAGCTTTTCATTTTTTGAGTGCAGATTACGCTCCAGTTAGTTCTTCAACCACTGCTGGTTGTAGTCTGCTGAGCGTGTGTCACTGCCTCATCCTTCAAATTTTTCTCTAATTGGTGCTGCTCCATTATATTTTAAAAAAATCTAATCTATTAGTGTGACGCGCTTCCATCCGTATACAATACATTGGTTGCAAACACTATAGAAGTACACAAAGGGGCCTTTTACAGCTAGTGAACAGTTGTGTTTCAGTGTTCACTGTAGTCTGTGAGCTTTTCATTTTTTGAGTGCAGATTACGCTCCAGTTAGTTCTTCAACCACTGCTGGTTATAGTCTGCTGAGCGTGTGTCACTGCCTCATCCTTCAAATTTTTCTCTAATTGGTGCTACTCCATTATATATTTAAAAAAAATCTAATCTATTAGTGTGACGCGCTTCCATCCGTATACAATACATTGGTTGCAAACACTATAGAAGTACACAAAGGGGCCTTTTACAGCTAGTGAACAGTTGTGTTTCAGTGTTCACTGTAGTCTGTGAGCTTTTCATTTTTTGAGTGCAGATTACGCTCCAGTTAGTTCTTCAACCACTGCTGGTTGTAGTCTGCTGAGCGTGTGTCACTGCCTCATCCTTCAAATTTTTCTCTAATTGGTGCTGCTCCATTATATTTAAAAAAAATCTAATCTATTAGTGTGACGCGCTTCCATCCGTATACAATACATTGGTTGCAAACACTATAGAAGTACACAAAGGGGCCTTTTACAGCTAGTGAACAGTTGTGTTTCAGTGTTCACTGTAGTCTGTGAGCTTTTCATTTTTTGAGTGCAGATTACGCTCCAGTTAGTTCTTCAACCACTGCTGGTTGTAGTCTGCTGAGCGTGTGTCACTGCCTCATCCTTCAAATTTTTCTCTAATTGGTGCTGCTCCATTATATTTAAAAAAAATCTAATCTATTAGTGTGACGCGCTTCCATCCGTATACAATACATTGGTTGCAAACACTATAGAAGTACACAAAGGGGCCTTTTACAGCTAGTGAACAGTTGTGTTTCAGTGTTCACTGTAGTCTGTGAGCTTTTCATTTTTTGAGTGCAGATTACGCTCCAGTTAGTTCTTCAACCACTGCTGGTTGTAGTCTGCTGAGCGTGTGTCACTGCCTCATCCTTCAAATTTTTCTCTAATTGGTGCTGCTCCATTATATTTTAAAAAAAATCTAATCTATTAGTGTGACGCGCTTCCATCCGTATACAATACATTGGTTGCAAACACTATAGAAGTACACAAAGGGGCCTTTTACAGCTAGTGAACAGTTGTGTTTCAGTGTTCACTGTAGTCTGTGAGCTTTTCATTTTTTGAGTGCAGATTACGCTCCAGTTAGTTCTTCAACCACTGCTGGTTGTAGTCTGCTGAGCGTGTGTCACTGCCTCATCCTTCAAATTTTTCTCTAATTGGTGCTGCTACATTATATTTTAAAAAAATCTAATCTATTAGTGTGACGCGCTTCCATCCGTATACAATACATTGGTTGCAAACACTATAGAAGTACACAAAGGGGCCTTTCACAGCTACTGAACAGTTGTCTGCAGTGTTCACTGCAGTCTCTGAGGAATAACCACACTTAGGCCTTATAACTTTTCTGACTTTCTTTATCAATCTACCAAGATGAAGAAGGCAGGGAGTAAGGCACGTGGTCGTGGCCGTGGAGTTTCAGCAGGGAGAGGAGTGGGGATTCTGTGCCTGCTGCTGCCGCACCCAGTGACACAGCATCCACCAGTTTACCCCGTGAGCGTTCCTTTATGCGCAGTTTTTTAGGAGCTCGGCGTAACCCCCTGCTGCGGGAAGAACAAATTGAAGCCGTTGTTGGTTGGATGGCAGCCAATGCATCGACTTCAATTGCTTCCACCTCCTCTCAGGACCACAGCACTGTTGAACAACCATCTGTCTCTTCACCGCCTGCCAAATTGCCCAGGCAGTCAGAGAGCTCTGTAAAGGAGCCAGCTGAGTCTCTGCTTCTGTTCTCAGAATCTGTTGGCTTGCAAACAGGGGCCCAGGCAAGCAGCATTCTGGAATGTGAAGAAGAGGCAGTATGCAGTGATGCGCAACAGCTGTGTCTCTCTGAATCTGAAGAGGCGGGTGAGCCAGTGCCGATGGTCAGCACACCGCAGAACGCATCTGATGATGATGAGACTCAGGTGCCAGTTTCTGTTGAGCATGGTGCTGGCCAGACCACCCAACAGCAGCAGGTGTTGGAAGAGGGTAGTGGAGATGATGAGGTCCAAGACCCAACATGGCGTGAGGAACAGGAAGGTGGTGGTAGCAGCTCTGAGGAAGAGATTGCCCCAACGGTCCAAACAGTAGGGAGAGGTAGGCTGCAGACTCGGTTGCCTGTAGCCTCCAGTTTGGCACCCGTTCGTAGCAGTTCTCTTCCAACAGCCAAAACGGGCGCTCCCAGGACTTGCACTGCGTGGTCCTTTTTTGACACACTTGCAGATGATATTTGCTATGTCAAATGCAAGCTGTGTAATCAAAAAGTAAAAAGAGGTAAAAGTGTCAGTAACCTTAATACCACAAATATGTGGAAACATGTGCGGTCAAAGCACGTGGTTGAGTTACAAAGACACACTGGAGATGTAGGCCAACCTACAGCAGCACCTACATCTTCAGCTCGTGTTGGAGCCTCTTCCTCCAGCTCACACACAGCTGGTTCGGCTTCCTCACAGGATCGCCATGGAAGAACCTCTGTCACTGTTGTCCAGAGACCCAGTGTTATTCCACCCACAGCTGCAAGTTCCCTGTCATCCTCACACTCCCAGGCCACAAAACAGCCATCGGTAGCACAGGCATGGGATAAAAGACGGCCATACTCGGCAAACCATCCACGAGCACAGGCTCTGAATGCTGGCATTGCAAAACTCCTGTCCCTTGAAATGCTGTCATTCAGGCTGGTGGAGACTGACAGTTTCCGTAACTTAATGGCATTGGCAGTCCCACAATACAATGTGCCCAGCCGATTTTATTTCAGCAGGCAAGCCGTCCCTGGTCTGCAAAAGCATGTTGAGGGAAAAATTAAACATGCGCTACTAAACGCCGTCAGTAGCAAGGTCCACCTGACCACCGATGCGTGGACCAGTACCCATGGCCAGGGACGATACCTTTCCCTCACTGCCCATTGGGTCAATGTTGTGGAGCCGGGTACAGATCTTGCGAGTGGCGCTGTACGTGTTCTGCCAACTCCAAGGATTGCAGGAATCAAGTCTGTCCACATTGACTCCTCCTCCTACTCCAGTTCCTCAGAATCATCGCTGCAGGAGCCGTCACGGTCTACCTCCACATGGACCGTGAACGCTTACCTGTTGCGACCGATATGAGCACAGCCGTGGCCAAACGTCAACAGGCCGTCCTGAAATTAATTTCCATGGGGAATCGAAGCCACACAGCGCAGGAGCTCTGGAATGCCATCAAGCAGGAGAGCGACGTGTGGTTTTTGCCAGCGAATCTCCAGCCAGGCTTGGTAGTGTGTGACAATGGCCGAAATCTGGTGGCAGCTCTGGGCCTTGGCAACCTCACTCACATACCATGTCTGGCACATGTGCTCAACTTGGTCGTGCAGAGTTTTTTGAGGGACTATCCGGATCTTGATGCACTGCTGCACAAGGTCCGCCTAGAGTGTGCTCACTTGCGACGTTCCAGCATGGCCAGATCGCGCATTGCAGCTCTGCAACGCAGATTTCGCCTTCCTGAACATCGCATCATATGTGACGTACCCACCAGGTGGAATTCCACGTTACATATGTTGGAGCGGTTGTGTGAGCAGCAGCCAGCAGTAATGGAGTATCAGCTGCATCAGGCGCAATCAACTCGCAATTTGCGCCGTTCACACTTCACCACTACTGAGTGGGCCTCTATGAAGGACATCTGCCACGTTTTGCGTGCGTTTGATGAGTCAACGCGGATGGCGAGTGCAGATGATGCACTAGTCAGCCTGACTGTCCCCCTTATCTGCCTGCTTCAAAAAACACTGCAAGCACTAAGGGATGAGGTTTTGGAAGAGGTGGAGGATGAGGAGTCACAAATTCCATCACCTTCTGGACAGTCAGCGCAACGTGGTTCCTCACAAAGGGCTGGGCAGGGCTCACTTAGTGAGGAGGATGAGGAGGAGTCAATGGAGGAGGAAGACATCGCTCCAGAGGGAGGTACACAACGCTCTAGTCAGTATGTAGAGCGAGGGTGGGGTGATGCAGAGCAGGCAGAGATGACGCCTCTTGCAGGGGACAGCGTTTCTTGGCCAGTTGGGAGTCTGCAGCACATGGTTGATTTCATGCTGCAGTGCCTGAGAAACGACCGCGCATCGCCCACATTCTCACCACGTCTGATTATTGGGTGTACACCCTCCTAGACCCTCGCTACCGGGACAACTTACAAAGCCTCATCACACCGTTGAACCGGGAGCGTAAAATGCGGGAGTACAAAGAGACACTGGTGCAATCCATAATGTTCTCCATTCCAGCCGAGAGCACTGCTGCTGCTACTGCTTTACAAAGCAGCTCTGTGCGTCGAGGCAGTGGAGACAGCTCTGCAACAAGAGGGAGCACAAGCAGCGCCTCTGCACAGGGCAAGACCAGTATGTTCCAAATGTGGCGAAGTTTTGTGGCAGCGCCACAAATGTCTACACCATCCGAGACGGCTCCAGTCAGCAGGAGGCAACGTTTCCATAAGATGGTGACAGACTACTTGTCTTTCCCTCTCAGTGTACTCCCAGATGGCTCTTCCCCATTCAAGTTTTGGGTCTCTAAGCTGGATACATGGCCAGAGCTTAGCCAGTATGCATTGGAGGTGCTGGCTTGCCCCGCTGCCAGTGTATTATCGGAGCGCGTCTTTAGTGCTGCAGGTGGTGTACTAACAGACCGTCGCATGCGACTATCCTCCGATAATGTAGACCGGCTTACTTTTCTGAAAATGAACAAGGCATGGATCTCGCCAGAATTTGTCTGTCCGTTTTCAGATTAAATAACTGGTTCGCAACGTTATCCATGTCTCCTGTTATGTTCATCTTTCTACCACCTGAACTCTACTCCCTGGGCTACAACACTGCCAGTTGCTGCTCAGAAGTGTCGTGTCCACAGACCAATACACAAGCTATAGTGTTAGTGGGGTTCAGTAACGCCAGCTGTTCCCCTGCTGTGTGTCCGGCAAGAAGTCTCCTGTTTCCTACACATGCACAGAAAAACCCATGTGGAACATGCTCCAAATAGGGAAGAGCCGTCACCCTGATTGTTATGCTTAAAACAGGAAATTGTGAAGTTTTCCAGGCCTACAATGATAAATTTTTATAACAAATATGGACAAATAATAATTTGTCATCACAGCGCATATCTGCACATGTCTATTAGAAATGGTAACAAAAACTAAAACATAGTGTTCACTTTTTGAAATTAATGCATTAAAAGTACATTTCTTAATTATCAATTAATGCTTTTTAAGGAACTTTATCTGTACCTGTAAGATAATGCAGTCAATGGATGTACGAATCATAAAATCATCATCATCATCATCACGAGTTTTATTTATGACAGACATTATAAAATACACATACTGATGCCAACTGTAACTTCACACACCATATATGAAATGGCCAGCATCTAAACATGGTAATAATGTGCAATAATAAATTATTACATCTAGAAAGTGCATCATGCATACTGACAATAGGTAGTTATACCTGCAAGTGCTGTTGAAACAACCACAACAGATATAAATTAATAATGGTATATAGGTATCACAGTGCATAGTTACTCATGGACAATGTCGATGTAATACTGTACCTCAATAAAGTCAGCGTCAACCATTATGCTTGTTAGTCTTGTAGATTGTTAAAGAGGGAACGTGCTTTTTTTGTTGGTCATAGGTGGAGTATTAGACAGTAAATGATTACTGCTGTCGTATTTTTGGCGTCCCTAGGGCACAATAACGCTGCGTAACGTCACATTTTATAGAGAGTCATCTAATAGACACACGCTACCCTACCCTACGAGTGACAGTAGGAAGGTAGTGTTGTTGACGGATAAAGCCTTGCGCAACCAGACATGCAAAATGCATGATTGCAGCCGCAGACTTTATTGACGTACAGTATAACATCGCCATTACCCATCAGAGGCTGTCCACTGTCTGATACAGACATAGAATATACTTTGCTATCCGTAGCCTTTGTTTCACCTACACTTGCAGGCACACACTTAAATTGTGACAATGCATAATGTTTTTTTAAATGGTTATTTTTTATCGTACATTATTGCGTCATCACATTGATGAGTCCATGCTGGACATGTCATACATGCTGTACAAAGTAACGATTTTATTAACTTAAATAATTGAAATGTCTGTGACTGTCACATATAAATTGCAATGATGATGATGAGTGACTATTCCAAAATCCATTGTCTTCACTATGTTATGGTTTAACATAGGTTCCTTAAGCATTATTCATAAATACAAAAATGGACTTTTATTCTTAAATTTACAACACTATATTTTGTAACCAATTTTTGGGTGGTGTGTTGTTCCATTTCTTGTTGGCATTGCATATTGCGTTTATATTTCCAGGGTCTTTATTTTTATTCTTGAAGTTAGGAAACATGTGTATCTTCGTACCGTGTTAGCCAGTAGATAGAAAAATATTTAGACTTAGAGTCGCAGTGGTTGATACCTTTTAATGGATAACTGAAAAGATGGTAACAAATTGCAAGCTTTCGAGGCTACTCACGTCTCTTCATCAGCAAATACTAAAACAAAAAATGAAGCATCACATATTTCTATACACAACAGGACACAGAATAGTTCAATAGGTAAGAGTAAGTGACGTGTAGCAAACTGTCATTATGACAGAGGATGAACATAAATATTGGAACAGTTCCTAATAAGGATAGAAAGTTTTATTGCCCTCTGATTGGGTCTGGTTTTGTGTTTTCATGCCCCTGGAAGGGCAGAGACGCAGATCCTTAATTGATATAGAATGACATAAATCCGTGTGATCTATTCATTCCATCACTAAGAGTGTCAAAGGTCATGATAAGCTTATATTCTGAAACCTTTGTATCTTTCTCAGATTTGAAGTTTATATTTTAATAACTAAGTAAGTTCCATAGGTCCATGCATGAGCTTATGATTCCTGGAAATTTTATCATTTATCAATTAAGTATTTTAATAACAGTAATTCCATATCCATCATGCTATGACCGGGCAACAAAAGTGTTTGCCACAGTAAATCCATTATTTTTTCTCTTATTGTGTGGCGCTGATAATTCATCCTTGTTCTCATTTTTTGGCCGGTCTCCCTTCACTTGTCCCTCCCTCACTTGTCTTACCTATTCCTGTGTCCTGTTGTGTTAGAAATATGTGATTCTTCATTTTTTGTTTTAGTCTTAGCCTGATGAAGAGACCTGAGTAGTCTCGAAAGCTTTGAATTTGTTACCATCTTTTCAGCTAGCCATTAAACGGTATCAACCACTGAGGAATCTCAAGTATAAATATTTTTCTATTCTTGGAATTGAAATTTATCATTTTATTGTCCTAGTAAAACTTCATTTATTCTTGTTTGAAGTACATACATTTGCAATGGCCACGTAACAAGGCAATAATTGAATATTTTATGCCTACACCCTCCTTGACACTGGGCTTCAACACCGCCAGTTGCTGCTCAGAAGTGTTAGATGCACAGATGAAAACAATCGCTGATGTGTTTGTGGGGTTCAGTAACGCCTGCTGTTCCCCTGCTGTGTGTCTGGCAAAAATTACTGCTGCTAACTACAACTTCAACTTCAAACATCTCATACTAGGCCTCTGCCTACACCCTCCTTGACCCTGGGCTTCAACACCGCCAGTTGCTGCTCAGAAGTGTTAGATGCACAGATGAAAACAATCGATGATGTGTTTGTGGGGTTCAGTAACGCCTGCTGTTCCCCTGCTGTGTGTCTGGCAAAAATTACTGCTGCTAACTACAACTTCAACTTCAAACATCTCATACTAGGCCTTTGCCTACACCCTCCTTGACCCTGGGCTTCAACACCGCCAGTTGCTGCTCAGAAGTGTTAGATGCACAGATGAAAACAATCGATGATGTGTTTGTGGGGTTCAGTAACGCCTGCTGTTCCCCTGCTGTGTGCCCTGGCAAAAATTACTGCTGCTAACTACAACTTCAACATTCAAACATCTCATACTAGGCCTCTGCCTACACCCTCCTTGACCCTGGGCTTCAACATCGCCAGTTGCTGCTCAGAAGTGTTAGATGCACAGATGAAAACAATTGCTGATGTGTTTGTGGGGTTAAGTAACGCCTGCTGTTCCCCTGCTGTGTGTCCGGGAAAAATTACTGCTAGCTACCTACACCTGTTGAAAAAAACATGACATGTCAAAGTGTGTAGTGCTACACATAGATATGAGGCTACACCCTGATTTCTAAGCTGTAAACAATTGAAACGTCAGCTTTAAAACCATAAAATGATTAGTCTTTGTCACAAATCTGTAACAAAATAATTGTGACATATAATTTCAGATATGCATATGTCGAAAACAAATGCTAACACAAAAGCCTACTTATGCTATAGGATACTGATGTTCAACCTTGTCACTCCATAGCTTACACAAATCCAACTCACATCATGACTCAAATGCTGCAATGTTGGAAGTGCATAATGTGGGTTGAACTTTGACAACAGCTGCAGTGCGAAGGTTAGACTTCAGTGTTCTTGGCTTTTAAATAAAAGCATACAAGTAAATATAATAATCCAATGTTGATTAAGGGACGTGATGTACACCTGTAATATTGTGCAAACAATGCATGTAGGAATAGTCCTCTTCAACATTACTTATATTTGTGTCATTTTACAAAATACATATTTAATTAGAAAGTTAACAGCCGATATCATAAAGGTCCTTCATGTAAACATGATAATCGGTAACAAAAATCATGCATTACCTTGTTAAAGTCAATAGTGCATAGTCACAATAGCAAAGTATATACCTCTAAGTGGTGCTGAAAGAAGGAAAACTGATAGAATAGGTGAATGATATCTATTTATTTGACTGAATAGCGACACCTGTACAATGTCGATATAATACTGTACCTTAACAAAACCGCTGTGTCACACCTCACATGCGTTTTTCTTGTAGCTTTTTATGTAATAGGGCACATGCGTGTATGTTTCATCATAGGTGCATGTTTACTGAGTAAAGCAGTCATGACAACGCCTTTGTGTTGTCGGTACGCTTGCGATGATGAACGATGCGCACCGTGAATGTTAGTCTGCGTCATAAGACGCACAGACGCTCCAAACCCAACGCGTCACAGCAGGAAGCCAGTCTGTGCGTCCAAACAAAGGCGCAAGCATACATGCACGTACCCTTTTATAAAGCTATATAAAATAAAGGATGTAGTAGTAACGCACACTTTATTGAGGTACAGTATTACATCGCCATTCACCATCTGTGGCTATGCAGTCTCATCTATATATACCTTATCTATCCGTTGTCATGCTTGCAAGTCCACAATCAGGCATAAATAGCTGTTTTCACTATGCACTAAGCACTTTTTAAAGGTTTTGTTGGTTATATAAATGATTGGCACATATTATCAGTATTACATGATTGAAATTTTAGATATTTTTAAATACTTTTTAGTGATATTAGTCAGCAAATGTAAAGTTTTATGAATGGCACAGATAAGTTGTAATGCTGATTATGTTTTTAAGTCAGCCATTCATTGTCTATACAATAAAAATGGTGTACATACTGTTACTTATCCATCATTAATGGATTCTGATATGTACTTGTATGCTTTTATTTAAAACCGTATAGCAGATTATTTAACCTATTTTTATTGTGGTTTGCATTGCTTTTCAACATGTTAATGTATGCGTTTATGTTTGTCAATTATTAATTTACATATATTTTTTAAAGTAAAATCATCATCTTATGGTAATAGAGTTTATATTTCTCTTGTTTGGAGTATAGACATTTTTAATTGACACGTAACAAGGAAAATACTTGATCTACTATTTAAACATCCTCCTTGCCCCTGGGCTCCAACAACGCCAGTTGTTGCTCGGAAGTGCTGTTAGCACAGTCAACACTTGCTCCTGTGTTACTGGGGTTCAGTAATGTCAGCTGTTCCCCTGCTGGGTGAACGGCAAAAAGTCCTGCTGCCTCCACCCTGTTCTCTTCTCATCCCTGGGCTTCAACAACGCCAGTTGTTGCTCGGAAGTGCTGTTAGCACAGTCAACACTTGCTCCTGTGTTACTGGGGTTCAGTAATGTCAGCTGTTCCCCTGCTGTGTGAACGGCAAAAAGTCCTGCTGCCTCCACCCTGTTCTCTTCTCATCCCTGGGCTCCAACAACGCCAGTTGTTGCTCGGAAGTGCTGTTAGCACAGTCAACACTTGCTCCTGTGTTACTGGGGTTCAGTAATGTCAGCTGTTCCCCTGCTGTGTTAACGGCAAAAAGTCCTGCTGCCTCCACCCTGTTCTCTTCTCATCCCTGGCTTCAACAACGCCAGTTGTTGCTCGGAAGTGCTGTTAGCACAGTCAACACTTGCTCCTGTGTTACTGGGGTTCAGTAATGTCAGCTGTTCCCCTGCTGTGTGAACGGCAAAAAGTCCTGCTGCCTCCACCCTGTTCTCTTCTCATCCCTGGGCTTCAACAACGCCAGTTGTTGCTCGGAAGTGCTGTTAGCACAGTCAACACTTGCTCCTGTGTTACTGGGGTTCAGTAATGTCAGCTGTTCCCCTGCTGTGTAACGGCAAAAAGTCCTGCTGCCTCCACCCTGTTCTCTTCTCATCCTGGGCTTCAACAACGCCAGTTGTTGCTCGGAAGTGCTGTTAGCACAGTCAACACTTGCTCCTGTGTTACTGGGGTTCAGTAATGTCAGCTGTTCCCCTGCTGTGTGAACGGCAAAAAGTCCTGCTGCCTCCACCCTGTTCTCTTCTCATCCCTGGCTCAACAATGCCAGTTGTTGCTCGGAAGTGCTGTTAGCACAGTCAACACTTGCTCCTGTGTTACTGGGGTTCAGTAATGTCAGCTGTTCCCCTGCTGTGTGAACGGCAAAAAGTCCTGCTGCCTCCACCCTGTTCTCTTCTCATCCCTGGGCTCAACAACGCCAGTTGTTGCTCGGAAGTGCTGTTAGCACAGTCAACACTTGCTCCTGTGTTACTGGGGTTCAGTAATGTCAGCTGTTCCCTGCTGTGTTAACGGCAAAAAGTCCTGCTGCCTCCACCCTGTTCTCTTCTCATCCCTGGGCTTCAACAACGCCAGTTGTTGCTCGGAAGTGCTGTTAGCACAGTCAACACTTGCTCCTGTGTTACTGGGGTTCAGTAATGTCAGCTGTTCCCCTGCTGTGTGAACGGCAAAAAGTCCTGCTGCCTCCACCCTGTTCTCTTCTCATCCCTGGGCTTCAACAACGCCAGTTGTTGCTCGGAAGTGCTGTTAGCACAGTCAACACTTGCTCCTGTGTTACTGGGGTTCAGTAATGTCAGCTGTTCCCCTGCTGTGTTAACGGCAAAAAGTCCTGCTGCCTCCACCCTGTTCTCTTCTCATCCTGGGCTTCAACAACGCCAGTTGTTGCTCGGAAGTGCTGTTAGCACAGTCAACACTTGCTCCTGTGTTACTGGGGTTCAGTAATGTCAGCTGTTCCCTGCTGTGTGAACGGCAAAAAGTCCTGCTGCCTCCACCCTGTTCTCTTCTCATCCCTGGGCTTCAACAACGCCAGTTGTTGCTCGGAAGTGCTGTTAGCACAGTCAACACTTGCTCCTGTGTTACTGGGGTTCAGTAATGTCAGCTGTTCCCCTGCTGTGTGAACGGCAAAAAGTCCTGCTGCCTCCACCCTGTTCTCTTCTCATCCCTGGGCTCCAACAACGCCAGTTGTTGCTCGGAAGTGCTGTTAGCACAGTCAACACTTGCTCCTGTGTTACTGGGGTTCAGTAATGTCAGCTGTTCCCCTGCTGTGTAACGGCAAAAAGTCCTGCTGCCTCCACCCTGTTCTCTTCTCATCCCTGGGCTTCAACAACGCCAGTTGTTGCTCGGAAGTGCTGTTAGCACAGTCAACACTTGCTCCTGTGTTACTGGGGTTCAGTAATGTCAGCTGTTCCCTGCTGTGTGAACGGCAAAAAGTCCTGCTGCCTCCACCCTGTTCTCTTCTCATCCCTGGGCTTCAACAACGCCAGTTGTTGCTCGGAAGTGCTGTTAGCACAGTCAACACTTGCTCCTGTGTTACTGGGTTCAGTAATATCAGCTGTTCCCCTGCTGTGTTAACGGCAAAAAGTCCTGCTGCCTCCACCCTGTTCTCTTCTCATCCCTGGGCTTCAACAACGCCAGTTGTTGCTCGGAAGTGCTGTTAGCACAGTCAACACTTGCTCCTGTGTTACTGGGGTTCAGTAATGTCAGCTGTTCCCCTCCTGTGTGAACGGCAAAAAGTCCTGCTGCCTCCACCCTGTTCTCTTCTCATCCCTGGGCTTCAACAACGCCAGTTGTTGCTCGGAAGTGCTGTTAGCACAGTCAACACTTGCTCCTGTGTTACTGGGGTTCAGTAATGTCAGCTGTTCCCCTGCTGTGTGAACGGCAAAAAGTCCTGCTGCCTCCACCCTGTTCTCTTCTCATCCCTGGGCTCCAATACCGACAGTTGTTGCTCGGAAGTGTCATTGGCACGGGTACTCACTCCTGCCCAGATTGGTTACAGCACGCCATCTGTTTCCTGTCAGTGTAAACGTCACTTAGCCTGCAATAAGTTGTCCTGTCGTGTTGCGGTCGGGTTAGCCGACTCTATGGTGCCTGGAGTTTAGGTGCTTCCTATGTGTGCTGCGGGATATGCAAATAAAGGCTGTTTCCGTTGTGACAATAGGACAATCACCCACTGTATTACTGTGGGATTCGGTAACGGCGGCCGGCTTGCGGCCTGTCAACTGAAATTTCCATGGGTACCTTCTGCTACCCGTCCGGGTTCCAGTACCGTCAACTGGTTCTCCGCAGTGCCTTTGGCGTAGGTGCCTCCATCTCGGTATCCGAGTTCCAGCAACGTCTGCTGGTCCTTGGTAGTGCTTTGGAGCACAGGTACCTCCTGCTTAGTAACTGTGTCCCAGTAACGTCAGCTGGTCCTCGGTTGTGCCATTGGCTCTTTTCCTTCTGCTGCCCCTCCGGGTTCCAGCACAGTCAGCTGGTCCTTGTTACTTGCATTGGCTCTTGTACCTTCTGCTACCCGTCCGGGTTCCAGTACCGTCAACTGGTTCTCCGCAGTGCCTTTGGCCTAGGTGCCTCCATCTCGGTATCCGAGTTCCAGCAACATCTGCTGGTCCTTGGTAGTTCTTTGGAGCACAGGTACCTCCTGCTTAGTAACCGTGTCCCAGTAACGTCAGCTGGTCCTCGGTTGTGCCATTGGCTCTTTTCCTCTGCTGCCCCTCCGGGTTCCAGCACAGTCAGCTGGTCCTTGTTACTTGCATTGGCTCTTGTACCTTCTGCTACCCGTCCGGGTTCCAGTACCGTCAACTGGTTCTCCGCAGTGCCTTTGGCCTAGGTGCCTCCATCTCGGTATCCGAGTTCCAGCAACATCTGCTGGTCCTTGGTAGTGCTTTGGAGCACAGGTACCTCCTGCTTAGTAACCGTGTCCCAGTAACGTCAGCTGGTCCTCGGTTGTGCCATTGGCTCTTTTCCTTCTGCTGCCCCTCCGGGTTCCAGCACAGTCAGCTGGTCCTCGTTACTTGCATTGGCTCTTGTACCTTCTGCTACCCGTCCTGGTTCGAGTAACGTCAACTGGTTCTCGGAAGTTAGACGACCCTAAAGACCACCCCGAAGAAGATGACGACCCCAAGGACGACGAGCATCAAGCCAACCAGCCTGAACACCATCACAAAGAAGAAATATAAGATTACCCAGAAGAAGATCACCAACAGGAAAAAGAAGGTTACGACAAACTACAAGATACAGAACAAGAGACAGAAGAACAATAAGCAGAAGATCAAAAAGCAGAAGAACATGAAGTATAAGATCAAAATGAAGAGCAAAATATATGCTCTAAATTATAAGCAGAAGAAGACTAAGCAGTGTATGGGGGTGAGTCCGTTCCTCCTCGTGGTGCCCCTGGAAAATGCCTGCTGCTGCTGGCTAAACTGAACACGGACAAATACTGTTGTAATTTAAATCTTTTGTGACAGCAAGAACGGAAGGATGAAAAATTCATACTTTGACAGATTACAAGAACAGGAATCTCTGTCACAAATAAGAATATGATGAAGAAGATGAAGGACTATAATATGAAGAAGAATAATAGTTTAAAAAGAACAATATGAGTAATGTTAACAAAAAGATGAAAAGCAAGAAGTTTTAGAAGAAGATAAAGAAGGTGAAGATGAAGAATAATTTGATGACAAAGATGATGCTGCTGAAGATTATGAAGGAGAAATTGTGTCAAAAGTTAAAAAGGTGAAGAGCATGGAAGTTGTGAAACATACATATTTGCCAAAATAGAAAAAAGGTTAACAACATAGTCAATTTCTTCGTCAATCCGAACGTATTTCCAAAAAAAAAATATTAATGCTATTCCATTGGATTGGGTTAAACATCTATGCCTTTAATGTCTCCTCAACCTCCCCCAATACATTCTACATTACTCTTTGTTGTTTTCCTTCATGTACAATTAACCAACAAGGCAAGAATGGGTTTTTTTTAATTCCGATATTTTGTTCCCATAGACTTACATTGGATTTCCGGTATCGGTACCGGGTATCGCCGATATTTTTTGGGTATCGGCGATACCATTCCGATTCCGATACTTTTGGATATCGGAAAGTATCGCTCAACTCTAATTGTGACTTAACTACTACTGTCGTGTGTAACGTGCACATCGTGTGGGACCGCCGCAAAACAACAACAGGCGAGGGGTGGCATCGAAACCAACGATGTACAGACCACGGCAAGTAATAATTAAGCTGTTACATTATAACGACAAAGTTTCATTGTTACAGCCATTCAGAGAAGCGAGGCGCCCAGTGCTACTCCATGGCTATGAGATTCTGCTCTTTGATGACTTCTCAGTATCGGTGTCCAAGAAGAGGAGGGCGTTCAGTTTAATTTGCACAACGTTGTTTGAGCGAGATGTTCGCTTTCAGCTACTGTTCCCAGCGCGTTAGCGGTTCCAAAGATCTGACGGGACATATGTCATTAATGACACACCAGAACAAGCCGAAGCAGCCTTGGAACGAAATCAACAAAGTGATAGGGAAGTACAGCGACGCAGTTCCAGGTTCTCCCCACGCAGACGACGACAAGATGGCAGTTCATGAAGGAGATCAGGAAAGATGAAAGAGATTCTCTCCACGTTAAATGACATATGAGATATATTTGCTGTTTGAGCCGTTTCTATTGGAGTTCCTTCATACCTATGCTAAAGCATGATAGTTTTGCTGCAATTTTAGATGGTTAAATTAGTTAATTGATATTAGATGTTGAAGATCTCTCATGAGAGTGGGGGTCTTGATAAACGTGGGACAAATGAGTTAAACATTACATATGGAGGGACAATAAGTGAAGCAGGCTATTGGGGTTTCATGCTTTGGACACATGGGGGGGTACACTGAATAGCCTGGGAGGATGGGGGTAATCTCCTCACAGGTTAGAAAAAAGGAAGTCACATAAACACAGGTAGTGGTGGAGACACTGGAGAGACTACGACCGCTTACAGCGGTTTATTGGTAAACAAGAGTTACTAGAAAAGGGTAGCAAGGGACCTCTCTCCAATAATTAATCCTGGAATTGTCAATATATCTTGATTAGGTATTTGATATTGTGGTGCTGCTTCCTCCTTTCCTCGCAGGTTGGTGCCAACGACGGCCATAAGAGGGTACACCGTCTCCTCCAGCACACTCTTAATTTTTCTGCCGCCCATTCAACATGAAGATCATCTCCTGGAATGTCAAAGGCTTGCGTGCGCCGGAGAAGCTCACAAAGATTCTGAGGTACCTCCGCCAGTGGAAGCCGTACATAGCACCTTTTTTTTTTTTTGAAAATCTAAATAAAAAGGAACTTTCAAAAAAAAAACCCTCTTCAACAATCTACAAGACAAACAAGCATGATGGGTGACGCTGCCTTTATTGAGGTACAGTATTAGATCGACATTGTCCATGAGTAACTATGCACTGTGATGGCTATATAGCATTATTAATTTAAATCTGTTGTGGTTGTTTCAACAGCACTTGCAGGTCTAACTACCTATTGTTTGTATGCATGATGCACTTTCTTGGTGTAATTATTTATTATTGCGCATTATTACCAGGTTTACATGATGGCCATTTCATATATGGTGTGTGAAGTTACAGTTGTCCTCACTCTGTGTATTTTATTATGTCTGTCATTAATAAAACTCGTGAGGATGATGATGATGATGATGTTTATGATTCGTACATCCATTGACTGCATTATCTTACAGGTACAGATAACGTTCCTTAAGAAGCATTAATTGATAATTATGAAATGTATTTTTATGCATTAATTTAAAAAAGTAAACACTATGTTTTATTTTTTGTTACCATTTCTACTAGCCATGTGCAGATATGCGCTGTGATGACAAATTAATATTTGTCCATATTTCTTATAAAAATTTTTCATTTTAGCCCTTGAAAACTTAAATCTTTCCTGTTTTAAGCATAACAATCAGGGTGACGGCTCTTCCCTATTTGGAGCATGTTCGACATGGGTTTTTCTGTGCATGTGTAGGGAAAAGGAGACTTCTTGCCGCTGTGGTACACCAAAGGGGATCTTGCTGGATGTGAGATATATTTCTTCTAGCAGACTGAAGTTTGCTCCGGATTTTCCATGATCACAAGGACCTGTGATAAGGTCATAGTCACGTGATCTGGTCATCTGATGTGTACCTCACCTGAGGGTGTGGAGTAGGCCTATAAAACAAGGAGCTGTTGTAGTTGGTGTGTGGAAGGAAGGATTTTGGCTGGAGTCAGCCTGGAAGATTGTTTTGTTACTGTGTGCCAGTGTGCACCAGGAAGCGAGTACCAGACCACCCGGAATGGGACCTGGCGGTCTCCGCTGACCTGCAGCCGCTTAGTTAAGCCCGTCCCAAGCAAGGGTGAGTCTGGCACCAGTGGTTCTCCAAACTGTGGTGATTTATGTTCTGTTTTATTTTGTTATCTGGACTTTTTCTTGAACTCATGATTAAAACCACTGAAATTTGAAGTAAAAGGCGGTGTGTTTGCCTCATTACTGCGGCCCAGCCCTGCCTACCAGAGCGGATCCCTACAATTGGTGGCTTCAATGCGGGCAACGCAGTGAGGTCAGGCTGTTTTTTCCTGCATGACAGTAAATGTCCTAGGTAAAGAAAGTGATGCAAAACCCGGTGGATAACTGTCCCAAGATGGAGAACACAGTAAAAATGCTGGAGGAGGCCATGCGGCAGCAACAGCAGGCTATGCAGCAGCAGCAGCAGGCTATACAGCAGCAGGCTATGGAGCAGCAGCAGGCCATACAGCAGCAGGCTATGGAGCAGCAGCAGATATTTAATCAACAGCAACAGGAAACCAATAGTCTAGTGATGCAGCACATCACAGCGCCGCAGACAGCAGGAGCTGTCCGGGGATGGCAGGATGTCCGGAAAGCGTTGTGTACAGCGATCCGAAAGATGGAGCAATCAGATGACGTCGAGGTGTACCTGGAGATGTTGGAAGGCGTGGCTAAAAGGGAGAGACTGCCCCGGTACCAGTGGGCCGAGATCGTGGCTCCGTTTTTTTAATTCAGGACCCGCAAAAACCTCTAGGGACCTACCCCCCGAGCAACAGGAGGACTATGAGAGCGTCAAGGGTGAGATACTTGCACGTCTTGGGGTAAATGTTTTGGTCCGGGCACAGCGGGTACACCAGTGGAACTTTTCCCCTTCCGAGCCAGCTCGGTCACAGTATTATGACTTGATACACCTGATAGAAACGTGGTTGCAGCCGGAGGTGTTGTCACCCCGCGCTATGCTGGATCGTATAGTGACTGATAAATTCTTGAGAAATTTGCCACACACCCTTCAAACACATGGCTTGGACAGGCAGCCCCTACTGATGGTCTCCAAATGGTAGACCTCATTGAAAGATATGGGGCTACCAAGGAGATACAGGGAGAGACTACCCGGAAGGTACCAAGTAAATTCCACAAACCTTCACCCACAGCTCGGCGAGCAGAGACTCGGAGGGCCGCCCAGGACGGGTCGGGGAACAAAATGGGCCCCATAATCTGTTGGCGGTGCCAACAACTGGACATGTGAGAGCTGTTTGCCCCCACCTGACAGAGCCCATGGACAACAACTTTGGCTACTATCAGTCTCACTATGCAGAACACATGTGTGCAGTGGTCAAAGCAGAGGGACCCAATATGAACCATTTGTGTAAAGTGCAGGTGGAGGGTAACCCTGCTGTGGCTCTAGTGGACTCAAGGAGTCTCGTGAATGACCCTAATACGAGCCAGCCACGTCAAAATCAGCGAGTATACTGCTGGGAAAATGGGTGTGTTGTGTATACATGGTGACTTCAAACATTATCCTACCACCCTGGTGATGATAAACACGCCAGCGGGGAGGAGGTGACACGAGGTGGGGGTGGTGGTTAATTAGCATTAATAATGGGGAGAGATTTTCCGTTATTTTATGTGCTTTGGCCTGTAATTACCCCTCCCACAGAACAGTCGTCGGCACCAGTGGCAAACAGGTTGCATTCTCCAGAAATCGGGCATGAACCTGGTGGCCCAAAGGAAGATGTACTGGCGGTAGGAGTACCTTAGCCTTCGGTGGAGGAGGAAAACCCCTCTCCTATAGAAGTGTTAGGTGGGGAGATGGAAGATTTGCCACCGGGACCAGAATTGTCATACTTAAATGTGGCAGGTGACAATTTTGGTACGGCGCAACTACGGGACCCTACGTTGACTCGAGCCAGGGAAAATGTACTGGTTGTCAATGGGGAACCCCAACACCCCAGGGCAGCTAAAGTATTTACCCGATTTGAGCTGAACCAAGATTTGCTGTATGGGGTTTAAAAAATACATGGGGAAATTGTCGAGCAATTGCTGGTACCGCAGTCATATCAGAGGTTGGTAATGGACTTAGCGCATGCGCATGTACTAGGGGGACATTTGGGACCAAAGAAAACCCTAGACAGAATTCTACAACGGTTTTACTGGCTATGGGTCTATGAATAAGTTAAACGGTATTGTTACTCTTGTCCCGTGTGCTAGGTAACCAGTCCGCAGCCTCATTTTCAGAGTCCCTTGGTGCCATTACAAATTATAGAGGTACCGTTTGAGAGAATAGCCAATGGATCTGGTGTGGACGGTTAATAAATCAGCAAGGGGTCATCAACACATCCTCGTAGTTCTAGATTACGCTACCAGGTATCCTGAGGCCATTCCCCTGCGACACACCTCGTCAAAACTGATCGCAAAATAACTCATGGGTATGTTCTCTCGGGTGGGAATCCCTCAAGAAATCTTAACAGATCAGGGGACCCCCTTTATGTCAAAAATCATGAAGGAACTCTGCCACGTGTTAAACAGTTGCGCACATCGGTCTATCATCCCCAAACAGACGGTTTAGTAGAAAGGTTCAATAAAACCCTGAAGAATATGTTGAAAAAAAAGTCTCTAAAGATGCTAAGGACTGGGATCTCTTGTTGCCATACCTGATGTTTGCAGTGCGGGAGGTGCCCCAGGCATCTACGGGTTCTCGCCCTTTGAACTATTATATGGCAGACATCCCCGTGGCTTACTCGATATAGCTAAAGAGGCCTGGGAAAACCATACAACTCCCCACAAAAGTGTGATAGGACATGTGGCCAAAATGCAAGAGAGAATGGAGACAGTCCTACCATTAGTCCGAGAACATATGGAATCAGCACAAAGGTCACAGAGGCAGGTCTATAACCGGGAGGCACGGGTAAGGTCCTTTAACCCTGGGGATCGGGTGTTGGTACTTGTGCCTACAGTAGATAGTAAGTTCCTTTCAAGGTGGCAGGGACCCTCCGACATTATAGAGAAGGTGGGACCAGTAAACTATAAAATACACCAACCAGGGCGGAGAAAGCCAGAACACGTATACCATGTGAATCTGCTCAAACCATGGAAAGACAGAGACCCGCTTGGTCAGGATTGTCCACGGCCTGCATTTCCAGTACAGACGGCTTCCTTGCCTCAGGAGAAGGCAAGAGGAGTCCTCTCCGCCGTCAAAATATCAGACACTTTGTCGCACAGACAAGTTCAGGAAGTCAGAGAGTTTGTTAGCCGAAATACAGATGTTTTTTTTTAACTTCCTGGTCGTACCTCCCTAATACAACATGACATTGTCACTGAGCCGCAGGGCAAAGTACGATTAAAGCCATATCGGGTGCCTGAGGCCCGGCGACAAGCCATCTTGGAAGAGGTCAAAAAGATGCTGCAGTTAGGGGTCATTGAAGAGTCCCAGAGTGAGTGGGCCAGCCCAATAGTCCTAATACCAAAGCCAGATGGGACACTAAGGTTCTGTAATGACTTCAGAAAACTGAATGAAATTTCTAACTTTGACGCCTACCCCATGCCCCGGGTCGATGAGTTAATAGAGCGGTTTGGGCAGGCACGTTATTTTTCACTCATTGACCTCACAAAAGGGTATTGGCAGGTGCCACTAACAAAAGTAGCGAGAGAGAAAACGGCTTTTTTAACACCCGAGGGACTGTTCCAGTATATAGTCCTACCCTTCGGGTTGCATGGCGCTCCAGCGACATTCCAGAGGTTAATGGACGTTGTTCTTCGTCCTCATCGCCGATATGCCGCGGCCAATCTGGACGATATTGTGGTGTACAGTACAGACTGGGAAAGTCACTTAGCCAAGGTACAGGCTGTGATAGATTCGCTGAGACAAGCAGAGCTAACTGCCAACCCAAAGAAGTGTTCCATAGGGTTGGAGGAAGATCGATACCTGGGGTATGTGATTGTGAGAGGAGTTATCAAAGGCCAAATAAACAAAGTGGAGGCAATCCAAAACTGGCCCCGTCCCCTCACCACTAAACAAGTGAAACGGTTTTTGAGGTTAGTGTGATACTACCGGCGGTTTATTCACAATTTTGCAACACTGTCAGCGCCGTTAAATGACTGCCTAAAAGGCAGGAATTTAGTAATGGTGCGATGGAATGATCAGCTTGAAGAAGCATTTGTAAAACTAAAAGGGGCACTGTGTGTGTGTCACCATTTTTGATCACACCCGACTTCAAAAGAGAATTCATTGTCCAGACTGATGCGTCAGAGGTAGGTGTGGGGGCCGTTTTGTCTCAGGAGGTTAACGGGGATAAGCATCACATTACTTTCCAGAGTCGAAAGCTAACTCCAGCTGAAACCAGATACAGCATTGTAGAGAGAGAGAGTGCCTGTCGATCAAGTGGGCACTGGAGTCGTTGCGCTACTATCTGTTGGGGATAACATTTTGGTTGTTAACTGATCATTCCCCTCAGACTGGCAGTGTTGTATCCCAGGGAGTAGAGTTCAGGTGGTACATAGATGAACATAACAGGAGAAATTGATAACGTTGTCAACCAGTTATTTAATCGGAAAACGGACAGGCAAATTCTGGCGAGATCCATGCCTTGTTCATTTTCAGAAAAGTAAGCCGGTCTACATTATCGGAGGATAGTCGCATGCGACGGTCTGTTAGTACACCACCTGCAGCACTAAAGACGTGCTCCGATAATACACTGGCAGCAGGGCAAGCCAGCACCTCCAATGCATACTGGCTAAGCTCTGGCCATGTATCCAGCTTAGAGACCCAAAACTTGAAAGGGGAAGAGCCATCTGGGAGTACACTGAGAGGGCAAGACAAGTAGTCTGTCACCATCTTACGGAAACGTTGCCTCCTGGTGACTGGAGGCGTCTCGGATGGTGTAGACATTGGTGGCGCTGACACAAAACTTCGCCACATTTGGAACATAATGGTCTTGCCCCCCTGTGTAGAGGCGCTGCTTGTGCTCCCTCTTGTTGCAGAGCTGTCTCCATTGCCTCCACGCACAGAGCTGCTTTGTAAAGCAGTAGCAGCAGCGTTCTCGGCTGGAATGGAGAACATTATGGATTGCACCAGTGTGTCTTTGTACTCCCGCATTTTACGCTCCCGGTTCAACGGTGTGATGAGGCTTTGTAAGTTGTCCCGGTAGTGAGGGTCTAGGAGGGTGTACACCCAATAATCAGACGTGGTGAGAATGTGGGCGATGCGGCGGTCGTTTCTCAGGCACTGCAGCATGAAATCAACCATGTGCTGCAGACTCCCAACTGGCCAAGAAACGCTGTCCTCTGTAAGAGGCGTCATCTGTACCTGCTCTGCATCACCCCACCCTCGCTCTACATACTGACTAGAGCGTTGTGTACCTCCCTCTGTAGCGATTTCTTCCTCCTCCATTGACTCCTCCTCATCCTCCTCACAAAGTGAGCCCTGCAAAGCCCTTTGGGAGGAACCACGTTGCGCTGACTGTCCAAAAGGTGATGGAATTTGTGACTCCTCATCCTCCACCTCTTCCAAAGCTTCATCCCTTAGTGCTTGCAGTGTTTTTTGAAGCAGGCAGATAAGGGGGACAGTCAGGCTGACTAGTGCATCATCTGCACTCGCCATCCGCGTTGACTCATCAAACGCACGCAAAACGTGGCAGATGTCCTTCATAGTGGCCCACTCAGTAGTGGTGAAGTGTGAACGGCGCAAATTGCGTGTTGATTGCGCCTGTTGCAGCTGATACTCCATTACTGCTGTCTGCTGCTCACACAACCGCTCCAACATATGTAACGTGGAATTCCACCTGGTGGGTACGTCACATATGATGCGATGTTCAGGAAGGCGCAATCTGCGTTGCAGAGCTGCAATGCAAAATCTGGCCATGCTGGAACGTCGCAAGTGAGCGCACTCTAGGCGGACCTTGTGCAGCAGTGCATCAAGATCCAGATAGTCCCTCAAAAAACTCTGCACGACCAAGTTGAGCACATGTGCCAGACATGGTATGTGAGTGAGGTTGCCAAGGCCCAGAGCTGCCACCAGATTTCGGCCATTGTCACACACTACCAAGCCTGGCTGGAGATTCGCTGGCAAAAACCACACGTCGCTCTCCTGCTTGATGGCATTCCAGAGCTCCTGCGCTGTGTGGCTTCGATTCCCCATGGAAATTAATTTCAGGACGGCCTGTTGACGTTTGGCCACGGCTGTACTCATATCGGTCGCAACAGGTAAGCGTTCACGGGTCCATGTGGAGGTAGACCGTGACGGCTCCTGCAGCGATGATTCTGAGGAACTGGAGTAGGAGGAGGAGTCAATGTGGACAGACTTGATTCCTGCAATCCTTGGAGTTGGCAGAACACGTACAGCGCCACTCGCAAGATCTGTACCCGGCTCCACAACATTGACCCAATGGGCAGTGAGGGAAAGGTATCGTCCCTGGCCATGGGTACTGGTCCACGCATCGGTGGTCAGGTGGACCTTGCTACTGATGGCGTTTAGTAGCGCATGTTTAATTTTTCCCTCAACATGCTTTTGCAGACCAGGGACGGCTTGCCTGCTGAAATAAAATCGGCTGGGCACATTGTATTGTGGGACTGCCAATGCCATAAAGTTACGGAAACTGTCAGTCTCCACCAGCCTGAATGACAGCATTTCAAGGGACAGGAGTTTTGCAATGCCAGCATTCAGAGCCTGTGCTCGTGGATGGTTTGCCGAGTATGGCCGTCTTTTATCCCATGCCTGTGCTACCGATGGCTGTTTTGTGGCCTGGGAGTGTGAGGATGACAGGGAACTTGCAGCTGTGGGTGGAATAGCACTTTGTCTCTGGACAACAGTGACCGAGGTTCTTCCATGGCGATCGTGTGAGGAAGCCGAACCAGCTGTGTGTGAGCTGGAGGAAGAGGCTCCAACACGAGCTGAAGATGTAGGTGCTGCTGTAGGTTGGCCTACATCTCCAGTGTGTCTTTGTAACTCAACCACGTGCTTTGACCGCACGTTTCCACATATTTGTGGTATTAAGGTTACTGACACTTTTACCTCTTTTTACTTTTTGATTACACAGCTTGCATTTGACATAGCAAATATCATCTGCAAGTGTGTCAAAAAAGGACCACGCAGTGCAAGTCCTGGGAGCGCCCGTTTTGACTTTTGGAAGAGAACTGCTCCCAACAGGTGCCAAACTGGAGGCTACAGGCAACCGAGTCTGCAGCCTACCTCTCCCTCCTGTTTGTACCGTTGGGCCAATCTCTTCCTCAGAGCTGCTCCCACCACCTTCCTGTTCCTCACGCCATGTTGGGTCTTGGACCTCATCATCTCCACTACCCTCTTCCAACACCTGCTGCTGTTGGGTGGTCTGGACAGCACCATGCTCAACAGAAATTGGCAACTGAGTCTCATCATCATCAGATGTGTTCTGCGGTGTGCTGACCATCGGCACTGGCTTACCCGCCTCTTCAGATTCAGAGAGACACAGCTGTTGCGCATCACTGCATACTCCCTCTTCTTCAAATTCCAGAATGCTGCTTGGCTGGGCCCCTGTTTGCAAGCCAACAGATCCTGAGTACAGAAGCAGAGACTCAGCTGGCTCCAGTTCAGAACTCTCTGACGGCCTGGGCAATTTGACAGGCGGTGAACAAACAGATGGTTGCTCAACAGTGTTGTGGTCCTGAGAGGAGGTGGAAGCAATTGAAGTCGATGCATTGGCTGCCATCCAACCAACAACGGCTTCAATTTGTTCTTCCCGCAGCAGGGGCGTATGCCGAGCTCCTACAAAAGTGCACATAAAGGAACGCTCACGGGGAAAACTGGTGGATGCTGTGTCACTGGGGTCGGCAGCAGCCACAGAATCCCCACGTCCTCTCCCTGCTGAAACTCCACGGCCACGACCACGTGCCTTACTCCCTGCCTTCTTCATCTTGGTAGATTGATAAAGAAAGTCAGAAAAGTTATAAGGCCTAAGTGTGGTTATTACGCAGAGACTGCAGTGAACACTGCACACAACTGTTCACTATCTCTGAAAGGCTCCTTTCTGTAATTCTATAGTGTTTGCAACCAATGTATTGGATACGGATGGAAGCGCGTCACACTAATAGATTTGAGTTATTTGAAATGGTATGGAGCAGCACCAATTAGAGAAAAATGACAAGGATGAGGCAGTGACACACGTTCAGCAGACTACAACCAGCAGTGGTTGAAGAACTAACTGGAGCGTGATCTGCACTCAAAAAAAAAAAACCTCACAGACTAGAGTGAACTCTGAACACAACTGTTCACTATCTCTGAAAGGCTCCTTTCTGTAATTCTATAGTGTTTGCAACCAATGTATTGGATACGGATGGAAGCGCGTCACACTAATAGATTTGAGTTATTTGAAATGGTATGGAGCAGCACCAATTAGAGAAAAATGACAAGGATGAGGCAGTGACACACGTTCAGCAGACTACAACCAGCAGTGGTTGAAGAACTAACTGGAGCGTGATCTGCACTCAAAAGAAAAAAACCTCACAGACTACAGTGAACACTGAACACAACTGTTCACTATCTCTGAAAGGCTCCTTTCTGTAATTCTATAGTGTTTGCAACCAATGTATTGGATACGGATGGAAGCGCATCACACTATAATTTCAATTGAATGGAGCAGCAAGAATTACACTAAAGAAAAAAAAAAGAGTCTGTGAGTGACACGTGCAGATGCCTACAAACAGCGTTGGATGCAGAGCAAACTGCAGCGTCACCTGCACTCACACACACACCTTGCACAGAGCTGTTAAAACAACACTGGCAAAAGGAAGCTTTACACAGCGGTTGGTAAACTAGCCTGCCTAGAGCACAGTACACAAAATCGCAATCTCTAACTGTCCCTCAGAGTCAGCAGAGCAGCGTTCTGTCCCTTACTGAATTCACAGCACAGTGACGCTAAAATGGCGGCGGCGCCTTTTATAGTGCATTCTGACATAATTTCAGCATCCAATCACAGCCATGCCATTAGTTAACATGACCGCAGCAGTACAGGATGTGCCCACACTTCTTAGGATTCCTCATTGGCTGACTAAAATCACATTGCCTCTCAAAGAATTATGGGAACTTCCGATTCCGGTATACGATATATGAAAAATATCGGAACTAAGTATCGGAATTCCCATACAGCGAATATCGGCCGATACCCGATACTTGCGGTATCGGAATGCTCAACTCTACTGCAGAGATAATGAAGATCTCCATTTGTTTTTCTCTTTCCCGAATTTCCAGTGGGCGGTGCTGTCTGTCTGCCTATCAGCAGCGCACACACGGATCGAGGTGTTTTTTTTCACACAAGCAAGGGCATGTGTCATTGACTGTGTATGGCACATGTCCTTGCCCTATAAGACCCAGCCATTTCCTCACTGCTTCAGCTCAGTGTTAGACGGCACTGCTGCTGTTAGCGCTTTATTGTGTGTGCATTGTGCAACAGCGACTTGCAAGCGAAATAGCTGAGAAATAGAGAGGAAGGTTTAGGGAGTAGGGACTAGTTCATAATTACAGCCCTTTTGAGGGCTACGTTACATCAGTTCCTAGCAGTTTTAGCAGGCAGGTCTGTGCTCACTCTTAAATAGACAGATAGGTCAACTTGGGACAGTGACTATTTGTAATTGCAGCCCTTTTCAGGGCTAGGTTACAGCAGCTGCTATCACTTTTTGTCACCTACACCAGCATTCAAATCACTCCTAATTATTCGCTGCATCTATCCTGTTCAATAATTGTGTGCATAGTAGCAGTGTGTGCTACTCATTTTTTTAGGGCATCTATACAAAGCTCCAGCAGCCTTAAAAAAAAAGAATTTCTATCTGCATGTTGCCTGGACAATAATTTTGGGCATAGTAGCAGTCTGTGGTACTCATTGTATTAGCCCATCTATACAAAGTTCCACCAGCCTTATAAAAAAAAAGAATTTCTATGTGCATGTTGCCTGGACAATAATTTTGGGCATAGTACCAGTCTGTGGTACTCATTGTATTAGCCCATCTATACAAAGCTCCACCAGCCATTTAAAAAAAAAAAAAACTATCTGCATGTTGCCTGGACAATAATTTTGGGCATAGTAGCAGTTTTTGGTACTCATTGGATTAGGCCATCTATACAAAGTTCCACCAGCCATCTAAAAAAAAGAATTTCTATCTGCATGTTGCGCAGGCCAATAATTTTTGGCATAGTAGCAGTCTGTGGTACTCATTGTATTAGCCCATCTATACAAAGCTCCACCAGCGTTCAAATACTAAGAATTTTTTGCAGCTATCGTTTTTTTGTGCAAACAACTCCACAGTTGTCAATTAGGTAACCACCAAAATGAGTGGCAAAAGTCCTGCTGCTGGTGGAAAGGGGAATAGGTGTGTTGTGAAAGGAAAAAAATGTTGTGTCCGTGGGGTAGGTGTTAAAGCAACAGTAACATCTGCAGAAGAAAGACCATCTTCCAGCCAAACTAAGATGTCTACTTGTTTTAGTGGACAATGTGGTACGATCCCTTTCTTACGGGCACGCCCATCGCTACAAATTCAAGATGAGGCACAACAAAAAAAGGTGCTTCAACAGATATCAAGTGCTCCTTTAAGTCGGCTCTCCACCTCAACTTCAACAACACAAAAACTCCAGTCCTCAGAGGTGTCACCCCAATCGCACTTGCTTCCTCACAGCTCCCAAGTCTCCAACTGCTTGTCTGAGTATGGGGTAGAAAAGATGGTTGAGTCTGCAGAGCTGTTTACTCATACTATAGCCTGGGAATCAGAGGTCGTCTCCACAGCTTCTGTGAATCCAGACGAGGAAATGATCTGTATTGATGCCCAGAATGTTTATGAGTCTGATCCAGGACCAGATGAAGAAGGTTCTGAGCATAATGTAGACCCTCGTTCCCAAACTGTAACTCCTGTTGGTGGAGACAATGAGGAAGACGATGATGAGACTCAAATACCAGATGTGAGCGACAACTTGAGTTTTGTGTCAGGGCAGGAAGAGGTTGGCTCTGAGGACAACGGGGGTGAGAACACACAGGGTGATGATGACAAGGTTGTAGATCCCACTTACTGTCAACCCACAGTCAGACAGTCGATGAGGTCAGCAGAGGAGGTGGAGGAGGATTTGAGTGATGACGAGGTCAGGGTGCGCCTTCCTGGACAGAGACGTAGTACTGGAAGCACGTCACCAACTGCATCATCAACCACAACTCTGCCTCTGACCACAAGTCAAGGTGGCTCTTCAGGTCGCATGGGTTCTAAGCCTTGCATAGCCTGGGCATTTTTTAACATTGAAAAGGATGACCCAACTCGTGTTATTTGTAACATTTGTGACCAAAAGCTAAGTAGAGGCCAAAAAATCCATAGTTTGAGTACTTCATGCATGAACCGTCACATGGATATGAAGCATAAGTTGCAGTGGCAAGCTCACTGTGCTACAATGCGGCCTAGCGGGCCAGCCCAACCACCGTCTGCCCCATCTTGTGCATCCGCGACTGCTGCCTCTTCATCCTCTGTGACTGGGGGGACAGCAGTCAGACCTGTTTTGAGACTCAGACCTGGCACCTCTTTACCAGCAACAGCCAGTCAGATTGGCAGGTCATCAATTCATTTGGAAGTGGAAACACCAGCTGGTGTTGAGCGCTCTCCGACATCGAGAGCACCACCTTTGGATCAAGGCAACTTAAGTTTTGCACCTGCATCTTCCTCACAGACTGTCAGTTGTCCGGGGACACCCTACTCTACCCCGTATACGCACAACAGCCAGCCCTCGGTCCCTCAGATGTGAACAAGTAAAAGACCATTTCCTCCTAGCCATGAGAAAGCTAAGAGGTTGAATTTCACCATCTGCAAGCTCTTGGCTACAGAAATGCTGCCTTTCCGCCTTGTGGACACAGAGGATTTTCGAGCCCTTATGTCCGTCGCAGTGCCCCAGTACCAAATGCCCAGTCGGCACTACTTCTCAAAGAAAGGTGTGCCTGCGCTCCACCAGCATGTCGCACACAACATCACCGCTTCTTTGAGAAACTCAGTGTGTGACAGGGTGCATTTCACCACAGACACTTGGACGAGTCGGCATGGACAGGGGCGTTACATGTCGCTGACTGGGCACTGGGTAACTATGGTGACAACAGGACAAGGGGCTGCTGTCCAAGTGTTGCCGTCCCCACGAGTTGTGCGTCAATCCTCTTTATCTCGAAGTTCCTCCACTGCTTCTGTCTCCTCAAGCTCCTCTCGGTCCTCCACCTGTACCCAAAGCCTGTCTGGTCATACCATGGGCTTTCTAACTGCGCAGAAGGGATCCTGCAGCACACCTCCTTGCTATGCTGGCCGAAGGGCTCAACGTAATCAGGCGGTTTTTACGTTGAAATGTCTGGGAAATGTGAGTCACACAGCTGAGGAGTTGTGGTCAGCTCTGGAGAACCAGTTTCATGAATGGTTGTCTCCACTGGACCTGCAACCAGGGAAGGCCGTGTGCGACAATGCCGCAAACCTGGGTGCGGCCCTTCGCCGGGACAATGTCACACACGTGCCTTGTATGACTCTCGTGTTGAACCTGGTTGTCCAGCAATTTTTAGCCCACTATCCTGGACTACATGGCCTTCTGTAGAGGGCACGGTCGCTGTGTGCTCACTTCCGCCGTTCGTATCCCGCAGCTCAGCGACTTTCATCTCTACAGAAGTCGGTGGGCCTGCCACTTCACCGGCTAATATGCGATGTGCCATCACGGTGGAATTCAACTCTGCACATGTTGCAGCGACTGTGGCAGCACCGACAAGCCCTGGTGCAAAACGTTCTGAATTATAGCCTGGGCCAATGAGATCCAGAGGTGGGGCAAATCACGCTGGAGGAGTGGTCTCAGATCAGGGACCTATGCACCCTTCTGCACAGTTTTGAAATGGCCACGAAGATGTTTAGTGCTGACAATGCCATTGTCAGCATGACTATTCCGGTGATTTACATGCTGGAGCAGATGTTAAACAGAATTCGGAGTCAGGTGGTGGAACAAGAGGAGGTGGAGGAAGTAGAGGAGGAGGAGTTGTATGCGGAAGGGCTAATATATGCAAGGTCCAGATGGTCGGCAGCACCAAGGCGGCTGGCATGGGAGGGTGGGGGAGAGGGATTAACCAGGGTGCATGGTAGCAGCCAAACTAGTGAGGAAGGTGCAGGAGCACAGGAAGAAGTGGAGGACGAACTGGCGATGGGCATGGAAGACTCATCAGATGAGGGAGACCTTGATCACATTTCTGTTGTGCGAGATTGGGGGGAGAGGGCAGAGGAAGGAAGCATGAATCGTACCTCGCCACCAACACAACAGGGACTTTGTGCTCCTGGATGCGCAAGACACATGAGTGCCTTCTTGCAGCACTACCTGCAATATGACCCTCGAATTGTCAGAATTCGAAATAATCCTGACTACTGGGTAGCCACACTGTTAGATCCCGGTACAAAAGTAAATTTGCCGAAATAATTCCTGCCATAGAAAGGGATTCATGCAAGCAGGAGTATCAGCAGAGACTGTTGCAGAATCTTACATGTGCCTTTCCACAAAACACCAGAGATGCACGTAGTGAATCTCACAGTTCTAACTTGCCTACCGTGGGAATGTCGAGTCTTCATCACTCAAACCATAACAGAAACACTGTATCTGCTGGTGTTCACAGCAATTTTGCGGAATGCTTTCACCGTTTTTTTAGCCCATCCTTTGCAAGGCCACAGCAGACAAGAAGTCAGACACATAGTCAACGCCTAGAGACGATGGTACAGGAGTATCTCCAACTGAACATCGAAGCCATGACTGTGTCACTGGACCCTTGCTCTTTTTGGGCTTCCAATCTGGATAAATGGCCGGAGCTCGCCACTCATGCCTTGGAGATCTTGTCATGCCCCGCAGCCAGCGTTCTCTCTGAACGTGTGTTCAGCGCTGCTGGTGGTGTGCTGATAGATAAGCGCACGTGGCTGTCCACTGAGAATGTAGACAGACTCACGTTCATAAAGATGAACAAATCATGGATCAGCAAGGACTTTTCTACCCCTGTATCATCCTGGGGAGAGTAAAAGCTTGAGGATTTTGTAAAATCACCTCACCAAACGCTTTAAGCTTAAAAATTGATAATATTTTTTTGCTGCATCTTGGCTGTAGAATAATTTTTGGCCTTTAGCAGTGTGTGGTACTCATTCTAATAGGTCATCTATGCTAAGCTCCACCAGCTTTCAAATTCATAATTTTTAGCTGCATCTTGGCTGTAGAATAATTTTTGGCCAGTAGCAGTGTGTGGTACTCATTCTAATAGGCCATCTATACTTAGCTCCACCAGCTTTCAAACTCATAATTTTTAGCTCCATATTGGCTGTAGAATAATTTTTGGCCTTTAGCAGTGTGTGGTACTCATTCTAATAGGCCATCTATACTAAGCTCCAACAGCTTTCAAATTAATAATAATTTTTGTTCTCTCTGAATGTGTGTTCAGCACTGCTGGTGGAGTGCTGAGTCTGACAGATAAGCGCAAGCGGCTGTCCACTGAGAATGTAGACAGACTCACGTTCATAAAGATGAACAAATTATGGATCCGCAAGGACTTTGCTACCCCTGTGTCATCCTGGGGAGAGTAAAAGCTTGAGGATTTGTTCAAATCACCTCACCAACCGTTTTAACCCCTTACTGCCATCAGACGTACTATCCCGTCCATGGTACATGGGCCCGTATGACCATGGACGGGATAGTACGTCCCGTGCGATCGGACGCGCTCCCGGGGGGAGCGCAGCCGATCGAGGCCGGGTGTCAGCTGATTATCACAGCTGACACCCAGCACTATGTGTCAGGAGCGGTCACGGACCGCTCCCGACACATTAACCCCTGGCACACCGCGATCAAACATGATCGCGCTGTACCAGGGGGCACAGGGGAGGATCGCGCAGGCAGGGGGCTCCCTGCGCGCTCCCCTGAGACCCTCAGAGCAGCGCGATGTGTCGCGCTGTTCCGAGGGTCCGTCCTCCCTCCAGGTCCCCGGATCCAAGATGGCGCCGGGGTCCTGCAGGGAGGCGGCTTCCTCAGTGCCTGCTGAGAGCAGGCACTGAGAAGCCTGCAGCACTGCCAGAGCGATCGCTGGTGTGACAGAGTGCTGTGCACACTGTCACACCAGCGATCTGCTAAAATACTGTGATGTCCCACCCTGGGACAAAGTAAAAAAGTTAAAAAAATGAAAATAAAAAGTGGTAAAAAAAATCATAAAAAAAAAAAAAAATATTCCCCAATAAATTCATTTCTTCCTGTAAATAAAAAAAACAAAACAATAAAAGTACACATATTTGGTATCACCGGGTCCGTAACGACCCCCCCTATAAAACTATCCCACTAGTTAACCCCTTTAGTGAACCCCTTAAAAAAAAAAAAAAAACTAAGCAAAAAATCAATGCTTTATCATCATACCGCCGAACAAAAAGTGGAATAACACGCGATCAAAAAGACCGATATAAATAATCATGGTACCGCTGAAAACGTCATCTTGTCCCGCAAAAAACGAGCCATCATACAGCATCATCAGCAAAAAAATAAAAAAGTTATAGCTCGCAGAATAAAGCGATGCAAAAATAATATTTTTTTAGATAAAATTGCTTTTATTCTATAAAAGCCCCAAAACATAAAAAAATGATATAAATGAGGTATCGCCATAATCGTACTGACCCGAAGAATAAAACTGCTTTATCAATTTTACCACACGCGAAACGGTATAAACGCCTCCCCCAAAAGAAATTCATGAATTGCTGATTTTTGTTCATTCTAACCTCCCAAAAATCGAAATAAAAAGCAATCAAAAAACGTCACATGCTCAAAAATGGTACCAATAAAAACGTCACCTCGTCCCGCAAAAAATAAGACCTCACATGACTCTGTGGGCCAAAATATGCAAAAATTATAGCTCTCAAAATGTGGTGATGCAAAAAACTACTTTTTGCAATAAAAAGCGTCTTTTAGCGTGACAGCTGCCAATCACAAAAACCCGCTATAAATAGTAAATCAAACCCCCCTTTGTCACCCCCTTAGTTAGGGAAAAATAATAAAATTTAAAAAAATTATTTATTTCCATTTTTCCATTAGGGTTAGGGTTGCGGCTAAAGTTAGGGTTAGGGTTGGCGCTAACGTTAGGATTAGGGTTAGGGTTGGGATTAGGGTTAGGGGTGTGTTAGGGTTAGGTTTGTGGTTAAGGTTGGGACTAGGGTTAGGGGTGTGTTGGGGTTAGGGTTGGAGTTAGAATTGGGGGGTTTCTGCTGTTTAGGCACATCAGGGGCTCTCCAAATGTGACATGGCGTCTGATCTCAATTCTAGTCAATTCTGCGTTGAAAAAGTCAAACGGTGCTCCTTCACTTCTGAGCTCTGCCATGCGCCCAAACAGTAGTTTACCCCCACGTATGGGGTATCAGCGTACTCTGTACCCCAAGAGTTATTGTGCAATTTGTCCTATTTCTTCTGTTACCCTTGGGAAAATAAAAAACTGGGGGCGAAAATATCATTTTTGTAAAAAAAAATGATTTTTTTTGTTTTTACGGCTGTATGTTATAAACTTCTGTGAAGCACTTGGGGCTTCATAGCGCTCACCACACATCTAGATAAGTTCCTTGTGGGGTCTATTTTCCAAAATGGGGTCACTTGTGGGGTGTTTCCACTGTTTAGGCGCATTAGGGGCTCTCCAAATGCGACATGACGCCCCCAGATCATTCCATCAAAGTCTGTAATCCAAAACGTCACTACTTCCCTTCCGAGCCCTGACGTGCGCCCATACAGTAGTTTTCTCCCACATATTGGGTATCAGCGTACTCAGGACAAATTGGACAACAACTTTTGGGGTCCAATTTCTCCTGTTACCCTTTTGAAAATAAAATATTGGGGGCAAAAAAATCATTTTTGTAAAAAAAAAAAAAGATTTTTTATTTTACGGCTGTACGTTATAAACTTCTGTGAAGCACTTTCAGGTTCAAAGTGCTCACCACACATCTAGATAAGTTCCTTGTGGGGTCTATTTTCCAAAATGGGGTCACTTGTGGGGGGTTTCCACTGTTTAGGCACATCAGGAGCTCTCCAAACACGACATGGCATCCAGCCAATTCTGCATTGAAAAAGTCAAACGGCGCTCCTTCCCTTCCAAACTCTGCCATGCACCCAAACAGTGGTTTACCCCCACATATGGGGTATCAGCGTACTCAGGACAAATTGCACAATAACTTTTGGAGTCTTGTTACCCTTGGGAAAATAAAAATTGGGGTGAAAAGATCAATTTTGTGGAAAAAATATGATTTTTTAATTTTACGGCTCTACGTTATAAACTTGTGTGAAGCACTTGGGGGTTCAAATTGCTCACCAAAGATCTAGATAAGTTCCTTAGGGGGTATAGTTTCCCAAATGGAGTCACTTGTGGGGGGTTTCCACTGTTTAGGCACATCAGGGACTCTCCAAATGCAACATGGCGTCTAATCTCAATTCCAGCCAATTTTGGTTGGAAAAAGTCAAATGGTGCTCTTTCCCTTCCGAGCTCTGCCGTGCGCCCAAACAGTGATTCCCCCCCACATATGAGGTATCAGCATACTCAGGACAAATTGGACAACAACTTTTGAGGTCCAATTTCTCCTGTTACCTATGGGAAAATAAAAAATTAGTGACTAATAGATAATTTTTGTGGGAAAAAAATAGGATTTTTTATTTTCATGCCCGGGCATTATAAACTTGTGTGAAGCACTTGGGGGTTCAAAGTGCTCACCAAAGATCTAGATAAGTTCCTTAGGGGGTCTAGCTTCCAAAATGGGGTCACTTGTGGGGGGTTGCCACTGTTTAGGCTCATCTGGGGCACTACAAGTGGAACATGACCCCCATCAATGTTTGCATTCCAAAATGTTACTGCTTCCTTTCCAAGCCCTGCCATGCGCCCAAACAGTTTCCCCCCCCACATATGGGGTATCAGCGTACTCAGGACAAATTGGACAACAACTTTTGGGGTCCAATTTCCTTGGGAAAAATCAAAAATTTGGGACTAAAAAATCATTTTTGTGGAAAATTGTTTTTTTTTTTTTCACACCCAGGCATTATAAACTTTTGTGAAACACTTTGGGGTTCAAAGTGCTCACAACAGAACTAGATAAGTTCCTTAGGGGGTCTAGTTTCCAAAATGGTGTCACTTGTGGGGGGTTTCCACTGTTTAGGCGCATCAGGGGCTCTCCAAACACGACATGGCGTCCAATCTCAACTCCAGCCAATTTTAGTTTGAAAAAGTCAAACGGCGCTCCTTCCCTTACGAGCTCTGCCGTGTGCCCAAACAGTGGTTTTCCCCCACATATGGGGTATTGGCGTACTCAGGAGAAATTGCACAACAACTTTATCTGTCCATTTTCTCCTTTTACCCTTGTGAAAATAAAAAAAAGTTTGTAAAAGATCATTTTTGTGGCTAAAAAGTTAAATATTAATTTTTTCGTTCCACGTTGCTTCAGCTCCTGTGAAGCACCTGAAGGGTTAATA
Source organism: Oophaga sylvatica (assembly GCA_033576555.1). Lineage (NCBI taxonomy): Eukaryota > Metazoa > Chordata > Amphibia > Anura > Dendrobatidae > Oophaga > Oophaga sylvatica. The sequence goes on from JARQOD010000006.1 coordinate 297,733,108, forward strand.
AAATTCTTGAATGTGGTTTTGTGTACCTTGAGGGGTGAAGTTTTTAGAATGGTGTCACTTTTGGGTATTTTCTGCCATATAGACCCCTCAAAGTGACTTCAAACGTGAGGTGGTCCCTAAAAAAATGGCTTTGTAAATTTTGTTGTAAAAATGAGAAATCACTGGTCAACTTTTAACCCTTATAATTTCCTAATAAAAAAAAATTTTGGTTCCAAAATTGTGCTGATGTAAAGTAGACATGTGGGAAATGTTATTTCTTAACTATTTTGCATGACATATTTCTCTGTTTTAAGGGAAAAAAAATTCAAAGTTTGAAAATTGCAAAATTTTCAAAATTTTCGCCATATTTGCATTTTTTTCAAAAATAAACGCAAGGTATATCGAAGAATTTTTACCACTAACGTGAAGTACAATATGTCACGAGAAAACAATCTCAGAATCGCGAAGATCCGTTGAAGCGTTCCAGAGTTATAACCTCATAAAGAGACAGTAGTAAGAATTGTAAAAATTGGCCCGGTCATTAACGTGCAAACCACCCTTGGGGGTGAAGGGGTTAAGCAACTCTGGGGCAATTGATGCTACTTAAGTGGTGTCTGTGCCCCAAATTTTTGTAAAAAATGGAGACTCTTTTTGGAGTTCCCTTGCTGTGTTTTACGTGACGTTGGCATCGTCAATTACAGGTGGGTTGGGTCTTTCCCCACCTCCCTTTTAACCGTAAGAAACTACATACACTATGGCTTGGGGTAACACAGATTGTTGAGTGTGAAGATTAGAGCTGTTTACTCATACTATAGCCTGGGAATCAGAGGTCTGCTACAAAGCTTGAGTGTCTGCTAGTCAGCGGAGTAGCCACCGGCTGTAGATCTAATTACAAATTTTTTACTGCATCTAACCCAGACAATAATTTTGCTGCCAAATTCAGATAGACGGTTTCAACGGAGCACCAAGCTAGCCATAAAGGCAGATGAGATTAAGGTTGTCCGCTGCAGCTCCGGCCGGGTACCTCAAGAGAGGATCAGACATAAGTGATGATAAAAGGAAGAGATCCCAATAGTATAAACAACAAGACTTTATTTATTAACAATAAACAACAACGGTAAAAAAGCAAAATGCCGTAAGGGACACCAATAACACACATGCACAAGGATATTCCCAGCTATGTACATCCAAAGAACTCCAATATGTGCTGTAACACAATATACAAAAAAATATATTTTTTGAACCCACAAGGTTTCCAATATGTGTAAAAATACAGCAATACATCAAAGGATAAATGTCTAAATGATGTAAAATCAATGCATGTGGTTCCAAAAATCACCACTCACACCACCAGGCAAAAATATATATATATCACAACATCGATTGAAGTGTGGTAACAACAATCAAGTTATATGCTCAATTCCATACATAATCTCCCTACCAAGTGGGGCAATGATCCGCCTTAATGCAGAAGAGTATATTTACCTGGCGGTGGTGGTAACCGTGGTGTCCCTTCACGGTGAAGGGACACCACGGTTACCACCACCGCCAGGTAAATATACTCTTCTGCATTAAGGCGGATCATTGCCCCACTTGGTAGGGAGATTATGTATGGAATTGAGCATATAACTTGATTGTTGTTACCACACTTCAATCGATGTTGTGATATATATATATTTTGCCTGGTGGTGTGAGTGGTGATTTTTGGAACCACATGCATTGATTTTACATCATTTAGACATTTATCCTTTGATGTATTGCTGTATTTTTACACATATTGGAAACCTTGTGGGTTCAAAAAATATATTTTTTTGTATATTGTGTTACAGCACATATTGGAGTTCTTTGGATGTACATAGCTGGGAATATCCTTGTGCATGTGTGTTATTGGTGTCCCTTACGGCATTTTGCTTTTTTACCGTTGTTGTTTATTGTTAATAAATAAAGTCTTGTTGTTTATACTATTGGGATCTCTTCCTTTTTTCCTGTATAAATATATATATAGGTTAGGATTGTAATATATGATTGAAGTGCCCCTTGGACATTTAGTGACATTATAAGTGATGATAAAGCAATCCGGTCATAAGGAGCGCGAGGGACGCAATTCAGCTGATATTAAAAAGTCTTCATTTATTGATATCCACAACGCGTTTCAACGGAATAGCTCCGTCTTCCTCAGGTGGCAGTTATACATAGAATGGAGTAGGAAAGCTATAGAAAGGTGGAGCAGCAAATGAAAATTAAAAGGCAATTAATCAGAACACCCACACGATTAAAAATGCAAATATGACTGCAAAAAAAAATAAAAATAAAAATAGATAGATTGAATAAAAGCAACCTAAAAACGACATAAAAACTATGTACACAAGGAAGAATAAATGAAAATAAATAAATAAATAAATCTCAAAATGCATATATTACGTGACTTTTTCAATAGTGAGGTTTAACCCCTCAGGGGCCAGTGTACCAAGTTTAAAAATCCAGAAACTCTCCCTTCTTATTAGATTATTATACCGATCAGGCATATCATGTGGTATCTGGTCAATAACAGTGAGTTTTAACAAATTCAAATTCTTTTGGTGCACTAGGGAGAAATGTTTTGAGAGACTGTGTAGCATGAACCCATCTCGGATATTTTGACGGTGCTTGTTGAGCTTTGCATGCATCGTCTGTATCATCCGACCGATATACTGCAACCCACAACCGCACTCAATTAAATAAATAATGTAGCACGATTGGCAATTGACATGACAGTTGATTTTAAAACTGGTGCCTGTGGTACGAGATTGAAATTCCTGCACCCCATTCATAATAGAGATGCAACATAAACACTTAGAGGTCCTACATGCAAAACAACCCGGATTAGAATTTATCTGGGTTGCTGATGAAGATAAGGACTTGAGAGTTGTGTTGTTGGGGGCAACTAGATTTCAAAGAGTTCGGTTTTTCAGAAAAATTGACAATAATTTTTGGCCTTGTAGCAGTGTCTGCTAGTCAGAGGATTAACCCAGCTGTTAAGCAAGCTACACCACCTGTACTTTGGACACTTAATTTTTCAAAGGAAATGCTTCGGGCCCCCGGGACACTCAGTGAAGAGCATCGGGGAGGCACCCCAAGGCACAGGGACGGTGAGTGGCGGTAGGACGCCTTGCGATGGACTGCCAAGCTCGATCCTTATAAAAGCTTTTTAACTGCAGCAGCTTTACTGGACGCTACTGGAGCTGGCATTACCGCAGCTGCTGGCATGAGACTTGCCCTCCAATAGATCCTTGTAAAAGGATTTAAAGTGTACTCATTCAAATTAGAGAGACAATTTAAAGAAAAAAGATTAGACCTGCCTCCACCGCAAGGGGGGCTCGCTCGACCCACCAGCGGACAGGCACCAGTATTGGGAGAGGGGGGCTGGCCGTCAGGGTCCACCGCAGCTCTGGCACAAACCCGGCGACACGCAGGTCGCACGGGCAAGAACGGACTGGCCGTGTCGGCTTGGCACTTTTTTGGTTTTAGAAGGGCATGACATACCTATATCTGTGTCTCCCCTTCCTTTTACTCCTCCACCTCTTTTCTTTTCGCATGACAATATGTACTTGTCACTTTTCCATGTGTTACTTGTGTCTTGTGAGCAATTTGTCAGCTTTTGAACACCTTTGAAGTGTTTTCTATGTGTTTTCTTTGTGTTTCTATGTGTTTTGGTTTGCCTGCCATTGGTTTTAATGGTGTTTGACGGTGTTCGAAGAACAGTTCGACGAACAGTTCGTCGAACACACAGCTGTTCGGCGAACTGAACTGAACTCGAACACTACGAGGCTGGCTCATCACTATTTGTTGGTCGATCCAGAAGTCACAACTCAATGTAAATCTATGAGAGCCAGAATGAGTCCAGAATTAGACTTTCCTAGACTTGCATTGAGAGCGTTTGACTGTGACCTTCCGGCAAGTCAGACGTTGCATTCACAAAATGGCGGCGTGGGACCAGAGTGGGATCGGGAAAAAGTTGAAGACAGCGACTGCTAGGTATAAAACTAGGGTTAAGGAACTTAGTTTAGTAGCACCACTCCAGCGCTGAAATAAAAAACTAAAGCTGGAAAGAAGCTTTAAAACAGTTGTCCAGAAAATAAAATTTATCACCCATCAGCAAATTGGAGGTCCAACAATTGGGACCCTCTCCAACCAGCAGAATGGGGCAGTTTTATGATCTGGAATGCATACTGCCACACCATTTCCACAGGATCAGAATGGAGGATTTGTGATTATTAATCCTAACTAGACAATTCCCTTTAAGCCGACATAGTACATATTTCTAAATTATGCCTTGTCCTATAGTATGCAAAGCTATTATGACTGGAAAATGAAAACCACCATGACAAACCACATTATAGTCATGCAGGTCCATCAGGTGCTGCTGGAGTTCTGTTTTGTGCTGGTTCCGTAACTGCCAATATCATTCTTTTTCTGTTCCAATAATATAATAGAAGATTTGAAATAATGAAGCACAAAAGTGAAGAAAGACTAAGCTATAAAAAATGTGTGTACAATGACAAAAATAATGTTTTCTTACTCTCACCTTAGGGAATTCATCAAATAGAATTTTTTTTTGTACAAGTGATAATCTAGAATTGCTTGTATTAGAATTTCATGCAGCACTAATCTTTATGATGTTCTTTAAATTTAATCTTAGTCCATTCAGCGATTTATGGATCACTATGAACATTTGCCTGGCTTTGTTCTACAAAATTCTGTGATTAAACTGAGTTTTGTCTAAAGTGTACAATTTCTTGAACATCATGGAGTAGCAGGAAAATTATAGCAATCTTGGAATTGGAATTTTAATTTTATTTTAGTTCAGATATTACAAACTGGTTACAAAATTTCAAAGCAATAAAATACTAGCCGAAGATTTCCCTGTTACAATGTATCAACCCCAAAAGCTTAGCTTCAGATAGCGCTTTGACTGCTAGCCTAAGAAATCCCCATAAGGCTATGTTCACACATTGTGTTTCTGTAGCATTTTTTCTGCATCGCAAACTTGCTCTTATGGTAGTAAAATCTCTGTTTTCAAAATTGCTGTTTTTTCAGCGTTTTTGTTGCATTTTTCGCTTTTGCTGCAGTTTTTTTTGCTCAGTTTTTTGGTGTGCAGATTAATTGTGTAATTTGACTACAATACATGTTTAATAACGTTAAATCACCAAAAATACTGCAATAATGCTAACTAATATTTTTGTTGTGTTTTTACATTTTACATTATTTTCTCTGAGTGAAAAACATGGCAAAAAAGTTGAAAGACTTGATATGTTGCAGATTTAACCCCTTTACCCCCAAGGGTAGTTTGCACATTATTGACTGGGCCAATTTTTACAATTCTGACCACTGTCTCTTTATGAGGTTATAACTCGGGAACGCTTCCATGGATCTTTACGATTCTAAGAATGTTTTCTCATAACATATTGTACTTTACATTAGTGGTAAAATTTCTTCGATATAACTTGCATTTATTTTTGAAAAAAAACGCAAATATGGCGAAAATTTAGAAAATTTTGCAATTTTCAAACTTTGAATTTTTATTCCCCTAAAACAGAGAAATATATCACACAAAATAGTTAACAAATAACATTTCCCACATGTGTACTTTACATCAGCACAATTTTGGAACCAAAATTTTTTTTTGTTAGGAAATTATAATGGTTAAAAGTTGACCAGCGATTTCTCATTTTTACATCAAAATTTACAAAGCCTTTTTTTTAGGGACCATCTCACATTTTAAGTCACTTTGAGGGGTCTATATGGCAGAAAATACCCAAAAGTGACACCATTCTAAAAGCTGCACCCCTCAAGGTACTCAGAACCACATTCAAGAAGTTTATTAACCCTTCAGGTGCTTCACAGGAGCTGAAACAACGTGGAATGAAAAAATGAACACTTACCTTTTTAGTGACAAAAATGATCTATTACAAACATTTTTTTTTCTCAAGGGTAAAAGGAGAAAATGGACAGATAAAATTGTTGTGCAATTTCTCCTGAGTACGCCAATACCACATATGTGGTATGTGCACACTGCAGAGCTCGTAAGGGAAGGAGCGCCGTTTGACTTTTTCAAACCAGAAATGGCTGGAATTGAGATTGGACGCCATGTCGCGTTTTGAGAGCCCCTGATGCGCCTAAACAGTGGAAACCCCCACAAGTGACACCATTTTGGAAACTAGACCCACTATTGAACTTATCTAGATCTGTTGAGAGCACTTTGAACCCCCAAGTATTTCACAAAAGTTTATAATGCCTGGGGGTGAAAAAAAAACAATTTTCCACAAAAATGATTTTTTAGTCCCAAATTTTTGATTTTTCCCAAGGAAATTGGACCCCAAAGTTGTTATCCAATTTTTCCTGAGTATGCTGATACCCCATATGTGGGGGGGAACTGTTTGGTCACACGGCAGAGCTTTGAAAGGAAGTAATAACGTTTTGGAATGCAGACGTTGATGGGTGTCATGTTCTGTTTGCAGTGCCCCAGATGTGTGTAAACCCCCTACAAGTGACCCCATTTTGGAAACTAGACCCCTTAAGGAACTTATCTAGATCTGTGGTGAGCACTTTTACCAACCAAGTGCTTCACACAAGTTTATAATGCCCGGGCATGAAAATAAAAAATCCTTTTTTTTTTCCCCACAAAAATTATCTTTCAGTCACCAATTTTTTATTTTCCCAAGGGTAACAGGAGAAATTGGACCATAAAAGTTGTTGTCCAATTTGTCCTGAGTACGCTGATACCCCATATATGGGTGGAACCACTGTTTGGGCGCACGGCAGAGCTCGGAATGGAAGGAGCACCATTTGACTTTTTCCAACAAAAATTGGCTGGAATTGAGATTGGACGCCATGTTGCATTTGGAGAGCCCCTGATGTGCCTAAACAGTGGAAACCCCCCACAAGTGACCCCATTTTGGAAACTAAACCCCCAAAGGAATTTATATAGATCTGTGGTGAGCAATTTGAACCCCCAAGTGCTTCGCACAAGTTTATAACGTAGAGCCGTAAAATTAATAAATCATATATTTCCCACAAAAATGATCTTTTCACCCCAATTTTTATTTTTCCAAGGGTAACAAGACCGTAAAAGTTTTTGTGCAATTTGTCTTGCGTACGCTGATACCCCATATGTGGGGGTAAACCACTGTTTGGGTGCATGGCAGAGCTTGGAAGGGAAGGAGCGCCGTTTGACTTTTTAAACGCAGAATTGGCTGGACGCCATGTCGTGTTTGGAGAGTCCCTGATGTGCCTAAACAGTGGAAACCCCCCACAAATGACACCATTTTGGAAACTAGACACCTCAAGGAACTTATCTAGATGTGTGGCGAGAACTTTGAACCCCCAGGTGTTTCACTAAAGTTTATAACGCCTGAGCATGAAAATAAAGAAATCATATTTTTCCACAAACATGATCTTTTAGTCCCCAACTTTTCATTTTCCCAAGGGTAACAGGAGAAATTGGACCCCAAAAGTTGTTGTCCAATTTGTCCTGAGTACGATGATACCAATATGTGGGAGAAAAATACTGTATGGGGACACATCGGGGCTCGGAAGGGAAGTAGTGGCATTTTGGATTGCAGACTTTGATGGAATGGTCTGCGGGTGTCATGTCGCATTTGGAGAGCCCCTGATGTGTCTAAACAGTGGAAACCCCCCACAAGTGACCCCATTTTGGAAAATTGACTCCCTCAAGGAACTTATTTAAATGTGTGGGGAGAACTTTGAACCCCCAAGTGCTTCACAGAAGTTTATAACGTAGAGCCATAAAACTAAAAAAATCATATTTTATTTCCACAAAAATGATATTTTCTGCACCAATTTTTTATTTTCCCAAGGGTAACAGGAGAAATTGGACCCCAAAAGTTGTTGTCCAATTTGTCCTGAGTACGTTGATACCCTATATGTGGGAGAAAACCACTGCATGGGCACGCGTCGGGGCTCGGAAGGGAAGTAGTGACGTTTTGGATTGTAGACTTTGATGGAATGGTCTGTGGGTGTCATGTCGCATTTGGAGAGCCCCTGATGTGCCTAAACAGTGGAAACCCCCCACAAGTGACCCCATTTTGGAAAATAGACCCCCACAAGAAAGTTATCTAGATGTGTGGTGAGCGCTTTGAAGCCCCAAGTGCTTCACAGAAGTTTATAACGTACAGCTGTAAAAACAAAAAAAAACATTTTTTTTTATAAAAATTATATTTTTTTTCCCAATTTTTTATTTTCCCAAGGGTAACAGAAGAAATTGCACCCCAAGAGTTATTGTGCAATTTGTCCTGAGTACGCTGGACTTTTTCAACGCAGAATTGGCTGGAATTGAGATCAGACGCCATGTCACGTTTGGAGAGCCCCTAATATGCCTAAACAGTGGAAACCCCCCAATTCTAACTCCAACCCTAACCCCAACACACCCCTAACCTTAATCCGAACCCTAACCATAACCCTAACCACAAACCTAACCCTAAAACACCCCTAATACTAATCCCAACCCTAACACTAATCTTCACTTTAGCCTCAACCCTAACCCTAACTTTAGCCGCAACCCTAACCCTAAATGGAAAAAAAAACATTTTTAATTTTATTATTTTTCCCTAACTAAGGGGGTGAGATTTACTATTTATAGCGGGTGTTAGGGTTCGAGTTTCTGCTGCTACACAAGGGGAGTCTTGAACCAGTCCCGCTGTGGTCCCACATCCATCTCCGACCGCAGTGGAGCCTGCTCAGCAAAGACGTCGGTCCCAGCGTCTCGCCTGGTCTAATACTGTGCAGAGACTTGCTGCTGCCTCTTCAGGTTCTGCTATTGTAGCCTCTACTGGTCAGCGGTGCGCAGACGTCTTTAGGTCTAAGTCCTTTGTTGCTTCATCTGAGCATGCCCAGGGCAAGATCTCCCATTGGAGATCAGGGGTCACATGCTCAGATACAGCTGCCACTTCTATTGGTCCCTCAGGAAGGTCCTCCGGCTGTTGATGTTCTGAAGCAGCTACCCATTGGTCCTTCCTGGAAGGTCTTTTTCTCGTGGCTACTATAAAAGGCTGTCCTTACCGCACGGCGGTGCGCTAGGATCAATTGCATTATGTGCTTTGCGCCAGTGTGATCATGCACGCATGTGGTTAGGGCTCGGCTGAAATAAGCCCCTAGAATACCGGCACCTCCGGTGAGGAGATTTGAGTGCATGTGGTTAGGGCTTGGCTGAAATAAGCCCCTAGAATACCGGCTTCTCCGGTGAGGAGATTGCTTGATTGCGTTGCTGTCTGCATGATCATGGACTGCTATCCGCACAGCAGTTATCTGTGTATCCCTGTGGTGTTAACAGGACACAGTTTCTATCTCTGCGTCTATACCTCAGCGACTCTGTGGTGTAACAGAGTTTGCTTATATCGCTATATAGCGCTGCGGCATTCCCGCTAGCGGCTCTGTGGATTAACAGAGTTTGCACTATCTGCAACAGCGCACTACGGTGTTTATTTTAGCGACTCTGCGGGATAACAAAGTTCGCTACTTACGCCATCTTACTACGTAGCAGCAGGCTCTGCCTGCACGGTGGACCCCGGGCTGCGAACACACCTCTCTACATTATTTATTAGGTGCGTTCTGCAGACCCTAACATAATCCTAGCACCAGGATCTGGCTAGTAAATGGCGGATGACCAGCGTTTACCGCAGTACATCAAGCAGCTGGAAGGTAGGTTGGCGGCTCTTGAGCGCACAACCTCAGCTGTGGATGTTACCGCAGTCGCTGTTCAGGCTGCTAGCGTGGCTGCATTCAGTTTGTCCTCTGCCACCTCTGCCCCTACATTATCCCACCTCCAGCTTCCTGACAAGTTTGCCAGTAACAGCAAGCAATGTCAGGGATTCGTGAGTCAGTGCTCTATACAGCTTGAGCTTCTGGCTGCACGTTTCCCAACGGATCGGGCACAAGTGGGCTTTGTACTGTCTCTACTCTTGGGCAGAGCGTTGGAGTGGGCAACGCCGCTGTGGGAGCGCGACGATCGTGTGGTGCGGAGTGCTCCTCGTTTCCTGGAGGCTCTTAAAAAGGTCTTTTTAGGACCTCAGGTCACCCATGATATGGCGTTCCAACTGCTGCCATTGGCACAGGGTTCGTCTTTGGTCAGTCAGTTTTCCGTCCAGTTTCAGACTCTGGCCTCAGAGCTAGACTGGTCGGATAAAGTTCTCATTCCAGTCTACTGGCGAGGACTGGCTGACCATGTTAAAGACGCTTTGGCTACCAGGGAGATTCCCGCCACACTGGAGAAGCTTATCTCCATATCTACCCGCATCGACCTCCGTTTTCACGAGCGGAGGTTGAAGCGGGCCCAGTGTAGGCAGAGGATTTGGCCTTTGCCAAACCTCTCGAATCCCCCGATCTGGCGTCCTAAGCCCAGAAGGCCACAGAGGTTCCTTGTACAGGACCTAAGTCTCGGGCAGTCCGAGTATCCGTGGTCTGTAACCTTTGTCAGCAGACAGGAAACTATGCAAACAAATGTCCACAGCGATCGGGGAAGCGATCGCGTCTAGTGGCCCTGGGAGGAGGTTCACTAGAGACAGCGGCATTTTCCTCCAAGATGACATTTAAAGGGACAGTCACTGTAGACTCTTCCACACTTACAGTCGAGCTTTGTGTGGACTCACGAGCAGAGGGGAATTTCATGTCATCTACCTTTGCTCGTCACCACACAATACATCTGGTAGCGCTCGACAAACCAGTGACTGTCCGGTAGTGAATGGGTTGACATTGCCCTCGCCAATTACACATCAGACTGTCCCTCTTACTTTGTCTGTACCCCCTTCCCATCAGGAGATTATTTCCCTTCTCGTCTTTCCCGAGGGAATAGACGAGATCCTACTGGGAGTTCCCTGGCTCCGTTCCCACTCCCTCATATTGAGTGGACCTCCGGTAGGATACTGGGTTGGAGTGAGTCATGTAAGGACAGATGTGCCAGGGAGTGCATTCAGGTTACCACTACAGAGATACTCACACATCTTTCTCCTCTTCCCAAGTGCTATCAGTCATATGCAGACGTGTTCTCTAAAAAGGCTGCGGAGACACTGCCACCCATCGTCCCTACGACTGTCCTATTGACCTCTTGCCTGGACCAGAACCTCCTCAGGGAAGGGTCTATCCCCTCTCTCTTCCTGAGACGGAGGCTATGTCTCAATATATCCAGGAGAATCTGGCAAGAGGGTTCATTAGGAAGTCGGTGTCACCAGCAGGAGCGGGTTTCTTCTTCGTGCAGAAGAAGAGTGGAGAATTACGCCCGTGTATAGATTACAGAGGTCTTAACGCCATCACCGTTAAGAATAAGTACCCGTTGCCCCTGATCTCTGAGCTCTTTGATAGGCTCCGGGGAGCAAGGGTATTTACTAAATTAGATCTGCGTGGTGCTTATAACCTGATTCGCATCTGTGAGGGGGACGAATGGAAGACGGATTTTAATACCAGGGATGGGCATTATGAATACCTGGTGATGCCCTTCGGGCCCTGTAATGCCCCAGCCGTTTTCCAAGACTTTGTCAATGACATCTTCCGGGATATGCTTTCCACCTCTGTAGTAGTCTATCTGGATGATATACTCATCTTTTCTCCAGATATTGACTCTCACCGGAGGGATGTCTGCAAAGTCTTCGACCTGTTACAGGCGAACTCCCTCTATGCAAAGTTGGAGAAATGCATGTTTGAGCTGGAGTCTTTACCTTTCCTGGGCTATATCATCTCTGCCCAGGGATTGGCTATGGACCCTGCCAAACTACAGGCTATGATGGATTGGCAAGAACCCCATTCTCTTAAAGCGGTGCAGCGCTTTATGGGGTTCATTAATTACTATCGCCAATTCATTCCCCACTTCTCCACTTTGGTAGCTCCCTTGGTAGCTCTCAACAAGAAGGGAGCCAATCCCAAATTGTGGTCAGAGGAGCTCTACAAGGCCTTTACTTCAATTAAGTCCCATTTTGCTAGCACTCCCATCTTACATCGCCCCGAGGTTGATAAGCCTTTTTTATTGGAGGTCGATGCCTCGTCCGTTGGTGCTGGAGCAGTCCATTTTCAAAAGGATGCTCAAGGTCGGAAACATCCTTGTTTCTTCTTTTCCAAGACCTTCACACCAGCGGAGAGGAATTATTCCATTGGGGATAGGGAGTTGCTAGCCATGAAGTTGGCCTTTTCCGAGTGGAGACATCTCCTGGAGGGGGCTCACTTTCCCTTTCAAGTTTTCACTGACCACAAAAATTTGGTCTATTTACAGACCGCCCAGCGGCTAAATTCTCGTCAGGCCAGATGGTCCCTGTTCTTCTCCCGGTTCCATTTCTCCCTCCATTTCCTCTCCAGTGAGAAGAACATTCGGGTCGATGCTCTTTCTCGCTTCGTGGTGTCCTCTGAGGAGGTGGAGGAGAAGCCTCGGTTGATTGTCCCCACAGAGAGCCTAAGAACTGTGGCCCCGGTTTCGTTTAAGTCTGTGCCTCCGGGCAAGACTTTTGTGCCCACCAATTTGCGACCGGAGGTACTCTCTTGGACACATTCATCCAGGGTAGGTGGACATTTTGGGGCAAAAAGGACATCTGAGTTGCTGGCGAGGACATACTGGTGGCCACATATGGTCCGTGATGTCAGGGTATACGTTCAGGCGTGCGTCTCCTGCGCCAAGAATAAGTCCCCTCGACAACGGCCAGCTGGGCTACTTTTCCCTTTACCGGTGGCAGACAGGACTTGGGAGATTGTCGGGATGGATTTTGTGGTGTGCTTACCCAAGTCTCGGGGCTGCACCATCATCTGAGTGATAACCGACCACTTCTCCAAAATGGTGCACTTGGTGCCCTTACCACGGTTACCATCTGCACGGGCCTTGGCAGCAATATTTATTAGGCATATTTTCCGTTTACACGGAATGCCAGACAAGATCGTCAGTGACCAAGGTCCCCAATTTGCGTCTCGGTTCTGGAGAGAGCTGTGTCATCTACTCAGCATTGAGTTAAATCTCTCCTCGGCATATCATCCCGAGATGAATGGGTTGGTAGAGAGGGCCAACCAGACCTTGGTCACATACTTGAGACATTTTGTATCTGCCAGGCAGGATGACTGGGCATCCTTGCTACCGTGAGCTGAGTTCTCTCTAAATAATGCTGTGGCTAACTCCACCGGACAGACCCCATTCCTCCTGAACTACGATCAGCATCCGCGGGTACCAGAGCCCATGCCCATGTCTTCCGCCGATTCCAGGATGGCAGACTGGGCTGTGGAGGCACGGGACATTTGGGACCGCACCCAGAATGCCTTTCAGGCCTCCAAAGAGAGGATGAGGTCTTCGGCCGATGCCCATCGGCGCCCCGCTCCTACTTTTGCTCCGGGTGACCTAGTTTGGCTCTCTGCCTGAAACATCAGGCTACATGTAGAGTCCACCAAGTTGGCACCTCGCTTTTTGGGTCCCTTTAAAGTCCTTGAGCAGGTGAACCCGGTGGTTTATCGCCTAGCCCTTCCGCCTCGCCTTGGTATCACCGACACCTTTCACGTGTCCCTCCTGAAACCCGTGGCCATTTCCTGGTTTTCCGAGTCATCTGCCTGGACGTCGGGTTCATCTACGCCATTGTTGGGTGCAAGGTGGTACGAGGCAAAAAATTTTATTTGGTGGATTGGAGGGGTTATGGGCATGAGGATAGGTCCTGGGAGCCTGCCGAGCATGTTCACGCTCCGCAGCTCATCGCTGCCTTTGAGCGCAGCGAGGCCCAAAGAAGGGGGGCCCTAGGAGGGGGATAATGTTAGGGTTCGAGTTCCCGCTGCTGCACAAGGGAAGTCTCGAACCAGTCCCGCTGCGGTCCCACATTCATCTCCGACCGCATTGGAGCCTGCTCAGCAAAGACGTTGGTCCCAGCGTCTCGCCCGGTCTAATACTGTGCAGAGACTTGCTGCTGCCTCTTCAGGTTCTGCTATTGTAGCCACTACTGGTCAGCGGCGAGCAGACGTCTTTAGGTCTAAGTCCTTTGTTGCTTCATCTGAGCATGCCCAGGGCAAGATCTCCCATTGGAGATCAGGGGTCACATGCTCAGATACAGCTGCCACTCCTATTGGTCCTTCAGGAAGGTCCTCTGGCTGTTGATGCTCTGAAGCAGCTTCCCATTAGTCCTTCCTGGAAGGTCTTTTTCTCGTGGCTGCTATAAAAGGCTGTCCTTACCGCACGGCCGTGCACTAGGATCAATTGCATTATGTGCTTTGCGCCAGTGTGATCATGCACGCATGTGGTTAGGGCTCGGCTGAAATAAGCCCCTAGAATACCGGCACCTTCGGTGAGGAGATTTGAGTGCACATGGTTAGGGCTTGACTGAAATAAGCCCCTAGAATACCGGCTTCTCCGGTGAGGAGATTGCTTGATTGCGTTGCTGTCTGCATGATCATGGACTGCTATCCGCACAGCAGTTATCTGTGTATCCCTGTGGTGTTAAAAAGACACAGTATCTATCTCTGCGTCTTTACCTCAGCGACTCTGTGGTGTAACAGAGTTCGCTTATATCGCTATACAGCGCTGCGGCATTCCCGCTAGCGGCTCTGTGGATTAACAGAGTTCGCACTATCTGCCACAGCGCGCTACGGCATTTATTTTAGCGACTCTGCGGGATAACAGAGTTCGCTACTTGCGCCATCTTACTAGCAGCAGGCTCTGCCTGCACGGTGGACCCCGGGCTGCGAACACACCTCTCTACATTATTTATTAGGTGCGTTCTGCAGACCCTAACAGAGGGTTTTTATGTTTGGCAGCTGTCACGCTAATACGCTTTTTATTGCAAAAAAATAGTTTTTGCATCACCACATTTTGAGAGCTATAATTTTTGCATATTTTAGGCCACAGAGTCATGTGAGGTCTTATTTTTTGCGGGACGAGTTGACGATTTATTGGTACCATTTTTGAGCATGTGACATTTTTTGATCGCTTTTATTTCGATTTTTAGGAGGTTAGAATGAACAAAAATCTGCAATTCATGAATTTCTTTTGGGGGGCGTTTATACCGTTCCACGTGTGGTAAAATTGATAAAGCAGATTTATTCTTTGGGTTAGTACGATTACGGCGATACCTCATTTGTATTTTTTTATGTTTTGGCGCTTTTATACATTAAAAACAATTTTATATTAAAAATAATTATATTTGCATTTCTTTATTCTGCGAGCTATAACTTTTTTATTTTTTCGCTGATACTGTATGGCGGCTCGTTTTTTGCGGGACAAGATGACGTTTTCAGCGGTACCATGTTTATTTATATCCGTCTTTTTGATTGTGTGTTATTCCTCTTTTTGTTCAGCGGTATGATGATAAAGCATTGTTTTTTTTTTTTTTTTTTTTTTTTTTTAAGTGTTTCACTAGAGGGGTAAACTAGTGGGACAGGTTTATAGGGCAGGTCGTTACAGACACGGCGATCCCAAATATGTGTTCCTTTATTGTTTTGTTTTTTTATTTACATGAAGAAATGAATTTATTGGGGAATGTTTTTTTTTCTTTATTTAGGAATTTTTTTTTTACAAATGTTTTTTTTATTTTTTTTTTACTTTTTTACTTTGTCCCAGGGTGGGACATCACTGTATAACATCAGATCGCTGGTCTGACAGTGTGCACAGTACTCTGTCAGACCAGCAATGTGACAGGCAGTGCTGCAGGCTTTCTCAGCGCCTGCTCTCAGCAGGCACTGAGGAAGCCACCTCCCTGCAGGACCCGTAAGGACCCCGCGGCCATCTTGGATCTGGGGTCCTGCAGTGAGGAGAGTCCCTCGGAATAGCGCGATACATCGCGCTGTTCTGAGGGTCTCAGGGGAGCATGCAGGGAGCCCCCTCACAGCGCGATGCTTCCCTATACCGCTGGAACACTGCGATGTTTGATCGCGGTGTGCCAGGTGTTAATGTGCCGGGAGCGGTCCGTGACCACTTCTGGCACATAGTGCCGGGTGTCAGCTGTGATAATCTGCTGACACCCGGCTGCGATCGGCCATGCTCCCCCTGGGAGCGTGGCCGATCGCATGTGACATACTATCCCGTCCATGGTCATAAGGGCCAAGGTCACCTGGACAGGATAGTACGTCCAATGGCAGAAAGGGGGTAAAAAGCACTGAAGTCTTCCAATTCAGGAAGAAGATAAAAGCAAGCCTGTGTATGAGATTTCTGAAATTTCATAGCTTTTGATGGTACTATAAAAAGCAGCTTTAATTTGCATAAAATAGCTGCAAAAATTGAACATGTGAACATAGCCTAAAGCTACATACCCATGATAAGTATTTGATGTTGCAGATTTTCTGCAGTATTTCTGCACCTATTAGGCTGGGGTCACATGACAGTGTACAAAATTAGTCCTATTCTCATCCAGAAAAGTAGAACTTTATTTATCACTTGTCATCTATGTGCAATTCATTTTTTTACAGCTGCATCTATCAATAAGGAAGGGTGGACCTGTGGATCTTGGGGTCCCTCAGGTTCGGCCAAACGTTATAAAAAAAGTTCAGTTCGGGTACCCGAACCGGACCCCATTCAAATAAATGGAGCAGTTGGAACATCCAGTGGTTTCAATGCTGTCATCTGTGTGACAGCTTGGGAAACACTGAGTCTAATCAGTGTGTAACCTTACACGTTACCGAAGGTCAGAATACTGCAGTTCCCGTGCTGTCACACAGATCACAGCATGTGAGCCATAAACTGTGACCAGCGGTAAAAAGGTTACTGCCAGTCAACCGTTGGCTAATGAGTTCTACTCTCATCAGAGTACACCAGGTCTCACTGATAGCAGCGAGGGCAGGCGACGCTGATAAGACTATTCACCAGTTGGCACCTATGCATTTTAATCAAGTTGTCAGTGAGATATATAATTAAGTCAATGCATGTGTAGCTGTCTGGACATGTATTTATTGAATAAAAAAATAATTAAAAAAATGACATGGGTGTCATGTGTGCATTGCCACGAAGATCGTCGCGGTTGCACATTTTGACTTCTCACAGCTGAGTTTCTGTTTCTTTGTGTTTGGCAGCTTGGGAGTTAATTCTGTCTGTGCTCGGTGCTGGGACTGGGTGCAGTTTCTCCCGGCTGCAATTGATTATTTGTTGATTGGTTTCCTTTAAATTCCTGGTTGTCTGCTTTGGGAGTTGCCAGTGAAATCCTTCATGCAGACCACAGATAGGAATGAATCTGTATAGACTTAAGTTGAGAGCACCTTAGTTGTTTTAAGCTCAACTTGCTTAGAGTTTATTTCCCAGACCATTTATGTTCCTTCGGTGTTTGAGTGTGTATGCAAGTGTGTGCTATCCTGTCTGTCTTATATGTCTAATCTGTGTATCTAGCTGAGATCAACCCATATCCCTTTGGTGGTAATCAGGATCCTTCTTGGAACTGATTACAGGATTCAGGGTCTGACAGGAGACAGGGTTAGGCTGGAGACTTGGACCTCTGAACCATTATCAGTACCTCCAAGGTAAGGGATTAGTTAGGACCCCAGTGTAGGGTCAGGTTAGACCCCGGTCCTCCTCTTTCCTGTTACAGCTCATCAAGTCCTCAAGATTAACCCTGAGATCAACTTTATGGTTCCTGCACATCTAGTCCTCAAGATTAACCCAAAAGTTCTGCAGAGATTGTGTCAGGTAAATCTATTTTATACTCACATTCTGTTGTTGCTAAACTATATGTGGTATAGAGTGTGGTTCCTGTATAAATAGTTTACTGACATTGTATTCATATCATTAGACAGCGTGACATTTTCACTGGCCATAAAAAATTATCTCTAGTTACCATGGATCCAGTAGCCCAGCTGGCTCTGCAGTTGCAGGGATTATCCATGGAGCTGACGGACATTAGGTCCAAAGTTTTGTCTCCCCTGGAGCAGACCAGAGTTGAACCTAAAGTAGCGCTTCCAGATAGGTTCACTGGTGGGCGAGACAAATTTTTTACTTTCCGGGAGGCATGTAAATTGTATTTTCGGCTACGGCCGCGATCATCAGGGAGTGATGAGCAGAGAGTGGGAATTGTTATCTCACTTCTTCAAGGGGACCCTCAATCCTGGGCATTTTCCCTTCCTCCGGGTTCCCCGGCTCTACAGTCTGTAGATCAATTTTTTACTGCTCTGGGATTGGTATATGATGACCCAGATCGGGTCTCTCTTGCAGAGACCAAATTACGTAAGTTACAGCAGGGTGATCGTCCTGCGGAGGAATTTGCTTCTGAGTTTCGTAGATGGGCCACGGATACTCAGTGGAATGACCCAGCTCTTAGGAGCCAGTTTTGTCATGGGCTTTCTGACAAATTAAAAGACGTTTTGGCCCACTATGAGTCTCCTCCTTCTCTGGAGGCTGCTATGGCCCTAGCTATCCGTACTGATAGACGGCTTCGGGAGAGGGGTGAGGTAACTCCACTCCCTGTTGTTTCTCCACCTACTACTAAAGTCCCTTATGTTGAGGTTCCCCTTGTCTGTTCGGATGAGCCTATGCAGTTGGGAGGGACATCTTTTCGTAGTAGGGGATTGGCGGCACGCCGTAGGACTAGAAGGTGTTTTTTCTGCGGGAAAGAGGGACATTTTGTTGGAGAATGTCCATCCCGTGTCTTGTTAAGTAAAACGTCGCCGGAAAACTGCTAATCCCAGGTTGTGTGGCGGACGACAACCTGGGAGTATGTATTTCATCCGCCGGTTCTTCTCAGTTCCTTGTACCAGTGGAGGTGGGGGTTGGTACTAGAGTGAAGAGATTGTCTGTTCTTCTGGATAGTGGTTCTGGGGCTAATCTGGTTGACGCTCAGTTTGCTCAGGCTCATGGTATGCATCTGAGTGTATTGGTCAAACCGATCCCTATTTTCTCCATCGACGCCAGGCCTCTCGGCCAAGGTAGCTTTGTTCATGAGGTTCATAACATTGACCTTCGGGTAGGGGCAATACATAGGGAACAATTATCTTGTTATGTGTTGGAGGGTCTACCTACTCCCATTGTGTTGGGACTTCCTTGGCTGGTTAAACATAACCCTGTGATTAATTGGCAGTCCAGAGAGATAAGCCAATGGGGTGAGTTTTGCAAAAGCAACTGCATGAACACAGTCATCAGTGCGGTTGTGCCTAGTACATTGCCTCCTTTTTTGGAGGATTTTGGGGATGTTTTCTCTGAGGAGGGGTGTCGGGAGTTGCCTCCTCATCGCGTTTATGACTGCTCTATTAATCTACTTCCTGATGCTAAGTTGCCTAAAGCTAGGTTGTATAATCTTTCTGGTCCTGAAAGACAGGCTATGAAAGAGTATATTTCGGAAAGTCTGGCCAAAGGGCATATTAGGCCTTCATCTTCCCCTGTGGCCGCGGGGTTCTTCTTTGTGAAGAAAAAAGATGGAGGCCTACGCCCTTGCTTGGATTTCGCGAACTTAATAGGATTACTGTTCGAGATCCGTATCCACTACCTCTTATTCCTGATCTTTTCAATCAGATTGTTGGCGCCAAATGGTTCTCTAAATTGGATCTCAGGGGGGCGTATAATCTGATTAGGATAAAAGAGGGAGATGAGTGGAAAACGGCGTTTAACACGCCGGAGGGACATTATGAAAACCTGGTCATGCCTTTTGGTCTGACTACTGCTCCAGCAGTATTCCAACATTTTGTTAATGACATTTTTCGTCACCTTGTGGGGGTGTTTGTGGTCGTATATTTGGATGACATTTTAATTTACTCGCCAGATCTTGTGTCTCACCAGGAGCATGTTAGACAGGTGTTGCAGATCTTGCGAGACAATAAACTATACGCCAAACTGGAGAAGTGTGTTTTTGCCGTACAGGAACTTCAGTTTTTGGGTTTTTTTGGTGTCAGCCTCCGGTTTCCGGATGGACCCTGAAAAGGTGAGAGCAGTGCTTGAATGGGATCAGCCAAGGGATCTTAAGGCTCTGCAGCGTTTTTTGGGGTTTGCTAATTACTACCGGAAATTTATTTGTAATTTCTCGTCTGTCGTCAAACCTCTCACTGACATGACAAGAAAAGGGACAGATTTTTCTAAGTGGTCGGACAAAGCTTGCCAAGCCTTTTCCTCTTTAAAAAAGATGTTTTGCTTCGGCACCCGTTCTCATCCAACCAGATGTATCTCAGCCGTTCATTGTGGAGGTGGACGCGTCTGACATAGAAGTGGGTGCTATATTGTCCCAGGGTCCGTCCCCTGGTAAATGGCATCCGTGCGCTTTCTTTTCTAAGAAATTGTCGTCCGCCGAAAGGAATTATGATATCGGCAATAGGGAACTTTTGGCCATTAAATTGGCTTTTGAAGAATGGCGTCACTTTTTGGAGGGGGCAGTCCACCCGGTCACCGTTATTACTGATCACAAGAACCTGCTGTATTTAGAATCCGCTAAGCGTCTGAATTCCAGACAAGCTCGTTGGTCGTTGTTTTTTAACAGGTTTAATTTTGTCGTCACTTATCGTCCGGGGTCTAAGAATGTAAAGGCTGGTGCCTTGTCTCGCAGTTTCCCAGGGGCCGGGAAAACGGACGATCCGATTCCTATCCTTCAGGAGGGGGTGGTAGTGTCGGCTGTATGTTCTGAGCTTGAGGAGGAGGTGTTAGAGGCTCAGGGGGACGCCCCTGCAGGACCTCTAGGGAGACTGTTTGTCCCGAATCAGTTGAGACAAAAGGTTATTGAGGCACATCATAATTCTGCTTTAGCAGGACATCCAGGGAGTAAGGCTACTTTAGATCTCCTTTCCCGCCGATTTTGGTGGCCTAACGCTAATAAAGATGTTATAACTTTTGTCGCGTCCTGTGGGGTTTGTGCTCGCTCTAAAACTCCTCATACCCGTCCGTCTGGGACCCTTTTACCCTTGAAACTTCCGGAGCGTCCATGGACTCATTTATCTATGGACTTCATTACGGACCTTCCTCCGTCGTCTGGGAATACTGTCATACTGGTGGTTGTTGACAGGTTCAGTAAGATGGCACATTTCGTTGCTCTTCCTGCACTCCCTAATGCTAAAACTCTGGCGCAGATGTTCATTAGGGAGATCGTGAGACTTCATGGGTTGCCTTCTGATGTGGTGTCAGATAGGGGGTCTCAGTTTGTGTCCAAATTTTGGAGGGCATTTTGTTTACGTCAGGGGATGCAATTGTCGTTTTCCTCGGCTTTTCATCCACAGACCAATGGTCAGACAGAGCGTCTGAATCAGAGTTTAGAGACATATCTCCGGTGTTTTGTATCGGAGAACCAGGAGGACTGGTCTTCTTTCTTGCCTCTGGCAGAGTTCGCTCTTAACAACAGGCGGAGCGAGTCCACTGGTAAGTCCCCGTTTTTTGGGGCATATGGTTTCCATCCCCAGTTTTGTACCTTCAATAGGGGGGGCCCTTCTGGGGTTCCTGAGGAGGAGCGTTTCTCGTCGTCACTTGCTTCTGTGTGGCGAGGTGTATTTAATAATTTGAGTGCGATGGGGAACCGTTACAAACGTATGGCTGATAGGAGGAGAGTTTCTGGTCCAGATCTGAATGTGAACGATCTTGTATGGTTGTCTACCAGGAATATGAAACTTAAAGTGCCCTCCTGGAAACTGGGTCCCAGATTCATCGGGCCGTACAGGATCAGTTCCATAATTAATCCTGTGGCATTTCGTCTGGAACTTCCTTCTACGTTTAAAATTCATAATGTGTTCCACAAGTCATTACTTAAGAGGTATGTGGCACCAGTCATACCGTCACCTCTACCTCCTCCTCCAGTGTTGGTCAATGGTAATTTGGAATTTCAAGTATCAAAAATCATTGACTCTCGTCGGAATCGCCGGTCCCTTCAGTATTTGGTGCATTGGAAGGGGTATGGTCCGGAGGAGAGGACGTGGGTCCCTGCGTCTGATGTTAACGCAGATCGTTTGATTCGGACCTTCCACAGAACTCACCCGGGCAGGCCTGGCCCTGAGGGTCCGGAGGCCCCTCGTAGAAGGAGGGGTACTGTCATGTGTGCATTGCCACGAAGATCGTCGCGGTTGCACATTTTGACTTCTCACAGCTGAGTTTCTGTTTCTTTGTCTTTGGCAGCTTGGGAGTTAATTCTGTCTGTGCTCGGTGCTGGGACTGGGTGCAGTTTCTCCCGGCTGCAATTGATTATTTGTTGATTGGTTTCCTTTAAATTCCTGGTTGTCTGCTTTGGGAGTTGCCAGTGAAATCCTTCATGCAGACCACAGATAGGAATGAATCTGTATAGACTTAAGTTGAGAGCTCCTTAGTTGTTTTAAGCTCAACTTGCTTAGAGTTTATTTCCCAGACCATTTATGTTCCTTCAGTGTTTGAGTGTGCATGCAAGTGTGTGCTATCCTGTCTGTCTTATATGTCTAATCTGTGTATCTAGCTGAGATCAACCCATATCCCTTTGGTGGTAATCAGGATCCTTCTTGGAACTGATTACAGGATTCAGGGTCTGACAGGAGACAGGGTTAGGCTGGAGACTTGGACCTCTGAACCATTATCAGTACCTCCAAGGTAAGGGATTAGTTAGGACCCCAGTGTAGGGTCAGGTTAGACCCCGGTCCTCCTCTTTCCTGTTACAGCTCATCAAGTCCTCAAGATTAACCCTGAGATCAACTTTATGGTTCCTGCACATCTAGTCCTCAAGATTAACCCAAAAGTTCTGCAGAGATTGTGTCAGGTAAATCTATTTTATACTCACATTCTGTTGTTGCTAAACTATATGTGGTATAGAGTGTGGTTCCTGTATAAATAGTTTACTGACATTGTATTCATATCATTAGACAGCGTGACATTGGGGTCCCATTTATTTTACTAACCAGCTGAGGGAAAGCGGACAGCTGGGGGATGGTGTTATTATTCTCTTTAGGGGCCAATATCTATAAGGCTTACTATGCTGGTAATATCAGCGCACAGCTGTCTGTGTAGCCTTTACTGTTGTGTTTTGGTAGCTGAGGAGAATAAGCAAAAACGGCAATACACCAGAGAGGCTGGAACCTATTGGATTGCAGTACCCTGAACTAACCACACAACTAGAGGTAGCCGTGGAGCGTTCCTACGTTAATCCTAGATGCCTCGTCACAGCCTGAGAGATAACTACACCTAAAGGCAGAAAGATGAAAGCTATCTGCCCCGGAGCAGATCCCCAAAGAAAATAGGAAGCCCTCAAACATGTAATGGCGGTTAGACAAGAAGAAGCACGTACACAGACAGAAAATAGAATAAGCAAACGCTGGGGCCCAATCTGTCTAGACAGAAAAGTACAGGAAAGGATACTCACTGCAATCCAAAAAACCCCTAAAAAATACCAACTCTTCTGATTGCAAAAACACCTGAGATCACACGATCTCTACCACCTAAAATCAGATCTGTGGTGTAACAAAACTAAGCCGCAGCCACTGAAAAAACAGGAAAAAGCAAATGAACAAATAACAGTGGCTTCAGATAAACTGAGAGGTCCCGGAGGGGACCTGGCTGACCTCCACAGAAGTGCAGGGAACAATGCAAAAAGCAAACACAAAAATAAAAGCAGAAAATATCTTATCTGATAGCAGAAGATGCAGGCAAGACTCACCAAACTTCCAAATGAACCAGGAACCACAATTGAGACAAGAACAATTGATCACCGGCAACCATCATGGGAGGGAACCTCCCTTATATCAGACCAGTCAGCGATCCCAGATTGCAATTCCTCGCTGAAAGGCTCAGTACTGTCTGTAACCACCAGAGGGAGCTTCTGCTCAGAAACCATCTCTAGCACATTCATAACAGTACCCCCCCCTTGAGGAGGGGTCACCGAACCCTCACTTGTGCAACCAGGTCGGTCAGGATGAGCTCGGTGATAGGCACGGATCAGTCTCCTAGCATGGATGTCCGAAGCAAACACCCAAGAATTGTCCTCCTGACAATAACTTCTCCACTTAACCAAATACTGGAGTTTCTGTCTAGAAAAACGAGAATCCAATATTTTCTCAACCACATACTCCAGATTGCCTTCAACCAAAACAGGGTCAGGAGGCGCAGCCATAGGAACCACTAGCTCGACAAACCTCTTCAATAAGGACTTGTGGAACATGTTATGGATCTTAAATGTCCCTGGAAGAAGCAAACGGAAGGAAACAGGATTAAGAATCTCCATGATCTTATAAGGTCCAATGAACCTAGGCTTAAACTTTGGAGATGCAACCCTTATAGGGATATTTCTTGAGGACAACCAAACCAAGTCCCCCACTTTCAACCGAGGACCATCAGTCCTATGCCGGTTGGCAAACCGTTGGGCCTTCTCCTGAGAGAGAGACAACCTCTCCACTACCTGGTCCCAAATCTGCTGCATTCGCTCCACCACAGAGTCAACACCTGGACAGACCGAAGCCTCCGCCTGTCCCGAAGAAAATCGAGGGTGAAACCCAAAATTGCAGAAAAATGGAGACATCAAGGTGGTAATGCTAGCCCTATAATTAAGAGCAAACTCAGCCAAAGGCAAAAAAGAGACCCAGTCATCTTGATCAGCAGACACAAAACATCTCAAATAAGTCACCAAGGTCTGGTTTGTTCTCTCAGTTTGTCCATTGGTCTGAGGATGAAAAGCAGAGGAGAAAGATAATTGAACACCAAGTTTAGAACAAAATGTCCTCCAAAATCTGGAAACAAACTGGACTCCTCTGTCAGACACAATGTTCTCCGGAATGCCATGTAACCGAACCACGTGCTGAAGGAACAAAGGCACCAATTCGGAGGAGGAAGGTAACTTAGGTAATGGCTCAAGATGTATTATCTTGGAAAACCTATCACAAATTACCCAGATAACGGTCATTCTCTGAGAAACAGGGAGGTCGGAAATAAAATCCATAGAGATATGGGTACATGGCCTCTTGGGCACAGGTAATGGCATTAAACAACCACTAGAGCGAGAGCAAGGCTTGGAGCGAAAGCAAGTCCTGCAGGACTGCACAAATTCCCTGACGTCAAGAGACAAAGTAGGCCACCAAAAGGACCGACTCACCAAGTCTCTGGTACCAAAAATCCCGGGATGACCAGCCAACGCGGAACAATGAATCTCAGACATCACACTCTTCTTCCACTGGTCTGGGACAAACAATTTCCCAATAGGGCAGCTCTCAGGTTTATCTTCCTGACACCCTTCCAGAGCCAGTCTCAAATTGGGCGAGATGGCGGAAAGAACTACTCCCTCTTTCAAAATGACAGTAGGATCAGATAACTCAGTAGAGTCCGCAAAGAAACTCCTCGAGAGGGCATCAGCCTTAACATTCTTAGTGCCAGGAAGAAAAGAAACCACAAAATTAAAACGTGTGAAAAACAAGGCCCACCTGGCCTGTTTAGGATTAAGTCGCTTGGCTGATTCGAGATAAACCAGATTCTTATGGTCCGTGAGGACCACCACCTGATGTTTGGCTCTTTCCAGCCAATGTCTCCACTCTTTAACCCCTTCACCCCCAAGGGTGGTTTGCACGTTAATGACCGGGACAATTTTTACAATTCTGACCACTGTCTCTTTATGAGGTTATAACTCCGGAACGCTTCTACGTATCTTCGCGATTCTGAGATTGTTTTCTCGTGACATATTGTACTTCATGTTAGTGGTAAAATTTCTTCCATATAACTTGCGTTTATTTTTGAAAAAAACGCAAATATGGCGAAAATTTTGAAAATTTAGCAATTTTCAAATTTTGAATTTTTATTCCCTTAAAACAGAGAAATATGTAACACAAAATAGTTAAGAAATAACATTTCCCACATGTCTACTTTACATCAGCACAATTTTGGAATCAAAATTTTTTTTTGTTAGGAAGTTATAAGGGTTAAAAGTTGACCAGCGATTTCTCATTTTTACAACAAAATTTACAAAGCCATTTTTTTTAGGGACCACCTCACATTTGAAATCACTTTGAGGGGTCTACATGACAGAAAATACCCAAAAGTGACACCATTCTAAAAACTGCACCCCTCAAGGTACTCAAAACCACATTCAAGAAGTTTATTAACCCTTCAGGTGCTTCACAGGAACTAAAGCAACGTGGAAGGAAAAAATGAATATTTAACTTTTTAGCCACAAAAATGATCTTTTACAAACTTTTTTTTTATTTTCACAAGGGTAAAAGGAGAAAATGGACAGATAAGGTTGTTATGCAATTTCTCCTGAGTACGCCAATACCCCATATGTGGGGGAAAACCACTGTTTGGGCACACGGCAGAGCTCGTAAGGGAAGGAGCGCCGTTTGACTTTTTCAAACTAAAATTGGCTGGAGTTGAGATTGGACGCCATGTCGCGCTTGGAGAACCTCTGATGCGCCTAAACAGTGGAAACCCCCCACAAGTGACACCATTTGGAAACTAGACCCCCTAAGGTACTTATCTAGATCTGTTGTGAGCACTTTGAACCCCCAAGTGTTTCTCAAAAGTTTATAATGCCTGGGTGTGAAAAAAAAAAAAAAAAATTCCACAAAAATGATTTTTTAGTCCTAAATTTTTGAATTTTCCCAAGGAAATTGGACCCCAAAAGTTGTTGTCCAATTTGTCCTGAGTACGCTGATACCCCATATGTGGGGGTGGAAAACTGTTTGGGCGCACGGCAGGGCTTGGAAAGGAAGTAGTAACGTTTTGGAATGCAGACGTTGATGGGGGTCATGTTCCGTTTGCAGTGCCCCAGATGAGCCTAAGCAGTGGAAATCCCCCACAAGTGACCCCATTTTGGAAACTAGACCCCCTAAGGAACTTATCTAGATCTTTGGTGAGCACTTTGAACCCCCAAGTGCTTCACACAAATTTATAATGCCCGGGCATGAAAATAAAAAATCCTATTTTTTTCCCACAAAAATTATCTTTTAGTCACTAATTTTTTATTTTCCCAAGGGTATCAGGAGAAATTGGACCACATAAGTTGTTGTCCAATTTGTCCTGAGTACGCTGATGCCCCATATGTGGGGGGGAACCACTGTTTGGGCGCACGGCAGAGCTCGGAAGGGAAGGAGCACCATTTGACTTTTTCCAACCAAAATTGGCTGGAATTGAGTTTGGATGCCATGTTGCATTTGGAGAGCCCCTGATGTGCCTAAACAGTGGAAACCCCCCACAAATGACCCCATTTGGGAAACTAGACCCCCTAAGGAACTTATCTAGATCTTTGGTGAGCAATTTGAACCCTCAAGTGCTTCACACAAGTTTATAACGTAGAGCCGTAAAATTTAAAAATCATATTTTTTCCACAAAAATGATCTTTTCACCCGAATTTTTATTTTTCCAAGGGTAACAAGACTCCAAAAGTTATTGTGCAATTTGTCCTGAGTACACTGATACCCAATATGTGGGGGTATACCACTGTTTGGGTGCATGGCAGAGTTTGGAAGGGAAGGAGCGCCGTCTCACTTTTTCAACGCAGAATTGGCTGGACGCCATGTCGTGTTTGGAGAGCTCCTGATCTGCCTAAACAGTGGAAACCCCCACAAATGACACCATTTTGGAAACTAGACCCCTCAAGGAACTTATCTAGATGTGTGGTGAGAACTTTGAACCCCAGGTGTTTCACTAAAGTTTATAACATACAGCCTTACAATAAAAAATCCTTTTTTTTTTTTTTACAAAAATGATTTTTTCGCCCCCAATATTTATTTTCACAAGGGTAACAGAAGAAACTGGAACCCAAAAGTTGTTGTCCAATTTGTCCTGAGTATGCTGATACCCAATATGTAGGAGAAAACTACTGTATGGGTGCACGTCAGGGCTCGGAAGGGAAGTAGTGACGTTTTGGATTGCAGACTTTGATGGAATGGTCTGGGGGCGTCATGTCGCATTTGGAGAGCCCCTGATACGCCTAAACAGTGGAAACCCCCACAAGTGACCCCATTTTGGAAAATAGACCCCAAAAGGAACTTATCTAGATGTGTGGTGAGCACTTTGAACCCCGAAGTGCTTCACAGAAGTTTATAACGTACAGCCGTAAAAATAAAAAATCCTTTTTTTTTTTACAAAAATGATTTTTTCGCCCCCAATATTTTATTTTCACAAGGGTAACAGGAGAAATTGGACCCCAAAAGTTGTTGTCCAATTTGTCCTGAGTACGCTGATACCCAATATGTGGGAGAAAACTACTGTATGGGCGCATGTCAGGGCTCGGAAAGGGAAGTAGTGACGTTTTGGATTGCAGACTTTGATGGAATGGTCTGGGGGCGTCATGTCGCATTTGGAGAGCCCCTGATGCGCCTAAACAGTGGAAACCCCCCACAAGTGACCCCATTTTGGAAAATAGACCCCACAAGGAACTTATTTAGATGTGTGGTGAGCGCTATGAAGCCCCAAGTGCTTCACAGAAGTTTATAATGTACAGCCGTAAAAACAAAAAAATCTTATTTTTTTTACAAAAATAATATTTTCGCCCCCAGTTTTTTATTTTCCCAAGGGTAACAGAAGAAATAGGACAAATTTCACAATAACTCTTGGGGTCCAGAGTACGCTGATACCCCATATGTGGGGATAAACTACTGTTTGGACGCATGGCAGAGCTCAGAAGTGAAGGAACACCGTTTGACTTTTTCAACACAGAATTGGCTGGAATGGAGATCAGACGCCATGTCACATTTGGAGAGCCCCTGATGGGAAAATGGAAATGAATACATTTTTTTTATTTTATTATTTTTCCCTAACTAAGGGGGTGATAAAGGGGGGTTTGATTTACTATTTATAGCGGTTTTTATGATTGGCAGCTGTCACGCTAAAAGACGCTTTTTATTGCAAAAAGTAGTTTTTTGCATCGCCACATTTTGAGAGCTATAATTTTTGCATATTTTGGCCCACAGAGTCATGTGAGGTCTTAATTTTTGAGGGACGAGGTGACGCTTTTATTGGTACCATTTTTGAGCACGTGACATTTTTTGATCGCTTTTTATTTCGATTTTTGGGAGGTTAGAATGAACAAAAATCAGCAATTCATGAATTTCTTTTGGGTGAGGCGTTTTTATTGTTCCGCGTGTGGTAAAATCGATATAGCAGTTTTATTCTTCGGGTCAGTACGATTATGGCGATACCTCATTTATATCATTTTTTTATGTTTTGGCGCTTTTATAGAATAAAAACAATTTTATATAAAAAATAATTATTTTTGCATCGCTTTATTCTGCGAGCTATAACTTTTTTAATTTTTTGCTGATGATGCTGTGTGATGGCTCGTTTTTTGCGGGACAAGATGTCGTTTTCAGCGGTACCATGTTTATTTATATCCGTCTTTTTGATCGCGTGTTATTCCACTTTTTGTTCAGCGGTATGATGATAAAGCACTGATTTTTTGCTTCGTTTTTATTTTTTATTTTTTAAGGGGTTCACAAAAGGGGTTAACTAGTGGGATAGTTTTATAGGGGGGGTCGTTACGGACGCGACGATACCATATATGTGTACTTTTATTGTTTTATTTTTTTTATTTACAATAAGTAATGAATTTATTGGGGAATATTTTTTTTTTTTTTTTTTTTTTTGGATTTTTTTTTACACATGTTTATTTTTACTTTTTTTTACTTTTTTACTTTGTCCCAGGGTGGGACATCACTGTATTTCATCAGATCGCTGGTGTGACAGTGTGCACAGCACTCTGTCACACCAGCGATGTGACAGGCAGTGCAGGACGCTTCCTCATGCCTGCTCTCGGCAGGCACTGAGGAAGCCGCCTCCCTCCAGGACCCCAGCGCCATCTTGGATCCGGGTCCTGGGAGGGAGGAAGCCCTCAGAGCAGCGCGATCACATCGCGCTGCTCTGAGGGTCTCAGGGGGGCGCGCAGGGAGCCCCCACCCTGCGTGATCCTCCCCTGTGCCCCCAGTACACCGCGATCATGTTTGATCGCGGTGTGCAAGGGGTTAATGTGCCGGGAGCGGTCCGTGACCGCTCCTGACACACAGTCACGGGTGTCAGCTGTGATAATCAGCTGACACCCGGCGGCGATTAGCTGCGCTCCCTCCGGGAGCGCAGCTAATCGCCTATGACGTACTATCCCGTCCATGGTCAGAATGGCACGGGTTTTATGGACGGGATAGTACGTCTAATGTCAGAGAGGGGTTAAAGGCCCACTTCATGGCCAATAACTCCCGAGTACCCACGTCATAATTACGTTCAGTTGGAGAAAATTTTCGAGAGAAAAATGCACAAGGGTTACTCTTAGAGTTCTCTGGATGTCTTTGGGACAAAACGACACCTTCCCCAATTTCAGAGGCATCAACCTCCACCTGAAACGGTAGAGAAACATCAGGCTGCCGTAGAACAGGAGCAGAAGTGAATCTCTGCTTAAGTTCCTGAAACGCAGAGACTGCCTCAGGAGGCCAATTCACCACATCAGAACCCTTTTTGGTCAAATCAGTCAATGGTTTAACAATACCGGAGAAATTACCAATAAATTTACGATAAAAATTGCCAAAACCCAAAAATCTCTGAAGAGCCTTTAATGAAGTAAGTTGGACCCAATCACAGATGGCCTGAACCTTGACCGGGTCCATTTCAATAACAGACGGAGACAAAATGAATCCCAGAAATGAGACCTTCTGTACGCCAAAAAGATACTTTGATCCCTTCACATACAGTGCATTATCTCTCAAAATCTGGAACACAGTCAGAACATGTTTCACATGAGAGTCCCAGTCATTGGAAAAAATCAAGATATCATCCAAATAAACAATCAGAAATTTATCCACAAAATCCCTGAAAATATCAGTCATGAAGGATTGGAAGATGGAAGGAGCATTAGTGAGCCCAAAGGGCATCACTAGGTACTCAAAATGCCCCTCTGGGGTATTAAACCCCGTCTTCCATTCATCCCCGTACTTAATGCGAATAAAGTTATACGCCCCCTGAGGTCAAGCTTGGTAAACCAACTAGCACTTTTCACCCTGGAAAACAAGTCAGAAATCAAGGGTAACGGATATTGATACTTCACAGTGATCTTATTCAAGAGACGATAATCAATACACGGCCTCAATGAACCATCCTTTTTGGCCACAAAGAAAAAACCGGCTCCCAATGGTGAAGAGGATGGTCTGATATGACCCTTCTCCAATGACTCCTTGATATAAGATCGCATAGCATCGTGTTCAGGTACAGACAAGTTAAAAAGGCGACCTTTAGGAAATTTACCACTAGGCACTAATTCAATAGCGCAATCATAGCTCCTGTGATGGGGCAAGGATGCAGATTTACTTTCACTAAATACATCCGAAAAATCAGTCAAAAAGTCAGGAACATCCTGAGACTGGGGAGAGGCAGAAAAAACAGGAGTGTCTGCATTAACACATTGGCAGCCTCAACTGGTCACAGACACAGATTTCCAATCCAAAACAGGATTATGAGACTGTAACCAAGTGAAACCTAGTACAATAATGTCATGCAGATTATACAGCACCAGAAATTTGCAACTCTCCTGATGATCTGGTTCAACCCTCATTATCACCTGAGTAGAAAACTGGGGTTTATTCTCCGCCAAAGGGGTAGAATCAATGCCCAGTAGGGGAATAGACTTCCGCAGGGGTATCATGGGAAACCCACAACGTTTGGCAAAGTCAAAATCCATCAGGTTAATAGCTGCTCCTGAATCAACAAAAGCCTGAGCATAAAATGTGGACAGGGAGCAAATCAGGGTAACAGTCAACAGAAATTTAGTCTGAACACTACCCAAGACAACTGAGCGTGCAAAACGTCTTCACCGCTTAGGGCAGACTGAAATAGCATGAGAGGCGTCACCACAGTAGAAACATAACCCATTACGCTTTCGAAACTCATGACGCTGTGCCCCAGAAGTCACTCTATTACACTGCATGGGCTCAGAAGCTGGCTCACAAGGCAACACTATCTCACGCATACCTCTGCGCTCACGCAAACGTCTGTCAATTTGAATAGTCAATGACATAGAATCATTGAGACCAGAGGGAGCAGGGAATCCCAGCATAACATCCTTTACATTCTCTGACAGACCCTTCCGAAAAAGGGCTGCCAAAGCATCATCATTCCATTTGGTCAGGACTGCCCACTTTCGGAATTTCTGACAGTACAACTCAGCGTCTTCAAGACCCTGATTTAATGCCAACAAGGTTTTTTCAGCTTGATCAGTGACATTAGGTTCATCGTACAATAACCCCAGAGCCAGAAAAACTGCATCAATATCATTCAAAACAGGATCCCCAGGTGTCAGGGAAAAAGCCCAATCCTGAGGGTCGCCTCGCAGGAGAGAGATGACAATTTAAACCTGCTGTGCTGCGTTCCCTGAGGACTTAGGCTTTAAGGCAAAAAACAACTTACAGTTATTTTTGAAATTCAGTAATTTAGCCCGATCCCCAAAAACAAATCTGGCATGGGAATCCTAGGTTCCACAATCGGCAACACAGCAAGATAGGTAGCAATACTCCGAACCTCAGTGGCAAGCTGATCCAAACGGACAGACAACTGTGCAAACTCCATTGAGAGAGAGAGAAAAAAAAAATCCTCCTCAGCACCCAGAGAAAAAGAGGGAAAAAATGCAACAAACAGAAAAAAAAATCTCTGACAACTCTGACAACTTTTTTTTTCTTTCCACACTATTTTTCCCTTCTGTGAGTACCATATAATTTTCAGTTTGGACCGGTGATACTGTTGAGTTTTGGTAGCTGAGGAGAATAAGCAAAAACGGCAATACACCAGAGAGGCTGGAACCTATTGAATTGCAGTACCCTGAACTAACCACACAACTAGAGGTAGCCGTGGAGCGTTCCTACGCTGATCCTAGACGCCTCGTCACAGCCTGAGAGATAACTACACCTAAAGGCAGAAAGATGAAAGCTATCTGCCACCGGAGTAGATCCCCAAAGAAAATAGGAAGCCCCCAAACATGTAATGGCGGTTAGACAAGAAGAAGCACGTACACAGACAGAAAATAGAATGAGCAAACGCTGGGGCCCAATCTGTCTATACAGAAAAGTACAGGAAAGGATACTCACTGCAATCCAAAAAAAACCCCTAAAAAATACCAACTCTTCTGATTGCAAAAACACCTGAGATCACACGATCTCTAACACCTAAAATCAAATCTCTTGTGTAACAAATCTAAGCCGCAGTCACTGAAAAAACAGGAAAAAGCAAATGAACAAATAACAGTGGCTTCAGATAAACTGAGAGGAGCACAAGCCCCCGGAGGTGACCTGGCTGACCTCCACAGAAGTGCAGGGAATAGTGTTGAGCGATACTGCTCGATATCTAAAAATATCGTATCGAAATGGTATCGCCGATATCACTAAATATCGTCGATATCCGATTCCGATACGGAAGTCCAATGTAAGTCTATGGGAACAAAAAATCGCAACAAAAAAAAACCCTTTCTTTCGTTGTAAACACAAAATATACACACATAGAATACATATATATATATATATATATATATATACATGTCATTGTGACATATATATATACATATATTTATAGTTTATACACTTCTACATAGTAAAATAGACTCTGATTCAATTGCCGGGTAAAGCCGTGACATACCCCATAGAAGTCGACGGGCTCGGTGCCGAGTAGCCCCAAAACCTCTGGCTCTGTGCGACTGTTCTTGGGCGTCAAGAACAGGATTCTGTAGCTCGCTATAAGCGAGTCCTGTGTGCCTGAATTGAACTGGTTTTGTGCTTGAGAATTGCTAAAATCATCAGAGAATGTATTTGCCATTTTTCCGCCATATCTGCGTCACGACGAGGCACTGGTGAAGAAGAAGGGCGTGCTCTTCGTGGGTGTACACTCACTCAGTGGCGTGAAAACGATGGCCGACCACTCTAAATGGTACTGCAATGTAAGATCGTGCCCCACAGCTCTTGAGTTCCGCCTCCTCATCCTCCTCAGTGTGCGGAAACTAACACGAAGGTCCCGCCTCACTACAAAAGAGGGGCCCTCTCCAGATGCTAATGACACATGTGACTTGGCAGAGATGGCTAATGGACACGAGTAGAAGTGTGAAGGGATGGAGCAGTCAGAGCTCTCCCCCCACGGAAGTGACCCGATCGCCACGGAACCACCGTTGGGCACCCGGCCTGGAAACCCTCCTACGCTGCAAGAAGCGGAGGATACCCTAAGAGGCATGGCCCGGCACCGGCAGGAGGTCGCCAGGATGGAAGCCAGCTGGCGTGCCCTAAAACTAAACTTGGAGCGGCACCAATCCCTCTTACCTGAAGTGTCTGTACCGGAAGGTGAGGCACCCGTTCTAGTAGAGGAGTCCGTGCGGGCATCCCAGCCCTTGCAATGTGATCCGGTTGACGTTGTCGCAGTGGAGACACCCGTTCCTGCCAAAAACTCTGCACCGGCAGCACCCCAGATCCCGCTGTCTGCCCCCGTCGCTGAGACAGAAGAAGCGACACCCGTCCTCATGGAGGAGGCCGCGCAGGCACCAGAGGTGTACCTGTCTGTACCGGAGCCCCGACTGTCATCTGTTCCAGAGCCGGCTGCTTCCTCCGCAGGTGAGCGCCGCCAGGACTGTCGGGCGCCAGGAGAGCTGCCGCAAACCGGACATTGTAAGCTGGCATTTGATGGTGGAGACATGGAGATGCTGGAGGAGAATTTCAACCGGCGTCAGGAGGAAGAGTGGAGACGTTGGGAGCTGGAAGTAGAGCGACAAAGGGAGCAGCGAGAATCCCAAAAACTTCGGCAACGTAACCTGGAGAAGGACCAGGCAGATAAGGACCAGATGAGAAAAGACAAAGGAACCCTGAGGGAGCCGCGGCATAAGGGTGCAGTACGGACCTTTAAATTGAAAGGTGGTTGGGGCTTCATCCAGGAGCCTGGACTTTATTTAGAAGTCTTTGTGACCCGGCGGGACGTGGAGACTCACCTCCCAGAAGGACACCCGGGGAGGGACCTGTTGCCAGGAGACTTGGTGACATACACCCGACACTGGGGTTACAATGGATGGTACGCCCTAAATGTTACCAGGTGCGACCCCTACTCCCCAGAGTGTCAGGAACCTGTGAGACCCTCGGAGCTTTCAGCCTCCCACATCCAGGCATCTGCACAAGTGCCCACCCCACGCCGTAAATCTCCCCAGCCTCTCTCAGTGGTCTCCTCAGCAGCCCCAGCTATGGACATGATAACTATAGCTGGCCCGTACCCGGCGCCTGTTAGGCCCCCTGGGGTTCGTTCAGTCCGTGACATAGGGCTCCAGACCCGGAGGGAGATGAAAGAGGTGGCCACACAGACACAGATAGCGGGTCACGACTTAACTGTACAGGCCACGCGACGTCATCAGGTCC
Organism: Oophaga sylvatica; assembly: GCA_033576555.1. NCBI lineage: Eukaryota > Metazoa > Chordata > Amphibia > Anura > Dendrobatidae > Oophaga > Oophaga sylvatica. Next base: position 297,768,256 of record JARQOD010000006.1, read on the forward strand.
TGGTGGTCCTTGGTGTCTCGGATGTTTGGCAAGCATCAGAAGAGTACCAGGTGGTACCTGGAACACCCCTGCCAAAGAATTATAAATAACCCGGACAGGGTCCCTGTATGTAAATAGTTAAATTGTTGATGTACCCGGACGGGTGAATGTTCATATAAAAGTTTTTTAATTTAATAAAAAAAACAACAGTTTTCATTACTTTTATTACAGTCTCATCCTGCGACGCCATCGATCTCCTGTAAAAAAATGAAAAAAAAAAACAGCAGTATACCACCTGTCCGACGCAGTCCATAGTAACGAGTGTCCCACGACGATCCAGCTCTGCTACATCAGAATGACAGGCAGAGCCTGTCATCCCGGCGCAGCACAGCTGATTACCTGCTTCCCCGGCGGTGACGTCATCGGACTGACTGCTTTACGGCCGGGATTACCCAGCAGTCACTGCAGTTATCGCGAAAAAACTGCATGTGACCGCCAGGGAGAAGATAATGGCGGCCATCAAGCAGTCCATGACGTGACCGCCGGAGATCTTCTGCCGGGTAAGTGCCGCTGACTCCTGACAGACCCGACCGACGGACACTGACAGTGACAGTGACAAATCCGATTCCGGTATCCGATATGACGAAAATATCGGTATTCGGAATCGAAAGGCCGATACAGCTAATATCGGCCGATATCCGATATTTGCAGTATCGTATCGCTCAACACTAGCAGGGAACAATGCAAAAAGCAAGCACAAAAATAAAAGCAGAAAATATCTTATCTGATAGCAGACGATGCAGGCAAGACTCACCAAACTTCCAAATGAACCAGGAACCACAATTGAGACAAGAACAATTGATCACCGTCAACCATCATGGGAGGGAACCTCCCTTATATCAGACCAGTCAACGATCCCAGATTGCCATTCCTCGCTGAAAGGCTCAGTACTGTCTGTAACCACCAGAGGGATCCTCTGCTCAGAAACCATCTCTAGCACATTCATAGCACTTTACTGGTTATTAAAATGAGTGGGAAACACCCAAAAAAAGGATGTAGGGTCCCCCTATATTTAATAACCAGCAAAGGCTAAAAAGTCAGCTGCGGGCTGATATTAATAGGCTGGGAAGAGGCCATGGATATTGGCTCCCAAACAGACTAAAAACACCAGCCCTCAGCTGCCCCAGAAATGGTGTATCCAATAGATGGGCAAATTATGGTTCTTATTCTCGATTCTTCCCACTTGCCCTGGTGTGGTGGCAAGTGAGATAATGGTTTTGGGGAGGAGAGAGGAACAACGTGTCTCCACGCATGCAAATTGAATCAAATGATCCAAAATGATGAAATGCCACTGTAGGGTGCCAATCCTGCTGGTGAGTATAGCAATGATACAGGAAAGGGAGGATTTGTTCTCATCCTTTTAAAATCAAAAATTTGTTTATTCAATAACTAAAAAACAAAGGAGTAAAAGCAACCTGATACATTTCTGGCATGGGAAGGGCCCTTAGTCATAGGATCCTCGCATTTAGTCTGTTCCAAGTATTTTTATAGTTAAATTACTGGAAATTTCGTGGATAATATTCTGCTCTGCTGTATCAGATTGAAGACCAAGCAAATTTGTAAGAAAAAGTTGATGGTTTATTCACAATCTCAAAAATATTAAGGTTTGCAAACCTTAATATTTTTGATTTGTATACTTTCTTTGGTTGGCGCCTATTCACACTAGCTTAGATGTGCTGGTCCTTTTTTTTTGTCTATTTTTATTCACAATCTCAACGTGTTTCGAAGTCAAAGACTTCTTCCTCAGGAGATGACATGGAATAACATCCACAAAGTATTATCCACACAATTTCCAGTAATTTAACTACGATTATGGTCACTAGCTTGACCTGTGGACCTGCGGCAGCAGTTTGATGATCCTATATGCTCTTGTATTTAAAACATCAGGTGACTGCAATCTGACAGCTATCTTTTATATATCCATCAAATAAGACCCTATTTGGTGCTTATTTCTCCTACAGAACCTACTACCCTAAGCTGGGTCCTTTACAGCCCCGGCACCTGGAAATCTGGCTCCATGAAGAAGGTGAAGGCAATCACCCCAGCATCCAGAGGAAGGATAAGAAGAAGCAGACACCTGAAGAGGATTACTGTATTACCAACCTTATATTTTCTCCTGGATTTGCATTTTCTGCTACACCTTTATGAGTGTAGGAGTACAGAAACTACAATTTAAAAATATTTTAATATTTTAGTTGTTGCCTTTAAGGGGTCTATGGATGACTAAATTACCCAACTCATTATTTTTTCCTGGCTTTTCACTTTCTTCAAAGCCTTTATGAGTGTAGAAGTACATCAACTACACTTTCACAATTTTTACAATCAGAATTTTTTTATGGATTCAAGTAGTCATCCATATAGTTGAATGAGGTTATTGTTATATTATGATGTTATGTAAAACTACAAAAAACCTTGAAACATATTTCTGGATTCAAACAATTATCCATAGAGCATTATGTGCTTTCTGTTACATTTTGGTGGTAAATAACCATCCAAAAACATCTTCAAAAATTTTTCTGTATTCAATTATTCATCTATATACTATAAAGTGCTCTGGGATACATATCTGAGGCATATAACCCTCCAAAAAGGCGTTCAAAATTTTCTTGGTATTATATTGCTCATACTTAGAGTATAACATGCTCTGGGGTACATTTCTGTGTTACATAACATATCAAAACAAACTTTGAAACATTTTATTGCATTCAATAATTCATCCATATACAATTACATAATCTGTGGAACATTTTTGTGTTATATAACACTCCAAAGAAGCCTTGAAATATTTTTCTATATTCAATTACTTATCCATATACAGTTACGCGATCTGTGGAACATTTTGCAGTTACATAACAGTACAAAAAAGCATTGAAACATTTTTCTGTATTGAATAGACCATATTGAATATACTATTACTTGGTCTGTGGTACATTTCGGTGTTACTTAAAGGTCTAAAAAAGTGTTGAAACATTTTTCTGTATTCGATTACTCAACCATGTACTTTACATGCTCTGCGGTACATTTTGGTCTAATATAACACTCAAAAAAAGTGTTTTCTGTGACATTTTGGTGGAATATAAGACTTCAAAACAGAGTTGAAAAATTGATCTGGATTCAACTAGTCATCCATACAGTATTAGATGTTTTCTATGACATGTTGGTGGAATATAAAACTCCAAAAGAGTGTTGAAAAATTTGTCTGGATTCATTTATACACTATTAGGTGCTTTCTGTGACATTTTTGAGGTACATAAGACTACAAAAAAAGCATTGAAAAATTTGTCTGGATTCAGTTAGTCATTCATACAGTATTAGGTGCTTTCTGTGATATTTTGAAAGTATATTAGACTACAATAAATTGTTTAAAAATTTGTCTGGATTCAATTAGTCATTCATAGAGCATTAGGTGCTTTCTGTGATATTTTGGTGGTATATCATACTACAAAACATGTTGAAAAATGTGTCTGGATTCAATTAGTTATCCACAAAGCATTAGATGCTTTCTGTGACATTTCGGTGATATATAAGACTCAAAAAAGAGTTAAAAAAATTTTCAATATTTGCTTACTCATTCATATAGTATTATGTACTCTGGGGTACATTTCACTGGTATATAACCCTTCAAAATGAGTTCAAAATTTTTACGGTATTATATTTCTCATACATAGAGAATTACATGCGCTGAGGTACATTTCGGTGGTATATAACCCTCCAAAAAAGCTTTGAAAATTTTTATGTATTAACTTACTCATCCATAGAGTATTTCATCCTCTGGGGTACATTTTTTGTTATATAACATTTCAAAAACGTGTTCAAAATTTTTTCGATATTATATTGCTCATTCATAAGGTATTACAAGCTCCAGGGTATATAACCCTCCAAAAATGCGTTCAATAATTTTTCAGCATTCAATAATTCATCCATAGAGTATTACCTGCTCTGGGGTACATTATGGTGGTATATAAAACTGTAAAAAAGCAATAAATTTTTTTTCAGTATTCAGTTACTAATCCATAAAGTATTACGTGCTATGGGGTACATTTCAGTGATATATAACCTTTCAAAAAAGAAAAAGAGTGTTAAAAAAATTTTTAGTATTATATTGCTCATCCATAAGGTATTACATGCTCCGGGATACATTTCATTGGTATATTACCCTACAAAAAAGCATTCAAAAAATTTTCAACATTCAATTATTCATCCATAGAGTATTACATGCTCTGGGGTACATTACTGTGGTATGTATATTTCCCATTGACTTCGATTTTTATTATTACTCAAAATGAGCCCCCATGCAATCAAAATTCCTTGGTTCGAGTAACGAGCATCTGTGCATTTTAGTGCTCGCTCATCTCTAGTAATGAAATAATAACATTTGTAAACCACATTTGTTACCAGTCTGTCCATGTATATCAAATTCATCTTGAAAGCAACAGAGGAAATTACATCATTGCACACAGGCACAAGCTAGAGATCAGTGAATAGAATTGAATGGGATTGAATTCTACACGAATATTGTAAAAGTCCGCATTCACCAAAATGTGGACTTTTTGGAATTCAATTCCAAATGGATTCAGCAAAATGGCGACCAGCTGACCATAATTTTCTGACCTATTAAGGGTCATAAAAAATTTAGAAAGATAATTACACTCACCTTTCCTTTCCTGCCCCTCCCCTATGCACAGGGCAGGTCTCCATCCAGTCATCAGCACATCATGTTATCACCACCACCGAATTCTGAATCATTTTCAGCAGAGGACTTCTGACTCTCCACATATGTGCACAAGGATGCAGTGCATGTTGTGACCTTATGCAAAACATATGCAGAAACTTCCTGAGAATTGTCAGAGACAGAAGTCCCAGCTATTGTTTATATTACTCTGTGGCCTACAAAGATCCCAGACCATAATAAGTAAGAAGTTTTCAATTTGTGTAAAATAACTTTGCTGCTAATTGAATTTTCCAGGAAAATGAGTGCAATTTAGCAACATCCATTATTGTCAGATTCACTTATCTCTAATAGAAACAAATAACATAGTGTGGGCTTAGTCAAGTTGGTATATAAAGTAGTGCAAGATTTTTGTATGTAGAGTATACGGGTCCTTCTCAAAAAATTAGCATATAGTGCTAAATTTCATTATTTTCCATAATGTAATGATTACAATTAAACTTTCATATATTTTAGATTCATTACACACCAACTGAAATTTGTCAGGTCTTTTATTGCTTTAATACTGATGATTTTGGCATACAACTCCTGATAACCCAAAAAACCTGTCTCAAAAAATTAGCATATCAAGAAAAGGTTCTCTAAACGACCTATTACCCTAATCTTCTGAATCAACTAATTAACTCTAAACACATGCAAAAGATTCCTGAGGCTTTTAAAAACTCCCTGCCTGGTTCATTACTCAAAACCCCGATCATGGGTAAGACTAGCGACCTGACTGATGTCAAGAAGGCCATCATTGACACCCTCAAACAAGAGGGTAAGACCCAGAAAGAAATTTCTCAACAAATAGGCTGTTCCCAGAGTGCTGTATCAAGACACCTCAATGGGAAGTCTGTTGGAAGGAAACAATGTGGCAGAAAACGCTGTACAACGACACGAGGTGACCGGACCCTGAGGAAGATTGTGGAGAAGGACCAATTCCAGACCTTGGGGGACCTGAGGAAGCAGTGGACTGAGTCTGGTGTAGAAACATCCAGAGCCACCGTGCACAGGCGTGTGCAGGAAATGGGCTACAGGTGCCGCATTCCCCAGGTAAAGCCACTTTTGAACCATAAACAGCGGCAGAAGCGCCTGACCTGGGCTACAGAGAAGCAGCACTGGACTGTTGCTAAGTGGTCCCAAGTACTTTTTTCTGATGAAAGCAAATTTTGCATGTCATTCGGAAATCAAGGTGCCAGAGTCTGGAGGAAGACTGGGGAGAAGGAAATGCCAAAATGCCTGAAGTCCAGTGTCAAGTACCCACAGTCAGTGATGGTGTGGGGTGACATGTCAGCTGCTGGTGTTGGTCCACTGTGTTTCATCAAGGGCAGGGTCAATGCAGCTAGCTATCAGGAGATTTTGGAGCACTTCATGCTTCCATCGGCTGAAATGCTTTATGGAGATGAAGATTTCATTTTTCAGCACGACCTGGCACCTGCTCACAGTGCCAAAACCACTGGTAAATGGTTTACTGACCATGGTATTACTGTGCTCAATTGGTGTCAAGCTGTCTAATGATATGACTACAATGTCAGTAAACTATTTATACAGGAACCACACTCTATACAACATATAGTTTAGCAACCTAAGAATGTAAGTATAAAATAGATTTACCTGACACAATATCAGCAGAACTTAGGGTTAATCTTGAGGACTAGATGTGCAGAGACGATATCAGTTGAACTCAGGGTTAATCTTGAGGACTTGATGAGCTGTAACAGGAAAGAGGAGGACCGGGGTCTAACCTGACCCTACACTGGGGTCCTAACTAATCCCTTACCTTGGAGGTACTGATAATGGTTCAGAGGTCCAAGTCTCCAGCCTAACCCTGTCTCCTATCAGACCCTGAACCCTGTAATCAGTCCTAAGAAGGATCCTGATTACCACCAAAGGGATATGGGCTGATCTCAGCTAAATACACAGATTAGACATATAAGACAGACAGGATAGCACTCTCTTGCATACACACTCAAACACCGAAGGAACATAAATGGTCTGGGAAATAAACTCTAAGCAAGTTAAGCTTAAAACAACTAAGGAGCTCTCTCAACTAGAGTCTATACAGATTCATTCCTATCTGTGGTCTGCATGAAGTGTTTCACTGGCAACTCCCAAAGCAGACAACCAGAAACTTAAAGGAAACCAATCAACAAATAATCAATTGCAGCCGGGAGAAACTGCACCCAGTCCCAGCACCGAGCACAGACAGAATTAACTCCCTAGCTGCCAAACACAAAGAAACAGCAACTCAGCTGTGAGAAGTCAAAATGTGCAACCGCGACGATCTTCGTGGCAATGCACACATGACAGTACCCCCCCTTCTACGAGGGGCCTCCGGACCCTCAGGGCCAGGCCTGCCCGGGTGAGTTCTGTGGAAGGTCCGAACCAAACGATCTGCGTTAACATCAGACGCAGGGACCCACGTCCTCTCCTCCGGACCATACCCCTTCCAATGCACCAAGTACTGAAGGGACCGGCGATTCAGGCGAGAGTCAATGATTTTTGATACTTGAAATTCCAAGTTACCATTGACCAACACTGGAGGAGGAGGTAGAGGTGACGGTATGACTGGTTCCACATACCTTTTAAGTAATGACTTGTGGAACACATTATGAATTTTAAAAGTAGAAGGGAGTTCCAGACGAAATGCCACAGGATTAATTATGGAACTGATCCTGTATGGCCCGATGAATCTGGGACCCAGTTTCCAGGAGGGCACTTTAAGTTTTATATTCCTGGTAGACAACCATACCAGATCGTTCACATTCAGATCTGGACCAGAAACTCTCCCCCTATCAGCCATACGTTTGTAACGGTTCCCCATCGTACTCAAATTATTCAATACACCTCGCCACACAGAAGCAAGTGACGATGAGAAACGCTCCTCCTCAGGAACCCCAGAAGGACCCCCCCCATTGAAAGTACAAAACTGGGGATGAAAACCATATGCCCCAAAAAACGGGGACTTACCAGTGGACTCGCTCCGCCTGTTGTTAAGAGCGAACTCTGCCAGAGGCAAGAAAGATGACCAGTCCTCCTGGTTCTCCGAGACAAAACACCGGAGATATGTCTCTAAACTCTGATTCAGACGCTCTGTCTGACCATTGATCTGTGGATGAAAAGCCGAGGAAAACGACAATTGCATCCCCCGACGTAAACAAAATGCCCTCCAAAATTTGGACACAAACTGAGACCCCCTATTTGACACCACATCAGAAGGCAACCCATGAAGTCTCACGATCTCCCTAATGAACACCTGCGCCAGAGTTTTAGCATTAGGGAGTGCAGGAAGAGCAATGAAATGTGCCATCTTACTGAACCTGTCAACAACCACCAGTATGACAGTATTCCCTGACGACGGAGGAAGATCCGTAATGAAGTCCATAGATAAATGAGTCCATGGACGCTCCGGAAGTTTCAAGGGTAAAAGGGTCCCAGATGGACGGGTATGAGGAGTTTTAGAGCGAGCACAAACCCCACAGGACGCGACAAAAGTTATAACATCTTTATTAGCGTTAGGCCACCAAAATCGGCGAGAAAGGAGATCTAAAGTAGCCTTACTCCCTGGATGTCCTGCTAAAGCAGAATTATGATGTGCCTCAATAACCTTTAGTCTCAACTGATTCGGGACAAACAGTCTCTCAACTGATTCGGGACAAACAGTCTCCCTGGAGGTCCTGCAGGGCTTCCCCCTGAGCCTCTAACACCTCCTCCTCAAGCTCAGAACATACAGCCGACACTACCACCCCCTCCTGAAGGATAGGAATCGGGTCATCCGTTTTCCCGGCCCCTGGGAAACTGCGAGACAAAGCATCAGCCTTTACATTCTTAGACCCCGGACGATAAGTGACGACAAAATTAAACCTGGCAAAAAACAACGACCATCGAGCTTGTCTGGAATTCAGACGCTTAGCGGATTCTAAATACAGCAGGTTCTTGTGATCAGTAATAACGGTGACCGGGTGGACTGCCCCCTTCAAAAAGTGACGCCATTCTTCAAAAGCCAATTTAATGGCCAAAAGTTCCCTATTGCCGATATCATAATTCCTTTCGGCGGACGACGATTTCTTAGAAAAGAAAGCGCACGGATGCCATTTACCAGGGGACGGACCCTGGGACAATATAGCACCCACCCCTACGTCAGACGCATCCACCTCCACAATGAACGGCTGAAATACATCTGGTTGGATGAGAACGGGTGCCGAAGCAAAACATCTCTTTAAAGAGGAAAAGGCTTGGCAAGCTTTGTCCGACCACCTAGAAAAATCCGTCCCTTTTCTCGTCATGTCCGTGAGAGGTTTGACGACAGACGAGAAATTACAAATAAATTTCCGGTAGTAATTAGCAAACCCCAAAAAACGCTGCAGAGCCTTAAGATCCCCTGGCTGATCCCATTCAAGAACTGCTCTCACCTTTTCAGGGTCCATACGGAAACCGGAGGCTGACACCAAAAAACCCAAAAACTGAAGTTCCTGTACGGCAAAAACACACTTCTCCAGTTTGGCGTATAGTTTATTGTCTCGCAAGATCTGCAACACCTGTCTCACATGCTCCTGGTGAGACACAAGATCTGGCGAGTAAATTAAAATGTCATCCAAATATACGACCACAAACACCCCCACAAGGTGACGAAAAATGTCATTAACAAAATGTTGGAATACTGCTGGTGCAGTAGTCAGACCAAAAGGCATAACCAGGTTTTCATAATGTCCCTCCGGCGTGTTAAACGCCGTTTTCCACTCATCCCCCTCTTTTATTCTAATCAGATTATACGCCCCCCTGAGATCCAATTTAGAGAACCATTTGGCGCCAACAATTTGATTGAAGAGATCAGGAATAAGAGGGAGTGGATACGGATCTCGAACAGTAATCCGATTAAGTTTGCGGAAATCCAAGCAAGGGCGTAGGCCTCCATCTTTTTTCTTCACAAAGAAGAACCCCGCGGCTACAGGGGAAGATGAAGGTCTAATATGCCCTTTGGCCAGACTTTCGGAAATATAATCTTTCATAGCCTGTCTTTCAGGACCAGAAAGATTATACAACCTAGCTTTAGGTAACTTAGCATCAGGAAGAAGATTAATAGAGCAGTCATACCCACGATGAGGAGGCAACTCCCGACACCCCTCCTCAGAAAAAACATTCCCAAAATCCTCCAAAAAAGGAGGCAATGTACTAGGTACGACCGCACTGATGACTGTGTTCATGCAGTTGCTTTTGCAAAACTCACCCCATTGGCTTATCTCTCTGGACTGCCAATTAATTACAGGGTTATGTTTAACCAGCCAAGGAAGTCCCAACACAATGGGAGTAGGTAGACCCTCCAACACATAACAAGATAATTGTTCCCTATGTATTGCCCCTACCCGAAGGTCAATGTTATGAACCTCATGAACAAAGCTACCTTAGCCGAGAGGCCTGGCGTCAATGGAAAAAATAGGGATCGGTTTGACCAATACACTCAGATGCATACCTTGAGCCTGAGCAAACTGAGCGTCAACCAGATTGGCGCCGGAACCACTATCCAGAAGAACAGACAATCTCTTCACTCTAGTACCAAACACCACCTCCACTGGTACAAGGAACTGAGAAGAACCGGCGGATGAAATACATACTCCCAGGTTGTCATCCACCACACAACCTGGGATTAGCAGTTTTCCGGCGATTTTTTACTTAACAAGACACTGGATGGACATTCTCCAACAAAATGTCCCTCTTTCCCGCAGAAAAAACACCTTCTAGTCCTGCGGCGTGCCGCCAATCCCCTACTACGAAAAGATGTCCCTCCCAACTGCATAGGCTCATCCGAACAGACAAGGGGAACCTCAACATAAGGGACTTTAGTAGTAGGTGGAGTAACAACAGGGAGTGGAGTTACCTCACCCCTCTCCCGAAGCCGTCTATCAGTACGGATAGCTAAGGCCATAGCAGCCTCCAGAGAAGGAGGAGACTCATACTGAGCCAAAACGTCTTTTAATTTGTCAGAAAGCCCATGACAAAACTGGCTCCTAAGAGCTGGGTCATTCCACTGAGTATCCGTGGCCCATCTACGAAACTCAGAAGCAAATTCCTCCGCAGGACGATCTCCCTGCTGTATCTTACGTAATTTAGTCTCAGCAAGAGAGACCCGATCTGGGTCATCATATACCAATCCCAGAGCAGTAAAAAATTGATCTACAGACTGTAGAGCCGGGATCCCGGAGGAAGGGAAAATGCCCAGGATTGAGGGTCCCCTTGAAGAAGTGAGATAACAATTCCCACTCTCTGCTCATCACTCCCTGATGATGGCGGCCGAAGCCGAAAATATAATTTACATGACTCCCGGAAGGTAAAAAATTTGTCTCGCCCACCAGTGAACCTATCTGGAAGAGCCACCTTAGGTTCAACTCTGGTTTGCTCCAGGGGAGACAAAACTTTGGACTTAATGTCCGTCAGCTCCATGGATAATCCCTGCAACTGCAGAGCCAGCTGGGCTACTGGATCCATGGTAACTAGAGATAATTTTTTATGGCCAGTGAAAATGTCACGCTGTCCAATGATATGACTACAATGTCAGTAAACTATTTATACAGGAACCACACTCTATACAACATATAGTTTAGCAACCTAAGAATGTAAGTATAAAATAGATTTACCTGACACAATATCAGCAGAACTTAGGGTTAATCTTGAGGACTAGATGTGCAGAGACGATATCAGTTGAACTCAGGGTTAATCTTGAGGACTTGATGAGCTGTAACAGGAAAGAGGAGGACCGGGGTCTAACCTGACCCTACACGGGGGTCCTAACTAATCCCTTACCTTGGAGGTACTGATAATGGTTCAGAGGTCCAAGTCTCCAGCCTAACCCTGTCTCCTATCAGACCCTGAACCCTGTAATCAGTCCTAAGAAGGATCCTGATTACCACCAAAGGGATATGGGCTGATCTCAGCTAAATACACAGATTAGACATATAAGACAGACAGGATAGCACTCTCTTGCATACACACTCAAACACCGAAGGAACATAAATGGTCTGGGAAATAAACTCTAAGCAAGTTAAGCTTAAAACAACTAAGGAGCTCTCTCAACTAGAGTCTATACAGATTCATTCCTATCTGTGGTCTGCATGAAGTGTTTCACTGGCAACTCCCAAAGCAGACAACCAGAAACTTAAAGGAAACCAATCAACAAATAATCAATTGCAGCCGGGAGAAACTGCACCCAGTCCCAGCACCGAGCACAGACAGAATTAAGTCCCTAGCTGCCAAACACAAAGAAACAGCAACTCAGCTGTGAGAAGTCAAAATGTGCAACCGCGACGATCTTCGTGGCAATGCACACATGACAATTGGCCTGCCAACTCTCCTGACCTGAACCCCATAGAGAATCTGTGGGATATTGTGAAGAGAAAGTTGAGAGACGCAAGACCCAACACTCTGGATGAGCTTAAGGCCGCTATCGAAGCATCCTGGGCCTCCATAACACCTCAGAAGTGTCACAGGCTGATTGCCTCCATGCCACGCCGCATTGAAGCAGTCATTTCTGCAAAAGGATTCCTGACCAAGTATTGAGTGCATAACTGAACTTTATTATTTGATGGTTTTTTTGTTTGTTTTTAAAAAACACTTTTATTTTATTGGACGGTTGAAATATGTTAATTTTTTGAGACAGGTTTTTTGGGTTATCAGGAGCCATTTAGTAAATTAAAAAATGTTCATTTTTTTCTCATTAATGTACACTCCGCACTCCATCTTGACTGAAAAAAAAAACAGAAATGAAGGAATTTTTGCAAATTTATTGAAAAAGAAAAACTGAATTATCACATGGTCATAAGTATTCAGACCCTTTGCTCATACACTCATATTTAAGTCACATGCTGTCCATTTCCTTGTGATCCTCCTTGATATGGTTCTACTCCTTCATTTGAGTCCAGCTGTGTTTAATTAAACTGATAGGACTTGATTTGTAAAGGCACACACCTGTCTATACAAGACCTCACAGTGCATGTCAGATCAAATGAGTAACATGAAGTTAAAGGAACTGACGAAGGAGCTCAGAGACAGAATTGTGGCAAGGCACAGATCTGGCCAAGGTCACAAAAAAATTTCTGCAGTACTCAAGGTTCCACTGTGCTCTGGCCTCCATAATCCTTAAATGGAAGAAGTTTGGGAATACCAGAAGACTTCCTAGACTTGGCCATCCAGCCAAACTGAGCAATCATGGGAGAAGAGCCTTGGTGAAAAAGGTAAAGAAGAACCCCAAAATCACTGTGGCTGAGCTCCACAGATGCAGTAGGTAGATGGGAGAAAGTTCCACAAAGTCAACTATCACTGCAACCCTCCACCAGTCAGGCCTTTATGGCAGAGTGGCCCGACAGAAGCCTCTTGTAACGAATGAAGGCGGAGGCACAGGTGGTGAAGTTGACATTAGTCTTTTATTTTTGTGGAACCTCTAGACCACGGTCCAGGGGGCTCCGAAAGGGGGTATGGCTAAGTGAGCCCCAGACACCCATAGTAAGTCCCCTCGAGCAGGGTCAGAATGGAATGTCTGGGAGACACAGGTGCTATCTCCAGTTAGACCCTGGATACGTTGCAGCTTTCCCAGCAGGACCAATGGTAACAGGTTTTACAGGTATGAGGAAGCTGACCGGCGAGTTCTTGGTACTCGGGTATAAGCTGGTACTGGCATAGTCCAGAGTTTCGGATGGCTGAGTGGCGGAACGGAGCGGAACTGGCATTGACCGTACTGATGTTGTCCTGAACAGCCGGGTAATGGGTAACAGATAGTCTGCGGAAACAAACAGCATAAGCGGAGCAGAGCAGTGCAGAAACACAGATACAATAACTGCGGAACCTGAAGCTAGCCACAGTAGATTGCTGCAGGACGGCTAGAAGCCGGCACGGAGTGGGAGTACCGATGGGACCCCGCAGAGGTTGGGAACGAGACTGGGTGTAACACCTCTCCTCAGTGCAAGACGTATGAAATCCCGCATAGAGTTTCCTAAATCATCATGCTTTGGGGTGTTTTTCAGCTGAAGGAACAGGACGACCGGTTGCACCTGAAGGAAAATGAATGCGGTCAAGTACAGAGATATCCTGGATGAAAACCTCTTCCAGAGTCCTCTGGTCCTTAGACTTGGCTGAAGGTTTACCTTCCAACAAGACAATAACCCTAAGCACACAGCTATAATTACAAATGAGTAACTTCAGAAAAACTCTGTGACCATTCTTGACTGGCCCAGTCAGAGTCCTGACCTAAACCCAATTAAGCATCTCTGGAGAGACCTGAAAATGGCTGTCCATTAATGTTCACCATCCAACCTGATGGAATTGGAAAGGATCTGCAAGGAAGAATGGCAGAGGATCCCAAAATCAAGATGTGAAAAACTTGTTGCATTATTCCCAAGAAGACTCATAGCTGTACTAGCTCACAAGGGTGCTTCTACTCAATACTGAGAAAAGGGTACGAATACTTATGACCATGTGATATTCCAGTTTTTCTTTTTTAATAAATTTGCAAACATTTCTACATTTCAGTTTTTTTCAGGCAAGATGGGGTACAGAGTGTACATTAATGAGAAAAAAATGAACTTTTTTGAATTTACCAAATGGCTGCAATGAAACAAAGAGTGAAAAATTTAAAGGGGTCTGAATATTTTCCATACCCACTGTACAAGTTCTCCTTACAAAATTAGAATATCATCAAAAAGTTAATTTAAGTTCTTCAATACAAAAAGTGAAACTCATATCATATAGAGTCATTACAGAGTGATCTATTTCAAGTGTTTATTTCTGGTAATGTTGATTATTATGGCTTACAGACAATGAAAACCAAAAAGTCATTATCTCAGTAAAATTGAATACTTTTTAACACCAGCTTGAAAAATGATTTTAAAATCCGAAATGTTTGCCTACTGAAATGCTTGTTCAGTGAATGCACTCAATACTTTGTCGTGGATCCTTTTGCATCAATTACTACATCAATGCGGCGTGGCCTGGAGGCGATCAGCCCTTGGCACTACTGAACTGTTATGGAAGTCCAGGTTGCTTTGATAGCAGCCTTCAGCTTGTCTCTATTGTTGGGTCTGGTGTCTCATCTTCCTCTTGACAATACCCCATAGATTCTTCATGGTGTTAAGGTCAGGCGAGTTTGCTGGCTAATCAAGCATAGTGATGCTGTTTTTAAACCAGGTATTGGTACTTTTGGCAGTGAGGAGAGGTTCCAAGTCCTGCTGGAGAATGAAATTTCCATTTCCAAAAAGGTTGTGGGCAGAGGGAAGCATGAGGTGCTCTAAAATTGTCTGGTAGACGGCTGCGCTGACTTTGGTCTTGAGAAAACACAGTGTACATATACCACCAGATGACATGGCTACCCAAACCATCACTGATTGCAGAAACTTCACACTAGACCTCAAGCAGCTTGGAATGTGTACCTCTCCAGTCTTCCTCCAGAATCTGTGACCTTGATTTTTAAATTAAATGCAAAATTTACTTTCATCTGAAAGCCACACCTTGGACCACTGAGCAACAGTCCAGTTCTCCTGTTCTTTTTCTCCTTGGCCCAGGTAAGATGCTTCTGGCGTTGTCTATTGGTCATGAGTGACTTGACACAAGGAATGAGACACTTGTAGCCCATGTCCTGGATATGTCTATGTGTGTTGGCTCTTGAAGCAGTGACTCCAGCAGCAGTCCACTTGTGAATCTCCCCCAAATTTTTGAATGGCCTTTTCTTAACAATCCTTTCAAGGCTGCGGTTATCCCGGTTGCTTGTGCACCTTTTTTCTACCATACTTTTTCCTTTGACTCATTGGAGTGTGTCAATGACTGCTTTCTAGACATCTGTCAAGTCAGCAGTCTTCTCCATGATTGTGGACCCTACTGAAACATACTAAGGGACCTTTCTAAATGCTTAGGAAACCTTTGCAGGTGTTTTTTTGTTAATTATTTTAATTTACTGAGATAATGACTTTTGGGTTTTCATTGGCTGTAAGTCATAATCATCAACATTAACAGAAATAAACACTTGAAATAGATCACTCTGTTTGTAATTGTAATGAATCTATATAATAAGTGAGTTTCACTTTTTGTATTGAAGAACTGAAATAAATTAACTTTTTGAAGCTATTCTAATTTTGTGAGAAGCACTTGCATATTTTTTTTGTGGAGTAGTATTCCCAAAGCCTCAAGACATGCTTGCATCAACTGACTGCACCTCTCGACCATTTCTATTTATATACTATCCTCATGGGTTGCTGTCTGACTATGTCATGCTGTATAGATGTTGACTAGAATACTGTACAGATAGATAAGTGTCAGTGTCTGATTTTGCAAGAGATGAACACCCCATCCCAGCAAAAGGTTTGTGGGAAGCCTTTATATTCTATTCTGGAGTCAGTTTAATGTGAGAAAAAAAATGAGTTTTTAACATGCAGTATATTTTCAGTTTTGCTGCTGAGATATAATAAACAAGATTTTAAAACATCCTTAAAGCTCACACAGCCTGACATGTATGGGTGAGTGAACTGCTATTATAACACGTGGGCTTGTATTTTAAAATCATCAATAAGTTTTCATCTGTTTTAAACAGAGATTTTATGAATAGCCTAAGAAATGGTTAGATGGAATCAAATGACAAAACTCAGCAAGACCCTTTAGATATACAGTACAGACCAAAAGTTTGGACACACCTTCTCATTTAAAGATTTTCCTGTATTTTCATGACTATGAAAATTGTACATTCACACTGAAGGCATCAAAACTATGAATTAACACATGTGGAATCATATACTTAACAAAAAAGCGTTGTAACAATTATGTCTTTTATTCTAGGTTCTTCAAAGTAGCCACCTTTTGCTTTGATGACTGCTTTGCACACTCTTGGCATTCTCTTGATGAGCTTCAAGAGGTAGTCACCGGAAATGGTCTTCCAACAATCTTGAAGGAGTTCCCAGAGATGCTTAGCCCTTGCAGGCCCTTTTGCCTTCACTCTGCGGTCCAGCTCACCCCAAACAATCTTGATTGAGTTCAGGTGACTGTGGAGGCCAGTTAATCTGGCATAGCACCTCATCACTCTCCTTCTTGGTCAAATAGTCCTTACACAGCCTGGATGTGTGTTTGGAGTCATTGTCCTGTTTAAAAATAAATTATGATCCAACTAAACGCAAACTGGATGGAATAGCACGCCGCTGCAAGATGCTGTGGTAGCCATGCTGTTTCCGTATGCCTTCAATTTTGAATAAATCCCCAACAGTATCACCAGCAAAGTACTCCCATACCATCACACCTCCTCCTCCATGATTCACTTCACGGTGGGAACCAGGCATGTAGAGTCAGTCTGTTCACCATTTCTGCGGCACACAAAGACACGGTGGTTGGAACCAAAGATCTCAAATTTAGACTCATCAGACCAAAGCACAGATTAACACTGGTCTAATGTCCATTCCTTGTGTTCTTTAGCCCAAACAAGTCTCTTCAGCTTGTTGCCTGTCATTAGCAGTGGTTTCTTAGCAGCTATTTTACCATAAAGGCCTGCTGCACAAAGTCTCCTCTTAACAGTTGTTGTAGAGATGTGTCTGCTGCTAGAACTCTGTGTGGCATTGACCTGGTCTCTAATCTGAGCTGCTCTAAACCTGGGATTTCTGAGTCTGGTGACTCGGATAAACTTATATATATAAAACAGCTAAGATGCTGCGTAGAACCCTCAAACTCCCAGGACCCGAGAATGAGAAAGGACAACAAAGACCACCCAGTGGGGGTGAGAAGGAAGTTAGTAGATATAAAATATACAGCATATATATTTTAGAACTACCCTTATTGATTGCAAGAGATTCAACTGCTTTGATTGCTCTACTTGGCTATCTTTGACAGTCACATAGAGAATGTGTGGAGCTGAGATGCACATACTTGACTTCCGTTCCGTTCATAAGGAGCTCTGAAAAGCTCTATTATTTGGAACATTATTTATCCTAGTTATTGGACACCCAGTGGTAAGTTATTCCCTAGCCTAACAATAAAGGATCACTTAACAACTTGCAACATTTTTAATGAAATCCAATCTCAGAATTGATTCTTAGCTCTTAGTACATGTATTTAAGTAAAAAAAAAATGCACAACATTGCTTTTCAAAACATCTTGATCTTTTGGCACACATGTGGTCAGCAGTGACGTTACCGAACAGAGCACCTAGTTCTCATCTCTTATGCTAAAGATATCAGAGGACTCAGTTTTACTAAGCACGTAGTGTATGGTGCACAGGACTTTGTGTATTACTGCACATGTCATAGTGTGTAACACTAGGATAATTCTGCACCTCAGAACTTGGGAAATCACTGTCATTAAGTTGACCCTGCCCCAACATTTTCATGTTATCAGTAAAAACATTTGCACAGTATATCTTGCATTTCTAGCAAATGCCAATATTCAATTACAGGTATCTGTTTATATAACAGCATTGATCCAGCTTTTCATCGTTTGTTCATCGGGTCTGTCAGGTTTAGGCCTAAACAGGCCTTTTAGGATATCAGATGATTGCCTGATTGGATGGAGCTTCGATCGAGGCAGAATGGTGAGATGAAATTACACAGGAGACGATTGTCTTGTTCTGATGCCAAGGTCATCTGATCTTTAATCACTCCCAGTCAGCTTATATTGACGGCTGGACTGGGCGTACACATTCATTAGGTAATGGTGTTTTCCAGAACATATTAGTAAATAATTTATTACAGTAAATACATTTTATCACGTATCCATAGTTCATGTCAATTTGACCAACTAATTATCAAACTAAGGAATTCACTAATCATCAGGTGTTCCTTTGATGAACCCCCAAACTGTCATCATTAGCAGTTATAACTTTATTACCTTACTGATTGATTGCATGTTTAATCGTCATTCACCTATACTCATTATTTGCTCTTCCCATTATTAGGGTGATATTATTCTAATTGTCTCATAGTCAACAAGAATATGTCTCGTTGGCTAACCTTTGTTACATGTCGTGTCATGTTGCTAGTTCAGTCAGCAAATAATGTCTTAGTGGAATATAGAGAAGTGATTTCTTAAAGGGATTATTTGTATGAGAATATATAAAAGGGTATCAGAATATAGAAGGGTCTCCTGAATTCCCTATCAGTTCCACCTTTTGAGAATAGATATGACTCTACCCTGAACCCACAGGTATGTCAAAGGTCTAGTGCCAGTGTCGGACTTCCTAACCATTTCTTCGGCCGAATTCCCCATAGGTGAGGGAGATCATATCTTTTTCTCAACTTTATTGGTTTGTTATGGGAAAGAAGAGAATCTCAATTATATGTGCATGATTATACTAGCAAGTACATGTGTTAATCATTTGGTGCTACGTTATGTTTTCTACTGTTTGTAGTGTATCTGCTGAGCTATTATTTCTTGTAGTGCACCTCCAACATACTTTATGAATCTCTGTTGATTATAATAAATGCAATTTATCCAGTCCACATTTTCCTTAAAATCAAATCTAATATGAACTACAGTCCTAAAAGTGTCACTTCGACTCGTCCGAGCCGTCTGTCCTTTGTAAGGTAAGATTGGCAGCATCATCAGAAGCAAGATCATCCTTCTTCCGGTCCAAAACTTTGCAATGGCTGGCATGGATCCAAGTTGGTCTTCCTTTAAGCTGTACTGACGTGGCTGTAGTGAGGAGGACTTGGAAGGGACCATCAAACCTTGGCTTCAATGGTTTCCTTGTATGTCTTTTTACCACCACCCAGTCTCCAGGCTGTAGAGAATGGGCTCCTTCTTGACACTCTGGGTCTGGAATAGAGTCAAACACTTGTTTATGCACAGAAGAGAGCCTCTTTTGCAGGCCCTGGACATAAGAGGTGAGAGTGTCACACTGCAGTTGCAATAACTGTGGAAAATACAGTCCTAATCTAGGGGCTGACCCAAACAAAACCTCAAATGGTGAGAGCTTAGTCTTCCTATTGGGCGTGTACCTAATAGAAAAGAGAGCTAAAGGCAGACATTCAGTCCAAGGTTTCCCCAATTTCTCACTTGCTTTCTGAATTTTTAGCT
This sequence comes from Oophaga sylvatica, assembly GCA_033576555.1. Classification (NCBI taxonomy): domain Eukaryota; kingdom Metazoa; phylum Chordata; class Amphibia; order Anura; family Dendrobatidae; genus Oophaga; species Oophaga sylvatica. Next base: position 297,788,033 of record JARQOD010000006.1, read on the forward strand.
TAAGGGTACCATTTATCCGTTCAACCTTCCCACTCGCTTGGGGTCTGTATAGGGTGTGAAAAGCCTGTGTCACCCTAACATTTGCATGGTCTCCTGCATTACCTGTCCGGTAGAGTTGAGCGATACTTTCCGATATCCAAAAGTATCGGAATCGGAATGGTATCGCCGATAACATTAAAATATCGGCGATACCCGATACCGATACCGGAAGTCCCATGTAAGTCTATGGGAACAAAATATCGAAATTAAAAAAACCCCATTCTTGCCTTGTTGGTTAATTGTACATGAAGGAAAACAAGAAAGAGTAATGTAGAATGTATTGGGGAAGGTTGAGGAGACATTAAAGGCATAGATGTTTAACCCAATCAAATGGAATAGCATAAATATTTTTTTTTTTAAAGATGTTCGGATTGACGAAGAAATTGACAATGTTGTTAACGTTTTTTCTATTTTGGAAAATATGTATATTACACAACTTCCATGCTCTTCATCTTCACCTTTTTAACTTTTCACACACTTTCTCCTTCATAATCTTCTGCAGCATCATCTTTTTCATCAAATTATTCTTCATCTTCACCTTCTTTATCTTCTTCTTAAACTTCTTGCTATTCATCTTTGTTAACATTACTCATATTCTTCTTATTAAACTATTATTCTTATTCATATTCTGCTTCATCTTCTTCATCATATTCTTATTTGTGACAGAGAATCCTGTACTTGTAATCTGTCAAAGTATGAATTTTTCATCCTTCCGTTCTTGCTGTCACAAAAGATTTAAATTACAACAGTATTTGTCCGTGTTCAGTTTAGCCTGCAGCAGCAGGCATTTTCCAGGGGCACCACGAGGAGGAACGGACTCACCCCCATACACTGCTTAGTCTTCTTCTGCTTAGAATTTAGAGCATATATTTTGCTCTTCATTTTGGTCTTATACTTCATGTTCTTCTGCTTTTAGATCTTCTGCTTATTGTTCTTGTGTCTCTTGTTCCGTATCTTGTATTTGTAGCACAATCTTGTACCAGCTGATGTTACTGGGACACGGTTACTAAGCAGGAGGTACCTGTGCTCCAAAGCACTACCAAGGACCAGCAGACGTTGCTGGAACTCGGATACCGAGATGGAGGCACCTAGGCCAAAGGCACTGTGGAGAACCAGCTGACGGTACTGGAACCCGGAGGGGCAGCAGAAGGAAAAGAGCCAATGGCACAACCGAGGACCAGCTGACGTTACTGGGACACGGTTACTAAGCAGGAGGTACCTGTGCTCCAAAGCACTACCAAGGACCAGCAGACGTTGCTGGAACTCGGATACCGAGATGGAGGCACCTAGGCCAAAGGCACTGCGGAGAACCAGCTGACGGTACTGGAACCCGGAGGGGCAGCAGAAGGAAAAGAGCCAATGGCACAACCGAGGACCAGCTGACGTTACTGAACCCCAGTAACACAGGAGCAAGTGTTGACTGTGCTAACAGCACTTCCGAGCAACAACTGGCGGTGTTGGAGCCCAGGGTCAAGGAGGATGTTTAAATACTAGATCAAGTAATTTCCTTGTTACCTGTCAATTTTAAATGTCTATACTTCAAACAAGAGAAAGATAACCTTTACTACCATAAGATGATGATTTCATTTAAACTAATATCTAGATAAATAAAGAATTGACAAACATAAACACATACATTAACATGTTGAACAGCAATGCAAACCACAAAATAAATTAGTTAAGGAATCTGCTATACGGTTGTACATAAAAGCATACAAGTACATATCTGAATCCATTAATGATGGATAAGTAACAGTATGTACACCATTTTTATTGTATAGACAATGAATGTCTGACTTCAAAACATCATCAGCATTACAAGTTATCTGTGATATTACTAAAATGTTCCATTTGCTGAATAATGTCACTAAATATTTTATACAAAATTATACAATTTCCATCATGTAATACTCATAATATGTGGCAATAATCATTTTTATAACAAACATAACCTTTAAAAAGTGCATAGTGCATAGTGAAAATTGCTATTTATGGCTGACTGTCGACTTGGAAGCATGACAACAGATAGATAAGGTATATATAGATGAGACTGCATAGCCACAGATGGTGAATGGCGATGTAATACTGTACCTCAATAAAGTGTGCGTCACTACTACATAATTTTTTTTATATAGCTTTATAAACAGGGTACATGGATGTATGCTTGTGCCTTTGTTTTGACGCACAGACTGCCTTCCTGCTGAGACGCATTGGGTAGTGAACAGTTGTGTGCAGTGTTCACTGCAGTCTCTGCGGAATAACCACACTTAGACCTTATAACTTTTCAGACTTTCTTTATCAATCTACCAAGATGAAGAAGGCAGGGAGTAAGGCACGTGGTCGTGGAGTTTCTTCAGGGAGAGGACGTGGGGATTCTGTGGCTGCTGCGGCCCCCAGTGACACAGCATCCACCAGTTTTCCCCGTGAGCGTTCCTTTATGCGCACTTTTGTAGGAGCTCGGAGTACCCCCCTGCTGCGGGAAGAACAAATTGAAGCCGTTGTTGTTTGGATGTCAGCCAATGCATCGACTTCAATTGCTTCCACCTCCTCTCAGGACCACAGCACTGTTGGGCAACCATCTGTCTCTTCACCGCCTGGCAAATTGCCCAGGCAGTCAGAGAGTTCTGTACAGGAGCCAGCTGAGTGTCTGCTTCTGTTCTCAGAATCTATTGGCTTGCAAACAGGGGCCCAGCCAAGCAGCATTCTGTAATGTGAAGAGGGAGTATGCAGTGATGCGCAACAGCTGTGTCTCTCTGAATCTGAAGAGGCGGGTGAGACAGTGCCGATGGTCAGCACACCGCAGAACGCATCTGATGATGATGAGACCCAGGTGCCAGTTTCTGTTGAGCATGGTGCTGGCCAGACCACCCAACAGCAGGTGTTGGAAGAGGGTAGTGGAGATGATGAGGTCCAAGACCCAACATGGCATGAGGAACAGGAAGGTGGTGGGAGCAGCTCAGAGGAATAATAATAATATTTATTTATATAGCGCCATCATATTCCGCAGCGCTTTACAGTTTAGCAGTTTCAGAACACAAGTCATAAGTAACAACGTTAACAATACAATAATTTAAGCTAAATAAGTCGCCCCTGCTCGTGACAGCTTACAATGTACAATGAGATGGGGGAGATACAAAGTATAGGTGTTTATATACAATGGTGCATTTACAATGATGTTCCAGCCATCTTAAGGGACTGAGGGATGGAGATAGTGAATGGGCTAGAGACACACACACAGTTACACAGAATACATAGAATGACTTTGATTAGTGAATGTGATAGGCCCTCTGAACAAATGTGTTTTGAGGGAGCGCCTGAAACCATGCAAATTGTGGATAGTCCTAATTTCTTGGGGTACAGCATTCCAGAGGATTGGCGTAGAGCAGGAGAAGTCTTGGAGTCGGGAGTGGGAGGTACGTATTAGTGCAGAGGTTAGTCGAAAGTCGTTTGCAGAGCGCAGCAGTCGGTTAGGCCGATAGATAGAAATGAGGGAGGAGATGTAGGAGGGGTGCTGCACTGTGGATAGCTTTGTGGCTGAGAACCAGTACTTTGGTTGAAAGCTGGGAGAGGCCTAGAGAAATGGTTAGTGATAGAAGGAAGATAGAGGAAGACATTGCCCCAACGGTACAAACAGGAGGGAGAGTTAGGCTGCAGACTCGGTTGCCTGTAGCCTCCAGTTTGGCACCTGTTCGGAGCAGTTGTCTTCCAAAAGTCAAAACGTGCGCTCCCAGGACTTGCACTGCGTGGTCCTTTTTTCACACACTTGCACATGATATTTGCTATGTGAAATGCAAGCTGTGTAATCAAAAATTAAAAATAGCTAAAAGTGTCAGTCACCTCAATACCACAAATATGTGGAAACATGTGCGGACAAAGCACGTAGTTGAGTTACAAAGACACACTGGAGATGTAGGCCAACCTACAGCAGCACCTACATCTTCAGGTTGTGTTGAAGCCTCTTCATCGAGCTCACACACAGCTGGTTCTGCTTCCTCACAGGATCGCCATGGAAGAACCTCGGCCACTGTTGTCCAGAGACAAACTGTTATTCCACACACAGCAGCAAGTTCCCTGTCATCCTCACACTCCCAGGCCACAAAACAGCCATCGGTAGCACAGGCATGGGATAAAAGACGGCCATACTCCGCAAACCATGCACGAGCACAGGCTCTGAATGCTGGCATTGCAAAACTCCTGTCCCTTGAAATGCTGTGATTCAGGCTGTTGGAGACAGACAGTTTCCGTAACTGAATATCATTGTCAGTCCCACAATACAATGTGCCAAGCCGATTTCATTTCAGCAGGCAAGCCGTCCCTGGTCTGCAAAAGCATGTTGAGGGAAAAATTAAACATGCGCTACTAAAAGCCCTCAGTAGCAAGGTCCACCTGACCACCGATGCGTGGACCAGTACCCATTGTTATGATCTGCTACAACCAGTAAGGAAAGAAGGGAATTCTGTCCCTACAATAAAACTAAGCTGAATCCCTACGATGTAACGGGGAACCTGATCCTGCGACCAGACCCGCTAAAGTCCTCATCTAGTGTGAACGAAGACCTATAGTTGCGAGGGAGTAATCCCTACAAGATCTAGGGACTGGGAGAAAAGGTGGACACCTCCTAACATAAATTGTAGCATGGATAATTAAACAGAAAAATAAATACTTTGTGATCCTAACATCAAGCAAAACTGACAGATTAAGGCACCTAAGCACCCGGCTAGCTTAACAGTAGATAATACAATGAAGTCAAGCAAAGCCAGAAGGGCGGAGCCAGACTAAATAGGGAAAAAAGGTCATGTGACCAGCAAACTGAAACAAAACCTAACAAGAGGGTTCTAACACCCATGGCCAGGGACAATACCTTTCCCTCACTGCCCATTGGGTCAATGTTGTGCAGCCGGGTACTGATCTTGCGAGTGGCGCTGTACGTGTTCTGCCAACTCCAAGGATTGCAGGAATCAAGTCTGTACACATTGATTCCTCCTCCTACTCCAGTTCCTCAGAATCATCGCTGCAGGAGCCGTCACGGTCTACCTCCACATGGACCCGTGAACGTTTACCTGTTGCGACCGATATGAGCACAGCCGTGTCCAAATGTCAACAGGCCGTCCTGAAATTAATTTCCAGGGGGAATCTTAGCCACACAGCGCAGGAGCTCTGTAATGCCATAAAGCAGGAGAGCGACGTGTGGTTTTTGGAAGAGAATCTACAGGCAGGCTTGGTAGTGTGTGACAATGGCCGAAATCTGGTGTCAGCTCTGGGCCTTGGCAACCTCACTCACATACCATGTCTGTCATATGTGCTCAACTTGGTCGTGCAGAGTTTTTTGAGGGACTATCCGGATCTTGATGCACTGCTGCACAAGGTCCGCCTAGAGTGCGCTCACTTGCGACGTTCCAGCATGGCCAGATCGCTGATTGCAGCTCTGCAACGCAGATTTCACCTTCATGAACATCGCATCATATGTGACGTACCCACCAGGTGGAATTCCTCGTTACATATGTTGGAGCGGTTGTGTGAGCAGCAGCCAACAGTAATGGAGTATCAGCTGCATCAGGCGCAGTCAACTCGCAATTTGCGCCGTTCACACTTCACCACTACTGAGTGGGCCTCTATAATAAGAATAAATATTATTTATTTATATAGCGCCATAATATTCCGCAGTGCTTTACAGTTTAACAGTTTCAAAACACAAGTCATAAGTAACAACGTTAACAATACAATAATTAAAGCAAAATCAGCCGCCCCTGCTGGTGAAAGCTTACAATCTACAATGAGGTGGGGGAGATACAAAGTACAGGTGTTTATATACAATGGTGTTTTTACAATGATGGTCCAGCCATTTTAAGGGAGTGAGGGATGCATGGAGATAGTGAATGGGCTACACACACAGAATTACACATAGAATGACTTTGATTAGTGAATGTGATAGGCCACTGTGAACAAATGTGTTTTGAGGGAGCGCCTGAAACCATCCAAATTGCGGATAGTCCTAATTTCTTGGGGTAGAGCATTCCAGAGGATTGGCGCAACGCGGGAGAAGTCTTGGAGTTGGGAGTGGGAGGTACGGATTAGTGCAGAGGTTAGTCGAAGGTCGTTTGCAGAGTGCAGCAGTCGGTTAGGCCGATAAATATAAATAAGGGAGGAGATGTAGGGGGGTGCTGCGCTGTGGAGAGCTTTGTTGGTGAGAACCAGTAATTAGAATTGGATCCTATAATGAATGGGCAGCCACTGCCAGTGTAATGAGTGGCGAATAACTCTATGAAGGATATCTGCCACGTTTTGCGTGCGTTTGATGAGTCAACGCGGATGGCGAGTGCAGATGATGCACTAGTCAGCCTGACTGTCCCCCTTATCTGCCTGCTTCAAAAAACACTGCAAGCACTAAGGGATGAGGTTTTGGAAGAGGTGGAGGATAAGGAGTCACAAATTCCATCACCTTCTGGACAGTCAGCGCAACGTGGTTCCTCACAAAGGGCTGGAGGACTTTCAAAGTACCATGCTGTATCAACAATTGAACCTCCAGAGTCGCTGTCTATATTTTCATAACCATTACAAACTTTTAATGTATTTACAAAGCACATAATGTACATTTTTTGTCTATCCTTTTGTAATGCTATTGTGTTTCCATAAACTGATGTTACAGAATTATGATACAAAGTTTTTAAATTTTGAGTTTTAAATTTTGTAAATTTATATGTATTTGAAGGACTTTGTGAGGAGGATGAGGAGGAGTCAATGGAGGAGGAAGACATCGCTCCAGAGGGAGGTAGACAATGCTCTAGTCAGTATGTAGACCAAGGGTCGGGTGATGCACAGCAGGCAGAGATGACGCCTCTTGCAGGGGACAACGTTTCTTGGCCAGTTGGGAGTCTGCAGCACATGGTTGATTTCATGCTGCAGTGGCTGAGAAACGACCGCCGCATCGAACACATTCACACCACGTCTGATTATTGGGTGTACACCCTCCTAGACCCTCGCTACCGGGACAACTTACAAAGCCTCATCACACCGTTGAACCGGAGCGTAAAATGCGGAAGTAGCAAGACACACTGGTGCAATCCATAATGTTCTCCATTCCAGCCGAGAGCGCTGCTGCTACTGCTTTACAAAGCAGCTCTGTGCGTCGAGGCAGTGGAGACAGCTCTGCAACAAGAGGGAGCACAAGCAGCGCCTCTCACAGGGCAAGAACAGTATGTTCCAAATGTGTCGAAGTTTTGTGGCAGCGCCACCAATGTCTACACCATCCGAGACGGCTCCAGTCAGCAGGAGGCAACATTTCCGTAAGATGGTGACAGACTACATGTCTTGCCCTCTCAGTGTACTCCCAGATGGCTCTTCCCCATTCAAGTTTTGTGTCTCTAAGCTGGATACATGGCCAGAGCTTAGCCAGTATGCATTGGAGGTGCTGGCTTGCCCTGCTGCCAGTGTATTATCGGAGCGCGTCTTTACTGCTGCAGGTGGTGTACTAACAGACCGTTGCATGCGACTATCCTCCGATAATGTAGAACGGCTTACTTTTCTGAAAATGAACTAGGCATGGATCTCGCCTGAATTTGCCTGTCCGGTTTCAGATTAACTAACTGGTTGGCAACGTTTTCCATGTCTCCTGTTATGTTCATCTTTCTACCACCTGAGCTATACTCCCTGGGCTACAACACTGCCAGTTGCTGCTCAGAAGTGTCGTGTCCACAGACCAATACACAAGCTATAGTGATAGTTGGGTTCAGTAACGCCTGCTGTTCCCCTGCTGCGTGTCTGACAAAAATTAATGCTGCTAACTCCAAATTAAAGTTCAAATTAAAGTTCAAACATCTCATACTAGGCCTCAGGCTACACCCTCCTTGACCCGGGGCTCAGAAGTGTTGGATGCACAGATCAAAACAATCGATGATGTGTTTGTGGGGTTCAGTAACGCCTGCTGTTCCCCTGCTGTGTGTCCGGCAAAAATTACTGCTACCTAGCTACACATGTTGAAAAAAACATGACATGTTAAAGTGGCTAGTGCTACACATAGATATCAGGCTACACCCTTATTTCTAAGCTGTAAACAAGTGAAACGTCAAATTTAAAACCATTCAATGATTAGTGTTGGTAACAAATCTGTAACTAAATAATTGTGACATATTATGGCAGATATCCACATGTCTAACACAAATGCTAACACAAAAGCATACTTATGCTATAGGGTACTGATGGTGAACCTTCTCACTCCATAACTTTGACAAATCCAACTCACATCATGCCTCAAATGCTGCAATGTTGGAAGTGCATAATGTGGGTTGAACTTTGACAACAGCTGCAGTGCGAAGGTTATCCTTCTGTGTTCTTGGCTTTTAAATAAAAGCATACAAGTAAATATAATAATACATTGTTGATTAAGGGACATGATGTACACCTGTAATATTGTGCAAACAATGGATGTAGGACTATTCCTCTTCAACATTACTTATATTTGTGTCATTTGAAAAAATACATATTTTAGTTAAAAATTAAAAACCCATGTTCAGTAGCTGTGAAAGGCCCGTTTGTGTACTTCTATATTGTTTGCAACCAATGTATTGTATACAGATGGAAGCACGTCACTGTAATAGATTTGAATTATTTTAAATAGAATAAAGCAGCACCAATTTTAGAAAAATGACAAGGATGAGCCAGTGACAGACACTCAGCAGAGTACACGCAGCGGTGGTTGAAGAAGTAAATGGAGCGTGATCTGCATTTAAAAAAAAAAAAAAATACCTCACAGACTGAAGTGAACACTGAAACACAACTGTCCACAATCTGTGAAAGGCTACTCCTTTGTCTACTTCTATAGTGTTTGCAACCAATGTATTGTATACGGATGGAAGCGCGTCACACTAATAGATTAGATTTTTTTCAAATATAATGGAGAAGCACCAATTGGAGAAAAATGAAAAGGATGAGCCACTGAGACACGCTCAGCAGAGTACAAGCAGCAGTGCTTGAACAAGTAACTGGAGCGTGATGTGCACTCAAAAAAAAAAAACACAGACTGCAGTGAACACTGAAACACAACTGTCCACAATCTGGGAAAGGCTACTCCTTTGTCTACTTCTATAGTGTTTGCAACCAATGTATTGTATACGGATGGAAGCGCGTCACACTAATAGATTAGATTTTTTTCAAATATAATGGAGAAGCACCAATTGGAGAAAAATGAAAAGGATGAGCCACTGAGACACGCTCAGCAGAGTACAAGCAGCAGTGCTTGAACAAGTAACTGGAGCGTGATATGCACTCAAAAAATAAAAAACACAGACTGAAGTGAACACTGAAACACAACTGTCCACAATCTGTGAAAGGCTACTCCTTTGTCTACTTCTATAGTGTTTGCAACCAATGTATTGGATACGGATGGAAGCGCATCACACTATAATTTCTATTGAATGGAGCAGCTAGAATTACACTAAAGAAAAAAAAAAAGAGTCTGTGAGTGACACGTGCAGATGCCTACAGACAGCGTTGGATGCAGAGCAAACTGCAGCGTCACCTGCACTCACACACACCTTGCAGAGCTGTTAAAACAACACTGCAGGCAAAAGGAAGCTTTACACAGCGGTTGGTGATAGCCTGCCTACAGCACAGTACACTAAATCGCAATCTCTAACTGTCCCTCAGAGTCAGCAGAGTAGCGTTCTGTCCCTATCTGAATTCACAGCACAGTGACGCTAAAATGGCGGCGGCGCCTTTTATAGTGCATTCTGACATCATTTCAGCAGCCAATCACAGCCATGCCATTAGTTAAGATGACCGCAGCATTACAGGATGTGCCCACACTTCGTAGGATTCCTCATTGGCTGACTAAAATCACATTGCCTCTCAAAGAATTATGGGAACTTCCGATTCCGGTATACGATATTGAAAAAGTATCGGAATTAAGTATCGGAATTCCGATAACGCGAATATCGGCCGATACCCGATACTTGCGGTATCGGAATGCTCAACACTACTGTCCGGTGAAATGGGTACCTCTGTCGGACTCTATGGTTTCAGGTAGTCCGAACCTTCAGAAGACTTCTGACATCAACTTCTTTGCAGTGGCTCTTGCAGTAGCTTTTGGCATCCGGAAGGCTTCTGGCCAGCCTGAAAAGAGGTCGACACACACGAGCACGAATTCATACGTTCCTATCCTTGGGAGTTGTATGAAATCTATCTGCAGTCGTTGAAACGGATAGAGGGGCTTAGGCGTGTGTTTCTGTGGTACTTTCACTACACTTCCTGGATTGTGTTGTGCACATGTTAGACATGCCTGTGTAAATCTAGTAGCAACTGTTGTGAAACCAGGGGTGATCCATTTTCTCTCTACTAAAGCACACATGGCATTTTTGGACAAATTCGTTGGGCCATGAGCCGCCTGAGCCATCATGGGGTACAAGGCCCTCAGTAGGCAGACTTTCTGACCCACCATCCACAAACCTTCATGCTCCTGAGCTCCAGCTTTCGACCATACCCTCTTCTCTTCCCCGGTTGTCTGCCGAGTCAGAGCCTGTAAGATATTGAGATCTAATTGCTGACACTCAGTGCTTACCATGATCAGTGGGGGTACCCCAGAGGCCTGGTCGTGCCTCACCTTTCGTGCGACTTCCTTGGCTGCCTTGTCAGCCTTCTCGTTGCCTCTTGATTCGTTGGTAGAGAGTTTTGTGTGTGCTCTTACCATAACTATGGCAACTTCCTTTGGGAGCAGAAGTGCCTCCAGCAGTTGTTTGATAAGATTCCCATGTTTTACAGGGGTACATGCTGATGTAAGAAAGTCTCTCGCCCTCCATATGGGACCATAATTATGGGCTATACCGAAAGCATAACTTGAATCTGTGTAGATGTTACAGTGTTTACCTGCCACCCCTTTAAGTGCTTCAATGAGTGCCGTCAACTCCGCCTCTTGTGCCGACATGTGAGGAGGGAGTGGTTCTGCTTTTACTACCTCATGCTGTGTGACCACTGCATATCCAGTATAGAACCGTCCATCTTCACCGATACTTCTTGAACCATCTACAAAAAGCTCAATCTCAGGATTAGTGAGAGGTACATCAGAAACATGTGAGAACCCTGCAGTCTCTTGAGTCATAAGGGCTATACAGTCCTGTTCATGGTATGCATCAAACAATTCATCTTCTGACAGATTTTGCAAAAACAGTGGTTTTCCTTGCCCTTCCCCCCCTTCTCTCGCTTTTGAATCTGCTACATTGATTGGAATAAGGGTAGCTGGATTCAAAGTCATACACCGTTTCAAAGTGACATTGGGAGGCATTAGGAGGGCACACTGAAGCTTAAGATGTCTGGCTACAGCAATGTGCTTGGGTTAGACCTGGCTGAGGATGCTGTGCAGGTCATGTGGAGTGTAGACAGTGATTTGATAGTCCAGTAAAATCTCTGAGGCATTGTCTAGTAAGAGTGAAACAGCTGCCACTGCACAGACACATGATGGAGCTCCTCGTGCAACAGGATCTAAACGAGCAGAGTAGTAGGCCACAGGCCTGTTGTGTTGGCCATGTTTTTGGGCTAGGACCCCTGTAGCATGTCCCATCATTTCTGTACAGTAGAGCAGAAACAGTTTTGCGTAGTCTGGGGTGCCAAGTGCTGGAGCAGAGACAATTGCAAGTTTGAGTGAGTAGAAACTGTCTAGTGCTTCCTGATGGAGCTGGAAGGGTTGTGTGGGCAGACAATCATAGAGAGGCTGCATGAGAATGGATGCAGAGCGAATCCAAGGCCTACAATATGATGCTAGCCCCAAGAAGGTGCGTAGGTGTTGAACCCCTGCAGGTGGTTGTAGCTGTTCAATTGCCTTCTTCCTATCCTCTGTCAAGTGGCATGCTCCTTGTGATATGCAATGTCCCAAAAATACAACTTTTAGTTGACAAAATTGTAGTTTGTCTCTGGACGCCTTGCACCCTTTGGAAAAGAGGTGTTGAAGCAGTGAGATTGTAGCTTTACAGCATACATCTCTGTTGGGGGCACAAAGGAGGAGATCATCAACATACTGGAGCAGAACTACCTCAGCATGTGTGATGATCCAGTCCTGCAAAACAAGTTGCAATGCAGCAGTATACAAGGTTGGAGAGTTGTGCGCCCCCTGTGGCAGCACGAGCCACGTATACTGCCTCCCCATGAACGTGAAAGCAAACAGGTATTGACAGTCTGGATGTAAAGGCACAGAGAAATAAGCATTTGCTAGATCAATACAAGTGAAGTAAACAGCTGTGGTTGGAATTTGTGACATGATTGTGTGGGGGTTGGGTACTACAGGTGTTAGTAGTTCAGTTACAGCATTTATGGCTCTGAGGTCATGCACCATTCTGTAGGAAACTGGCTCTCCCTTCTTGCCCTTTTTCTTCACTGGAAACAGTGGAGTGTTCGCTACAGACTTTGTTGGTGCTATAGCCCCAGAGGCAATGAGAGCTGTGATGTTCTTCCCTATGGCATCTTCCTGTGCTGCACTTAAAGGGTACTGCTTGATTTGCGGTGGTCTCGCACCAGGCTTTAAATGAATCATTACAGGAGGCACTGGCATATGTCCTATATCAGTTTTGGACTTTGCCCACAGCGCGTCTGGAACCTGTGTGACTGACTCATGTGTCTCCAAAGGGGAGGGGGTGTCAGTTATGTGCAAGGCTGCAAGTATTCTGCACAGAGCACGCTCTGAAATTCCTGCTGTCAACTTCACAGTACCGTCTGATTCGTACAGCGCTTGGAGGATGTCAGAACCTAGCAAATTGACAGGTGATTTGTCACTTATTAGTAATCTGGTCATACACGTGTGGTCAACTAGTTTGAGGGGCAATGGTTTTGTCAATTTACATTCTTGAATCAGTCCCTCAAAGCCTTGAGTGTAAATGGTGTCGTCTGATATGTCTGATGATCTGACATGTTCCTGATGGATAACTGTTTTGGCTGCCCCCGTATCCACCATGAAAGGAATTTTTCTACCACCTGGAAGATATACTGAGACTACCCCTTGTGAGCTTGGATGTGAAGGTGCTGTAAGGGGATAGATGGCTACGGGGTTGCCTGCTTCCTATTGCGAGTTTTGAGTCAGATTGTCAGTCCTGGTCTGGTTGTCACTTGTGGGGTCTTTCCTAGGCAGTCTGAAGTAACGGCGAATGTGGCCCATCTTCCCACAGTTGTAGCACTCTATCTGTCGGCAGTCCCTTCTGACTGAGTAATTCCTACGTCCTGCCTGACCGTCATTGGAAACATAGTGTATTGGTACTGGCTTCATCTTCTGATCTAATTCTACCCCTTTTGCCACCCGTACTAATTCTTCTATTGCACATGTTCTCCAGTCGTATTTTGCTGCCTGAACCCTTTGTCTGAGCTGGGGTCTATGTCCTGCCATGAAAGCCCCATGGAAGAGTTTCCTTCCTACTTCTCCTATGTCTTCATAACCTAAATCTGCATGTCTCAGCTTCAAGTTCCCCCAAAAGTGTTCTACTGTATCCTGAGGACCCTGTACTACATCTAGGAGGGAGATTTTTGGATTCCCCTACTTTCTCCTGACACCATGCATGCAGACCTTTTAAGAAATGCATTCCTGACTCCATGGTCCTAGCATAGGTTCCCAGCCTCCACTCAGCGCTATATGGTCTCCCCACTCTGATTATTGCCTCCAAAACTGACTCCATTCTTGCATCCCAAAATTTTTCCCCTTAAGATAGACTCTAAATCTGCCCAAGTACATGTTTAGGTATTATTTAATCCTACCATCCATCTGTAAAAGGCCATTGGCAAGTCAAATGGGTCTGGTGCGTCTTTCACTAACGTCATATGGTCCTTTGGGCCCCATGGTTTATAGTGCGACACTGTCGTTATAGGGGCAGCTTGGCGTCTAGGAGTGGATGTCGCATTGTTTGATGTCGCGGCTACAGAACCAGTTTGGTCCATAGTCTCTAAAGCTGGTTGGTCGTCGTCTAGCCCTATTTGTTCTGTTTAGGTAGCTGAGGAGAAAAAGCAAAAACGTTAATACACCAGAGAGGCTGGAACCTATTGGATTGCAGTAACCTGAACTAACCACACAACTAGAGGTAGCCGTGGAGCATTCCTACGTTGATCCTAGACGCCTCGTCACAGCCTGAGAGATAACTACACCTAAAGGCAGAAAGATGAAAGCTATCTGCCCCGGAGCAGATCCCCAAAGAAAATAGGAAGCCCCCAAACATATTATGGCGGTTAGACAAGAAGATAGCACGGACACAGACAGAAAATAGAATGAGCAAATGTTGGGGCCCAATCTGTCTAGACAGAAAAGTACAGGAAAGAATTCTGACTGCAATCCAACAAAAACCCTAAAAAATACCAGCACTTCTGATTGCAAAAAAACCTGAGATCACACGATCTCTACCACCTAAATCAGATCTCTGGTGTAACAAAACAAAGCCGCAGCCACTGAAAAAACAGGAAAAAGCAAAAGAACAAATAACAATGGCTACAGATAAATTGAGAGGAGCACAGGCCCCAGGAGGGGACCGGGCTGACCTCCACAAAAGTGCAGAAAACTATGAAAAAAGCAAGCACAAAAAGAAAAGCAGAAAATATCTTATCTGAAAGCAGCAGGTGCAGGCAAGACTCCAGCAACTTCCAAAGGAACCAGGAACCACAATTGAGACAAGAACAATTGATCACCGGCGACCATCACGGGAGGGAACCTCCCCCATATCAGTCCAGTCATTGATCCCAGATTACCATTCCTCGCTGAAAGGCTCAGTACTGTCTGTAACCACCAGAGGGAGCCTCTGCTCAGAAACCATCTCTAGCACAATCACAACACCTATTAAGCTATTTTCTGATTTTATTATGGTGTTGTACCCAGGGTCCTGTACTTGAGACTGAGCATGTATAACTGGATACAGCCCTGTACCCTCATGGGGTCTTGGTCTCCCGCAGGCAGAACATTGTTCACGCCAATCGGGGTTTTGCTGTCCACACACACATACCCACCCTACTGGTCCTTTGAGTACAGGAGCCATAAGATGGGGGTGATGTGGTGGAGGCACCTTTTCCTTCCTTACATACATAATTCCTTTCTCTGTTTCTTCTTTACTCCAACAACATTCCTTTTTCATTTCTCTTGCTACTTCTGCCCAAGCCCTTGCTTGTGGAACTAACTTATTGTCAGTGATCCACCCCATACTCATTGCTAGAGCCGCCTCCCAGAGGGAGGAATCTAGCGGCTCACTCTTCATCCCTAAGCCTTTCAATAACTTCCTTGAATCCTTCACTGCAAACTTTCCTTTCCGTTTCTCCACTATCTCCTGTGCTGTGTAACCCTCTTGGTGCTCTGAACTTTGCATATTACCCATTTCTGCCTGTGTTCTTTCTACTCTGTCACTCTCTCTCTCTCTGTCTCTGGTTGATGTTTATCTTACTCTGCGCTTCCGGTGTTACTGCGTGCCCAATTTCCCTCTCGTCCTTTCTGAGATCCCTCAACCGGATTATGAACCGGCAAGGTGAAGGACGTTTATCTTTTATCTTATATCCCCCTTTACTATATACTGCACCCTTCTAAACCTCTGACCGACTGAGCACAGTCAAGGTGGGCTTCGGTGTCACTCTGGGGGTCTATTAATGAAGTGCTTTGGCCGTGTGACCACTCTTCCTGTAGTGTCACAGCACTTCGCCCTAAAGGCCCGTCACTAGGGAATGGCACGTTCTCATAATTGAGTCTAGCGTACTTAGCAAATCTATATATCAACCAGAGAGCAAACCCATTAACCACAGGCAGGCTAAAATGACCCAAAGCTGTTCAAAATCTTCTAGCACCATGAAAATAACACAAACACAAAACAAGACTGGAGATAGACAGACTTACACCATTAAACAAAAGCACAGTTCCTTTCAGTCAATGCACACACTTTTGCAAACCTTTCACCCAATCACTTCACTTGCAGCTTCCCCAAATATTGGCTAGACTGCTGCAAACCATACACTTTTAGCACAATATTATGGGTTCAGCTTATCTCTTCCTTACAGATGTATTTCTATGTGTTTTTCACTTTGCTAATGTGCCTCTCTCATATGACTAATCGAGCAAAGGTCACTCTTTTACTTCCTTATCTAAGTGGACTCCCTTATAACATTCAGGATTCTTGTAAAGAAACCCTTATCACACACACAGTTAGTTAACTCATTCAGTGCATGAAGGGAGTCTCATGTCTCAATCATTCTCTTGCAGACACAGTTATTCAGTGCACACTACAACAGATAACATATAACAGAAATTACAAATAATCAATCAATCTGATATGATGTCTATGGTTCTTTGTCAAACAATATGAGCCGGTAATCTAGAAAGACACGTCTATAAGGTACCCAAGGACCAGTGTGCAAGCTGTAGGGCTGAGGGAGACACAGAGAGTGATGTTTTCTGTGTGTTTTCCTCGGTCCACAGTGCGATTGCCGGGTCTTGGATACTGGGTGTGTCCTCTGTTGAACTGGCCCAAACGCTAGGGCGCCAAATTGTCAGGTTTAGGCCTAAACAGGCCTTTTAGGATATCATATGTTTGCCTGATTGGATGGAGCTTCGATGAAGGCAGGATGGTGAGATGAAATGACACAGGAGACGATTGTCTTGTTCTGATGCCAAGGTCATCTGATATTTAATCACTCCCAGTCAGCTTATATTGACGGCTGGACTGGGCGTACACATTCATTAGGTAATGGTGTTTTCCAGAACATATTAGCAAATCATTTATTACAGTAAATACATTTTGTCACGTATCCATAGTTCATGTCAATTTGACCAACTAATTATCAAACTAAGGAATTCACTAATCATCAGGTGTTCCTTTGATGAACCCCCAAACTGTCATCATTAGCAGTTGTAACTTTATTACTCTACTGATTGATTGCATGTTTAATCGTCATTCATCTATACTCATTATTTGCTCTTCCCATCATTAGGGTGATATTATTCTAATTATCTCATAGTCAACAAGAATATGTCTCGTTGGCTAACCTTTGGTACATGTCGTGTCATGTTGCTAGTTCAGTCAGCAAATAATGTTTTAGTGGAATACAGAGAAGTGATTTCTTAAAGGGATTATTTGTATGAGAATATATAAAAGGGTATCCTGAATTCCCTATCAGGTCAAATGAACTTTCTGCAGAATAAAAATAATCATCTTTCTTGGCAATGCATTTTCCTGTGTCAATACGATCTACAAAGTCAAAAATAATAGCAACCTATATACCTTGAGTGATCTACTACAGATTGCTCAGTGCACATCACTTACTTTGGTGAGCCTGTGTAAACAGGCATTTAAACAACCACCAAGATGGTAAAAGATTACTGATCAGTTGTCGCATTGTTGGTTTGATCGTTCCATGTAAACCGACCTGTACTTTCTAATACTGAATTCCCTTTCTACCAATTCTACATACAGGAGCTTCTCACAAAATAAGAATATAATCAAAAAGTTAATTTATTTTAGTTCTTCAATACAAAAAATGAAACTCACTTATTATATAGAGTCATTACAATTAAAACAGAATGATCTATTTCAAGTGTTTATTTCTGTTAATGTTGATGATTATGGCTTACAGCCAATGAAAACGCAGAAGTCATTATCTCAGTAAATTAGAATAATAAACAAAAAAACACCTTCAAAAGCTTCATAAGCATTTAAAAAGGTCCCCTATTCTGTTTCAGTAGGGTCCACAATCACGGGGAAGACTGCTGACTTGACAGATGTCCAGAAGGCAGTCATTGAAATACTCCATAAGGATGGAAAGCCACAAAAGGTCATTGCTAAATAAGCTGTATCCAAACATATTAAGGGAAAGTTATGTGGAAGGAAAAAGTGTGGTAGAAAAAAGGTGCACAAGCAACTGGGATAAACTGCATCCTTGAAAGGATTGTTAAGGAGAGGCCATTCAAAACTTTTGGGGAGATTCACAAGGAGTGGACTGCTGCTGGAGGCATTGCTTCAAGAGCCACAACACACAGACGTATCCAGGACATGGGTTACAAGTGTCGCATTCCTTGTGTCAAGCCACTCATGACCAATAGAAAACGTCAGGGCCAAGGAGAAAAAGAACTAGACTGTTGCTCAGTGGTCCAAGGTGTTGTTTTCAAATTAAAGTAAATTTTGCATTTCTTTTGGAAATCAAGGTCCCATAGTCTGGAGAAAGAGTAATCCATGTTGTTGAGGTCTAGTGTGAAGTTTCTGCAATCAGTGATGGTTTGAGGAGCCATGTCATCTGCTGGTGTAGGTCCACTGTGTTTTATGAAGACCAAAGTCAGTGTAGCCATCTACCAGACAATTTTAGAGCACTTCATGCTTCTCTCTGCTTACAAGCTTTTTGGAGATGGAAATTTCATTCTCCAGCAGGACTTGACCCTGTCCATACTGCCAAAAGTACCAATTCCTTGTTTAAAACAGTATTTGATTGGCCAGCAAACTTGTCTGACCTTAACCCCATAAAGAATCTATTGGGTATTGTCAAGAGGAAGATGAGAGATGTCAGATCCAACAATGAAGATGAGCTGAAGGCTGCTATCAAAGCAACCTGGGCTTCCATAACACCTCAGCAGTGCCACAGGCTGATCGCCTCCTTGCCACGCCGCATTGATGCAGTAATTGATGCAAAAGGAGCATCTATCAAGTATTAAGTGCATTTACTGAATATAAATTTCAGTAGGCCAACATTTCGAATTTTAAAATCATTTTTCAAGCTGGTGTTATAAAGTATTCTAATTTACTGAGATAATGATTTTTGGGTTTTCATTAACTATAAGCCATAATCATCAACATTAACAGAAATAAACACTTGAAATAGATCACTCTGTTTGTAATGACTCTATCTATTAAATGAGTTTCACTTTTTTATTGAAGGACTGAAATAAATTAACTTTTTGATGATATTCTAATTTTGTACCTTTACCTGTTGATCATCACTTGACGATAATGTCTTTAGGGAAATATTGATCAGGCAAATTGTATGAGATTAGCAAAGAAAGGAGAGAATAGGTAGGATGTTTTCTGATATGATTCCTTTAATCAGAGGGTATGACAATGGTGCTATAAGAGTAATAGCGTCATTCTTTAGTCAGTTTTTATCACTCACTTTGCCTGCTATAAAAATGGCCATAGACATTAGATTAATGTCTGTGAAATCTGCTGATCGCAGCAGGTCTGATTGACCATCCAGTGAGGTTAGAGGTAGAGTAGTATAGAGAACGGTTAGATAATTGGATTTCAGTGCCCAAATAGTGTACAGTCATGGACAAAAGTTTTGAGAATGACACAAATATTAATTTTTACAAAGTCTACTGCTTCACTTTTTCTAATGGCAATTTGCATATACTCCAGAATGTTATAAAGAGTGATCAGCTTAACAGCAATTACTTGCAAAGTCAATATTTGGCTAGAAAATGAACTTTATCCCCCAAAACACATTTCAACATCATTGCAGCCCTGCCTTAAAAGGACCAGCTAACCTCTTTTCAGTGATTGCTCCATTAACACAGGTGTGGGTGTTGATGAGGACATGGCTGGAGATCAATCTGTCATGATTAAGTAAGAATGACACCACTGGACACTTTAAAAGGAGGCTGGTGCTTGGCATCATTGTTTTTCTTCTGTTAACCATGGTTATCTCTAAAGAAACACGTGCAGTCATCATTGCATTGCACAAAAATGGCCTAACAGGGAAGAGTATCGCAGCTAGAAAGATTGCACCTCAGTCAACAATCTATCGCATTATCAAGAACTTCAAGGAGAGAGGTTCCATTGTTGCCAAAAAGACTCCAGGGCGCCCAAGAAAGACCAGCAAGCGCCAGGACAGTCTCTTAAAAGTGTTTCAGCTGCGGGATCGGGCTTCCAGAAGTGCAGAGCTTGCTCAGTAATGGCATCAGGCAGGTGTGAGTGCATTTGCACGCACTGTGAGGCGGAGACTCTTGGAGCAAGGCCTGGTCTCAAGGAGGGCAGCAAAGAAGCCACTTCTCTCCAGAAAAAACATCATGGACAGACTGATATTCTGCAAAAGGTACAGGCAGTGGACTGCTGAGGACTGGGGTAAAGTTGTTTTCTCTGATGAATCCCCTTTTCGATTGTTTGGGACATCAGGAAAACGCCTCATTCGGAGAAGACAAGGTGAGCGCTACCACCAGTCTTGTCTCATGCCAACTGTTAAGCATCCTGAAACCATTCATGTGTGGGGTTGCTTCTCAGCCAAGGGAATCGGCTCTCTCACAGTCTTGCCTAAAAACACAGCCATGAATAAAGAATAGTACCAGAATGTCCTCCAAGAGCAACTTCTCCCAACCCTCCAAGAGCAGTTTGGCGATCAACAATGCCTTTTCCAGCATGATGGAGCACCTTGCATAAAACAAAGGTGATAACTAAATGGCTCAGGGAACAAAACATAGAGATTTTGGGTCCATGGCCTGGAAACTCCCCAGATCTTAATCCCATTGAGAACTTGTGGTCAATCATCAAGAGACGGGTGGACAAACAAAAACCTAAAAATTCTGACAAAATGAAAACATTGATTGTGCAAGAATGGACTGCTATCAGTCAGGATTTGGTCTAGAAGTTGATTGAGAGCATGCCAGGGAGAATTGCAGAGGTCCTGAAGAAGAAGGGTCAACACTGCAAATATTGACTTGCTGCATTAACTCATTCTAACTGTCAATATAAGCTTTTGTTACTCATATGTTTGCAATTATTATATTTCTGTCTGTGATAAAAACATCTGTCAAACACACACATAAAAACCAGAGGGCAGCAGATCATGTGAAAATATAATATTTGTATCATTCTCAAAACTTTTGGCCATGACTGTATTATAGTTTATTTTAATTTATCAACTTTCATACTGTTAATTAATTTATAAATATCAGACAACTCTGATACTTTTTCTTCTTTCAGTAAATTATTTTATCTTATTCACAACACAGTTTTTTACAGGTTGCAATTAATTTCCATTGTACCTAAAAAAAAAAGTTCATTTGGATCTTGCTTTCAAAAGGGTGAGCCTGAATGCTTTGTGTCCTGTTGCATCATGTTTTAATGGTAAGTATGCCTAACAAAAAGTTCTGTTCAGAAGGGTGCAAAAACTTATAATGATCCTAGCCTAAAAGGTCCATCAATACACTAAGTACTCTGACAGTCAGATGCATTAGAGTACTCAAAGAATAGACATCATTTGTCTACAAATACTCAGCACAGTAAGCAAGAAACAAAAGCAAATTTATATAATTCAACAAAATAATACTGAAAAAATATTCTCATAGACAATGCTGTACAAAATATCCAAAACATTATATTCATAAGGAAAACAAAATGTGCTCAAGTGTGCACCAATGACTGTGACGGTTCATGCTGCCAATAAGTTGGGAGTTGCCAATATTAATTACTAATTTGGCAAAAGATCATCACTTACATGTATTTGCTGTACAGTTGACATTTTAAGTAAACAGATGGGAATAGTGTCTGAAAAGTAATTAAAATCTAATCTTCTCACAGATATATTTTTTAACACTGTCAGGAAATTTCAGGCAAACATGCTAGCCTGAAATGTCATTGTCACTTGTGTCTGCCATAGGGAATACCATATGTCAGAAACAGAGTACAAAACATGAAATCAAAGAATCTATGGAGCTATATAAAGGAACCATTTTACAGTCTTAAGAAAATATACAACTTCGTATACTGTCTAGTTCTTACTAAACACAAGCATCCTTACAAAGACATAGAAAGTACAAAAACTGAAGCAATTGTGTTCGAGTGTACAGTATATCCAAATCAAAAATTAAAAAATGAAGTGTGACGATCTAATGGCGACATCACTCCAATTATTTGTTAAAAAACAGTATTTTTATTAAAAAAACGCGTTTCTAGAGCGTACCGTTCTCTTCATCAGGTACACATACAAACATGCTTACTTGATGAAGAGAGCGGTTTGCTCTAGAAACACATTGTTTTAATAAAAACATTGTTTTTTAATAAATAATTGGAGTGACAGCACCAGGGCCGGCTCCAGGTTTTTATGGGCCCCGGGCGAAAGAGTCTCAGTGGGCCCCCTTAACACAGACCACGATTCATGATGCGCAGATACTGCAGAGAAATATGGGTATAGCACAATGCCAAACACTTCTCTTCTTCCATTACATGACTGATACCTATTGTAAATTGTACAATAGCTCAAAAACCGCCAAATCCTCACAGCGCACAGTACAGACCGGACAGTACAGTCCTTCATATAATATTATGGGCACCACATAGTCTCCACCTCATCACCCATATAACACCCCATGCAGGATGTCACCCCCCCATCCCCCATATAATGCTCCATACAGAATACTGGACCCAATATAATGCTCCATACAGAATACTGGACCACATAAAATGCTCCATACAAAATATGGAGCTGTCCTCTACACTGTGCTGCCTTCTGCACTGTTACGGCTCAGGAAAGGGCGCTGTGGAAAGATTCCCCATTATCAATATCATTGCCTGCCCATTATCATCATCATTGCCTCCCCATCATCATCATTGCCTGTCCATCATCATCATCATTGCCTCCCCATTATCATTGCCTCCCCATCATCATCATCATTGCCTCCCCATTAATATCATCATCATCGCCTTCCCATTATCATTGCCTCCCCATCATCATCAATATTATTGCCTCCCCATTAATATCATCATCATCATTGCCTTCCCATTATCATTGCCTCCCCATCATTATCATTATCATTGCCTCCCCATTAATATCATTATCATCATTGCCTTCCCATTATCATTGAATCCCCATCAACATCATCATTGCCTCCTCACCACATCACTGCCTCTCCTCATCACCATCACTGCCTTCCCCCACCACCATCACACATACAGCACCGCAGCACTTTCTCACAGACACACACACACCTCACATGTCCGGCGTCCGTGCGCTCTCTGCCACAGCCGGCAGCTGAATGATGACGTCATTCAGCGGCGCTGTTGTGAGAGAGGAAGCGCCGGCGCAGGCGCCCCCTGGAGCCCAGAGCTGTGGCAGCGGAGGCACGGGGAGAGGTAAGTATTGTGCCGGCTGCTGCCGGGGCCCTGAGCAAGCGGGGGGGCCCAGTGGCGGCGCTGGCACCGCTAATGGGTGCCGGGGTGCCCGGCGGCGAGTGGGCCCCCCACCTACTCAGGGCCCTGGCACTTGCCCGGGTATGCCGGGTGCTGACTCCGGCCCTGGACAGCACCATTAGATCTTCATTCTCTTTTTTAATTTTTGGTTTGGATTTGTACCTTCACCCTCAGCTGGGGCCTGATGTCTAGAGCTGCAGAATTTCTGTTTTCTATACTAGCCTATTCAATAATTGCTATTTTTGGCCTTACAAAGGTTTTGTAGAATCACATTATTGGTAGTAAAATAAATGAACTGGTAAATAATAAAAATGAGCGAATTATTTACCGTATATACTCATGTATAAGCCGACCCGTGTATAAGCCGACCACCCTAATTTTGCCACAAAAAACTTGGAAAACTTATTGACTCGCGTATAAGCCGGGTGTATAAGTTGCCGTCCTGCTCTGTGCTCCCCCATCCAGCTCTGTGCGCCCCCATTCTCCTCTGTGCTCCCCTCCTCCTGCTCCATTATCCTGTCCTGCTCCGTGCTTTCCATCCTCCCCGTCCTGCTCCGTGCTCCCCCATCCAGCTCTGCACTCCCCCATTCTCCTCTGTGCCCACCCCCGTCCTGCTCCGTGCTCTCCGTCCTCCCCCCGTTCTGCTCCGTGCTCTCCGTCCTCCCCCGTTCTGCTCCGTGCTCTCCGTCCTCCCCCCGTCCTGCTCCGTGCTCTCCGTCCTCCCCCCGTTCTGCTCCGTGCTCTCCGTCCTCCCCCATCCTGCTCCGTGCTCTCCATCCTCCCCCGTTCTGCTCCGTGCTCTCCGTCCTCCCCCCGTTCTGCTCCGTGCTCTCCATCCTCCCCCCGTCCTGCTCCGTGCTCCTTGTCCTCCTCCATGCTCCCCTATCCTCCATCATACTCACCCTCCCCGTGCCATCGCTGAACGTCCCGGCCGGCAATCCTGCATTCTCCCCGGCTTCCTGCAGCTCTCCAGCGCTGAGCGGTGACGTAATACCGCTCATTAAGGCAATGAATATGGGAATGGCGTCACGTCCATATTACATGACCTTAATGAGCGGGTATTACGTCACCGCTCAGCACAGGAGAGCTGCAGGAAGCCGGGGAGAACGCAGGATTGCAGGGACGTTCAGCGATGGCACGGGGAGGGTGAGTATGATGTCCCAGCCACTGGCTCCTGCTGCCGCATCCCCTCCCCCGCTGGTTTCTGCCCTATGACTCGTGTATAAGCCGAGGGGGCATTTTCAGCACAAAAAAAGGTGCTGAAAATCTCGGCTTATACACGAGTATATACGGTAAAACTCAAATTTACCAAATTTTCCACAAAAATTAGATTTCAGCACATAAATTTGCTGTAAATCACAAAACTGAAAACCTTTTAATTGCACTTAAAATATGTTTATAACACTCAGAGGTCTCTTATGACTGTATTTAACCTACCTTGAGCTCTCTAATTTAAAGACAGCATTATTAATATCAAAATGACCGAAACCTAACTGGCTATGTGAAAATGGATGACAAGCAGTACTTAATAACAGGTAATTTAAAACACTTTACATTATCAGATTTGTTAGCCTACTTAAATTGTATATACAATCCAAAAATTATTCCTTTTTGAGGGGCAAATGCATGCCTTGCTGGTGTTTATAAACATTTGGTGTAAACAGAAGAAGTAGAAAAAAGTCCAGCTCACCGTAGTAGACATCCTTAGTTGTTTGGAGCACGGGGAACGCAGTGTCAATGCGTGGAGCAATCAAAACATGAGAAATCCAGCTCAACGAACTAGTGAAAAAACTTCTTGATTCACTGAAAAGTGCTCAGCAGAGGGTAAAACAACATCAGCGTTGACAGTTACATAATATCTGACATTGACGCGTTTCGGGTGGCTATGCACCCTTAATCATAAAGAAGCACATGACAGTGCAACAAACACCAGATGTTCGAGGGGCCGAACCCGAACGGTAATATGGACTTCCTGATGAAGCCTGTGTTAGGTGTCCATGCCCAACAGTAGGTGTTCGGTATGGACGCCGAACTATACTGTTTGGGTTTGACCATCTCTACACAGGAAGTGTCAAGCATCAAAAGTCTATGTCACTCACATCCCATCACAACTGTTACAAATTGTATGTTTGCCTGTTTTCACTTGAAACAAATCCCTGCAAATCTGGATTAAGAGTCTGTGGTGGGGTCTGCAACTGGTTTGGTGATCTCAAAATAATCAGGCAATTACAAAGGTTTTTTATTAAGCTGTACAAAAATTATCTCCTTTTTCAAAGCCGTAAAACAAGAGTACTGTTTTCAAAGTGAACAATCTATATCTTTTAGTGAGTACATTTTCAAGCATTAGTAGTACTGTCTAGCATTATTAAACACAATATGTAGCCATGAGCTGTGTGACTGGTGTGGCTGTATAGTGGCACTAATAGGAGCTGCATGATAAAAAGTTAGGTAGGGCAGGCAAATGATCTGTGGCAGTTTGTCACCAGCAACTGCAACCTGAGTAGAAGCTGCACAGTCTAGCAATATAAAAGAAAGTGTAGCACCTGCATCTCTGCCTGCAGTCCCTCTCTCCCTGCAGAGATACCAGCATACTCACCGCCGAGGCTCCCATCCTGCTCCTTCCGTGTCTGCTGCTGACCGGGGTGCATGCACTCCTAGCAGGTCTCCAGATACTGTGTGTAAGGTTCTTTGTACATGTTCTTGAAACTCAGTTTTCCGTCAGCCATTTTGCTTTCTGTCTTGCTGCAGCTATCTTGCCCTCAGTCAATATGGAGTTTTCAGCTTTCATGTTCCCGCCCTGATTCTCTCCCTCTTGCTTCTTAAGCAGCCACAGCTGAGCAATCAGTGCTTCAGAATCTAGCCTGCAGTGAACCTGTGACCTGACTCCTGGAAGCCTTGGACTATGTACTCCAGCTATTCCTACTGAGGAACTCTGAACACTTGTGGACTCTGGAACCCTGCTCTTTGAAAGATCCACGTTTGCATGGACTTACGGTAACAGAGAAGAAGATCCTGAACCTGTTGTGGAGAGTGATTGCTGAGCTTAAGTTACTCTGGCCTGCTGTGTCTCCTGCTTCTGTATCTGCAAACTGTGTGACTATTTTTGCCACTTGTATGAAGTAATACAAGACCTTCTATATCAAACCTGTGTCTCATGTATTTTCATCGCACCCAAGCACAAGACGCTATATGAACTGTACTACATACATTACAAGATTCTGAAGCCAAAACGTTAGTGTCTGCTGGGTCTGGGAAGGCTGTGTCTGCTGTAACTGTGGATATCAGACGTCCAGTTGTACTTTCTGTGATGACAGTGGTTGTGACTTCTCACAACCATTCCAGGTGAGCAATTCCCTTAAGTTTTTTTTTCTGCAGTGTTACCACAGGTAAACACTATTGTTTTTTTTTCTCTTCCCTCTTTTTGTGTCTGCTGTAACTGTGGATATCAGATGTCCGGTTGAACTTTCTGTGATGATAGTGGTTGTGACTTCTCACAACCATTCCAGGTGAGCAGTTCCCTTAATTTTTTTTTTCTCTTTGCAGTGTTACCACAGGTAAACACTATTGTTTTTTTTTTTCTTTTCTCCTCTCCTTCCAGTACTCCTGTCTTAAAAGATCTGGAAAATGGAGGCCCGCATAAAGGAACTTTGCGGAGTGACTGATAATATCCTTGCAGATTTACAGACTATAAAAACCCGTTTTACAAACCTACAGGACCTCACTAATCACAATTTGCAAGTGTTTGGACAGACTGACCAGGATTTGCGAGCCAGGATTGAGGTTCTAGAGGAGCGAGTCCAGGCTCCTGCCGTAGCCCCAAGTTCTGGGATTCCCAAGTTGCCCCCTTTTCGTTTTGGCGGTGAACGTGAAAAATTCAGGGGATTTATTAACCAATGCAATCTGGTTTTTTCTGCACATGCTTCACAATTTCCCACTGAACGATCTAAAGTGCTTACTATAATTATGTTACTTACCAACAAGGCTTTGATGTGGGCAAACCCTCTGATTGAGACTGAGGATGAATGTTTGGATCATCTTGATGCTTTCATTTCAGCCATGGGGCAGGTGTTTGATGACCCCAATCGAGGTGCAACAGCTGAAGCAGCCATGTTAACTTTGCGCCAAGGTAAGCACTCGGTAGCCGAATATGCCTTGGATTTCAGGAGATGGGCCCTTGATACCACCTGGGACAGTTTCGCCAAAAAATCTAATTTTCGAAAGGGGTTGTCTCCACTAATTAAGGATGAACTTGCTCGTGCCGACCCTCCCACTGCGTTAGGTGACTTTATTAACTTCTGCATCCGTATTGATGCTCGCCTGACTGAACGCAGGCAAGAGAGATGGTTCGAAAGCAATCGCACTAACCTTTTCCTACCTTCCTCCCCAGCTAAGGAACCTTTGAGTAGGATCACACGAGAACCTGAACCTGAACCCATGCAGGTAGACTCTTTACAAAGACGGGTTAGTGATGCACGCAAGGAACATCGTTTTAAGGAAAATCTATGTTTCTACTGTGGTAAGTCAGGGCACTTCATTATAAACTGCCCCAGCCGTTCTCGTAAGACTACTGCAGCACTCATTCACTGTGAGTGTTGCGAGAGGAGATCTGTCAGGTCCGAGCCTCAGGCTCCAGAGAGATCTGCAGCAACAGATCTTGATTTCTCGGACTTAAACTCCGTTACTTCTGAGGACGATGACTGTGTAAACGCTGCAATTATTCAAGTTTCCTCAGCGGTGTCCCAGCTGAGTTGTAGGAAAAACAATTCTCATTGCTTCCTTTCCATCAAACTCTGGGTTAACTCAGTCTGGGTGTCTAGCTCTGCTATGATCGACTCAGGGGCAAGTGGGAATTTTATGGATGTCTCCTTTGCTCTGAAACAGGGGATACGTTCAGTGAAGAAGGCTACTCCAGTACAGATGGAAACTGTGGATGGCTCCCTGCTGACCTCTGGACCAGTGGATCAGGAAACAAAGCCTTTAAGGGTCCTTATGGGTAAAGATCATCAAGAGAAACTGTCCTTTATGCTTATCTCTTCTCCCCACTTTCCCATTATTCTAGGGCTACCATGGCTGCAGGCTCAGAACCCTACCATTAACTGGGAGACCAAGGAATTACACTTTCCAGAGAAACAGATGAGTCCAGAAGTTTCAGCTTGCTCTGTTCCTAAAGGAACCATGTCAGTCCCTGAACTACCAGCTGTATACCAGGACTATGTGGATTTATGTGACAAGAAGAACGCTGACCAACTTCCCCCTCACCGTCCATATGATTGTCCAATTGAATTATTGCCTGGAGCAGAGATACCTTTTGGTAAGATCTACCCCCTGGCGGGGCCTGAGCTAAAGGCTTTAAAGGATTACATAGACGAAAATCTAGCCAAGGGCTTCATACGCCCCTCTTCATCTCCTGCATGTGCACCCATCTTCTTTGTGAAGAAGAAAGATGGATCTCTGAGACCCTGCGTAGACTATAGGGAACTCAATAAGGTTACTATTAGAAACCGTTATCCATTGCCTTTAATCCCTGAGTTATTGGAGAGAGTGCGGCATGCCAAAATTTTCTCTAAATTGGATCTCTGTGGGGCCTATAACTTGGTCCGTATTAGACCTGGGGATGAATGGAAGACTGCATTCAGGTCACGCTATGGACACTTTGAATATCTAGTTATGCCTTTTGGTCTGAGTACCGCCCCAGCCACTTTCCAACACTTGGTGAATGACATCTTCACGGATCTCCTAGATACATTCGTGGTGATTTATTTGGATGATATTCTAATTTTTTCTAACTCCACAGAGGAACATCATGGACATGTGAGAATGGTCTTGGAACGTCTAAGACAAAACCATCTTTACATCAAACTTGAAAAGTGTGAATTCCATAGGACTGAAATTCAATTTCTGGGGTATGTACTGTCTACACAAGGAATTAGTATGGATGGAAGTAAGACCCAAGCCATCAAGGATTGGCCAAGTCCTAGAAATGTGAAGGAGGTGCAGCGCTTCATCGGGTTTGCCAATTTCTATAGACGTTTCATTAGGAATTTCTCTGAGGTAGTGTCACCTATCACCCAACTTACCCGGAAAGAGTCTAGGTTCTCCTGGACTCCCCAAGCCCAGGAAGCATTTTCTCGTCTAAAAGATAAATTTATCACCGCACCTATCTTGGTACATCCCAACCCCGAACTTGCCTTCATAATAGAGGTGGATGCTTCAGATTGTGCCGTTGGAGCTATACTCTCTCAGAGAACAGGTGAGAAGAATGTCTTGCATCCCTGTGCCTTCTTTTCCCAGCAGTTGTCTTCGGCTGAGAGGAACTACGATGTGGGCAATAGAGAGTTGTTGGCCATTATTGCCGCCTTCAAAGAATGGAGACACCTTCTTCAGGGAGCTGCACAGCAAATAGTCGTCCTGACAGACCATCGTAACCTTGAGTTTATCAGGTCGGCTAAGTGCCTGACTCCTCGCCAGGCTCGCTGGAATCTTTTCTTAAACCAATTTAATTTTGTCATTTCTTATAGACCAGGATCGCGCAATGGAAAGGCTGATGCACTCTCTTGGATTCATTCAGCAGAGACCCGTCCACTTGCTCCTCCTAAGACTATTCTTCCTGACTCTAGATTCCTGAGAGTGATTCATAATCAAGACCTACTTAAGGACATCAAGGAAGCATACCATGCGGATTCCTTGTTGGCACAACCCCCAAGGGACGTAAGTCTTGTCTTTAAGAATGGTGTGTGGATTCTGGGACAACGTCTGTATATTCCTGAAACAGTCAGATTGAGAGTATTGCAACTTATTCACGATTCCAAGATAGCTGGGCATAGAGGAATTCTAAAGACACGGGAATTTCTTTCTCGTTTCTTTTGGTGGCCCACTTGCAGGAAGGATGTTTTAAACTATGTCACTTCATGTGAAGTCTGTGCAAGATGCAAAACACCTCGCTCCTCACCAACTGGTCTGTTACAACCTCTTCCCACCCCGTCCCGCCCGTGGGGATCCATTTCTATGGACTTCATTGTGGAGTTACCAACCTCTCAAGGGAAAAACACCATTCTAGTGGTGGTTGATCGTTTAACAAAGGCAGCTCATTTTATTCCTTGTGTCGGCTTACCCACTGCAAAACAGACATCAGATTTGATGATTAAAGATGTGTTTCGCTTACATGGAGTACCGGATGAGGTCATTTCGGATCGAGGGGTGCAATTCACTTCAAGGTTTTGGCAAAATTTCTGTGCAGCATTGGACATTAAAGTAAACCTTTCTTCTGCTTTTCATCCCCAGACTAATGGACAGACCGAACGAACCAATCAAACTCTGGAGCAGTATCTCCGCTGCTTTATCTGCCACCTACAGGATGATTGGGTGGATCTACTTCCATTGGCTGAGTTCTCTTATAACAACTCTCAGAGCGCCTCCACTAAGCAGTCTCCTTTTTACTCCAATCTAGGTTATCATCCTAACATTCTTCCACGATTTCCCATAGAAACGCCTTTACCAGCAGTGGCCGAAAGAATCACGTCTTTACAGAAGAATATGGATCTTCTAAAGGAGAATCTGGAATTGGCTCAGGAAAGGTACAAGAAAGCAGCAGATAAATTTCGTAAACCTGCACCAGCTTTCAAGGTAGGAGACCTGGTCTGGCTGTCAACCAGAAATCTTAAGTTAAGGATTCCATCGTCTAAGTTGGGACATAAGTACATTGGACCCTATAAAATCAGTAAAATTATAAGTGCCGTTGCTTGTCGTCTTCAATTGCCTAGAACTATGAGAATCCACCCTGTCTTTCATGTATCCCTACTAAAGGCTGCAACACCCAATACGTTTCCTGGACGTTCTTCTCCTTGCCCTGACCCAGTGCTAGTCGATGGTCAGGAAGAATTTGTGGTGGAAAGAATTCTAGATTCCAGGTTATACAGAAATCAGTTACAATATTTGATTAAATGGCAGGGCTACCCAGTGGAGGACAACTCATGGGAACCAGTCAATAACGTTAATGCTCCTCGTTTGCTCCGCCAGTTTCATCAGAGGTACCCAGACAAGCCTGGTCTGAGGCCATCCGGAGGTTGTCCCTAAGGGGGGAGTAATGTAAGGTTCTTTGTACATGTTCTTGAAACTCAGTTTTCCGTCAGCCATTTTGCTTTCTGTCTTGCTGCAGCTATCTTGCCCTCAGTCAATATGGAGTTTTCAGCTTTCATGTTCCCGCCCTGATTCTCTCCCTCTTGCTTCTTAAGCAGCCACAGCTGAGCAATCAGTGCTTCAGAATCTAGCCTGCAGTGAACCTGTGACCTGACTCCTGGAAGCCTTGGACTATGTACTCCAGCTATTCCTACTGAGGAACTCTGAACACTTGTGGACTCTGGAACCCTGCTCTTTGAAAGATCCACGTTTGCATGGACTTACGGTAACAGAGAAGAAGATCCTGAACCTGTTGTGGAGAGTGATTGCTGAGCTTAAGTTACTCTGGCCTGCTGTGTCTCCTGCTTCTGTATCTGCAAACTGTGTGACTATTTTTGCCACTTGTATGAAGTAATACAAGACCTTCTATATCAAACCTGTGTCTCATGTATTTTCATCGCACCCAAGCACAAGACGCTATATGAACTGTACTACATACATTACACTGTGCTTAGAGCACGCACACTTCCTCTTTCTTAAAGGAGCCATGCGCATTCCTCTAAAGTGTCCCCAGCCAATAGCTGAAGGTCTCTTACTATTGAATCTTGCCTGCTGCACCCGCCAGTGCTTTCCCCAACGAGAGTTGAGCCAGCTGCACCTGACAGTGCTCACCTCAATGGCAGCCAAGCCAGCTGCACCCGCCTGTGTTCAACTCAACAGCAGCTGAGCCAGCTGCACCCGACAGTGCTCGCCTCAATGGCAGCCGAGCCAGCTGCACCCGACAGTGCTCAGCTCATCGGCAGGCAAGCCAGCTGCACCCGCCCGTGTTCACCTTAACGGCAGCCGAGCTAGCTGCGCCCTTCAGTGTTCACCTAAACGGCAGCTGAGCCAGCTGCACCCACCAGTGCTCACCTCTATAGCAGTCGAGCCAGCTGCACCTGCTAGTGCTCACCTCAATTACAGCTGAGCCAGCTGCCCTCACCAGTGCTCACCTCAACGGCAGCCAAGCCTGCTGCATCCGCCCGTGCTCACTTTAATGGCAGCCGCATCTCTCCGTCAGACTGTCCTGTCTGCACTTGCAGTTCCTGTCATCTTCTCTGCCTGCCTTCATCTGTTGGACATTCCCCCAGGCCATCCCATCTACCTGTTCCTAGGGGTCAGCTGCCATCTACCCAAGGTCAGTCCTGGAGTAGCACCTGGATCATCTCTCTTGTCTCTACACGGACCTCAGTGTTGTTAGCTGCTGCATGTCTGTGGTCAGATTGGGTGAGGTTCCTAGTCACGCCACTCCAGGTATTACTTGGGCTTTGGAACAGTGGTTCTACCACCCAGGCTTTTACAGAAAGTGGGCAGACAGGAAGTGTGTGACTGATAAAGAATCCTTTCCTATTTAGCTGCCAGAATCGCCTGTCTTCCACCCATAATGAGTGCCTCCTGGTCCTTAGTATGGTCTTTGGAATGAATTAGTCGTATGCCAGTCCTTTGTGTATTTATATGTATATATTTATACACATAAATGAGATTTTCTCCTAGAAGTCTTTTTTCTAAGCTTAACAAACCCCACTTTTCCAACCTCTCATCATATGACAGACCTTCCATCCCTTTTAATAATCTAGTTGCCCGCCTTTGAAATGTCTCTAATTTCTGAATATTAATTTTTATATGTGGAGCCAAAAACTGGATCCCATATTCTACATGTGGCCATACAAATGATTTATAAAGGTGTAACAATACGTTGTGATCATGGGATTTTATCTCTCTTTTTATACACCCTAAAATCTTGTTTGCTTTTGCAGCTGCTGCTTGACATTGAGTACTGCTACTCAGCTTACTTGTAACCAGAGTACCCAATTCTTTCTCCTGTTCTGTAGTCCCAAATATACTCCCATTTAATGTATAAGACGCAATATGATTACTCCATCTTAGATGCATTACTCTACATTTATCAACATGCCCTTTCAGACATCTTATCCAGATTGTTTTGTAATATTTTAATGTCAAGGTCAGATTTTTATATCCTACATAGTTTAGTTTTGTCAGCAAAGACTGGCATTTTACTCTCAATCTCATCCACAAGGTCGTTAATAAAGAGATTAAAAAGAATCGGTCCTAGTATACATCCTTGCGGTACTTCACTGCTGATTACATCCAATATATGTAATGAACCATTTACAACGACTCTTTGTTTCCCACCTTTTAGCCAATTCCTTATCCATCTGCATATAGTTTTCCTTAGTCCATGCTTCAGGAGCTACAGTTTACAGCTGATGTGGCTATGCAGTAGGTATGTCAGGAGAACCACAGTAGAGAGTAAGATGGGCTAAATAAAGAGATAAGAGGCACTTTAGGGCTGGCAATGGCAACCCCAGCAGCATTAGTTATATGGTATAGATGACATATTAGATAAGGAGTAGATGCCCTGCTCAGTGTCATGAATTGGTGCTGGGGGAAACAGAATAGATAGTTAGCAATCAGGTAGGCAAACAGATGGTATGGTTGATTTAATCATTGGCATCAGACATTGCATAAAAGACTGCAGTGATCCATGTCTGATTAATTTTGACAAAAGGTAGGGTTATTATTTTTGTGGCAAATAACCTGGTTCAACTTCGTGTGATAAATCCACAGAAGACCTCACATCCTCATTGTCCATTTGGTCCCCATGATTTGGCTGACTGGTGACTCCATGTGAGAAATGGCAAGAGCTCTTTGCCTCCTTGCCTGATTCCCACCTCAATATTTGCCCCAACTCAGTGTGCTACTACCCCTGACAGTGTCCATACCACTATGGCTTACAGAACTTGTAACACCGAAATGGAATTATAATCATGTTTTTCATCTCCTCCATGTTTTCCAAGAACAAAAGCTAACTATTAGTTTCTTAAAAATATCAATTGAAGCGGTTTTATGGTGTATTATTTTCCTCAGCTAACTGAGTGCTGTGGATTAGGGAGCTACAGGGCAGAAGAGAAAAAGGTGCAATTGATGGAGTGGAAATTCGACTATGTACAACATTAAGTTTTATTATGGTGGTCGAAATTGACTGAACAAAACACTTAATTCAGCTGATGGTGTCACTGTCAGAAGCTACATAATCCTGTTGAGATTCAGATGTGTATGATGTATATACAATTGTAAACTCCATTTCTTCCTAACTAATATGCTTGCCAGAAGCAAAAGGGGCCAAGTGTGAACTGCATTTAGTGCTACTGTTGCAAGTTGTCTCTGCTAGCGGCTTACACATTCTTATCCGTGATAATGAGAAGTTTTTTCTATCACCGTATCATGACCTTTGGCCATACCACGTTTGAGTATAGTATACAGTTTGGACACAAGGATAATGTTTAGTTTGTTTCTAAATTTTGTTGACAAACTATCCCTGGAAAAATGTGACATCAACCAAAAATTTTAAGCTGGTTGTGTTCAGATTAAAGCTCGTGAATTCTTCCTGACTGTAAGATATACTTTTTAATATTGATGATCCACCCCTTTAATGAAACTGAAATGCTATTTAAATAAACAAAAAAATGTTAGGTTTCCCAGATTGTCGGATCTCAGAGTCACTCATACTTCAGCTTGCTGCATGGTGTAGTCCATCACCACTTTACTCTGTTCATACAGAAGCTTTATGTTATACAGTATGTACATACACAGCATCAAATACAAGTTAGTTACGATGTTGCAAACCAGGTAGTGCTCTTGCAGTTTGTTTTGTTTTTACATAGCTTGGAGGGCATGCTTTGCCACATAAGATAGTTTGAAACGAGCTCACATTTTTGAGGTCATACTTCATCGAGTGAGTAAATTTGTGAAAGAAATGATGTGCAATTAATTCAGGTTGTGGGCCGACTGTTCACGTTTACCAGTAAAACAACTGGAAGAAGTTGCCAAAGCAGCTGTTATGAGCTCGGTTGCAACAACTTTATTAAATAATGGATTGCAACCGAACCCGGGGTCAGCAAAGCAGTTTAAGTCACTGCTGCCGAACACACCTTGGCTGTGAGGGTAAAACTGACAACAGAAATATAATATTAGATCTCGCCTGTGTCACTTCACACTAGGGGAGATGTAGAATTGGCACTATCTCCATTAACGTCATGGGAGGTGTGCTATCGACTGGCGTAGATGTAGCCCTGTTAATGGCACAGAAGCCACTTGCCAGATATTAGGTTTGCATTATGTGCTGCAAGCTGGTATAGACGTAGCCCTGTTGACTGCACAGAAGCTACGTGCCAGCCGCTAGGAAGTACGTGCGACTAACCCCAGGCGTACGTGCTACCAGCCGGCGTGAGACAGGACTGAGCAACTCTCTGTTCAGCTTGGCAGGTGATGCCCAGGTTACGTGCCCCGCAGTCTGCTCAGGGTGTATAGCTACCCTATATTCATAGCAAGACTGTGCCACGTTAGCTACAGGTTGTGCACCCCGCAGTCTGCTCAGGGTGTATAGCTACCCTATATTCGTAGCTAGACTGCACCACAGTGGCTAACTGCCTGGCATAAGCTAAACCTGCCTGAAGAACCTGTGCTAATTAGCTGAGCAAACTCTGGCATCAGCATGTCCCGGAGAGCAAAGCTAGAGATCACGTGGAGCCCAGATTCTGGTACGTCCACACATGAGCATTGCCTATTTTAGTATTTTCTGACCGCACCGAGCCGCAGACAGACAAGCTATTTAAAGGCTAAG
Source organism: Oophaga sylvatica (assembly GCA_033576555.1). Classification (NCBI taxonomy): domain Eukaryota; kingdom Metazoa; phylum Chordata; class Amphibia; order Anura; family Dendrobatidae; genus Oophaga; species Oophaga sylvatica. Next base: position 297,823,964 of record JARQOD010000006.1, read on the forward strand.
CTCCGCCCCCAGCCATCTCATTAATCGCATCATCTGTGACGTCATCCGTGACCAATCAGGTCTCTGTGGCAAAAAACCTATTGCTTTGTTGCATAAAAAGCTTGTACTCTTTGGAAAAAAAACTTGTACTCTGTGCCATAAAGGAAGAGATTAGCAAACCTTTCAATGTTCTGTTCGGTTTCGGGAAAGACTGTATGTTCGCCAAATGATTCATTGAACACACTCGAACCTCAGTGAATTCAATAGGAGGTAAAAACAAATGCATACACAACACCTTCAGGGAGACACAAAACTTCACAAACAGCTCAAATTAGGGGCAGACACCAGGAAAAGTGGCATCAATTGACCCAGAGTACAGATATTATAATTGCGCAGCATAGATGCATGGGATAGGGCTTGGACCAGCTTTTCTAACTGAAACATTGTTTAGCAACAGGTGGATAAACGACAAGTGTAGGCCTGGTGCTCTGAGAGGCCTGACAAATTTAGGCAACACACATGAAGGAGACACAACTTGGAGCCCAAACATTTACCAAAATTAGGGGCAGACACAAGAAAAAGTGGCATTAATTGACCCACAGTAGAAATTTTATAATTGCCTAGCGGCAGTCAGCCATGGGCCATGCATGAGGTATCATAGTCTGGGCCAGCATTTATAGTTTTTAATTTAAGTTTAAATTAAAATGAGGTGGGTTAAATTTTCCCCTACACCTATACTGTATACAGCTGTACGCTTCTGATACAGTACCGTTTTTCTGCCTTTTGTATTACGGTCAATTCCATACTGAGAGAGCGTCTGTGTGTGACTCCGGAAATATATACGGAGATTTAAATTTTCCCCTACACTGTATGCAGCTGTACGCTTCTGATACAGTACTGTTTTTCTGCTTTTTGTATTCTGGTCAAATCCAAACCTGGTTCAGCGTCTGTGTGTGACTCCGGAAATATATACGGAGATTTAAATTCTACCCTACACTGTATACAGCTGAAAGCTTCTGATACAGTACCGTTGTTTCTGCTTTTAGTATTCTAGTCTAATCCATACTGAGTGAGCGACTGTGTGTGACTCCGGAAATATATACGGAGATTTAAAATTTTACCCTACACTGTATACAGCTGAAAGCTTCTGATACAGTACCGTTTTTCTGCTTTTAGTATTCTGGTCTAATCCATACTGAGAGAGCGTCTGTGTGTGACTATAGAAATATATACGGAGATTTAAATTTTCCCCTTCACCGTATAGAGCTGTACGCTTCTGATACAGTACCGTTTTTCTGCCTTTTGTGTTACTGTCAAATCCGTGCTGAGAGAGCGTCTGTGTGTGACTCCAGAAATATATATGGAGATTTAAATTTTCCCCTTCACCATATACAGCTGTACGCTTCTGATACAGTATCATATATCTGCTGGTATTTTTCATACATTTTCCAAAACATGAGGAAGTATGATGGAAGAGGCCGCGGATGTGGGCGGGGGGGCAGCTGGTACTGATGGTGGTGGTGGTGCATCTGCTGGTAGTGCCAAAAGCACAATAGCACCTAAGGCAGGAGGTGTTGAGCCTGGAAGGCTCCCTTTACTGGGAGTAGGTAAACCGCTTTTAAAGCCGGAGCATCAGGAACCGGTTTTGGCTTACATTGCCGAAACAGCCTTCAGCTCTATCGCCTCCTCTTCTGAAGTTTCAAAAACTGCAAGCACTGAGTCGTCAGTGCAGGCTCCTGGTCAGGAACGATACCTTTCCTTGTGTCCTTCACCAACAACAAAAGTGAAGGATGGGGAAAGGCCACACTTCAGATTACTCCCTGGAGCTCTTTTCACATACCATGCCTGGGTTATCAAGTGATATTCTGAATTCCCCAGTCCAGATGAATATGACATGGAGTGCACTGATGCACAGTCACTGCTATATGATTCTGCTGGTACATTCACAAGAGCACTGCATTGCCCTCGCAGTCTACTGAGCCAGATTCTGACCCTGATGAAACTCAGGTGCTCCTTCCCGCATACTCTAACACCTTAGACGGTGACACAGAGGAAGGTGCAGATGAAATTGAAGAGGAGGTGATGGATGACACAGTTGTTGACCCGGATTGGCATCCAGTGGGGGAAGAGGGTGCTGCTGGCAATAGCTCAGAAGAGGAGGAGGATCCACAGCAGGCATCGACATCGCAGCTGCAGTTATCTGGCAACCCCATAGCAGTCCAAAAACGTGTTAAAAAAACAAAAAGAGTTGCAGGATAGCTTGGACAGACGGTCAAATTAGCACAGCATGCAAGCCTGAAAATTTATCCCATAGTAGGAAGAGTGCAGTGTGGCACTTTTTTGACCAAAATCCTATTGATGAGGCAAAGGTTATCTGTAAGAAGTGCAGAAGGACCTTTAGCCGAGGGAAAAATCTCAGAAATTTGAATACCTTTTGCATGCTTAGACATTTAAACACATGCACTTGCAAGCATGGACTGACAACAAAATCTCAGGTAGCACATGTGCACCTGCTCCAAGTGAAGGTAGCCAGCAACGCTACATCGCTTCCCCACTGTAAGTCCACAGGTTAGCACACCATCAGCAAGAAATGTTGAGGTGTCGTTGCAAGGCCAAAGCAGTCAGGGAATCACAATGTTTTTCCAACAAAAGACTGAATCTAGACCATCACCACCACCACCACCATCAGCATCACCAACCCCCTCTCAGTCCGCCATGTCCACCGCTAGTTCCCCCAGTTGCAGCTCTCAAGTCCAGCTCACCCTAGCAGACACTCTGAGTAAAGCAAGAAAGTACTCATCCTCTCATCCGCGTTCAGAGGCTTTGAACGCCTACATTGCCAAACTGATCTCATTAGAGATGATGCCCTTCCGTTTGGTTGAAAGCGCAGCATTCCGAGAGCTCATGGCCTACGCTGTCCCAAGCTATGACCTACCCAGTCGGCACTTATTTTCTAGAAATGCCATCACTGCCCTCCACCTGCATGTGAAAGACCGCATTGTCCATGTACTCAAACAATCAGTGAGTGGAAAGGTTCACCTTACAACAGATGCATGGGCCAGTAGGCATAGCCAGGGCCGTTACGTGTCCATCACTGCGCACTGGGTTAATATGGTGGATACAGGGTCAACAGGGGACAGCGCCGGTGGGATAGTGCTGCCTAGCCCACGGTATAGGCAACAGTTGGTGTAGGCGTTCGACCCTCCACCTCCTCCTCCTCCAGAAGTGAAAGCTCGTCGACAGAGCGCAGTCGCACGAGCACTCCATCCGCAGCTGCCAGTGTTGCACAAGAGGTGTCCCACTATCGAATAGCTAGTGGTAAGCATTAGCAGGCTGTTTTAAAAATGATGTCTTTGGGGACAACAGACACAACGCGGAGGTACTGGCCGACTACTTGCAGCGAGAAACTGAGTCATGGCTGGGCAGTCTACATCTTGAGCCAGGCAAGGTAGTCAGTGATAACGGCTGTAATTTTGTGGTGACCGTAGCCTGGCAAAACTCAGACACATACCTTGCCTGGCTCACACCTTGAACGTGGTGGTGCAGTGCTTCATAAAATAATTATCTGGAGTTACCAGCCCTGCTCCATAAGCTGCAAAGGCTGTGCTCGCACATCCGTCACTTGCCCGTAGACTCCAGTCGTATGCAGAGGCTGCAGCGATCGCCCACCTCCCCAAGCACCGCCTAATCATAGACGTTGCAACAAGGTGGAACTCCACCATGCACATGGTTGAGAGGCTGAGCGAACAGAGGCAGGCTGTAATGCATTTGTGGAAGGATACATGGGCAGGCAGTTTGAGGCAGACACTGAGTTGTCGGGTGTGCAGTGGTCAAAGCTGAAAGACCTCTGTGAAGTCCTTCAGTGTTTTGAGGAAAACACACGGCTGGTAAGTGCAGACGATGCCATCATAAGCATGATCATCCCACATATGCGTCTGCTTATGCAAACTTTGACGCACATTAAGGATCAGGCGTCTGCAGTGGAGGAGGAGGAGGGAAGCCTTGATGACAGTGTCAGGCACTGTCTACTCAGGGAACTGTCCTGGACGAGGTTGTGGAAGAAGAGGAAGAGGAGGAGGAGGAGGATGAGGGGGATGATTATTTTGGGGAGGAGGATGCTTCTTAGGGGGCAATAGAAAATGTTGGCTTGCCAAGGTCAGGTACAGGGTTTGTGCGTGACTGGAGGGATGTGGATTTGGCAGAAAGTGCTCCACCACCCACCACCGGCAGTGCATCATTGACACTGGAACATTGACCCACATGTGTGATTATGTCTTGCGGATCCTAAAAAGGGACCCCCGCATTGCCAAAATTATGAAGGATGACGACTACTGGTTGGGCAGCATTCTCAATCCACGCTATAAAGGCAAATTACAGAACATCATGCACAGGAGAACCTAGAGCTAATATTGGCGAACAAACAAGCAACTCTGGTAAACCGTTTGTTAGAGGTATTCCCAGCACACAGCAGCGGTGCAGTTCTACCACAAGCCGTACTGGGCAACATGGAAGAGGTGTTCGTGGTTCACACAGCCGAAGTGGCATTGGAGACACGGGTTTCATGACATGTTGTGGACTTATTTCTCGAGTACCGCTCACACGACTGTTATTAGTGTTGAGCGATACGATACCGCAAGTATCGGTATCGGCCGATATTAGCTGTTTCGGCCTTTCGATACTTAGTTCCGATATTTTCCATATATCGTATACCGGAATCGGAAGTTCCCATAATTCTTTGAGAGGCAATGTGATTTTAGTCAGCCAATGAGGAATCCTAAGAAGTGTGGGCACATCCTGTACTGCTGCAATCATGTTAACTAATGGCATGGCTGTGATTGGATGCTGAAATGATGTCAGAATGCACTATAAAAGCGCCGCCGCCATTTTAGCGTCACTGTGCTGTGAATTCAGTAAGGGACAGAACGCTGCTGTGCTGACTCTGAGGGACAGTTAGAGATTGCAATTTAGTGTACTGTGCTGTAGGCAGGCTAGCACCAACCGCTGTGTAAAGCTTCCTTTTGCCTGCAGTGTTGTTTTAACAGCTCTGCAAGGTGTGTGTGAGTGCAGGTGACGCTGCAGTTTTCTCTGCATGCAACGCTGTCTGTAGGCATCTGCACGTGTCACTCACAGACTCGTTTTTTTTTCTTCAGTGTAATTCTTGCTGCTCCATGCAATTTAATATTAGTGTGACGCGCTTCCATCCGTATCCAATACATTGGTTGCAAAACTATAGAAGTAGACAAAGGAGTAGCCTTTCACAGATTGTGAACAGTTGTGTTTCAGTGTTCACTTTTAGTCTGTGTTTTTTTATTTTTTGAGTGCACATCACGCTCCAGTTACTTGTTCAAGCACGCTGCTTGTACTCTGCTGAGCGTTGTCTCAGTGCCTCATCCTTTTCATTTCTCTCCAATTGGTTCTGCTCCATTCCCTTTAAAATAAATATATCTATTAGTGTGACGCGCTTCCATCCGTATCCAAATACATTGGT